>CP136060.1:10010000-11210000 GCA_032464435.1 Aegilops umbellulata | reverse complement strand
ACAAGGAAGCTCCCCCCCTCCAGCGAGGGGAGCGAAAAAGAAGAAGGCCGCCCCAACAGGGGAGGCCGAGGGGTCGAGGAAAAGGAAGACCCCTCCGCCGGACTACTCCCCCAACGCCGAAGAGGGCGGAAAGGAGTGGCCGGACAGAACCAAGCGTCTGGCGACATCGTAAGTATTCACATACCAGAATGACTCATAGTATCTTCAAGTGCGCAGCTTACCCTAATGTTGAATGCTATTTGCACAGCCCGTCCCGAGCCGCACTCGATGATTCATCGAGCGGCTCCCTAGATTCGTCGGACATGAACTCTGTCCCGCCCGCAGTCTCCCCCAGCGGGGCGGTCGATGCCGAAGCGGCGTCCCGTCAAACAGGGCAGGAGGAGGTGGTCCTGGAGGAGGTGCAAGGCAATCCTCAGGACCCCAGGAGTAAAGGGGATGAAACCCCCCAGGGCTCCCAGTCCGGCTTTGTGCCGGACACCGCGCCGGACTCAACCGTCCTGGCTCGCGGTGGGCGAACTCCTTCCAAGAGGAGTAAGCCGTCTGAGCCGGCGACCTCTGTCCAACCAGAGGCGCCGGATAGTCTGTTGGAGGCGCTTGAAGGCGCCACCATCGACGAGGAGCACCGTACTGTTATGAGTGCGGTGGTCCAAAGGGTTCAGTCCGCCAAGAGCGGACTGAATGAAGCTTGCGCTAACCTTCTAACAGGCTTCCAGGTAAGCAAAAAATATGCTAAATTCATTACCGCATAGACAGTAGCCCCTGATGCTCTGTTCGGTGTTTGGAAACAAAAGCCGAATAGAGGATCCAACAATTTTCGCAGGAGTCTAATAAAAAGTCTAATATGCGTATGCATGCTTCCCTGCTGTCCACCGCCGCATTGACTACGCAGGTGGAAGTCCTTAAAAAGGACCTCGAGCGGTCCGAGCGAGAGCTCGGCCTTGCTAAAAGGCAGCTCGTGGAAAAGGAAGGTAAGAAATACCCCTTAGAAGAAAAAAAAGAAAGACAAAGAAAAAAGAAAAAAGGTGCCTATAGAGAGGCTTCATTGCAAAAAGAAATAACAGGATTGTACTGCTTATTGTAGGGGCCACAACCGAGGTGGCAACCCTGAAGCAGGCGCTGGCTGAGGCCGAGAGGAAAGCGGCCGAGGAGCGCGCCGAGCGAGAAAAGCTTGGGGTCCAAGTCGGCGAGGTGCAGCAAGAGCTGCAAGCTCTCATGAAGAAACATGAGGGTTTGGAGCTTGAGGCAAAAACGCAAGCATCCGAGCTCGCGTCGGCTGTTGAGACCACCAAGAGTGCCAAGGCCGAAGCCCAAAAGGCCCTCCAAGAGTTGGAGGATGTGAAAAAGATAGCAGCGGGCAAGGCATTCTTAATGCAAAGTAGGAATATAAAGGTGAAATACCTATTACTTACCCGAATCCGGAGTTCTCCAGGGGCGTTCTTCGATCTTCCCCGCAGCGCATCCGCCGCCGCCGCATTCTACCGAGCTGAAGAGGACAGCTCGACGGAGAGTGTGTTCTGGTCTCAGTATTCTAAGGCCGGACACCCTTTGCCCTTAAGCGATCAGCTGAAGCAGCTGGCTGAGCTCCACAAGGCGGCCGAACAGGCCATGAAGGGCTTACTAGTTCGGCTGTGGCCTGGAAAGGCCCTGCCTGGGAGCTACTTCGGGCTGGTGCGGCGGCTGGTGGAGGCATGTCCACGGCTTGAGGTCATCAAGCGCTCCGTCAGCATAGAAGGTGCCCGGAGGGCCCTTGCCCGTGTAAGGGTACACTGGGGCAAGCTGGACGGAGAGAAGCTGGTGAAGGACGGGCCGCCGCAGGGGAAGGAGCATCGCAAGCCCGAGAACTATTACAAGGAAGTTCTCGCTGGAGCTCGCCTTGTCGCGGATGAGTGTGCCAAAGATGTAATATTTCAATGAACTCGCTCATTTGTATCCTGTGCGCTGAAAACTTGTTCATATGCGCTTAAGAAATGCTTTCTGAATTTAAAATATTATTTTCTATGCGGCCGTTTATCAATAACTGAGAGATGGTGAGTCGTCGGCTTCTGCCCCCATGCAACTAGTGCTGGGGTGTTCGGGATAAACCTGAGGGCTCTTGTTCCCATAGTTGGGTCCTTCGAGGGAGGCGCTCAGCACAGCGAACCAGGCAATCGGACTATAATGCTTGAACACTCTCACTTAGCCATAGAACGTTATAATTTTAAATTTCGGCGAAGCCCCTAGTTCGGAAGGCCGAATTCGGGGCACTATCCACGCCTTTAGCCGGACTTAACCAGCTCTCCGCTCGAAGCGCAATAAGCCTTTAGGGACTCGAAAAACCTCTCGAACAGCGACCGGTCTCGCGCCTTATCATGACAGTCTGTTTTAGCTTTGTCCACTGAGGTGCTCACCCACCTGATCTGGGGCACAATCGCAGTGGTTCTCCTAGTGCTACCTTAGCCGATAGAGCGGAACATAAGGCACCAAAACATAGGAGCCGGGCAAACCCAACATATGACCAAAATCATGACTCGGAGCCGATGCATATAATGCTATAAGTTCGGGGTGCCGCACTTGTGAAAGTGGACGGACTTCTCACACCAGATAGAAGGGTAATAAAGCCCCTGGCGTGGTTTGCCGTACCATGGTGTACGGGTGCGATCATGTTATTTGAGTAAACATATGTATATTAAAAGAAGATAATGCAAAAATAGACAAAAAGCTATGCATTATTTATGAGGAGGCCGTTTATTCAAGCCGAACGATACAAGTAGTGCGAAAAAAATTTAGACTATTTAACATGTCCTGATCAGGCGCAGGCCGCGGAATTTAGAAACAGATATATCGCTCGAAATAGAGACCACCTGAGAGTTCCATGATGCAGCGTTGTTTTGTCTGCTTTCCTGGGTCCTGTATCGTCTGTGCGGCGACGAGGCCAAACACTGTATCCAGAGTATGGAGTCCTGAAAGAAAAGAAGAACCCGGCAGCCCCTAGTAAGTTTGACGCCGTATTGTTGGCATGCCGTTTTATCTGCCCCTTCCCCTATGCCCATGGAATTGTAAGGGCGTAATTGTGTACTCGAGGTACTAGCTCCGCTATGTAGCGATGGCTGGGGTTGGGGCCGTATTGCTACGCGTGCTCTGAACGCGCCAGTCGGTCTTGCTGCGGGTTACTCCGGGCGCGTTTTGCTTTGTCCTGCTTTGTAGCGGCCGGACTCGAGAGCTGCCTTAACAAGCTGCTTTGTACCTCTGTTGCGAGGGCCGCCGTGTGTTCCTCCGTACGGATGGAGCGTTCGGCGTTTCCGCTGACCGTGATTACACCTCGAGGGCCTGGCATATTAAGCTTGAGATATGCGTAGTGCAGCACCGCATTGAATTTAGCGAATGCGGTTCGTCCAAGCAGAGCATGATAGCCACTGCGGAACGGAACTATGTCGAAGATTAACTCTTTGCTTCGAAAGTTGTCTGGAGATCCGAAGACCACATCAAGTGTTATGGAGCCTATGCAATTGGCCTCTACACCTGGTATGACGCCTTTAAAGGTCGTCCTTGTGGGCTTGATCCTTGATGGATCTATGCCCATTTTCCGCACTGTATCCTGGTAGAGCAGGTTCAGGCTACTGCCGCCGTCCATGAGGACTCTTGTAAGGTGAAATCCGTCAACGATTGGGTCAAGAACCAATGCGGCGAAACCGCCGTGACGGATGCTAGTGGGGTGGTCCCTTCGATCGAAGGTGATCGGGCAAGAGGACCATGGGTTGAACTTTGGGGCGACTGGCTCCATCGCGTATACGTCCCGTAGCGCACGCTTCCTCTCCCGCTTGGGAATATGAGTCGCGTATATCATGTTCACCATCCGCACTTGTGGGGGAAACCCCTTCTGTCCGTTGTTTGTTCGGCGGCCTGGGCTCCTCTTCGTTGTCGCTCTCTAGCCCCTTGTTTTTGTGTTCGGCTCTTAACTTGCCTGCCTGCTTGAACACCCAACAATCCCTGTTGGTGTGATTGGCTGGCCTTTCGGGGGTGCCGTGAATCTGGCACGAGCGGTCGAGTATTCGGTCCAAACTGGACGGGCCCTGGGTATTCTTTTTGAATGGCTTTTTCCGCTGACCGGATTTATGGCCTCTGAATCCGGCGTTTACTGCCATATCTTCATTGCTGTCGCTTCTGACGCGGCGTTTCTGTTTATTCCGTCGCGACCTGCCACTTTTGTCCTTGGTATCTGAATTACCTTGCTTCTTCAATGAGTTGGTGTTGCGAGCTAGCCAGCTATCTTCGCCCGCGCAAAAGCGGGTGATGAGTGTCGTGAGGGATGCCATGGATTTCGGCTTTTCCTGTGCCAGGTGCCGGGCAAGCCACTCGTCACGGATGTTATGCTTGAAGGCTGCTAAGGCCTCTGCATCCGGACAATCGACTATCTGATTTTTCTTTGTTAGGAACCGTGTCCAGAATTGCCTGACCGATTCTTCTGGCTGCTGGATTATGTGGCTTAGGTCGTCGGCGTCCGGTGGCCGTACGTAGGTCCCCTGGAAGTTGTCGAGGAATGCGGCCTCCAGGTCCTCCCAAGAGCCGATCGAATCTGCGGGGAGGCTGTTAAGCCAGTGTCGGGCTGGTCCCTTAAGCTTAAGGGGTAAATATTTGATGGCGTGCAAATCATCGCCACGTGCTATGTGGATGTGGAGGAGATAGTCCTCAATCCATACTGCCGGATCTGTCGTACCATCGTACGACTCGATGTTGATGGGTTTAAAACCCTCTGGGATTCTATGATCCATTACTTTGTTTGTGAAGCATAGTGGGTGTGCAGCGCCCCTGTACTGGGCTATGTCTCGACGCAGTTCGGCGGAGCTGTGCCTGTTATGTTCGGCCCGGCCGGATTTATTGTGTCCGGAGTGAAAACTATCACGTGCCGTCGGGCGTCCGCGCGATCCATAGATCGATCTTGTTTGCCTTGCTTTGTCCTCCAGGACATCTCGCAGGTCTGGTTCGTGTTCCCGTGCCTTGGTAAAGCGGCTGCGGGGCATGGCTTGTTTGGATGTTCGACAGGCTTCTCTCTCGCGGCCGTGAGGTGGCCGATCTGCCATGTCTTGGGCTTCCTCCTCTGATTGGGGTAGCGGCCTGCGCTTAGGATAGTTTTTGGAGGGGCGTCCGAGCTCGCGCTCTTCGGTCGCAAGGACTTCAGTCCATCTGTCAGCTAGCAAATCTTGATCAGCTCTAAGCTGTTGCTGCTTTTTCTTTAGGCTGTTCGCCATGGCTAGAAGCCTGCGTTGGAAGCGCTCTTGTTCAGCGGGGTCTGATGGTACGATGAATTCATCGTCGCCGAGGCTTGCCTCGTCTTCGGAGGGAGGCATGTAGTTATCGTCCTCGACCTCTCGCTCTGCCGCTCTCTCATGAGGGCGGTCTTCTCCATCTTCCTGTGCCGAATCCTGCTGGTTTTGGTGTTCTTCGGCGCTGTCTGGGGTAGTATTATCTCCCGTGCCGGAATCACCGTTTCTGCTGTGGCGGGATTTGGAGCGGCGCCGCTGACGTCGGCCTTTTGGAGGCTTTTTCGAAGTGCCATCCTCCGCTGTTCCATCGCCATCTCCATCTTTTGGAGCATCCACCATGTATATGTCGTATGACGAGGTGGCGGTCCAGCGCCCTACAGGTGCTGGTTCTTGCTCATCCCCTCCTTCGTCGTCCATACCGTCGAAGTCTTCGGAGCCGAAGTCGAGCATGTCGGATATATCGTCGACAGTGGCTATTAAGTGGGCGGTGGGTGGGCTTTGAATTTCTTCGTCGTCCGAATCCCAACCTCGCAGGCCATAGTTCGGCCCGGGCTCTCCTGACAAAGAGAGAGACTTGAGAGAATTCAGAATATCACCAAAAGGTGAATACTGAAAGATGTCCGCGGCGGTGAACTCCATTACCGGCGCCCAATCTGATTCGATTGGCAGGGGCGCGGGAGGTTCGGAGTTCGGAGAAGAGTCCGACTCCTTGGAGTCATGTGCCATGCGGAGTGCGGGGCTTGCGTTTGGCTCAATGGCTTTTAAGATCGCAGCCCCCGAGGTGACGTCCAACCGTTCATCCTCAAAGAACGCACCGAGCTCCGAATCGAGGATCGGGGCCGGAGCGTATGCGGCCTCCAGGACACTGTTCGGAGGCAGAGCTATATCATGCCCCTCGAGATAGTGCAGCGCGCTTGGCTGTGGCTCGAATCCGTCGAAGATCAAGTCTCCGCGGATATCTGCCGTGTAGTTTAGGCTTCCAAACCTAACTTGATGGCCAGGGGCGTAGCTCTCGATCTGCTCCAGATGACCAAGCGAGTTGGCCCACAGAGCGAAGCCGCCGAAGACGAAGATCGGTCCGGGGAGAAAAGTCTCACCCTGGACCTCATCGTTGTTGATGATCAAAGGAGCCATCGGGCCTAAAGGCGACGACACAGAGGAACTCTCAATGAAAGCACCAATGTCGGTGTCAAAACCGGCGGATCTCGGGTAGGGGGTCCCGATCTGTGCGTCAAGGTCGGATGGTAACAGGAGACAAGGGACACTTTATTTTACCCAGGTTCAGGCCCTCTCGATGGAGGTAAAACCCTACTCCTGCTAGATTAATATTGATGATATGGGTAGTACAAGAGTAGATCTACCACGAGATCAAGGAGGCTAAACCCTAGAAGCTAGCCTATGGGTTTGATGATGGTTATGATGTGTTCGTGCTACGGACTACAACCCTCTGGTTTATATAGGCACCGGATAAGGTTAAGGTTACACAGAGTCGGTTACATTGGTAGGAGATCTTGAATATCTGCATGCCTAGCTTGCCTTCCACGCCAAGGAAAGAACCTTCCGGACACGGGACGAAGTCTTCAATCTTGTATCTTCATAGTCCTGGAGTCCGGCTGAAGATATAGTTCGGCTATCCGAACACCCCCTAATCCAGGACTCCCTCAGTAGCCCCTGAACCAGGCTTCAATGACGACGAGTCCGGCGCGCAAATTGCCTTCGGCATTGCAAGGCGGGTTCCTCCTCCAAATTCTTCAAGAAGGTAATAAACACCAAAAAATAGTGTCCGGCTCTGCAAAACAAGTTTCCACGTATTGCCATATAGAGAATAATACAAACACAAATCAAATCTGCTGACGTATTCCGCAGTGCATCATAACACTGCGACCAAGCCTTCTGTATGGATTATTTTTTGTTGTTCCACCGCAGCACGTTCAACGAGGCGGTTTCCTTGGCATGTCTTGTCGAAGCAGAGATCGTGTGCCCCTTTTAACGGGATTCTCATTAATGCGGACGTGGGTAACCCAACCGCGCCATTTACCACGGCGTGTGAGCGGCAAGCGAGTTTTATTAGGTAGGTGGGGACGCATAACGGCATCAGCCTATATAAGGGGATAAAGATCCACCTCTTTCACCTACGCCTTCTTCCTCCCTTGCCCATCCATCTCCTGCACACTCAAGCTCCAACGCCCAAGTTCGCTCTTTCTTCCCCAACCTGCTCCAGCGATGTCCGGAGTGGGTGGCAAGTGGATGGCTTCCTCCGTTACGGAGGGTCAAATCAAAAAGCTTAGGAAGGCCGGATATCTGTCCAAGGACATCCCGCACCGGCTTCCCGAGGCGGGGCAGCTTCTTCCCACCCCAGGGCCCAATGAGAGGGTAGTTTTTCTCCCCCATTTACTCCGCGGACTGGGTTTTCCACTTCACCCTTTTGTCCGGGGGCTCATGTTCTACTACGGTCTGGACTTCCACGATCTGGCCCCGAACTTTATCCTCAATATCTCGGTGTTTATCATCGTGTGCGAGGCCTTTCTCCGCATCCGCCCCCACTTCAGCCTCTGGCTCCAGACCTTCAACGTCAAGCCCAAGGTGGTGTCCGGCACCCAGGCGGAGTGCGGAGGTGCTATGGCCGGCAAAATGGCCAATGCACTCTGGTTCGATGGCTCCTTTGTGGAGTCCTTAAAGGGGTGGCAGGCAGGGTGGTTTTACATCACCGAGCCACGCGACTCGAATTGGGTCGCGGCCCCTGAGTTCCGATCCGGACCCCCACACGGCTCACGTCCTGGAAAGAGACGGGCCTATCGTGGGGCAATGAAGAAGAAGTGACCGGACTGCAAACTTGCATCCGGTGTCAGGACCCCGATCCTAAGCCACATCGATCCAGCGTGTAACACATCATATCACTTTGCGGCCTCACGCACGGTACTCCCACGGGTGCCACCTTACCTGGCCCGGGACCGTTTGCGCCTTTTGGCTCACGTATATGATAGTGTCGCTAGCATCCATATGACAGAGAACCCGGGCCGACATGGCTAGTCGTGAACCCAAAGCGGCGCTAGCCTATGAGGACAGGCATACATGAATCACATCGAGCATGTCGGTCATCAACGTATCTATTCGGGCTGTAGCACTGGGCTAACAGGACTCCGGTAACCCGGGCTGTAGCAGGCTAGGCAGGACTCCGAATATCAGCGCGTGACATTTCCCCGAAGGGACAGACATAGGAACGACGTGAAACACATGCCGGCCAGTCAAGTGTCCAAGCAGTAGTGCTGGGCTAGCAGGACTCCGGTGAACCGGGCTGTAGCGGACTACTATCGCTCAGAAGCACAAGACTTACATTTCCCCATATGAAAGGCTGCCAAGGATAAACAACTAGATAGTCGGATCCCACTCATACCAAGCATTTCAATCATACACACAATATGCCCGATATGAGTAAATACAACATGGCATCACAACAGTACTCTACGACTCAAGTACTTTATTTAAAAGGCTCCGAGGAGCCATACATATCATCCATACAGATAGGGGTCACATGACCCAACACTCAAGTCATACAAACATACAAGCACATGCGGAAGCAAACTAGTCTGAGAACAGACACTAGAAAGAAAGAAGGCTTGACGAAGCCTGTCTATCTACAACGACCCTTCACAAGTCTTGGATCACCACCTGGTGATAAGTCACTCGTCAACGTCGAGGTCTACATAGAACCCATCAGAGGGGTTGGTGCAGTCGTCTGAAAAACATGATTAAAGCAACATGAGTACGGAGGTACTCAGCAAGTCTTACAACAGGAACCTACTATACATGCACATTCTCAAGAAGGTGGTGGGGTTATTGCAGCAAGCCAGCTTTGACTCTTGGCTAAGCTATCCTACGATAGACACCACTTGTAAATCATTTGTCGCACACGAGTCCACTAACACCAT
The DNA here is from genome assembly GCA_032464435.1 of Aegilops umbellulata. Taxonomy (NCBI): domain Eukaryota; kingdom Viridiplantae; phylum Streptophyta; class Magnoliopsida; order Poales; family Poaceae; genus Aegilops; species Aegilops umbellulata. Next base: position 11,200,831 of record CP136060.1, on the reverse strand, counting down.
CACAATACTCCACCGTGGATTCTCTCTCGCCATCCTACGAGAGGGCCATCCGCGGTACTCACACTTATCTTGAGATTTTTAGTAGTATCCATTTAACTTATCTATGAACTGATATGAGCGAACCAGAAGTCCATTACCGCGGACACGGCTATTCGAATAGATTATTTATAACCCTGCAGGGGTGTACTTCTTCACACATGTTTCCACCACTTAGCGTCTGCACACGACATGTGCTCGGCAGACTTCAAGCGAGAGCCGACGTGGGTGTAGACCACGACCTACCTAAACACTCAAGTCTCTAGTCCAGGTTTATCGCCTATTCGGGTTCCATCCGCAGGGAGTCCGGCCGAGGTTTCCACTAACGGCCCCGAACGATGTGAACAGGGTTCCGAGACACCAAACGGGCGCCCGGTTGACCCGGCCACGTGCCTACCGCAACACAGCCCACCCCGATGGTCAGCGCCGCGTGCGGCCCCCAGCATACTGCAAACACCAGAAACTACTTGCAACTCCTGGACAGAGAACAAGGGTGGATAAGAAGTCGAGCGGGGTCATATTTCAGGGCCCAATGTGTGGTAGTAACTGTATCATGGATCACAAACACAGATCTCAGTTCTTAAGGACGGCCTCAATGAAACAACCCACCATGTACTCCTACATGGCCTCTCATCGATTCCTTTACCAAATCGTGTTCAACACTTCACTCTTGTCACCGACACAACCTTTCACTCCAGTTCATCATCCCGATGAGCCAGACCTGACACAACTCTAAGCATAGCAAGCATAGCATGGTAGGAACACACACACATGTAAGGGCTCAATCAACTCCTACACATGCTAGTGGGTTTCATCTAGTTACTGTGGCAATGACAGGTCATGCAAAGGAAGTGGGTTCAACTACCGCGACACACAGCAGTTTGAAACGCGTTGTCTTAATGCAGTAAACAAGAGCAGAAGTGAGAACATGGGTTTGTATCGGAATGATCAATGGGTTGCTTGCCTGATGGAGTGGTCGTGGGATACTGCCCTTCAGTTGGATACTCGGAGATATCCTCGGAGGCAGAACCTACCATGGAGAACACATCGAAACATAAACAACACATGACGATATGCAACAATATGATGCATGCTATGACATGGCAATATGGATGTGTTCTGGCTAGATGCAAGTTAAACCAGAAGGGAAAGAACTCATTTGAATCAAGGATTCAAATGATAGCTCATTTAATATAACCTAATAGTGCATAATCTTCATTTGATTAAACAGCAGGTTTATCTTGTTCTGACATGCATGAAACCAGCACCAATGGATAGATTGGATTTTTCTGATCATTTTTCATATATAAAACTTTGCATTTGGAGTTACAGATAATTTTCTATGAATTTTTGAAGTTTGAACTATTTTCTGGATTTTCCTGTATAAGAATAAATCCAGTAATTAAATAATTGCGTCAGCAAGAGGTCAGCGTGACGTCAGGGGTCAATGGGGTCGTCCAGGTCAAACTGACCAGTGGGACCCACCTGTCAGTAGTTAATTTAACTAATTAATTTAAATTAGAACTAAACCAAAAAGTTAACAGGGGGGGCCCCACCTGTCATTGACTCAGGGGAGTCAACGAGGGCCCACCCGTCAACGGTCAGGGGTCAACTCGCCGGCGTCTAGCCGCCGGCGAGGCCAGGCGCGGCGGAGCAGAGTGGTTTTGGCCGTTCCGGCCACCAAATGGGGCGTGGAAGGCATCTACGCACTCCTGGGAACGAGCCGCGGCTACTGGTGGAGTCAGTTGGGGTCGGGGTGGCCGGAGTTGGCGCCGGCGACGAGTTTGGCGGCGCCGGGGCTCGGGCGAAGGTGGAACCGGGGCTGCGGGGCACGGCGAGGCGCGTGGAGTGATGCGTCGGGGCCCTGGGTGTGCGGTGAGGCTAGTGGACAGGGTGGCGTGGCCGTTAGGTGGCCGGAGCCTCGTCGACGACGAGCTCCGCGGCGGTGCGTGCAGGTGAACTGCGTGTGCTCGCTGTGGTGCACGGGAAGCAGAACGGAGGGGATGGGAAGCTAGCTAGGCTCACCGCGGCTGCGACGGAGCTGACGGCGGGGTCGGGGACGAGCTGGTGCGGTGGCGACGGCGAAAGGGATCTCCGGCGATGCTCGGTGAAGACGAGGTCGGTGTAGTGGCTTCGAGGCACGCGAGCGCTCGGGCTCGTGCTGCTCGACGAAGTCGACGACGGCGGAGAGGTTGGACACGGTCTCGTGGCACGGGGACGACGGTGGCTACGGCTATGACGGCGGAGCGGCGACGATGGCGTCGGCCATGGCGGAGGAGAGCGAGGGAGGCGAGGCAGGGCGAGTGGGCGTGTCCAGGGGCTCGGGGCGGCGACGTGGAACGCGTCCAGGCCAGCGGGGCGGCGAGGAGGTGAAGCAGGGCGGCGGGAAGCTGCGTGGCGCTCGCTGGTGCCGGCGTCGAGCACCTGCGTGCCTGCCTGGCCGAGCCAAGCAGCTCGCTGGCGCGGCAGCTGGGCTGGGCCGGCAGGTGGGCCGGTTGGCAGGCGCCAGGTAAGCTTTCTCTTTTATTTTTCCTTTTCTAATTCTTCTGCAACTTTGTGGAATTATTTAAAATACCTAGACCACTCCAAAAATTCTCAAACTGCACATGCTTGCTATTTAAAATATAGACAACATGAAACATTTCTGTTTGAGAATATTTGAACATTTAAAATATTTTTATAAATTTTAAATGGCCAAATTCAAATACTTATGTGTTAATTCAATAACCTTCTGTTGACCTAGAAAAATGTGCACTATTTTTGCCAGGGGGTTTAATCCAAGACAAAGAGGGTGAACATTTTAGAAGGGCATTTCAGGTTCATTGAAAAAGATTTTAGTAAACCCTAGTTATTTCCAGGGGGGGGGGAAGTGTGTGTTGGGGGTTCTGGCATTTCCCATTTCAAAATTAATAGAATTTAAACATGATGCACACTCTAATGCATGGCCTAGCTAGGGATGTGACAACTCACCCCCACTCAAAAGAATCTCGCCCCGAGATTTAGGATCTGTCGAAAAGAAGGTGGGGTACTCCAGTCGAAGACGATCCTCCCTTTCCCAGGTAGCCTCTTGCTCGGAATGATGTGACCATTGAACCTTGAGAAACTTGATATTGTGGCGTCGAGTGGTACGCTCGGCTTGATCAAGGATACGAATGGGGTATTCTCGATAAGTGAGGTTATCTTGGAGATCAAGCGTTTCGTGGTCCACTCCACGGATAGGATCCGCGAAGCAACGCCTGAGTTGAGAAACGTGGAAGACGTCATGAACTCTGGAGAGATGCGGAGGTAGTTCCAGTTGGTAGGCAACTTCCCCTCGTTTGGCAAGAATGCGAAAGGGTCCAATGTAACGAGGAGCCAATTTGCCTTTGATACCGAATCGATGGGTTCCCTTTAAAGGTGTAACCCGAAGGTAAGCCATCTCGCCGACTTCATAAGCCATGGGCTTATGCTTGCGGTCATACTGACTCTTTTGTCGGGATTGGGCGGTTTTCAACTTCTCACGAATAATGCGAACCTGCTCTTCTGCATCCTGGATCATGTCCGGGCCGAAGAGTTGTCTCTCGCCGGTTTCTGACCAGTTAAGAGGCGTTTGACATTTTCGTCCATAGAGAACTTCGAAAGGGGCTTTGCCCAAGCTAGCTTGATAACTGTTGTTATAAGCGAACTCGGCGAATGGAAGGCACTTCTCCCAATTCATACCGAAAGAGATGACAGAAGCTCGGAGCATATCCTCCAGAATTTGATTGACTCGTTCTACTTGACCACTTGATTGCGGATGGAAGGCGGTGCTAAAGGAAAGTCGAGTTCCCAAAGCATTTTGGAAACTTTCCCAAAATCGAGAGGTGAAAAGACTTCCACGGTCCGAATTAATTTCCAATGGGACACCATGGAGAGACACTATTCGAGAGATGTACAAATCTGCTAGCTGGCTAGCGGTTATGCTCTCGCGAACAGGTAAGAAGTGGGCTACTTTGGAGAGACGATCGACAACAACGAAGATAGCATTATTCTCTCTTTTGGTTCTGGGAAACCCGGTAATGAAATCCATACCGATTTTATCCCATTTCCATTCAGGAATCTCCAATGGTTGAAGGGTGCCAGCAGGCCGTTGATGCTCTGCTTTAACACGACGACAGACGTCGCAAGTTGCAATGTATTGAGCGATTTCTCTCTTCATCCTAGTCCACCAAAACCTCTGGCGTAGGTCTTGATACATCTTAGTACTACCTGGATGAATGGTGAGAGGGGATTCGTGGGCTTCTTTAAGGATCAATTGTCGTAAATGCTGTTTCTTGGGAACCACCAAGCGGTTCTCAAAGAAGACAACACCTCGTTCATCCATGGAAAAACATTTAGCAACTCCGCTAGCGATGTTTTCCTTAATCCGAGATATGCCCTTATCGCGCTTCTGGGCAGCTATGATTTGATCCGTAAGGTTAGGTTTCGCCACCAGGGTGGAAAGGAATCCTCGAGGAACAATGTGAAGGTTAAGCTTATGAAATTCCTCGTGGAGAAGTGGTTGACCTTGTTGTAACATCAGGTTGTTACAATAAGATTTACGACTTAGCGCATCAGCCATGACATTGGCTTTGCCTGGGGTGTAAGTTATTCCTAAGTCGTAATCCGAGATCAACTCGACCCAACGTCTTTGCCTGAGATTCAAATCCGGTTGGGTGAAGATATATTTCAAACTTTGGTGATCAGTGTAGATTTCGCAACGATTACCCAGAAGGTAATGTCGCCAGGTTTTGAGTGCATGGACTACTGCTGCAAGCTCTAGATCATGAGTGGGATAATTATCCTCATGTGGACGCAACTGTCGAGATGCGTAGGCAATCACATGACGATCTTGCATGAGTATGCAACCTAGTCCTTGTCGCGAGGCGTCGCAATAGATAACAAAGTCCTTAGAGAAGTCTGGTGGTACCAGTACGGGAGCAGACGTCAGGCGTCTTTTCAGTTCCTGAAAGCTGAACTCGCACTGTGGGGTCCACTCGAACTTTTTATCTTTCTTGAGGAGTTCAGTTAGAGGCTTAGCAACCTTGGAGAAATTCTCGACGAAGCGGCGGCAATAGCTCGCTAAACCAAGAAAACTCCGAACTTGCTTGACCGTTTCAGGCGAAGTCCAGTCAAGGACAGCTTGAACTCGCTCGGGATTGACAGCAATGCCCTTGCCAGAGATTACATGGCCCAGATAGGTCACTTCTGGCAACCAGAATTCGCACTTGGAGAATTTGGCATAAAGGCGATGCTCTCGAAGTTTCATCAATACTAGCCTTAGATGTTCGGCATGTTCTTCCTCATTCTTGGAGTAGATGAGTATATCATCGAGGTATACCACGACGAATTTATCCAAGTACTCCATGAAGATCGAGTTCATTAACCGAGAAAAGGTAGCTGGAGCATTGGTTAAACCGAAGGACATGACGGTGTACTCGTATTGGCCGTAACGAGTAACGAAGGCCGTTTTGGGAATGTCCCCGTTCTTGATTTTGATTTGATGGTAGCCCAACCTCAAATCCATCTTGGAAAAGACTGAGGATCCAGCGAGCTGATCATACAGGTCGTTGATCCTGGGGAGCGGATACTTGTTCTTGATAGTGACCAAATTGACAGGTCGGTAATCTACAACCATCCGATCCGTTCCATCCTTCTTCTTGACGAAGAGGACGGGGCAAGCCCATGGAGATGAACTAGGACGGATGAAACCTTTTTGCAAGGACTCATCGAGTTGTTTCTTAAGCTCAGCTAGTTCTAGGGGTGCCATCTTATAAGGTCTCCTAGAGATTGGGACGGTTCCTGGAACAAGGTCTATTACGAACTCGACATCTCTGTCAGGTGGAACACCTGGCAATTCCTCTGGAAAGACATCCGGGAAGTCACGGACTACCGGAACATCTTCGAGGTCTGGAAGGGGATTGGCATTTAGAGAGTAGAGCTGACGCTCCGATACTCGGGTCAAAACATTGACTGTCTTGCCCGATGGATGGGTAAGTTGGACAGTTCTGGTTGAGCAATCAATCTTGGCGTAGTGAGCTGACATCCAGTCCATACCCAAGATGATGTTTATGTCCGAGGACTTGAGAGCTATTAGTGACGCGAGAAAAAACAATCTGTCGACAAGAATTTCATTTCCATGGCTGATCCTAGAGGTTTGCCATCTAGAACCGGGAGTTTGAATTTCCATGGAGGTGGGCATGTCACTAAAGGTAGTGTTGTGCAATCGAGCATAGCTCTCAGAAATAAATGAATGCGATGCTCCAGTATCAAAGAGAACAGTTGCCGGATGGCAATTAACAAGGAGCGTACCGAGAACGACGTTGGGGTTCTCCTGAGTCTCTTCAGCTGAGACATAGTTGACATGGCCACGAGCAATGGTGGCTGGCTTGGCGACGAGCACCTTTGCTGTTGACTTACCACGGCCAACAGACTTTCCGAACTGACTGGGGTTGTTCTGGGGACACTCACGGATGTAGTGGCCCGGCTCACCACACTTGAAGCAAGTTATCGAATTGGGGCGTGGAGCAGCATTGGCAGTGGGGCCACCAAAAGTCTTGGGCGGCACATACTGTTGATTGGGGCGAGGCGCCTCAAAGGATGGCCTCGGGGTATACCTGGGTGGCATAGCAGAATTTGGAATCCAGACCCGGCGCTTCTGAGATCCAGAGCCGGATGAAGATCCATAGTCACGGGAGTGCTTGCGTGAAGCTTCAAAATCATTCTGCCCCGTCTCGGCACTGATGGCCTTATTGACTAGCTTCGGAAAAGAAATGCATTCATGCAGACGAAGGTCACGACGGAGCTCAGGGCTAAGTCCCTTGCGGAACCTTGCCTGCTTCTTGGCATCGGTGGATACCTCTTCGGGAGCATAGCGTGCAAGCTTCCCAAACTCGCGACTGTATGCATCCACAGTCAGCTTCCCCTGGGTGAAGTTACAGAACTCCTCCCTCTTGCGGTCCATAAGACCTTCCGGGATATGATGCTCACGGAAAGCGGCACTGAAATCAGCCCAAGTAGTGAGTTGGCCGACTGGACGCATAGCTTCATAATTCTCCCACCAAAGGCTGGCAGGGCCTTCGAGGTGATAGGCAGCAAAGGTGACTTTATCATCTTCAGCCACGTTAGCAGAACGTAGCTTGTGGGCGATGCTGCGGAGCCAGTCATCCGCATCGAGAGGTTCAATGGAATGATTGAACTTTGGCGGGTACAGCTTGACAAAGTCATTGATGGACACCGAATTGATCCTCTGCTGGCGTGCAGTGTTCTGCTCAATCCGCTCTAGCAAGCGATTGGTGTCGCGCCTGTTGCGCTCTGCCTCCAGCATCACTTCGGCCAGAGAAGGTGGTTGAGGAAGACTTTCCTCTCTAGGTGCACTAGCTTCTCCCTGCTCCGGAACAGCAGGGTTGCTGCGGGTGTTGACCATCCTGGGAAAACAAAACAACGATTTAAACCAGGATGGCAAAATCTGGTCAAGGAAGTGCGGAATGTAATGGATAACAAGGAATGCAGAGATGATCATCCGTATGACATGGTAATATAGAAACTGCCATATATATACCAACAGTCATACACACCATACATAGTTTAGTACAAGCCCGGCTGAAGTACCACTATGATGAAAGACGTTACATCTCATCGGAGGCATTCCAAGCTCCTATACATTATTTATCTACACCTCCGGAATTGATACACACTAAGTTATATTCCACAATCACGCAGGACGGTGGACATACAACTATTACAATACTAGCGAGACTACTACTAGCTCAGACGGCTCCGTAGAAGTCCTCATAGAAGTCACCACCCAGACCTGGAAGCGGAACATGGTCATCTGGGAACAGATGGTGCTGCGGTGCTTGTGGACCATAGGGACTTGGGTGCGGCCTCGGTCCAACAGATGGCGGTAGAAGAGGCCCACGAGGAGGGGTGATGCCTCCCACCTCACGCCATTCCATGAAGTCTGGCAGACTAGCCCGCACAGGGTACAAGTCTCTCGTGTCCATGTATCCGGCTTGCACAGCAGGTGCAAACCTCGTCAAGGTGGCCCAATGATCAGCACGAGCATTAAAGAGCTCCATACGCAAGGCCCGGTTTTCACGGTCCTTATCTTCCAACATCTCAGTAGTGGTGCAAAGGAGTGAGTCCTCATGGGATGCATCACTGTACATGCCCTGAAGGTAGCCATGCGCCCCAGGGAGGGATGCTGGCATGTAGCGAAATTCAGTGTTGCTCAACAAGGCAGTTCTAGCTCGCATAATGGTCATCATCGAGTAGGCTGCATCTTGAACGGACATCCCAATGGTGATCCCGAGTCCATAAGAACGGTGGAGTGGTTCCATGGCTCCGGGATAAGACGGATATATCCTGACCGTGCACAGATATTGGCTCTGGTTGAAATCTCTAAACTGCTCTTCGACGGTGTATTCAGGGTACCATCGGTAACCTGCCTCAACCATTACTCGAACCAACATGGCGGTATGACCACATACATCGATGCAACGGGTCAGACGAACCACTTGGTTTTGGGGACGGGTAGCCATCTGAAAGCACAAATTAGTGCAAAGGCATTAGAATTTCTGGATGAAATTGGACAGCATAACGACTGTAAATGCTCAGGAAAGGAATTGAGACATCCACAACAGTTTGCGAAACCACTCAACAACAACATATCAAGGTTCTGGTTCAAATGGTAACATACTAAACTTTAGTAGAACTGAACTGGGTTGTAACCAACAATCCTATAAGTTACTACGGATTTAGTAACACGTGAACCTGATAGAGAGAAGAGAGCCTAGTTCCTTAACCCACGTAGAATGAGAAGAGAATGACTCAGAATAGAGGGCATAAGGTAAAGGAGTAAAAGAGCCTTACGTTCCCTCCCACAATCAATTCCCCTACATATAACTAAAGCATTTCTAGACTCGACATCGACCAGTTTGGCTTAGCGAACCTACAGGCAGTCCGGCTCTGATGCCAACGCTGTCAGGACCCCGATCCTAAGCCACATCGATCCAGCGTGTAACACATCATATCACTTTGCGGCCTCACGCACGGTACTCCCACGGGTGCCACCTTACCTGGCCCGGGACCGTTTGCGCCTTTTGGCTCACGTATATGATAGTGTCGCTAGCATCCATATGACAGAGAACCCGGGCCGACATGGCTAGTCGTGAACCCAAAGCGGCGCTAGCCTATGAGGACAGGCATACATGAATCACATCGAGCATGTCGGTCATCAACGTATCTATTCGGGCTGTAGCACTGGGCTAACAGGACTCCGGTAACCCGGGCTGTAGCAGGCTAGGCAGGACTCCGAATATCAGCGCGTGACATTTCCCCGAAGGGACAGACATAGGAACGACGTGAAACACATGCCGGCCAGTCAAGTGTCCAAGCAGTAGTGCTGGGCTAGCAGGACTCCGGTGAACCGGGCTGTAGCGGACTACTATCGCTCAGAAGCACAAGACTTACATTTCCCCATATGAAAGGCTGCCAAGGATAAACAACTAGATAGTCGGATCCCACTCATACCAAGCATTTCAATCATACACACAATATGCCCGATATGAGTAAATACAACATGGCATCACAACAGTACTCTACGACTCAAGTACTTTATTTAAAAGGCTCCGAGGAGCCATACATATCATCCATACAGATAGGGGTCACATGACCCAACACTCAAGTCATACAAACATACAAGCACATGCGGAAGCAAACTAGTCTGAGAACAGACACTAGAAAGAAAGAAGGCTTGACGAAGCCTGTCTATCTACAACGACCCTTCACAAGTCTTGGATCACCACCTGGTGATAAGTCACTCGTCAACGTCGAGGTCTACATAGAACCCATCAGAGGGGTTGGTGCAGTCGTCTGAAAAACATGATTAAAGCAACATGAGTACGGAGGTACTCAGCAAGTCTTACAACAGGAACCTACTATACATGCACATTCTCAAGAAGGTGGTGGGGTTATTGCAGCAAGCCAGCTTTGACTCTTGGCTAAGCTATCCTACGATAGACACCACTTGTAAATCATTTGTCGCACACGAGTCCACTAACACCATCACAATACTCCACCGTGGATTCTCTCTCGCCATCCTACGAGAGGGCCATCCGCGGTACTCACACTTATCTTGAGATTTTTAGTAGTATCCATTTAACTTATCTATGAACTGATATGAGCGAACCAGAAGTCCATTACCGCGGACACGGCTATTCGAATAGATTATTTATAACCCTGCAGGGGTGTACTTCTTCACACATGTTTCCACCACTTAGCGTCTGCACACGACATGTGCTCGGCAGACTTCAAGCGAGAGCCGACGTGGGTGTAGACCACGACCTACCTAAACACTCAAGTCTCTAGTCCAGGTTTATCGCCTATTCGGGTTCCATCCGCAGGGAGTCCGGCCGAGGTTTCCACTAACGGCCCCGAACGATGTGAACAGGGTTCCGAGACACCAAACGGGCGCCCGATTGACCCGGCCACGTGCCTACCGCAACACAGCCCACCCCGATGGTCAGCGCCGCGTGCGGCCCCCAGCATACTGCAAACACCAGAAACTACTTGCAACTCCTGGACAGAGAACAAGGGTGGATAAGAAGTCGAGCGGGGTCATATTTCAGGGCCCAATGTGTGGTAGTAACTGTATCATGGATCACAAACACAGATCTCAGTTCTTAAGGACGGCCTCAATGAAACAACCCACCATGTACTCCTACATGGCCTCTCATCGATTCCTTTACCAAATCGTGTTCAACACTTCACTCTTGTCACCGACACAACCTTTCACTCCAGTTCATCATCCCGATGAGCCAGACCTGACACAACTCTAAGCATAGCAAGCATAGCATGGTAGGAACACACACACACACATGTAAGGGCTCAATCAACTCCTACACATGCTAGTGGGTTTCATCTAGTTACTGTGGCAATGACAGGTCATGCAAAGGAAGTGGGTTCAACTACCGCGACACACAGCAGTTTGAAACGCGTTGTCTTAATGCAGTAAACAAGAGCAGAAGCGAGAACATGGGTTTGTATCGGAATGATCAATGGGTTGCTTGCCTGATGGAGTGGTCGTGGGATACTGCCCTTCAGTTGGATACTCGGAGATATCCTCGGAGGCAGAACCTACCACGGAGAACACATCGAAACATAAACAACACATGACGATATGCAACAATATGATGCATGCTATGACATGGCAATATGGATGTGTTCTGGCTAGATGCAAGTTAAACCAGAAGGGAAAGAACTCATTTGAATCAAGGATTCAAATGATAGCTCATTTAATATAACCTAATAGTGCATAATCTTCATTTGATTAAACAGCAGGTTTATCTTGTTCTGACATGCATGAAACCAGCACCAATGGATAGATTGGATTTTTCTGATCATTTTTCATATATAAAACTTTGCATTTGGAGTTACAGATAATTTTCTATGAATTTTTGAAGTTTGAACTATTTTCTGGATTTTCCTGTATAAGAATAAATCCAGTAATTAAATAATTGCGTCAGCAAGAGGTCAGCGTGACGTCAGGGGTCAACGGGGTCGTCCAGGTCAAACTGACCAGTGGGACCCACCTGTCAGTAGTTAATTTAACTAATTAATTTAAATTAGAACTAAACCAAAAAGTTAACAGGGGGGGGCCCACCTGTCATTGACTCAGGGGAGTCAACGAGGGCCCACCCGTCAACGGTCAGGGGTCAACTCGCCGGCGTCTAGCCGCCGGCGAGGCCAGACGCGGCGGAGCAGAGTGGTTTTGGCCGTTCCGGCCACCAAATGGGGCGTGGAAGGCATCTACGCACTCCTGGGAACGAGCCGCGGCTACTGGTGGAGTCAGTTGGGGTCGGGGTGGCCGGAGTTGGCGCCGGCGACGAGTTTGGCGGCGCCGGGGCTCGGGCGAAGGTGGAACCGGGGCTGCGGGGCACGGCGAGGCGCGTGGAGTGATGCGTCGGGGCCCTGGGTGTGCGGTGAGGCTAGTGGACAGGGTGGCGTGGCCGTTAGGTGGCCGGAGCCTCGTCGGCGACGAGCTCCGCGGTGGTGCGTGCAGGTGAACTGCGTGTGCTCGCTGTGGTGCACGGGAAGCAGAACGGAGGGGATGGGAAGCTAGCTAGGCTCACCGCGGTTGCGACGGAGCTGACGGCGGGGTCGGGGACGAGCTGGTGCGGTGGCGACGGCGAAAGGGATCTCCGGCGATGCTCGGTGAAGACGAGGTCGGTGTAGTGGCTTCGAGGCACGCGAGCGCTCGGGCTCGTGCTGCTTGACGAAGTCGACGACGGCAGAGAGGTTGGACACGGTCTCGTGGCACGGGGACGACGGTGGCTACGGCTATGACGGCGGAGCGGCGACGATGGCGTCGGCCATGGCGGAGGAGAGCGAGGGAGGCGAGGCAGGGCGAGTGGGCGTGTCCAGGGGCTCGGGGCGGCGACGTGGAACGCGTCCAGGCCAGCGGGGCGGCGAGGAGGTGAAGCAGGGCGGCGGGGAGCTGCGTGGCGCTCGCTGGTGCCGGCGTCGAGCACCTGCGTGCCTGCCTGGCCGAGCCAAGCAGCTCGCTGGCGCGGCAGCTGGGCTGGGCCGGCAGGTGGGCCGGTTGGCAGGCGCTAGGTAAGCTTTCTCTTTTATTTTTCCTTTTCTAATTCTTCTGCAACTTTGTGGAATTATTTAAAATACCTAGACCACTCCAAAAATTCTCAAACTGCACATGCTTGCTATTTAAAATATAGACAACATGAAACATTTCTGTTTGAGAATATTTGAACATTTAAAATATTTTTATAAATTTTAAATGGCTAAATTCAAATACTTATGTGTTAATTCAATAACCTTCTGTTGACCTAGAAAAATGTGCACTATTTTTGGCAGGGGGTTTAATCCAAGACAAAGAGGGTGAACATTTTAGAAGGGCATTTCAGGTTCATTGAAAAAGATTTTAGTAAACCCTAGTTATTTCCAGGGGGGGGGGGAAGTGTGTGTTGGGGGTTCTGGCATTTCCCATTTCAAAATTAATAGAATTTAAACATGATGCACACTCTAATGCATGGCCTAGCTAGGGATGTGACAACTCACCCCCACTCAAAAGAATCTCGCCCCGAGATTTAGGATCTGTTGAAAAGAAGGTGGGGTACTCCAGTCGAAGACGATCCTCCCTTTCCCAGGTAGCCTCTTGCTCGGAATGATGTGACCATTGAACCTTGAGAAACTTGATATTGTGGCGTCGAGTGGTACGCTCGGCTTGATCAAGGATACGAATGGGGTATTCTCGATAAGTGAGGTTATCTTGGAGATCAAGCGTTTCGTGGTCCACTCCACGGATAGGATCCGCGAAGCAACGCCTGAGTTGAGAAACGTGGAAGACGTCATGAACTCTGGAGAGATGCGGAGGTAGTTCCAGTTGGTAGGCAACTTCCCCTCGTTTGGCAAGAATGCGAAAGGGTCCAATGTAACGAGGAGCCAATTTGCCTTTGATACCGAATCGATGGGTTCCCTTTAAAGGTGTAACCCGAAGGTAAGCCATCTCGCCGACTTCATAAGCCATGGGCTTATGCTTGCGGTCATACTGACTCTTTTGTCGGGATTGGGCGGTTTTCAACTTCTCACGAATAATGCGAACCTGCTCTTCTGCATCCTGGATCATGTCCGGGCCGAAGAGTTGTCTCTCGCCGGTTTCTGACCAGTTAAGAGGCGTTCGACATTTTCGTCCATAGAGAACTTCGAAAGGGGCTCGAGCGGTCCGAGCGAGAGCTCGGCCTTGCTAAAAGGCAGCTCGTGGAAAAGGAAGGTAAGAAATACCCCTTAGAAGAAAAAAAAGAAAGAAAAAGAAAAAAGAAAAAAGGTGCCTATAGAGAGGCTTCATTGCAAAAAGAAATAACAGGATTGTACTGCTTATTGTAGGGGCCACAACCGAGGTGGCAACCCTGAAGCAGGCGCTGGCTGAGGCCAAGAGGAAAGCGGCAGAGGAGCGCGCTGAGCGAGAAAAGCTTGGGGTCCAAGTCGGCGAGGTGCAGCAAGAGCTACAAGCTCTCATGAAGAAACATGAGGGTTTGGAGCTTGAGGCAAAAATGCAAGCATCCGAGCTCGCGTCGGCTGTTGAGACCACCAAGAGTGCCAAGGCCGAAGCCCAAAAGGCCCTCCAAGAGTTGGAGGATGTGAAAAAGATAGCAGCGGGTAAGGCATTCTTAATGCAAAGTAGGAATATAAAGGTGAAATACCTATTACTTACCCGAATCCGGAGTTCTCCAGGGGCGTTCTTCGATCTTCCCCGCAGCGCATCCGCCGCCGCCGCATTCTACCGAGCTGAAGAGGACAGCTCGACGGAGAGTGTGTTCTGGTCTCAGTATTCTGAGGCCGGACACCCTTTGCCCTTAAGCGATCAGCTGAAGCAGCTGGCTGAGCTCCACAAGGCGGCCGAACAGGCCACGAAGGGCTTACTAGTTCGGCTGTGGCCTGGAGAGGCCCTGCCTGGGAGCTAGTTTGGGCTGGTGCGGCGGCTGGTGGAGGCCTGTCCATGGCTTGAGGTCATCAAGCGCTCCGTCTGCATAGAAGGTGCCCGGAGGGCCCTTGCCCGTGTAAGGGTACACTGGGGCAAGCTGGACGGAGAGAAGCTGGTGAAGGACGGGCCACCGCAGGGGAAGGAGCATTGCAAGCCCGAGAACTATTACAAGGAAGTTCTCGCTGGAGCTCGCCTTGTCGCGGATGAGTGTGCCAAAGATATAATATTTCAATGAACTCGCTCGTTTGTATCCTGTGCGCTGAAAACTTGTTCATATGCGCTTAAGCAATGCTTTCTGAATTTAAAATATTATTTTCTGTGCGGCCGTTTATCAATAACTGAGAGATGGCGAGTCGTCGGCTTCTGGCCCCATGCAACTAGTGCTGGGGTGTTCGGGATAAACCTGAGGGCTCTTGTTCCCATAGTTGGGTCCTTCGAGGGAGGCGCTCAGCACAGCGAACCAGGCAATCAGACTATAATGCTTGAACACTCTCACTTAGCCATAGAACGTTATAATTTTAAATTTCGGCGAAGCCCCTAGTTCGGAAGGCCGAATTTGGGGCACTATCCACGCCTTTAGCCGGACTTAACCAGCTCTCCGCTTGAAGCGGCATTAGCCTTTAGGGACTCGAAAAACCTCTCGAACAGTGACTGGTCTCACGCCTTATCATGACAGTCTGTTTTAGCTTTCTCCACTAAGGTGCTCACCCACCTGATCTGGGGCACAATCGCAGTGGTTCTCCTAGTGCTACCTTAGCCGATAGAGCGGAACGTAAGGCACCAAAACATAGGAGCCAGGCAAACCCAACATATGACCAAAATCATGACTCGGAGCCGATGCATATAATGCTATAAGTTCGGGGTGCCGCACTTGTGAAAGTGGACGGACTTCTCACACCAGATAGAAGGGTAATAAAGCCCCTGGCGTGGTTTGCCGTACCATGGTGTACGGGTGCGATCATGTTATTTGAGTAAACATATGTATATTAAAAGAAGATAATGCAAAAATAGACGAAAAGCTATGCATTATTTATGATGGGGCTGTTTATTCAAGCCGAACGATACAAGTAGTGCGAAATTTTTTTTAGACTATTTAACATGTCCTGACCAGGCGCAGGCCGAGGAATTTAAAAACAGATATATCGCTCGAAATAGAGACCACCTGAGAGTTCCATGATGCCGCGTTGTTTTGTCTGCTTTCCTGGGTCCTGTATCGTCTGTGCGCTAGCGAGGCCGAACACTGTATCCATAGTATGGAGTCCTGAAAGAAAAGAAGAACCCGACAGCCCCTAGTACGTTTGACGCTGTATTGTTGGCATGCCGTTTTATCTGCCCCTTCCCCTATGCCCATGGAATTGTAAGGGCGTAATTGTGTACTCGAGGTACTAGCTCCGCTATGTAGCGATGGCTGGGGTTGGGGCTGTATTGCTACGCGTGCTCTGAACGCGCCGGTCGGTCTTGCTGCGGGTTACTCCGGGCACGTTTTGCTTTGTCCTGCTTTGTAGCGGCCGGACTCGAGAGCTGCCTTAACAGGCTGCTTTGTACCTCTGCTGTGAGGGCCGCCGTGAGTTCCTCCATACGGATGGAGCGTTCGGCGTTTCCGCTGACCGTGATTACACCTCGAGGGCCTGGCATCTTGAGCTTGAGAAATGCGTAGTGCGGCACCGCATTGAATTTAGCGAATGCGGTTCGTCCAAGCAGAGCATGATAGCCACTGCGGAACGGAACTATGTCGAAGATTAACTCTTCGCTTCGAAAGTTGTACGGAGATCCGAAGACCACATCAAGTGTTATGGAGCCTATGCAATTGGCCTCTACACCTGGTATGATGCCTTTAAAGGTCGTCCTTGTGGGCTTGATCCTTGATGGATCTATGCCCATTTTCCGCACTGTATCCTGGTAGAGCAGGTTCAGGCTACTGCCGCCGTCCATGAGGACTCTTGTAAGGTGAAATCCGTCAACGATTGGGTCAAGAACCAATGCGGCAAAACCGCCATGACGGATGTTAGTGGGGTGGTCCCTTCGATCGAAGGTGACCAGGCAAGAGGACCATGGGTTGAACTTTGGGGCGACTGGCTCCATCACGTATACGTCCCGTAGCGCACGCTTCCTCTCCCGCTTGGGAATATGAGTCGCGTATATCATGTTCACCATCCGCACTTGTGGGGGAAACCCCTTCTGTCCATTGTTTGTTCGGGGGCCTGGGCTCCTCTTCGTCATCGCTCTCTAGCCCCTTGTTTTTGTGTTCGGCTCTTAACTTGCCTGCCTGCTTGAACACCCAACAATCCCTGTTGGTGTGATTGGCTGGCCTTTCGGGGGTGCCGTGAATCTGGCACGAGCGGTCGAGTATTCGGTCCAAACTGGACGGGCCCTGGGTATTCTTTTTGAATGCCTTTTTCCGCTGACCGGATTTATGGCCTCTGAATCCGGCGTTTACTGCCGTATCTTCATTGCTGTCGCTGCTGACGCGGCGTTTCTATTTATTCCGTCGCGACCTGCCACTTTTGTCCTTGGTATCTGAGTTACCTTGCTTCTTCGATAAGTTGGTGCTGCGAGCTAGCCAGCTATCTTCGCCCGCGCAAAAGCGGGTCATGAGTGTCGTGAGGGCTGCCATGGATTTCGGCTTTTCCTGTCCCAGGTGCCGGGCAAGCCACTCGTCACGGATGTTATGCTTGAAGGCTGCTAAGGCCTCTGCATCCGGACAATCGACTATCTGATTTTTCTTTGTTAGGAACCGTGTCCAGAATTGCCTGGCCGATTCTTCTGGCTGCTGGATTATGTGGCTTAGGTCGTCGGCGTCCGGTGGCCGTACGTAGGTCCCCTGGAAGTTGTCGAGGAATGCGGCCTCCAAGTCCTCCCAAGAGCCGATCGAATCTGCGGGGAGGCTGTTAAGCCAGTGCCGGGCTGGTCCCTTAAGCTTAAGGGGTAAATATTTGATGGCGTGCAAATCATCGCCACGTGCCATGTGGATGTGGAGGAGATAGTCCTCAATCCATACTGCCGGATCTGTCGTACCATCGTACGACTCGATGTTGATGGGTTTAAAACCCTCTGGGATTCTATGATCCATTACTTCGTCTGTGAAGCATAGTGGGTGTGCGGCGCCCTTGTACTGGGCTATGTCTCGACGCAGTTCGGCGGAGCTGTGCCTGTTATGTTCGGCTCGGCCGGATTTATTGTGTCCGGAGTGAAAACTATCACGTGCCGTCGGGCGTCCGCGCGATCCATAGATCGATCTTGTTTGCCTTGCTTTGTCCTCCAGGACATCTCGCAGGTCTGGTTCGTGTTCCC
This sequence comes from Aegilops umbellulata, assembly GCA_032464435.1. Classification (NCBI taxonomy): domain Eukaryota; kingdom Viridiplantae; phylum Streptophyta; class Magnoliopsida; order Poales; family Poaceae; genus Aegilops; species Aegilops umbellulata. Next base: position 11,183,004 of record CP136060.1, on the reverse strand, counting down.
GTGCCTTGGTAAAGCGGCTGCGGGGCATGGCTTGTTTGGATGTTCGACAGGCTTCTCTATCGCGGTCGCGAGGTGGCCGATCTGCCATGTCTTGGGCTTCCTCCTCTGATTGGAGTAGCGGCCTGCGCTTAGGATAGTTTTTGGAGGGGCGTCCGAGCTCGTGCTCTTCGGCCGCAAGGACTTCAGTCCATCTGTCAGCTAGCAAATCTTGATCAGCTCTAAGCTGTTGCTGCTTTTTCTTTAGGCTGTTCGCCGTGGCTAGAAGCCTGCGTTGGAAGCGCTCTTGTTCGGCGGGGTCTGATGGTACGATGAATTCATCGTCGCCGAGGCTTGCCTCGTCTTCGGAGGGAGGCATGTAGTTATCGTCCTCGACCTCTCGCTCTGCCGCTCTCTCATGAGGGCGGTCTTCTCCATCTTCCTGTGCCGAATCCTGCTGGTTTTGGTGTCCTTCGGCGCTGTCCGGGGTAGTATTATCTCCCGTGCCGGAATCACCGTTTCTGCTGTGGCGGGATTTGGAGCGGCGCCGCTGACGTCGGCCTTTTGGAGGCTTTTTCGAAGTGCCATCCTCCGCTGTTCCATCGCCATATCCATCTTTTGGAGCATCCACCATGTATATGTCGTATGACGAGGTGGCGGTCTAGCGCCCTACAGGTGCTGGTTCTTGCTCGTCCCCTCCTTCATCGTCCATACCGTCGAAGTCTTCGGAGCCGAAGTCGAGCATGTCGGATATATCGTCGACAGTGGCTATTAAGTGGGCGGTGGGTGGGCTTTGAATTTCTTCGTCGTCCGAATCCCAACCTCGCAGGCCATAGTTCGGCCCGGGCTCTCCTGACAAAGAGAGAGACTTGAGAGAATTCAGAATATCACCAAAAGGTGAATACTGAAAGATGTCCGCGGCGGTGAACTCCATTACCGGCGCCCAATCTGATTCGATTGGCAGGGGCGCGGGAGGTTCGGAGTTCGGAGAAGAGTCCGGCTCCTTGGAGTCATGTGCCATGCGGAGTGCGGGGCTTGCGTTTGGCTCAATGGCTTTTAAGATCGCAGCCCCCGAGGTGACGTCCAACCGTTCATCCTCAAAGAACGCAGCGGGCTCCGAATCGAGGATCGGGGCCGGAGCGTATGCGGCCTCCAGGACACTGTTCGGAGGCAGAGCTATATCATGCCCCTCGGGATAGTGCGGCGCGCTTGGCTGTGGCTCGAATCCGTCGAAGATCAAGCAGGCCAATCACACCAACAGGGATTGTTGGGTGTTCAATGACGTATTCCGTAGTGCGTCATAACACTGCGACCAAGCCTTCTGTATGGATTATTTTTTGCTGTTCCACCGCAGCACGTTCAACGAGGCGGTTTCCTTGGCACGTCTTGTCGAAGCAGAGATCGTGTGCCCCCTTTAACGGGATTCTCATTAATGCGGACGTGGGTAACCCAACCGTGCCCGTTAAGCACGTCCCGCCTTGATTAAACGCTAGTCCAAGACGGTTACGGGGAGGACTCTTGATATTCTGCCTCTTATAAAGAGACCGAGACCTTGCTCCCCTCTTGTGTTCTCAAAACAAGCTCGCCCATAGCCTCGAGTTCCAACACCCCAGGCTTTTAGATTCTAGGCGCACTGGACCATCGACAATGTCCGGCTCCGGCCTTCAAGGCCAATGGATGCCCTCCTCCGTTACGGAGGAGGACGTATCAAGGTTGAGGGAGGCTAGGTTCCTGACCAGCGAGATCCCGCAGAGGTTGCCTGCTCAAGGACAAGCGATCCCAAGCCCTCAGCCTGGTGAGAGCGTAGTATTCATCTCCCACTTCCTTCGGGGATTAGGCTTCCCAACGGATCCTTTCGTAAGGGGGCTGATGTTTTATTATGGGCTGGAATTCCATGACCTAGCTCCGGAGTCCATCCTCCATATCTCCTCCTTCATCGTTGTGTGTGAAGCGTTTCTCCATATCACTCCTCACTTCGGATTATGGCTCAAGACCTTCAAGGTAGAACCGAAGATAATCGAGGGGCGTGTGACACTCCAAAAATTTCATTTTTGGGTTTTTGCAAAAATCCTTGCTGGATTTTCCTTGAGATTTGAGGCTTTCAGAAAAACAACCCTCTTAAAAATCCTTTTCCTTGACTAGGGTTTGTTATTTCTGTTTTCTCCTTCAAGCTTTGGGTTTGACCTTCTTAAAAACCCCTTCTCTATTGTTTCCCTTCTCAGATTTTAATTTTGGGAGTTTAGTCTTTTCTTTTTAAGAAAAACTCTATGAAAAAGATTTGGGATTTTTCATTCTATTGAAAACCATCCATGACCTTGTATTTTGCCCATGAGGTAAAACCACTCCAACATCTTCTCCCCTCCTTGTCAACAACTCAAATTTCCTATCCCAACTCATCCAAACAAGTTTTGGATTTTGTTTTATCTCTCAAATATTTTCTGTCAATTATTTTGAGCCTGATGGATTTTCAAAGCAAGTACCCTTTTTCATTTGAGATTTGACTTCAAACCAACTCTACTGGCTAGTCCTTTGCACCCACAACACAGAACCATCTTGATCCACTCATCTTCTTTTCAAAATTTTCAACTTACACACCCTGCAAGTTTGGACCAGATTTGTCAAATTTGGTGAAATTCATATCTACACTTCTCCAAAAATTCCACCAAAAATCAGGCAGCCTACTAGAGCAATGAGAAGTCACTCCACCAAAAATCAGCCCAAGGAAAAATCCCTACATGCCTGGATCATTCTGTCGAACACCTTGCATGCACTGTTCGAACACATTCAGCAAATTCAGTCTTTAGTGTTGATTTCTTCAGATCATCTTCAGTCACGCGCCCACAGTGCCCTTGGCACGTTGATCGCCGCCTGGTCTGCGTGTCCAGAGCCCCGCACGCGCGCTTGGCTTCTTCCTGGCGTCGGTGGCGCCCTGACCCGACCACGCCGGCGTGTCCAGAACCGCCGTGGCAGCCAACAGGGAGCAGAACGGCGGCTCAACGCCGTTCCGCGCCGCCCAACCCCGCTGATGGCTCCGCGTGTCCACCTCCACGCCAGCGCACGCATGCAGCACAGCCGTCGTGGCGCGGCACGCACAGAGCGTGCTCTCTGCCGCCGTTGAGCCCGTGCGGTCACCTCACCGAGGACATACGCCATTACGCCGGGGCCAGCTCCGTTTAGTAGCGGAACGAGTTCAGTAACCTCCACTGATGCTGCCCGACCGCTCAAACCACCCTCTAATCCACTGCTCCGCCGTAATCGCTCGCCGGAGATTCTCCGTTTACGGCCACCCCGTCGATCTGCCTATAAATAGAGGCCCCGAGCTTCAACTCGAGCACCCACTAGCCCTGCACTCCCCCAAGAGCACGCCAGGCCTCTGGAAGAGCCCCGAGGAGGTCTACTTCCTCGACTCCGACCGCCGCGACCCGCCACTGGATCCAGCCCGATTCGCCCCCGTGTGTGCTCCTCCACCTCCATTCTCCTGCCAGTAGCTTCTCCATGCATCCCTCATTCTGACCCGCACTTCAATTTGAAGCTTGCAGCCCTCCACCGGAGTTTCCCATCCTCACCCGAACCGCCGTCCGCCGGAGTTAGTGTCGCCATCGACGTGGTGCTCCCTGTTGGACGAGTCCACCACCCACCGACGCGGAAGAAGACATTGAAGCTCTTGGTACCCTCCGTTTCTCCTAATTCGCCATAGTTCGACGCCGGCGTCCACCGCCGTCTTCGGGCGCCGGCGAGCCTTTTCAAACCTGACATGCGGACCCCGCATGTCAGCCTCTGTTCTTTTATTTGCGAAACGTTTTCTGTTGGCGCCTTCGGGCAAAATACGTTTTCTCTCTTGCGCTTGCGCATTTCCTATCGAACCGTTTTCTGTTTTCTCAGTTAGAACCCTGGGAAGTTTCTGTTTCATTACAGATGAGTCCCTGGGCAAAAACCTTTATAACTTTTTATCAGAAGCATATTTTTGATTGATTCTTTTTCTGTTCTCTTCAAAATTTTGTCTAGTTTTTTATCAGATTTATTTGAAAAATATTTGCAATACTTTTTCTGCACCTCTCGGTATTCACGTTAGCGCGTATGTTTTCTCTGTACCGTAGATACCGACGGAGGTGACGGGGCCGCGAACTTCACCGAGCTAGGCTCCGACTACTCTGAACCAGGCAAGCATGTTTGAACTTTTGATATGATGAGTGTCTTGGCATGTTTGCATGTAGATAGTTTCATGGCATGTGTGAAGCATACCGATGAACCGTTCATTATGCATTGTTGAGGCAAGTAAGTCCGAGGATTTCACACGTTGTTGGACGTAAGTATGCAAGGCCATGTGTTGGCATGAGGATGGGTAAGATGGCAGTGTTGTAGCATGCCAGTCTTATGCCATGCAAGTTATCTCAGTACCAACCCGTATCGGTTGGGTTCATATCCATTTCCTTTCCCTGTACTACCACATGTTTCCCGAAAGGGATATGGTTTAGTAAGTCGCAAACCGCTTTCTTGGTACACACCCAAAAGGAGAGGCCGGGATGATGGTTCCATGGCCCTGGATTAAAGCCAGTCATCTGGTCAGGCGGCATGGGTGTTTCCGGTTGGGACCGAGAGGGGGGCACCCCTTAGAGCGCGTATATATAAATTTGATCCCATGCTATTCGAGATTGTGATCTCCCCGTCTCAATAGTTTTTATTGAACGATGTTGAGGGTGATTCCTGGCATCGAAGAGTTGGATGGGTGTGTACTGGATTGCTGTGTTTTCTTCTGAAATACCGTAACGGAACTAGTCCTAGTGACTATGGAAATCCGTTGACTGTGGGAAATTTTTGTACAAACTCTGCAGAGCTCTATATCCTTAAATCATCTTATCTATTCCCAAGTTCCCTGCTAACAGTCATGTGCCAGTTTGGTGACAGATTACCCGGTGGGACACATGGGCACTAAGACCGGTTAAATGTTTATCCTTGTGGATGTACTAACCCGTTTATTTCCATGAGTCGAATATATTTATGATGAATACATTATTTCCTTATCAGTCAAAAGCCCTTTATGTGGTGTCGCTCAGACGCCCGACTGTGGCATTTCTTTTAAAGCCCTTTATGTGGTTTCGCTCAGATGCCCGACTGTGGCATTTCTTTTAAAGCCCTTTATGTGGTGTCGCTCAGACGCCCGACTGTGGCATTTCTTTTAAAGCCCTTTATGTGGTGTCGCTCAGACGCCCGACTGTGGCATTTCTTTTAAAGCCCTTTATGTGGTGTCGCTCAGACGCCCGACTATGGCATTTCTTTTAAAGCCCTTTATGTGCTGTCGCTCAGACGCCCGACTGTGGCATTTCTTTTAAAGCCCTTTATGTGGTGTCGCTCAGACGCCCGACTGTGGCATTTCTTTTAAAGCCCTTTATGTGGTGTCGCTCAGACGCCCGACTGTGGCATTTCTTTTAAAGCCCTTTATGTGGTGTCGCTCAGACGCCCGATTGTGGCATTATTATTCCGCATTTTCCGCTCGAGGAGTCTTTCAGACACTCGTTTGGCACCAGTATTATTATTCCGCATTTTCCGCTCGAGGAGTCTTTCAGACACTCGTTTGGCACCAGTATTATTATTCCGCATTTTCCGCTCGAGGAGTCTTTCAGACACTCGTTTGGCACCAGTATTATTATTCCGCATTTTCCGCTCGAGGAGTCTTTCAGACACTCGTTTGGCACCCAGCATTAACACCTCTATGTCTGATCGTACTGGTTAACTTCACCATGTATTTCATGTTGGCATTTGTTATATCTTACGTCCGAACTGTCTTGTGAGTACTTTCAAAGTACTCACTGGCTTGTTGATTTGGCCAGATGCTGACGAAGGTGATCTCATGGATGAAGAGTTCGATAGCGAATCCGACGCCTAGAGGAGTCCCAGTCAGTCTCGTGCAACCCTGGAGTTGGTCACTGTTTCATATCCGCTTCCGCTACCCTAATAAATTCATCGAGCTTCACCTCGACGCTCGATGGGATGTTAGTTTGAGAATCCCATAACCACTCCCCACTGTGTTACTCCACCTCTACCATATTTGCGAGTCAGTAGTATGCCACCACTCCCTTGTGTCATTAATCGCCTTTATGTATAATTATTGGCACGCTTGTAATAGATTGTTGAGCATCGTCAGCTCAACCCTGTAATATATTTATGCTACTGGCTCATTGTATCAAAAGTTTGTCTGCCAGTGAGGAGGTTTTATCTCAAACTGGATTCTAAAGATTGGTTTCTCAATAAATATTTTTATTGGAAAAACCGGTCGTGACAACCTTGGTACCAGAGCCAGGCTGACTGTAGGAACCACTAGGTGCGATCTCTTATCGGTTATGAGCATGATAGAGCTTATTCATGTTTTTACAATAGTAGTCATTTTTCTGACAGTCAGCATATATTTATGATCTGACCATTCAGGATTTTTGCCTACTTTTGTAGATGGCCGACCGCAGCTGCGAGTCTCAGACCTTCGCCAACGTACCCGATGGGTTCGTCAAGCTTCTCTCCTTCGTTGTTCAGGTCGCGATGGGGCCGTCTGTGCGCCCAGTCGTCACTCTCTGTCAGCACAGAGTCAGCGACAGTGTGACTATGCACCAGGCCGTGGTGCAGTTCAAGGGAGGGCGTGGTGATCTACGCCACTTCCGGTTCTTGGGGAGAGCCATGCCTACGGAGAAGCATGCCATCCAGATGGCAGCCCGCGAGGCGATAGCTCGTCTCAGGGATGCCCTTCCCGCGATGAAGGCTCGTCGCTACCGCTATCTTCCATGCCATGTGCTCTACACCTGTCACTACGCATTCTCCTGCCACAGAGGAGAACGAGACGAGGCTTTTGAGATGCTTGTTGAGTATCTCCGGGCCTTGGAGGCAGCCTTCGACAACTTGGTGGATGACTTTGTGGCCGCCCGCATGGACTCAGTCCACGGATGTGCCGCCAACAGGAGGGAGCTCCTGCCTACTGCACCGCCACTGACTTTCGTCTCATCCTCTGCATCCCATGCTCCTGCTCGTCGCCTGCCTACCACCGAGGAGTTCAACCAGGTCATTGCGCCCACTCCAGCGCGCACTGCACCGCCACTCGCACCGACTCCAATCCGTGTCGTTCCGCCCCTGGCACCCGCTCCATCTACTCGGCGCAGCACTACTCGCATGGAGCCTATTAGCGAGGAGGAAGTCGAGTCCCCGGCTTCGCTACGCCTCACCCTTGGCAGGGCCAAGGATGTCATCAACATCTCCGACTGAGTACGCTTAGCCGCCATGCGTTGCATCGCCATGTAAGATGTTGTGAGAAGTAGCTTGTTTGCGCATCATGTAGGATCTGGAGAAGTGCACTAGCCTAAATAACATGTCAGGATTATGTACGCAGGTCCTGAGTGGTGTATTGTATAATTATTGCCGCGTGTAAGATACGTAATGATGCAGTCCTTCTCCATGCACAAATCGATTTGTTTTCCCTTGAGTATCTTGGTTTTAAAAATTTATTTGTCAACCTCGTGCATTATGGGTTTTATCTTTGCAACTCTTCCATTTTTCTTATGGGTTTTACAAATACATCCCCAGAGTGAAAAATGTCTCGTCCTTGGACTCGCTCCCTGCCAACTCCACCAGAGAAAAATTATGGCAATCAACCGGGCAACAATTTTGCACCAGGGCAGTCAAGTCAACACTATAATACTCAATCAGGCAATAATTTTGCCCGAGGTCAGACAAGTCAACAGGACAGTGAAACGGCACTTTCCCAAATGTGCCGCCTTTATGAACAGAGTCAGCAACAACATCGGGAGATGATGAACCAAGTCATTAACATGGGAAATCACCATGGGCAGTATCCACAGCATTCCAAGTTATCTGAGCTACAGAAGACACGTCCCTCAACATTTTCTCATACTGACAAGCCACTTGAGGCCGAAGACTGGCTTCGCGATATGGAGAGAAAGTTGATTATTGCAAAATGCTCAGACCCAGAAAAGGTACTGTATGCACCGCATTATCTCACGGGAGCAGCCGCATCCTGGTGGGAAAATTTTCTGCACATGCATCCCAACGAAAATGATATAACCTGGGATGATTTTAAAGAAGGTTTCCGTGGCGCGAATATTCCTAAGAGTATTATGAAAATCAAGAAAAGAGAGTTCGATGACCTCAAGCAAAGGAACATGTCAGTGTCAGATTACAACAGCCAATTTACTCTGTTATCCCGCTACGCCAACGAAGAGCGTATGACTGAAAGCAAGAAAATGGAGAAGTTCCTTGACGGCCTAGCGCCCGCGCTTAAATGCCAACTGGTCATACACACTTTCCCAGATTTTAAGACGCTGGTGGATAAAGCTATTACTCTGGAAAATGAAAGACGCAGTTTGGAAGATATCCGCAAGCGAAAGAGGGACCAAACCAACCATGCTCGCAATCACCGGAGTAAGACCAATTTTCAGAAGGGTGGGACGCACAAATCATCATCCAATGTCTCACGCCCAACAAAGAATTTTCATGCTAGGGACAAGGAGTTCGCATATCGCCCAGGTGTTACTTGTTACGCCTGTGGAGAAGAAGGACACTATGCCAAGCAGTGTCCCAAGCCAAGAAGCTCATCGCCAAAGCCGAACAACGGCAACAATAATTCAGCGCCTAAGCGAAACAACTTCAATCCCAGCAATAACCACAGGAAAGGTCATCTGAACCACGTGACCAAAGAGGAGGCACAAAATGCTCCGGATATCGTACTCGGTACGTTCCCTGTCAACACAATACCCGCAATGGTTTTGTTTGATTCTGGAGCTTCTCACTCTTTTATTTCGAAAAGTTTTGCTTCGCAAAATAATTTTTCGATGCTTCCTTTGGAGAAATCCATGATCATCAAGTCCCCTGGAATTCAGCAAGTTACTCAGAATTACTGTCAGGATGTGATTATTGAGTTCAAAGGATTGAAGTTTCACGCCAATCTCATTGTGTTGGAAAATAAAGGACTAGATGTCATCCTAGGGATGGACTGGTTCACCACCAACAAAGGTTTCATTGATTGTTTCAATCGGACCGTGATTCTCACACACCACCATGGTAAGACAATAAGAGTATCCGCCAAAGAAAGAGAAATGCCCAGACAACCAAGACTGAACAAGGTGGACCTTTCTGAATTAAACAAGGTTCCAGTAGTACGTGAATTTCCAGACGTATTTCCCGAAGAGCTACCAGGCATGCCACCCGACCGAGAGATAGAATTCAGCATTGAGCTAGCACCAGGGACCACCCCCATATACAAGAAACCATACAGGATGGCACCATCCGAGTTAGTCGAACTGAAGAAACAAATAAAGGAATTGCTTGACAAGGGATACATTCGAGCCAGTTCCTCACCATGGGGATCACCAATTTTGTTTGCCAAAAAGAAAGATGGAACACTGCGATTGTGTATTGACTACCGAGCACTCAACATGGTCACGATCAAGAACAAATACCCGATGCCAAGAATAAATGATTTATTCGATCAACTCGCTAAGGCCAAGGTATTCTCAAAAATCGACCTAAGGTCAGGATACCATCAATTAAAGGTACGAACAGAAGATATCCCCAAGACAGCCTTCACCTCCAGATATGGACTGTATGAGTTCACAGTAATGCCTTTTGGATTAACAAATGCCCCTGCATATTTTGTTCACCTCATGAACAAAGTATTTATGAAGTTTATGGACAAGTTCGTTGTGGTATTCATCGACGATATTTTAGTATACTCCAAAACACCAGAAGAACACGCTGAACATCTCAGAATTGTACTAGGAGAACTCAGGAAACACCAATTGTACGCCAAGTTCAGCAAGTGTGAATTTTGGTTAAGGCAAGTAGGCTTTCTAGGCCACGTACTAACCCAAGACGGGATCGCCGTGGACCCAGAGAAAGTCAAGGCCGTACTTGGCTGGAAGTCACCAGCCAGCGTAACGGACATACGGAGTTTCTTGGGAATGGCAGGATATTACCGCAGATTTATTGAAGGATTCTCCACCATAGCCAAGCCAATGACGCAGTTGCTCAAGAAAGATAAGAAATTTGAATGGACAGAAGCCTGTGAGAAAAGTTTCCAAGAGCTAAAACGGAAATTAACAACAGCACCAGTATTGATTATGCCAGACATACACAAGAATTTTGAAGTATATTGTGACGCGTCCAGGAAGGGACTCGGATGCGTATTAATGCAAGAAGGCAAGGTTGTCGCATACGCTTCAAGGCAACTTCGCAAGCATGAGGAAAACTATCCCACTCATGACTTAGAAATGGCAGCAGTTATTCATGCACTCAAGGAATGGAGGCATTTCCTACTTGGAAATCGATGTGAAATATATACGGACCATAAAAGTCTCAAATATATTTTCACACAGCCAGAGCTGAATTTAAGGCAACGACGCTGGTTGGAGCTAGTAAAGGATTATGATGTCGGAATCCACTATCATCCTGGAAAAGCAAATGTAGTAGCCGATGCTCTTAGTCGGAACCCCAGCGCCGACAACAACAGTCTGCCCAACTTAAGACCCGAATTCCAACGGGAATTTGCCAGACTCAACTTGTTGATGGTAGCAGAAGGCACCATAACAAACTTGGAGATACAACCCAACCTTGTGAAAAGAATCAAAAAAGCCCAGCCGGGTCACCCCAGCATTGAAGGCATCAAAAGAAAGGTGAGTATGGGCAAGGCCTCGGAATTCATCATAGACGAAGAAGGGACACTATGGTACGGAAACAGACTCTGCGTGCCAGACATAGAAGACCTCAAACGGCAAATTCTGGCTGAAGCCCACACCGCTCCATATTCGATCCACCCTGGAGGAACCAAGATGTACAAAGATATCCAGGAAGGTTTTTGGTGGCACGGTATGAAAAGGGACATAGCCACCTTCATTGCATGCTGCGACTCTTGTCAACGTATAAAGGCTGAACATCAGAGACCAGCCGGACTACTGCAACCAAATAAAATACCTGAGTGGAAATGGGATGAAATAGGGATGGATTTCATTGTAGGACTACCTCGATCACGACACGGGAATGATGCCATATGGGTTATCACCGACAGGTTGACTAAGGTGGCACATTTCATTCCAGTAAAGACGACCCACACCACTCAGAAGCTTGCCAAGATATATCTCTCTCGCATAGTTTGTCTGCACGGTGTCCCGAAGACTATAATATCTGACAGAGGAACACAGTTCGTCTCGAGATTCTGGGAGCAGTTACAACAGGCTCTAGGAACTCAACTAGCCTTCAATACGGCATACCACCCCCAGACAGATGGACAAACAGAACGGGTAAACCAGATTTTAGAGGACATGCTAAGAGCCTGTGTCCTCACCTATGGAACCAGTTGGGAAGACAGCCTGCCATACGCCGAGTTCACGTACAACAACAGTCATCAGGCCAGCCTGCAAATGGCACCATTTGAAGCCTTGTATGGACGAAGATGTCGTACCCCGTTAAATTGGTCAGAGACCGGAGACAGCCGTATCTTCGGCCCAGACATGCTCAAGGAAGCCGAGGAAAAGGTCCAGTTAATCAGAGATCGTCTCAAGACCGCCCAAAGCCGACAAAAGAGTTATTACGATCAGAAACATCGTGGGGTCAACTTCGAACCCGGTGAATTCGTGTACCTACGAGTGTCACCTATGAGGGGGTTGCAACAATTCAAATTAAGGGAAAGCTAGCGCCAAGATTCATCGGGCCATTCAGTATATTGGCACGGAAAGGCGCAGTAGCATACCAACTAGACCTACCTGAGGAACTGTCAGATATCCACAACGTGTTCCACGTATCGCAATTGAGGAAATGTGTGAGCAACCCAGAGAAACAAGTATCCCATGAGAACATAGACGTGCAGCCAGACCTCACTTATCGGGAGCACCCAGTAAAGATATTAGAGGAGTCTGAAAGGAGGACCCGACAGAAAACCGTCAAATTTTTCAAGGTTCAGTGGAGTAATCACACCAAAAGTGAAGCAACATGGGAAAGAGAGGATTTTCTTCGAACAGAGCATCCACACTTATTTAAGGATCAACTGAAATCTTGGGGACGAGATTTTTCCTAAGGGGGTAGGTGTTGTGACACTCCAAAAATTTCATTTTTGGGTTTTCGCAAAAATCCTTGCTGGATTTTCCTTGAGATTTGAGGCTTTCAGAAAAACAACCCTCTTAAAAATCCTTTTTCCTTGACTAGGGTTTGTTATTTCTGTTTTCTCCTTCAAGCTTTGGGTTTGACCTTCTTAAAAACCCCTTCTCTATTGTTTCCCTTCTCAGATTTTAATTTTGGGAGTTTAGTCTTTTCTTTTTAAGAAAAACTCTATGAAAAAGATTTGGGATTTTTCATTCTATTGAAAACCATCCATGACCTTGTATTTTGCCCATGAGGTAAAACCACTCCAACATCTTCTCCCCTCCTTGTCAACAACTCAAATTTCCTATCCAAACTCATCCAAACAAGTTTTGGATTTTGTTTTATCTCTCAAATATTTTCTGTCAATTATTTTGAGCCTGATGGATTTTCAAAGCAAGTACCCTTTTTCATTTAAGATTTGACTTCAAACCAACTCTACTGGCTAGTCCTTTGCACCCACAACACAGAACCATCTTGATCCACTCATCTTCTTTTCAAAATTTTCAACTTACACTCCCTGCAAGTTTGGACCAGATTTGTCAAATTTGGTGAAATTCATATCTACACTTCTCCAAAAATTCCACCAAAAATCAGGCAGCCTACTAGAGCAATGAGAAGTCACTCCACCAAAAATCAGCCCAAGGAAAAATCCCTACATGCCTGGATCATTCTGTCGAACACCTTGCATGCACTGTTCGAACACATTCAGCAAATTCAGTCTTCAGTGTTGATTTCTTCAGATCATCTTCAGTCACGCGCCCACAGTGCCCTTGGCACGTTGCTCGCCGCCTGGTCTGCGTGTCCAGAGCCCCGCACGCGCGCTTGGCTTCTTCCTGGCATCGGTGGCGCCCTGAACCGACCACGCCGACGTGTCTCGCGGCGGCTGAACCGCCGTGGCAGCCAACAGGGAGCAGAACGGCGGCTCAACGCCGTTCCGCGCCGCCCAACCCCGCTGATGGCTCCTCGTGTCCACCTCCACGCCAGCGCACGCATGCAGCACAGCCGTCGTGGCGCGGCACGCACAGAGCATGCTCTCTGCCGCCGTTGAGCCCGTGCGGTCACCTCACCGAGGACAGACGCCATTACGCCGGGGCCAGCTCCGTTTAGTAGCGGAACGAGTTCAGTAACCTCCACTGATGCTGCCCGACCGCTCAAACCACCCTCTAATCCACTGCTCCGCCGTAATCGCTCGTTGGAGATTCTCCGTTTACGGCCACCCCATCGATCTGCCTATAAATAGAGGCCCCGAGCTTCAACTCGAGCACCCACTAGCCCTGCACTCCCCCAAGAGCACGCCAGGCCTCTGGAAGAGCCCCGAGGAGGTCTCCTTCCTCGACTCCGACCGCCGCGACACGCCACTGGATCCAGCCCGATTCGCCCCCGTGTGTGCTCCTCCACCTCCATTCTCCTGCCAGTAGCTTCTCCATGCATCCCTCATTCTGACCCGCACTTCAATTTGAAGCTTGCAGCCCTCCACCGGAGTTTCCCATCCTCACCCGAACCACCGTCCGCCGGAGTTAGTGTCGCCGTCGACGTGGTGCTCCCTGTTGGACGAGTCCACCACCCACCGACGCGGAAGAAGACACTGAAGCTCTTGGTACCCTCCGTTTCTCCTAATTCGCCGTAGTTCGACGCCGGCGTCCACCGCCGTCTTCGGGCGCCGGCGAGCCTTTTCAAACCTGACATGCGGACCCCGCATGTCAGCCTCTGTTCTTTTATTTGCGAAATGTTTTCTGTTGGCGCCTTCGGGCAAAATACGTTTTCTCTCTTGCGCTTGCGCATTTCCTATCGAACCGTTTTCTGTTTTCTCAGTTAGAACCCTGGGAAGTTTCTGTTTCATTACAGATGAGTCCCTGGGAAAACACCTTTATAACTTTTTATCAGAAGCATATTTTTTATTGATTCTTTTTCTGTTCTCTTCAAAATTTTGTCTAGTTTTTTATCAGATTTATTTGAAAAATATTTGCAATACTTTTTCTGCACCTCTCGGTATTCATGTTAGCGCGTATGTTTTCTCTGTACCGTAGATACCGACGGAGGTGACGGGGCCGCGAACTTCACCGAGCTAGGCTCCGACAACTCTGAACCAAGCAAGCATGTTTGAACTTTTGATATGATGAGTGTCTTGGCATGTTTGCATGTAGATAGTTTCATGGCATGTGTGAAGCATACCGATGAACCGTTCATTATGCATTGTTGAGGCAAGTAAGTCCGAGGATTTCACACGTCGTTGGACGTAAGTATGCAAGGCCATGTGTTGGCATGAGGATGGGTAAGATGGCAGTGTTGTAGCATGCCAGTCTTATGCCATGCAAGTTATCTCAGTACCAACCCGTATCGGTTGGGTTCATATCCATTTCCTTTCCCTGTACTACCACATGTTTCCCGAAAGGGATATGGTTTAGTAAGTCGCAAACCGCTTTCTTGGTACACACCAAAAAGGAGAGGCCGGGAAGATGGTTCCATGGCCCTGGATTAAAGCCAGTCATCCGGTCAGGGGGCATGGGTGTTTCCGGTTGGGACCGAGAGGGGGGCACCCCTTAGAGCGCGCGTATATAAATTTGATCCCATGCTATTCGAGATTGTGATCTCCCCGTCTCAATAGTTTTTCTTGAACGATGTTGAGGGTGATTCCTGGCATCGAAGAGTTGGATGGGTGTGTACTGGATTGCTGTGTTTTCTTCCGAAATACCGTAACGGAACTAGTCCTAGTGACTATGGAAATCCGTTGACTGTGGGAAATTTTTGTACAAACTCTGCAGAGCTCTATATCCTTAAATCATCTTATCTATTCCCAAGTTCCCTGCTAACAGTCATGTGCCAGTTTGGTGACAGATTACCCGGTGGGACACATGGGCACTAAGACCGGTTAAATGTTTATCCTTGTGGATGTACTAACCCGTTTATTTCCATGAGTCGAATATATTTATGATGAATATATTATTTCCTTATCGGTCAAAAGCCCTTTATGTGGTGTCGCTCAGACGCCCGACCGTGGCATTTCTTTTAAAGCCATTTATGTGGTGTCGCTCAGACGCCCGACTGTGGCATTTCTTTTAAAGCCCTTTATGTGGTGTCGCTCAGACGCCCGACTGTGGCATTTCTTTTAAAGCCCTTTATGTGGTGTCGCTCAGACGCCCGACTGTGGCATTTCTTTTAAAGCCCTTTATGTGGTGTCGCTCAGACGTCCGACTGTGGTATTTCTTTTAAAGCCCTTTATGTGGTGTCGCTCAGACGCCCGACTGTGGCATTTCTTTTAAAGCCCTTTATGTGGTGTCGCTCAGACGCCCGACTGTGGCATTTCTTTTGAAGCCCTTTATGTGGTGTCGCTCAGACGCCCGACTGTGGCATTTCTTTTAAAGCCCTTTATGTGGTGTCGCTCAGACGCCCGATTGTGGCATTATTATTCCGCATTTTCCGCTCGAGGAGTCTTTCAGACACTCGTTTGGCACTAGTATTATTATTCCGCATTTTCCGCTCGAGGAGTCTTTCAGACACTCGTTTGGCACCAGTATTATTATTCCGCATTTTCCGCTCAAGGAGTCTTTCAGACACTCGTTTGGCACCAGTATTATTATTCCACATTTTCCGCTCGAGGAGTCTTTCAGACACTCGTTTGGCACCCAGCATTATCACCTCTATGTCTGATCGTACTGGTTAACTTCTCCATGTATTTCATGTTGGCATTTGTTATATCTTACGTCCGAACTGTCTTGCGAGTACTTTCAAAGTACTCACTGGCTTGTTGATTTGGCCAGATGCTGACGAAGGTGATCTCATGGATGAAGAGTTCGATAGCGAATCCGACGCCTAGAGGAGTCCCAGTCAGTATCGTGCAACCCTGGAGTTGGTCACTGTTTCATATCCGCTTCCGCTACCCTAATAAATTCATCGAGCTTCACCTCGACGCTCGATGGGATGTTAGTTTGAGAATCCCATAACCACTCCCCACTGTGTTACTCCACCTCTACCATATTTGCGAGTCAGTAGTATGCCACCACTCCCTTGTGTCATTAATCGCCTTTATGTATAATTATTGGCACGCTTGTAATAGATTGTTGAGCATCGTCAGCTCAACCCTGTAATATATTTATGCTACTGGCTCATTGTATCAAAAGTTTGTCTGCCAGTGAGGAGGTTTTATCTCAAACTGGATTCTAAAGATTGGTTTCTCAATAAATATTTTTATTGGAAAAACCGGTCGTGACAGGGCGTCACGTAAATTGCGGAGGTGCTGTTATAAAAAGGAATACCGATGCTCCATGGCCCGAGGGCACTTTTCAAGAGGAGCTCGGCTTATGGCAACAGGAGTGGTTCTACATCACCTCTCCTCGGGGCACCACTTGGGTAGCGCCTCCCGCCTTTCACTCGGGCCCCCCACCACGTTTAACATCGTGGATCAACACAGGGTTAGATCGGGGCTTGCCCAAAGACGTCCCTCTGTTGCAGGGCTGCATAAAGGATCTCCTAAGAGGAGACCTCAACCTGGTCAAGGTGACACAAGTTATGCTGATTCGCCGGATACTGCCCGGCCAACGTCGCCCCCTCCGCTTGTGGGAGTTCAACCCAGAGGGGCCGTGAGTTCTCCGAAATTTCAAGGGCGTGACGCCTACGGAGATGTATAGACTGTTCTTCGGACCACAAGGAGTGAGTCCGGATTTGACCGAGGATGCTGGTTTAAGCCGCAACCACCCGGATACAGAAGTAGGTGACCTTGCGCCCGGACCTTCTATCCGTACAATTGACTTATTTTTTAACAGTACTTCTCCTTTTTACGCAGGAGTGGATAGCGAAGGCGAAGCTGGTCCGGTGTTCGGCTCCCCTTCCCGAGACCAGGCTAGATCCTGTGCTAGTCAGGATGTTGGAGGTGGCGCCTCGGGAGGAAAATGAAGGGGTGGACAAGGAAACCGTGGCCTCTTCGAAAGGGGCCATCCCAAAGGGGGGAATCGACAACTCCTCTCCAAAGGGGAAGAAAAGGGCCGCCTCTGATGACCCGGGAGTCGTAGCTCCAAAGCGGGGGAAAGAATCCGCGTCAGAGACCCGACGCCGGGGAGCCCCTCGGCCGAATTAAATCCTCAAAAGGAGCAGCCCTCCAACGAGCCGTAAGTAGAAAGAGAGTCATTCTTTTAAGAGAAATCCTTAATTTATATCTGAGAAGTTTTAACCGAAACCTTACCTTGTAGTTCGGACCTCGACCCTTCTCGGCAGAGCTCGTCATCGGGGGATCTTCTTTCGGAGATGATGGAGAGCGGAACGCCTCCTCCTTCATCGCCTAGCAAGGCGGGCGACGCCGAAGTGTCGTCGCAGAGGATTTCTCCGAATCTGCCAGAGGCAGAAGGTGATCATGCGGCCCCCCGGGGTTCTCCGTGTCCGGTCTCCGAAGAAGGCCATGGGACGAGTCCGGCACCATCTGGTGTTCGGTCGGAGGAGCTGAAGGTTCTGATGGGCCGAGCCTCTATTTCAGAGGAGCATCGTGCATTGATGCACACGGTGATTGAAAAGATTTCATCCGCGGAAAGCGGACTGAACGAGGCCGTCAAGAGTTTACTGGCGGGCCTTGAGGTACGTTTTGACTAACGAACATTAGTGTTAATTGCGCATAATAACATGCGCCCTGTATAGATAGTAGCCCCTGAGACTCTGTGTGCCGCAAAGATTAGCGGCGCGCAGAGGATCTTAATCCCAGGTCCTTTAAGTGGCACCTTTGTATGTAGGTGGCAGGTTGTCCGGAGTCGAGCCGGACTCGAGATTTTGCCGAAATGAAACGGCAACTCGATGAGGCAGAAGCCGACATCGTGCTTGTTAACAAGCGGCTTGATGATGCTCAAGGTATTGAGTTTATTTGGCGATTGTTAGTAAGAGGAGATTTATGTCAATATCTTACCTTGTGTATGCTTGATGCAGATGGTGCGGCGGCCGTAGAAGGACTTAGGGCCGAGCTCGCCAAAGCAAAGGAACAAGCCAGAAAAAGCGATGCGGCTGCCAGAAGAGCCCGTGAAGAGCTAAAAGCCGAACAGGCTTCTCATTGCCGAAGCAAGGAGGAGATGGCTGATATAGCCGTGAAGTTGAAAAGTGCTACTGACCGTTGTAAACTTCTTGAAGAGGAAGGTCGAGCCCGGCAGACGGATTTAGAGAAGGCCGTCGCCGACGCCAAAGACGCCCGCTCTGGTATGAGAGCGTCAAGGGAAGAGCTGCGTCAAGCCGTACTAATTGCGGATGGAAAGCCCTTCCTGCTACGGAGAAAATTCTGTGATCCGAAGTTCGCCCCGTTGGACCGAGCGTGGAGCGTGGAGGACACCTATCTGGATTTGTCGGCTAGTGCCGCTGATGCGACCAGGTACTTTCAAGATAAGAAAGATCATGAAGTGGAAAAGCTCTTCTGGTCGCAGTTCACTAATCCAGAGCGTCCGCTATCAGTGGATGATCGCCTGGCCCAATGGGCCGAGCTGAATAGGTTGTCCGGACTCGCCATGAAGTATGCCATGGACCGCCTGTGTCCGGGGAGATCGAAGCCGAGAAGCTATTTCAGTTTGGTGCAGCAATTTCTTGACGTGGTGCCTCGGATTGAAGCTCTAAAGAGGTCCGCTTGCACAGAGGGCGCGCGGCTGGCTCTTGCCCGTGTCAAGACATACTGGGCAGATATGGAGCCCACCGTTGTTGCGTCCCGTGATTTGGATAAAAGTTGGATTCCTTCCGAGCACTATTTTGAGGAAGTCCTCGCAGGCGCTCGTATAATAGAGACGCAGTGTTCGAAAGATGCTGTTTTATGACAGCATATGTAATCGTAGATCAATATTTTGATAAATTGTAATGGCGTAATTTAGACTTGTGCCTTCAAGTATTAATAACACCTCCTGTGCGGCCGTTTTAATATATAAATTCTGAAAGATTGCAGTCGTTGGCTTCAGCCCCCACGCACATAGTGCGGGGGTGCGCGCGGAGAACGCATTTTCACACTTAACCCAACGTCTTGGTCCTACAAAGGAGGTGATAGAGCCGCGGGCTAGGCAACCGGACTATAATGCTTTAACACTTTCACTTAGCCATAGGAGCTTGACAGTGGGACTCTTTAGGTAGCCATTTAATGGCGGCTGCGTTTACCCGAATTCGGGACGCATATGTGCCTGACCGGGAAGCGACCCTTCGTCAAAACGGAGGAATTCGATAAATTCCCATAAGTCATAGAGTGGCGACCAGTCTCGCGCTACATCATGACAGTCGGTTTTCGGCTTTCTCTACTGAGGTGCTCACCCGGCCGAACCGGGGCACAATCGCAATAGTTCTCCTGGTGCAACCTTAGCCGACAGAACGGAACGTAAGGTGGCCGAACTCAGGAGCCGGGCAACCCAACATGTGACCAAAATCATGACTCGGAGCTGATGTATATAGTGCCAAAACTCGCGACGCCGAACACTCCCTAAGGTGTTCGGTCTTTGTGGGTGCGTGTGAAACAACACCCTTGAAAAAGAAAAAAGCCCCTTGTGTCCAGGTACGAGCAAGAATTCTGGCGTGGCCACATGCCAAAACGCCAGTCTCCTCCATGGTTATAGTGAGGTAAACCAGGGGATGTATAGCAGCAAGAGACAGTAAAAAAGGTTTACGCAGGGTCTTAATCTAAGAAGAATCCTTTGGGGCGGGTCCCTACTGCACGTATGCGCCTGTGTCTCCGCTGTGCCGTGTCCTGGACGGGCGTCGTACGACGTTCATCTGTAAAAGGGAAGAACTAAATTGAAAAATGGGTCGTGCGGATCAAAAAGAATAATAAATAAAATGTAAAGTGAGAAATAGATACGGTCGAGTTTTATTGTCTCTGCGTACAGCCCCTGGTGAGGCGTACCAAGCCTATAACGAAAATGGGCTTGTGCTGAACTCATTGAGTCCGGGTCCGCGGCCTTTTGTGACTTACATCGAAAAAGTCTTTTGGCTGGCGAGGCCATTTTGTTGGGCGGCCGTTTAAGCGGCCGCACAATCCTCCGTTTGGAGGAGATGTAGTTTAGTATGCTCCCTTTAAAGAGATGATGCCTCGAGGACCGAGCATCTTTAGCGTGAGGGATGCATAATGCGGTATTGCGTTAAAGCGAGCGAAAGTTCCGCGTCCCATTAGTGCTTGATAGCGACTTGAAAACGGGACTATGTGGAAGATAAGCTTTTCGCGACGAAAGTTATTGGCAGAGCCAAATATGACCACAAGCCGGAGAAAACCCATACAGTGGGTGTCCGGGCCTGGTGCTACTCCTTGAAAGGAGGTTTTACTGTGACGGATTCGTGCTGGGTTTATGCCCATGCAGTGAATTGTATCCTGATATATCAGATTTAGTCCACTGCCCCCGTCCATAAGGACGTTGGTAAACTGGAATCCGTCTATTATTGTATTAAGTATCAGGGCAGTACGGCCTGCGTGTTTGATATTGCGAGAATAATCTAGCTGATAAAAAATGATTGGCTTTAGTGACTAGTGGCCAGACTCCTGAGGGATAGGCTTGAATGTGCAGACCTTTATGGGTGCCTCATGCCTTGTTATGTGAAGTGAGTTCACTGTTTTGACTTCTTGCGGGAAGTTCTTTTGCTTCTTGGTGTTCTGCTTTTGGGGTTCGTCCTCTTCCTCACTTGGTGTGTCGAGCCCCTTGTGTTCGGCGTTAAGCCTTCCGGATTGTTTGAAAACCCAACAGTCTCTGTGGGTGTGATTAGCAGGCTTTCCAGGAGTACTGTGTGTCTGACATATCCTGTCCATGATTCTCTTTAGACTGGACGGATCTTCCCTATTATCCTGAGGGGGTGATTTTGTCTGATTTTGCCGTGAGCCTTTGAATCCGGCATTGACTGTCGTGCTCTTCGAACTTTTTCTTTTGATTCGGCGAAGGTCCTTGCATCGCCGTGGTTTCCCGTTTCCATCCCTGATTTCTGATGTACTTGGGTCGCTGGGGCTGCATCGTGCCAACCAGCTGTCCTCTCCTGCGTAAAAGCGGGTCATGAGGCTTGTGAGTGCGGCCATTGTTCTTGGCTTTTCCTGGCCGAGGTGTCTGGCGAGCCATTCGTCTCGAACATTGTGCCTGAAAGCCGCTAGGGCTTCGGCGTCCGGACAATCGACTATTTGATTCTTTTTAGTGAGGAATCTGTTCCAGAACTGCCGAGCTGATTCTCCAGATTGCTGAGTTATGTGACTGAGGTTGTCTGCGTCCGGGGGACGAACGTAGGTCCCTTGAAAATTTTCTCGGAAAGCGTCCTTGAGCTCTTCCCAACTTCCAATTGTGTTTTCGGGAAGGCTTTTAAGCCAGTGCCGGGCTGGCCCTTTAAGCTTAAGGGGTAATTATTTTATGGCGTGGAGATCATCTCCTCTAGCCATATGTATGTGGAGGACATAATCCTCGATCCAGACTCCCGGGTCTGTTGTTCCATCGTACGCCTCTATGTTAAAAAAGCCACGGCGAACAGCCTAATGAAAGCACCAATGTCGGTGTCAAAACCGGCGGATCTCGGGTAGGGGGTCCCGATCTGTGCGTCAAGGTCGGATGGTAACAGGAGACAAGGGACACTTTATTTTACCCAGGTTCGGGCCCTCTCGACGGAGGTAAAACCCTACTCCTGCTAGATTAATATTGATGATATGGGTAGTACAAGAGTAGATCTACCACGAGATCAAGGAGGCTAAACCCTAGAAGCTAGCCTATGGGTATGATGATGGTTATGATGTGTTCGTCCTACGGACTACAACCCTCCGGTTTATATAGGCACCGGATAGGGTTAGGGTTACACAGAGTCGGTTACATTGGTAGGAGATCTTGAATATCCGCACGCCTAGCTTGCCTTCCACGCCAAGGAAAGAACCTTCCGGACACGGGACGAAATCTTCAATCTTGTTTCTTCATAATCCTGGAGTCCGGCTGAAGATATAGTTCGGCTATCCGAACACCCCCTAATCCAGGACTCCCTCACAGGGCGAAAGACACCTTATACCAGAAGATGGGCATCGGGGGGCTGCCAGGTGGCGCACGAGGTAGGGGGCGCGCCCAGGGGGGTAGGGCGCGCCCTCCACCCTCATGGACGATGGGTGCCCCCCTCTCGTGCTTTCTTCGCCCAATATTTTTAATATATTCGAAAACTGACTTTCGTGGAGTTTCAGGACTTTTGGAGTTGTGCGGAATAGGTCTGCAATATTTGCTCCTTTTCTAGCCCAGAATTCCAGCTGTCGGCATTCTCCCCCTTCATGTAAACCTTGTAAAATAAGAGAGAAAAGGCATACGTATTGTGACATAATGTGTAATAACAACCCCTAATGCAATAAATATCGATACAAAAGCATGATGCAAAATGGACGTATCAACTCCCCCAAGCTTAGACCTTGCTTGTCCTCAAGCGGAAGCCAATATCGAAAAATATGTCCACATGTTTAGAAATAGAGGTGTCAATAAAATAAAATACGGACATGAGGGCATCATGATCATTCTTAAAATAGCAACATATATATATATATATATATATATATATATATATATATATGTATATATATATATATTGCCATATGATTTCTTATGCTAAAGTAACAATCTATTCACATTGTAAAGTATGAATCAGATACTTCACTGAAAACTAACAAACTATAATCTCAGTCATTGAAGCAATTGGAATTTGTCATAACACCGAAAAGATTCAATATAAGAGCTTTTCAGCAAGTCCACATACTCAACTATCATTTAGTCTTTCACAATTGCTAACAGTCACGCAATACTTATGGGTATGAAGTTTTAATCCGACACAGAGAAAGATAGGGGCTTATAGTTTTGCCTCCCAACCTTTTTTACCTCAAGGGTAACGTCAACAATAATGCTTTATGAAAACCCACATCCAATTGGATATATATATCAGGATCTTTCCAACACACAGTGCTTGCCAAAGGATAACATGTAAAAAGGAAAGGTGAAAATCACCATGACTCTTGTATAAGGCATAAGACAAAAATAAAAGATAGGGCCTTCAAAGAGGAAAGCAGAGGTTGTCATGTGCTTTTATGGTTGGATGCACAAAATCTTAGTGCAAAAGAACGTCACTTTATATTGCCACTTGTGATAGGGACCTTTATTATGCAGTCTGTCGCTTTTATTTCTTCCATATCAAAAGCTCGTATAAAGCTTGTTTTCTCCACACTAATAGATCATACATATTTAGAGAGCAATTTTTATTGCTTGCAACAATGACAACTTACTTGAAGGATCTTACTCAATCCATAGGTAGATATGGTGGACTCTCATGGAAAAACTGAGTTTAAGGGTATTTGGAAGCACAAGTAGTATCTCTACTTGGTGCAAAGAATTTGGCTAGCATGAGGGGGAAATGCAAGCTCAACATGTTGGATGATCCATGACAATATAATTTATTTCAGATATGAGAAAACATAACCCATTATGTTGTCTTCCTTGTCCAACATCAACTTTTTAGCATGTCATATTTTAATGAGTGCTCACAATGATAAAAAATGTCCAAGATAGTATATTCATATGTGAAAACCTCTCTTTCTTTATTACTTCCTATTAATTGCAATGATGACCAAAAATATGTTTGTCAACTCTAAACAACTTTTATTCATCATACTCTTTATATGTGAAGTCATTACTTTCCATAAGATCAATATGATCTCTTTACGTCGGCGTCCTGGGAACGGGGTCCCCAGACTTTCCTGCCTGCGGCCCATGGCGTGGCTCCACTTATGGCCCGGTACGACCCATCTTCACCAGCAAACGCTCAAGACCCTCGCGAGGGGCCAAGCCTCGCGAGGCGGACGACACAAGACCTCCTCGGGGGCAGCCTCACTAGGCTGGCTCGCGAGGAGCGGAGAGATCAAGGCATGGGGCACCTCGTGAGGTTCCCGTGACATGAGCCATGACGACCAAGGCCAGGCGGGCGCCAGCGGGCGCAGAGTATTGGTTTCCTCAATGGTGCTAAAGGAGCAGGCGCAGGCGAGGAGTCCCGAGGCCTCAGGCAAAGGTTTCCATATCGGTGCAATGAGACCAAGACTATAGGATGACAAGACGGAGGTCACCACGGAGCCCACGACGTCGTCACCACCAGAGCCTTTTGTAGGCGAAGACCACCTTTTGTCAGGATAGCTTGTACTAGCTTTCCCCCTTCAAATTGACCATTGTGGGATCCCTTCCCGCCTAACATTTGGGAAGAGGACCAGTGCCTCTATAAATAGGACTAGCCACCACCGTAGGAGCCAACTCATCTGGGATCAGATCCATCCCATCCTCACACTCACCAGCTCACCGAGCTTAAGAGCACCTCTCCTCAGGAGGCTATTCTTCTCTTGTACTTGTTCATCCGCAGCCTACAAGGCAATCCACCACACCACACTGGAGTAGGGTATTACACCACATCAGTGGCCCGAACCAGTATATACTCTTGCGTCCCTTGTTCCTCGGGTTTGGCGAGCTAGGCTTTGGGATCGTTGTGAGAGTGCGAGCTAAGGGGAGACAGATCTTCATGCGCACCCCAGATTTCCAACCTCAAGGGTTTTGCCGGAACCCGATATCCGACATTTGGCGCGCCATGTAGGGGTGCGCTGAAGCTTTCTTCTCCATCGACCAACTCGTCGCTGCCTGACGGCTCTGATGTCTGAGGATCCAAGGGCCTAAACTGACCGATGGGCGGCCTGGCCCACCCAGACACCACCATCTGCTCCAGAAGACCTCAACTCCACACTCCAGGTGGCCCGCGCGCCGCCCAACGCCCGCGGACGTGGGCAGCACGGACTGACTCACGCCACCCTCACGCCGTAGTGCACACGTGCCGCCGTACGATCGTCCGGCTACGCTGCGGCAACAGCAACACACACCCGACGGGAGCAGGCGAACATGCAGGTCGCGCTCATCGTGGCGCGGGAGCTGCTGCGGTGCAGGCTAATGGAGAGCGGCCGCGACGCCTTACTGGAGCGGGTCGCCGAACTCCTGGACGCCGCTTGCAGAGGTACGCCACCCTTCTACTCCATGGCCACACCCCAGGTTGTGGCGGAAGCATGCGCGCGGCCCCGACGAGCCCACACACCCCCCGGGGCGCGAGGAGGATCAGGCGACGCAAGCGCGGGCGATGGCGCTGGCCGTCCTACCGCAACCGCGTCATTGCCAGGAGGGACAAGTGCCGACAGCCTGCCGCAAGGGCGTGCCAGGATCCCGTGCGGCGGCCACCAGGGCCAAATGCCGCGATTTGTGGCCCAAGGCACGGGGCACCTAGGCAAGGATGCTGGCGAGGCAACAACGGATGCCTACGTGCCCCGCATGGTGCACCTAGAATACATGCCGTGGGAAGGCTCTGACCCGTTCCCCGGGCCAGGATGGCAGCTGGAGGGCCCAAGGCGCAGGCTTTTCACGGGCCGTCCGGAGACTTCACCGACCCCTTCAGCGACAAAGACGGTGGGGTACAACCGGTGTCGCAGGAGCAAACTTACGCTAACCCTGAACTGTAGGAGACCCCGATCGCCGTAGCAATCGAAGACCACATGGCAGTTGCCTAGCCGACGGCAGGAGTGGTGCCCTGGGGGGCTGTGCGGGAGAGGCCCAGAGCCAGGCCCTCCCCCGCGCCGCACGGAGCCAGGCGTGGCATGGAGGTAGGCTCTCGGCCGGGGGAAGCGCCGGCGAGCCTTTCCCCCCTGGCAGAGGGCCCATGGTCGCCGAGGGCGCCGCCATCATCCTCTCTGCCCCTTGGTCTCGTCCTGGTTTCCGGACGCCCCAACGGTGGTCGAGGGTGGCGCAGGGCGGGGCCCTCGCCTGGCGATATGAAGTAAGGCTCACGCCTGTGAAGGTCTCCGCTCGTGACACTCTCACGTAATAATGAGTGGGGCTGTACACGCCCCAGAGTCTCCGGAGTGCCGCCCTCGGGCCTCGGGGGCTCCCGCCCACGTCCTAGTGGAAGCACCATGCTCCGCGCTGGCGGTCGACACTGTCCCTCAATGACTATGCTCATAGCCAGTGATAGCACTTAGCTCCACGCTAGTGGGAAGACAAGAAGACTAGCTAGGTGCCGGACGCGGCCATTTGCTTTCGACCTCTTTTTCTGTAGCTCAAATTTGCAGCCTTTGATTTTGAATTTGAATTCGTATTTTCATTGGCAATCACGGGGGTGCCTTTTCTTGTTCGTATTGATTTCGTGAGTTTCTGGATTCGTGCCTTGCTTTGAGATTTGCGTCTTCTATCTTCCCCCTTTCGAGCCCCTTGTGAGTGGGGGCTGGGCGAGGTATGCACACACTACGCGCGCACCCCACCATGACTGGCGCTCGCTTCTCACGAGGCCCTCTCGGGCGGACTAGCAAACCCCTCAGCAGTGGCGGAGCCACCGCCCAGCGAGCCTGGGCACTTTCCCGGGCTCAATGGTCCTCGACAGCAAAGATCGAACGAATTAATAAAGGGCTAAACGGTACGGTTGCTTGCTTTACCCAGGCAAAAAATGGGCCTTCGTATCTCACAAGTGTATGCAGTGCATGGCGCAACAACAGTCTGCAACCCAGCTGTCCTGCCCGAAACAACTTCTGTATCGATCGCTCGAACTCCCTGACTCCTTTTCTCTTCGTTTCTCGCACGTGGCAAGCGCAGCGGCTGCTCTAACCTAGGCGGCTAGACGCACGACCGGCGGCAAGCGCCCAGGTAGTTTACTCGCATTACTCATCCCTGACCACCTCCTTCTCATTCGGCTTCTGCTTGCTTCGGTCAAAAACGAAGAATCCTCCATCAAAATTAGGGCTAGCCAGCTAGGGATCTCTCATCTCTGAATAATTGTTCTGGGCTACGGAATGAATTGTTCTTGCATAATTAATTGGAAGGCAGCTCACATCATTGACTATCTGTTCATCTTGAAGAAGAAGAGAAGAGAAAACATATTAATCTGTGTTGATCACTCGCCACGGCATGGCCTCCGGAAGTTTGGATCGTCATATAATTTTTCTCATGGATAAGTATTTATTTCCAGGTCAATTAATCTGTAGTAGAACTAGCATATTCATTTTGCAGGTCATGGTATTTGTGTAACATTTTTTTACTTTTGGTTCCTTCGTACTCATAGAATGCATATTCCTTTATGTGTAGTTTGTGGTATTTCTGTTGGTAAAGGGAAAGAAATATTTATCTATTTTCAGTTTGGTTAACCACATACTGAATATTTAATAATACATAGTTGATGCAAGTAGTTCCTAACTATGAACTTGTTACTTGTTGTACCTCATTTTCTTATTTACTTGTGTAACAACTAACTTCAAATTCTATATTGGCTGTGTCAACGACATCTGTTGAGAGAGATTTTTCAGCAATGAAGATTATCAAGAATAAACTGTGCATTGAGATCAATAATGAATGGTTCATTGACTTGACGATATTTTACACCGAGCGGGCAATGAAGTGTGAGAAAGGGCTTTTGCCATGTAATTTGTTTAGCACACTGTTCGTATGTTCCATCTAACCATCCTTATTCTTGCAAGCTTTCTATTTTGAGTATATTCATATCTCACAACTAAATTTACTTTAACTACAAGTCCATTTTTAATCTTTTAGTGCCTTCTAGGACGTTGGCAACATGGCGAGTTTGGCTCTATGCAAGGCTGGGTACATGTCTTTCTTTTGGCAAAAACCAACAAGTGGGAGATGCTTCCGTGGTGGAAGAAATTGCACAATGACATCTGGTATGGATAACTTTACTTTTGTTGGAAACATGTCGAGTTTGTCTCTATGCAAGGCTGGTTATAAATATTTTCTTGTCAAGTCTCAACTTTATATGGTCTATGAAATGGATATTGATATATTATATATTAGTTCATTTTAAAATCAAAGTTTTTGTGACTATTAAATTTATGTTTTTACTTCATTATTAATGTGGTTTTGTGGTTCTTAAGTTTGGTGCTATCTTATATGATGTGTATCCGAATACTCGAATTTCACTTTTTTTCTAGATTATACACTTAGGCTCAAATTGCCCAGGCTACACAAAAGTTCTGGCTCCGCCACTGCCCCTCAGGATACCAAAAACCTCACGAGCCCGTAAAGGAGTCCCCCCCGAAAGAAATGCGCATCTGCAGCTGCCAAATCAATTTGAGGCCCGACTGGACTAAGGTAAGTTACGGCAGCAAGCCTGCAAGGGGCTCGTGAGCTTATAAAAACGCATTTCAAACCTAGCCTAAGGAGTGGAATGGTAGTCTGTTTACATGAGGGGCTGCCCCTCCCCAAAATGCTCTTACATCGTGAGGGGCCATGCCCAAGCTTTTGCATGCAGGTTCAAAATAAAAGAACGCGGGGTCAGTCGGACATGTCGCTCGCCGCGTCTTCCGAGTCACTCCCAGACATGTTGCTGGTGCTGTCGCTGGTGCTATCTTCACCGTCATCAACCGCGCCGCCCTCATCCGCCACGACCACCACTGCATCATCATCAGAAGCAAAGGCCCGGACCAGAGCATCCACATTGTCATCCACCCAGCGCGCTAGGTTATCCCGGATGACCTCGGGCATCGGAGCAATGGCGGCATCAAAGTCGAAGTTAGGATTGATGTTCTGGAGATGGCTGAAAACACGGGAAAACACACGCCCGAGGAGGCCCCGGCTCTTCTCCTCGACAAGCTCGCGAGCCCTCTCAGCCCCCGGTTCTCCAGGTGTGTCACGACATCGGTGAAGAAGCGGAGGTGGCTGGCATAGTCTTCTGCGTGGGGATGAGGCGCGTGCTTATCACAAATGGCGCCCAGCGCCTGGTTGGCCCTCACCCTAAGGTCCCGGAGCATGGGGGTGTGATCGCGCTGCAACTCTATCAGCGGATCACCTCCTCCCTGCTCTGCTGCACGAGGGACTCAACAGCGGTAACCCGCTGCTGAAGCGGGAGTAGCTCAGCATGGGCGGAGGCCAACTCGGCCTGCATGGAGATTAGGGCAGCTGCGGCGGCCTTCTCGCGCTGCTCCGCCTCAGCCAACCTTGACATGAGGGCGGCAGTCCTACCCTCATCTTTGGCTTCCACGAGCTTCAGCTTCAGGTAGTACCTATTGGCAAGATTAGCACGAGCCACGGCCACCCCGCGGTCAACCTACTCCTGGGCCCTGGCCTCGCGCACGCCGGTAGCATCCTCCGCTTGGGCAACCTGGTGCTCCCTCGTCTCCAACCGCTCAAGCTCGAGGCTACGCTTCGTGGCCTCCCGCATCAGCGCTTCCTCGCGCCTCGAGATCTCCTCCTCGTCAGACGGCGCCCCCTTCATCGATGCCAAGGCAGCTCTGCGCGCCTCCACTTGCTGCTCCAGGGAGGCATTCAGGGCCTGGAGCTCCTGCCTGCGCTTCTCGGTGACCTCGCGGCGGTGGTTTGCCTCCCTGGCCTCCTCCAAGGCTCGGGCGCTGGCCTCACGCGAGGTTTCCAGGGTTGCCTCGGCCTCCGTGTTGGTGTGCTCACGCTGGAGGCGCCCGAGGTTAATCACCACTTTTAGTTGGTGCCATTCGTCCAGCAGCCGGAGGCCCTCGGTTTCAAGACGGGCGTCAACATCCACGAGTTCTTCCCCAAGCCGGCTCACCGCACCCATCGCCTCCCGGAAGAGCTCGTGACGGATGGCACCCCGCTTTCACGCAAGCTCGAGCGCGCGACCGGGTCCGTCCTCCACGACAGAGGTTGTCGAAGGAGTCCAAAGTGGCTCGCTTCCTCCCAGCAGAGGCCTGGAGGCCGACGCCTTCCCAGTCGCCCTTTGGGCCTCGGCAAAGGCCTAGAGGGGCAGAGGCTCGTTACTCGAAGAATAGGCCAGGACCGAGGTTATCCAGCCGCCATCAATAGCCAGGGGAGGAGCCCTTGGCACACCTTCCGCAACCCAGGCCGGACCGCAAAGGAAGAGCGGCAAGAACACG
Organism: Aegilops umbellulata; assembly: GCA_032464435.1. NCBI lineage: Eukaryota > Viridiplantae > Streptophyta > Magnoliopsida > Poales > Poaceae > Aegilops > Aegilops umbellulata. The sequence goes on along the minus strand of CP136060.1, from coordinate 11,153,060 downwards.
GGATCAAGACGCCAAGCCGGCACACCCATCTCGCCCGCCGACCTCGCACCAAGCACGGCGGGCTGGAGTGAGACACTCAGAGTCAACGGAGGACTCGAGGCAGGAGGAGGTTACTTCTCGAGGGATTTCATCACCTTGGCAGAAGGGGCCCTGAGAAACCATGGTCAGGAGGGAAAACAACACTCAAGAAACTACGAATATAAGGTACTCGCTCGTCTATGGCAATGTACTTCCTCTGCTTCAATGGCCGGAAGGAATCACCGCTGCAGCTTGGAGACCCCTTCCTCTTGCGGAGCGCATCGAAGTCCGGTCAGAGCCGGCCGAAGCCTTGGACGCGATCACCAGCGCTGGGTCCGGCTGGTGAGGCTCCTAAGGGGGCGGCCTCGGGAATGCTGGGCTGCGGGGAGCCCTCGGGCTCCGCTTCATGGCGACCCGCCGGGGCCTCGGGGGCTTCGGCCTTAGGAGCGGCGGATTGTATCACCCCCTCGACCGTTTCCTTAGAATAGTGGTCTCGAGCCCCAGGAGATGGCGCCTCGGGAGCCTCGGGCGGCACCAGCCCCGCAACAGCCGCGTCTCCAGCACTCGACATCGTTCGCCCCCCTGCGCCCCACTCCTGGGATGAGCTCCACGCTGGCGGCAAGCAGGGGAACCACAGAGACAGGGTGCTCGCGAGGCCCTTCAAGACCGGCCGGACGTAGTCCCCACTCATCGAAAGGGGGCATCTGCCTCGCGAACTCCACCCTATTCGAGCAGTAGTACAAGAGACAACCCTCCTCCGGCATGTTGGCTGGCGACGGGTCACCCGTCACGATCTTGAGCACAGCTTGTTGTGCCTCAAGAGGAAGCCCGGACTCGTGAAGCCTCATACGGTCCTTATTGTCGGACAAGGCCCACATCGGTCGAGAATGGCGCTGGAGTGGAGCGACGCGGCGCTAGATGAACTCCTTCACCACCATGGGCGCAGTCATGCCAAGATCCTTCAGTATCTTCAACCGAAGCCAGACAAAGGCAAGGCATGGATCAACGAACCTCTCGTGGCCCCAGCCAGAGCTAGGAACAGCGGGCGCCGACAGAAGCGAGAGTAGGGGCTGGGCACGCCGACATCCACAAACACCCACCGCTTCCGGAACCCGCTCGCAGACGGCGGAATCTCAAAATCAATCCCCGAGCCGGCCGTCGCAGCCACGTCCTGGAAGCTCAAGCATCCCGAGCACTGCCGAGGGCCAGTGAGGCGCAACAAAAAGAAATGGCGAAGTAGGGCCACAAAAGGAGCAATTCCCACCATGGCCTCGCAGATGAAGGCGAAGACAGCAAGAAGAACGATGGATTGGGGATCTAGGTGCAGCATATGGATCTTATAATGGGAAAGCACGCCATTGAAGAAAGTGGAGAAAGGGGGAACCAGGCCTGCCCATAGGGCGTCAAGAAAGATGTGGACCTCGGTGGTTGTCCTATCAATAGAGGTATGGGATGCAGACCAGGCCACCGTCTTCCCCCATTCGCTGAAGCCGGCAGCGATCACTGGGTGGACCTTGTCCATGGATTCCTGGTTGAGCACCACCGACCACTCATCGGCTGGTTCAAGGGCTGGAGGTGGTTCGGCTGGGGAATGGGACTTCTTTTTCCCCCTCTCAGTTCGACTCGGCGCCATGGCGATGGAGAAGACAAAGCTCAGGTCAGATTGGAAGAGGAGGCTGTTGTTTCGAGAAGGCGGAAGAGTTGGGGGAGTGCATCGCCAGCGATGAGGGACTAACTGTGTAGGTCGCGGTGGCCACCTAGCCAGGCGGATATCAAGGCAGCATGGGGAAGCGGAGACACCCATGTCCTGTCAGTCGCCACACGTCAATCAAGGCCGCAGGTGGTTGGGGACCGGAGCTCTCTGCACTTGCCCCTTGGCTTTGCCTCGAAGCCAAGTCCGAGCACGCCTTGGGCCCGGGGGCTACTGTCGGTGTCCTGGGAATGGGGGTCCCCAGACTTGCCTGCTGCGGCCCACGGCATGGCTCCACTTACAGCCCGACACGACCCATCTTCACCAGCAAACACTCAAGACCCTCGTGAGTGGCCAAGCCTCGTGAGGCGCATGACACAAGACCTCCTCGGGGGCAGCCTCACTAGGTTGGCTCGCGAGGAGCAGAGAGATCAAGGCGTGGGGCACCTCGTGAGGTTCCCGTGATGTGAGCCATGACGACCAAGGCCAGGCGGGCTCCAGCGGGTGCAGAGTACTAGTTTCCTCTTTGGTGCTAAAGGAGCAGTCTCAAGCGAGGAGTCCCAAGGCCTCAGGCAAAGGTTTCCATATCGGTGCAACGAGACCAAGACTAGCAGGACGGCAGGACGGAGGTCACCATGGAGCCCACGACGTTGTCACCACCAGAGCCTTTTGCAGGCAAAGACCACCTTTTGTCAAAATAGCTTGTACTAGCTGTCCCCTTCAAATTGGCCGTTTTGGGATCCCTTCCCGCCTAAACATTTGGGAAGAGGACCAGGGCCTCTATAAATAGGACTAGCCACCACCGTAGGAGCCAACTCATCTGGGATCAGATCCATCCCATCCTCACACTCACCAGCTCACCGAGCTTAAGAGCACCTATCCTCAGGAGGCTATTCTTATCTTGTACTTGTTCATCCGTAGCCTACAAGGCAATCCACCACACCACACTGGAGTAGGGTATTACACCACATCGGTGGCCCGAACCAGTATAAACTCTTGCATCCCTTGTTCCTTGGGTTCAGCGAGCTAGGCTTTGGGATCGTTGTGAGAGTGCGAGCTAGGGGGATAGAGATCTTCGTGCGCACCCCAGAGTTTGAACCTCAAGGGTTTTGCCGAAACCCGATATCTGACACTTTATTTCTCTTTATTCTTTCTTTTATTCCCTCAAGATCATAGCAAGATAGCAAAGCCCTCGACTCAAAACTAATCTTTATTATATATAGCTCACGGACTCGACTACATAGAGGAATCATAAAGCAAAACTCAAAACTAGATCATACTAAAACTTTATTATACTAGATCAAGATATAGCCAAAAGGATCGAACTAAGAAAAAGGTAAAGGTAGGAGTGTTATGGTGATACCATACCGGGGCACCTCCCCCAAGCTTGGCAGTTGCCAAGGGGAATGCCCATACCCATGTATTTATGTCTCTTTGTTCGAAGGTGGTGATGATGGAGTTGCTGATGATGTAGGCTTGTTGTCCATCATCCAAGGCATAAGTTCACCATCATAGAAGGATGATCGAGTCTCCGGGATCATCAAATTTGCAGCCAAACTCATCCTCTTGAATCTATATTCATACTCACAGTTTTAGTTTTGCAGGTCATAGATCTGGGCTTGGAGATGCTCGATTTTCTCGTGAAGCTTGAAGATGGTCTCCCTAATGTTCTTGGCATCCAGCTTGTGGTTGTTGGTGAACTCCGCGATCATCATGTGTTTGGCGTTGAGTCCGCGTTCCACCATCCCCTGGCACTTGAAAACTTGTTGCTCCATTGCTTCAAATCTTGTATCCACGCTTCCGGTCCTCCTTGGTCCCCGAACATCGCGGATGTGCAGCACCCCTTCATGCATCTCAATGGTTTGAGGGTGTTGCAGCACCTCCGCGAGGTAGGGGTTGATGACCTTCTCGAAAAACATGTCATTGGGGGCGCTCGAAGACGTCATGGTGATCTAGATCTATCAGAAAAACAGCTCGAAACAAACACAGAGGATATTTGCGTTGTACGGTGGTCAAAACCTTCGGGAAATTATATAATGATTTTTTACCGACCAAAAGAAGTATCGTGCAAGAAAACGGAGTCCGGAGGGCACACGAGGTGCCCACGAGGCAAGGGCACGCCCTCCACCCTCGTGGATGCCTCGTGTCCTTCCCGGACTACTTCTCATTTTCCTATTTTCTTAAATATTCCAAAACAGAGAAAAAAATGCTATTAGAACTGTTTTGGAGTCGGGTTACTTACCGTACCACATACCATTTCTTTTCGAAGTCTGAAACATTCTGGAAAGTGTCCCTTATGTATTCCTCCGGGGTTACGGTTTCAATAACATTAGTTTCAACATTTATGGGATTACCTGAGATATAATGTTTGATTCTTTGACCGTTCACCACCTTTGGATTTGTGCCTTCGAAGTTGTTGATTTTTATGGCACCAGAATGATAGACCTCCTCGATAACGTAAGGACCTTCCCATTTAGAGAGAAGTTTTCCTGAAAAAAATCTTAAATGAGAGTTGTATAACAAAACATAATCACCTACAGTAAACTCACGCTTTTGTATCCTTTTGTCATGCCATCTTTTAACTTTTTCTTTAAACAATTTGGCATTCTCATAGGCCTGGGTTCTCCACTCATGAAGTGAGCTAATGTCAAATAGTCTCTTCTCACCGGCAAGTTTGAAATCATAATTGAGCTCTTTAATGGCCCAATATGCCTTATGTTCTAGTTCGAGAGGTAAGTGACATGCTTTTCCATAAACCATTTTATATGCAGACATACCCATAGGATTTTTATATGCAGTTCTATAGGCCCATAATGCATCATCAAGTTTCTTGGACCAATTCTTTCTAGATCTATTAACAGTCTTTTGCAAAATTAATTTAATCTCTCAATTACTCAATTCTACTTGACCACTAGACTGTGGGTGGTATGGAGATGCAATTCTATGATTAACAACATACTTAGCAAGTATTTTATGAAAAGCACCATGAATAAAATGTGAACCACCATCAGTCATTAAGTATCTAGGGACTCCAAACCTCGGAAAAATAACTTCTTTAAGCATCTTAATAGAGGTGTTATGATCAGCACTACCAGTTGGAATAGCTTCTACCCACTTAGTAACGTAATCAACAACAACTAAAATATGTGTATACCCATTGGAGGAAGGAAAAGGTCCCATATAATCAAAGCCCCAAACATCAAATGGTTCAATAACAAGTGAATAGTTCATAGGCATTTCTTGACTTCTACTAATATTACCAATTCTTTGACATTCATCACAAGACAAGACAAACTTACGGGCATCGTTGAAAAGAGTAGGCCAATAAAAACCGGATTGCAATACCTTATGTGCAGTTCTATCTCCAGCGTGGTGTCCTCCATAAGCCTTGGAGTGACACTTACGTAGGATCTGTTCCTATTCATGCTCAGGTTCACAACGTCTAATAACACCATCTACTCCTTCTTTATAAAGGTGTGGGTCATCCCAGAAGTAATGTCTTAAATCATAGAAAACCTTTTTCTTTTGCTGGTATGTGAAACTAGGTGGTATAAATTTAGCAATAATGTAATTAGCATAATCAATATACCATGGAGCAGTACGAGAAGCATTTATGACAGCTAATTGTTCATTAGGAAAGCTATCATCAATAGGTAGTGGGTCATCAAGAACATTCTCTAACCTAGACAAGTTGTCTGCAACGGGGTTCTCAACTACCTTTCTATCAATAATATGCAAATCAAATTCTTGTAGCAAGAGAACCCATCTAATAAGTCTAGGTTTAGCATCTTTCTTTTCCATAAGATATTTAATAGCCGCATGATCAGTGTGAATAGTTACTTTGGAATCAACAATATAAGGTCTGAACTTATCACAAGCAAATACAACTGTTAGAAATTCTTTTTCAGTAGTAGCGTAATTTCTCTGGGCACTGTCTAGAGTTTTACTAGCATATTGGATAAAATTTAATTTCTTATCAACTCTTTGTCCTAGAACAGCACCTACGGCATAATCACTAGCATCACACATAATTTCAAAGGGTAAATTCCAATCAGGTGGCTGAACAATAGGTGCAGAAATCAAGTCTTTCTTAAGTATTTCAAATGCTTCTACACAATCATCATCAAAGACAAAAGGAACATCTTTTTGTAAGAGATTAGTTAGAGGCCTAGAAATTTAGAGAAGTCTTTAATGAACCTCCTATAAAAACCGGCATGACCGAGGAAACTTCTTATACCTTTAATGTCCTTGGGACATGTCATCTTTTCAATAGCATCAACTTTAGCTTTATCAACTTCAATACCTCTTTCAGCAATTTTATGCCCCAAGACAGTACCTTCATTGACCATAAAGTGGCACTTCTCCCAATTCAAGACAAGATTAGTTTCTTCACATCTCTGCAAGACTCGATCAATGTAGCTTAAGCAATCATCAAAAGAAGTTCCATACACGGAGAAATCATCCATGAAAACCTCAACAATCTTTTCACAAAAGTCAGAGAATATAGCAGTCATACATCTTTCAAAGGTAGCAGGTGCATTACATAAACCAAAAGGCATACGTCTATAAGCAAAGGTACTGAAAGGGCAAGTAAAAGTGGTCTTATCCTGATCCTCTTTTGACACAGGTATTTGAGAGAAACCAGAATAACCATCTAGAAAGCAAAAATGTGTATGTTTAGATAATCTTTCTATCATTTGATCAATAAAAGGTAAAGGGTAATGATCTTTTCTAGTAGCTTTATTTAATTTGCGGAAATAATTACCATTCTATAACCTGTGACAATTCTTTGTGGGATCAATTCATCTTTATCATTAGGAACAACAGTAATACCTCCCTTCTTAGGGACACAATGGACAAGACTTACCCACTGACTATCAACAACATGATAAATTATACCTGCCTTTAGAAGCTTTAGTATTTCATTTCTTACCACTTCTTTCATCTTAGGATTTAACCGTGGTTGGTGATCAACAACCGGTTTAGCGTCTTTCTCCAATTTTATTTTTTTCTGGCATAGGGTGGGACTAATGCCCTTAAGATCATCGAGAGTATATCCAATAGCAGCGCGGTGCTTCTTTAGAGTTTTCAATAATTTCTCTTCTTCCTGCTCTGAAAGGTTAGCACTAATAATAACAGGATATATCTTTTTCTCATCAAGATAAGCATATTTAAGAGTATCAGGTAATGGTTTAAGCTCAAACACGGGATCACCCTTGGGTGGAGGGCGATCCCCTAGAATTTCAACAGGCAAGTTGTGTTTCAAAATAGGTCCCTGTTTAAAGAAGATTTCATCTATTTCCCATCTTTCATTCATAAACATATCGTTTTCCTGGTCTAGCAAATATTGTTCTAAAGGATCATTAGGAGGCACGACAATAGAAGCAAGACCGATAATTTCATCTTTACTAGGCAATTCTTTATCATGGAGTTGTCTATGAAATTTAGCAAAATTAAAATCATGAGAAATATCCCCTAAACCAATAGTAACAATATCCTTTTCGCAATCTATCCTAGCATTAATAGTATTCAAGAAGGGTCTACCAAATTAGCGCTTCCGTATGTGTACGGGCATAGCCGCTCCTCGGCAGTGTCGTAAGCCAGCGCGGAGCATGGTGCTTCCACTGGTACGTGGGAGGGGGCTCCCCTCCGGGAGGATTCCCCGGGGCGTGTATAGCCCCGCCCTGACACGTGGCTGGCACGGTAGAGCTAGGTGAGGTGTATCTGGGCACCCGTGAGCCAGCGCGGGACTCACGAGGCCCTACCTCTAGGCGGGTTGCGCCTGGCACTGGGCCGTATCTTGAGATGTGTTCCTGCAAAATCTGGTTAGATGCCGGCACTCTACGTCCTCGGGTCCCGGCCCTCGAGCTTGTCTCAGCCGTCGCTGGTATGCCAGGTCGCGATGCCGTGGACAAGGCCAGAGGGTGAGGGCTGGAGAGCCAGTAAGAGCCCTGAGTCGCGATGCTCAGGCACCCCCCCCTTTAACCTGCAAGTGGTCGACATGAAGAAGAAAAGGTGCCGCAGACGGCATTGAGTAATCAAGCATGATGCATAATTGGAAATAAATGCGGAAGGGATACATGCCGCTGGGCCTAGCCCGAGTGGCCTGGGGATGATGCAGCCCGAGGGGCGCCCCCAGCAAAGCAAGCTAGCGACCGAAAAGATAAAAAGGGATACATGCCACAGGGACGGACCCACGCGGCCTGGGAATGATGCAACCCTGGGAGGGCGCTCCCAGCTGGGAATGAAACTTGAAAGATGTCACCTGAAGATGTCGTCGGTGCAGTGGCGTTGGTGCAGCAGACTCGGTGGGCTGTGGAAGCCGATCCTCACGAGCCCCCAGGCCCAGGGGCCTCGGGAGGCTCCGGAAGCACTGGTGGCTCCTCGTGAGCAGCCTCCATCTCCGCCAGGGCTGTGGAACGCCTGTCTTCTTGCGCCTCCAAGATGGTCCTCATGATGCGCTGGTACGCCGCAGCCATGCTCGGCAGGCCATAAGGCATGCGAACATAGCTGTGAGGTGGTCCTCCGCAGCGCCCCACTTGTGAGGGCGAGAGGCGCCCCGCCGTGGCGGTCTGATTGAGCCCTGGTACGTCGACGCAGACGCGCAGCCCACCATCCTCGCCTGGATGAGGAGCCACAGCTGGTGGGCGACGGCAACCTCTCATGATCCTTGACTCCTGTAGTTCTTGAATGGCCTTGCTAACAAACTCCTGCTGGTCTGACTTTCCTTCCCTGGCTACCTTTCGAGGGAAGCGTGTTTCGAAACACGCTTCCACATGGTGCCCCAGCGCCTCCCTCGTGACCTTGGCGAGGTCGGTGGCCCTCCAGGTGAGAGCCCCCGAGCCCTGCCTGAGGAGGGCGCCGGGCGTGCTTTCCTATGCGATTGAAGGAGGGCCCTCCTGGGCAGACGCGGGCCTTGAAGGGCCTGCCTCCTGAGGGGTTGAGCCTAACGTTGTCTTCTTCTTCTTGGGGGTGGTCTCAGGAAGCCTCCTGCTTCCGCGATCTGGGTCTTCTAGTGACGCGGCCTGAAAGGCTCGCTCCAGGGCACACACTGCATCCTTCTCTTGACATGGCACCGTGATGACGCCGCCGCTTCCTGGCATCTTGAGGACGTTGTAGCCATGGTGAGTCACGGCCATGAACTTAGCCAGCGCCGGGTACCCGAGGATGGCGTTGTACGGCAGGCGGATGTGGGCGACGTCAAAGTCGATGAGCTCGGTGCGGTAGTTGTCGTAGGTGCCGAAGGTGACTGGGAGGTGGACCTGCCCGATCGGGACTGTGGAACCGTCGGTGACTCCGAAGAAGGGCTTGGTTGGCTGAAGCTGGTCATAGGGCACTTGGAGGCTGTTGAATGTTTCCACGGACAAGACATTGAGCCCTGCCCCTCCGTCGATGAGGGTCCTGGTGACCAGAACGTTGCTGATGACTGGGGAACAAAGCATTGGGAGGGCTCCGGCTGTGGCCGCGCACTTGAGCTGGTTTGCTGAGCTGAACGTGATGGTGCAGGCCGACCACCTGAGGGGACGCGTTGCTTCGAGCTTGGGGAGAACTGCATTCACTTCGCGAGCAAACTGCTTGAAGATACGTTGAGAGGCTGGGGCTTGAGCTCCGCCCAGGATGCAGGCGATGGCGCGAGGCTCCTGGAAGCCCCCAGCCCCCTCGTCTTGGTGGCGGTCTTCATTCCTTCTTGGTTGAGGCGGCAACGGCGGCAGGCCTGGGTTGCCATGAGGGCGATCCTCACGAGGCTGGTCCCTCCAATCCCCCTCGCGAGGCAGGTCGCGCCAGCGGTCCTCGCGAGGTTGGTCACGCCAGCCTTGACGTGGGCCACGATCTTCCCAGCGTCCCGGGTTCCTTCCTCCTCCTTGGTCGTAGCCCCGGTCAGCACGGTCAGGGCATCGGCCGACTCTTCCTTCTCGCACGGCGCGGAGTTCTTGGCATTCATTGGTGTTGTGGGTGTGGAGGTCGTGGTACACACAATACCGGCTGCCCCTGGAGGATTCGGGCAGATCCTTGCCCCACTTGGTGTCCGGCTCTGCCGCGAGCACGGCAGCCCCCTTGCGCTTCACATCCTTGGCCTTGGGCTTCTTCTCTTCTGGGTCTGCGGCAGGCAGCTCGAGGAGGGAGAGGCGTCCCTTCTCAGCCCTGGCGCACTTGGTCGCCAGGGTTAACAGCTCCAGGGAGGTGCAGAGGTCTTCGTGCATCGCCAACTCCTCCTTCATCTTGACGTCGCGCACGCCATTGGAGAAGGCCGAAATGATGGCCTCTTCAGACACCCTGGGGATCTTGAGGCGCGCACTGTTGAAGCACTGGATGTACTTTTGCAGGGTCTCTCCAGGTTGCTGCTTGATGCGACGCATGTCGCTCACGGCGGGAGGCCGGTCGCGGGTACCTTGGAAGTTGGCGATGAAGCGAGTACGCATCTGGTCCCAGGATGTGATCATGCCTGGGGCCAGGTTCAGGAGCCAAGTGCGAGCACCTTCCTTCAGCACCATGGGGAACCAGTTCGCCATGACCTTTTCGTCCCCGCTGGCTTCTTCGATTCCCAGCTCGTAGAGCTGGAGGAACTCCGTGGGATCAATTGTGTCGTCGTATCGAGGAGGCAGGTCCGGCTTGAACTTGCCGGGCCACGCGGCGCTACGCAGCTCGGGGGTGTAGGCGCGGCAGCCTACGGTGGCCGCGGGAGGTTTTGGTTGAGGGAGAGCTTGGCCTTGTGGGTCCCCTTGCGCCGCAGCTGGGAGCAGCGCGGGGTCTTGACGTGCCGGAGCTCGAGCGGGGTCTCGGTGAGCCGGGGCTGGGAGCGCCCGGGCGGCCTCTTGCGTTCGCGGGACTTCTTGGCAGCTCCGTTCCTGCTGGGCCGGCGCATGACAGAGCGGGTTCCGCCCAGGAGCTGCGCGCCTTGGGGCCACGGCATCTTCTTGGAAAGGAGGCGGCTGGAATGCCCCCGGGGCTTCATTGCCCATGTGGGGCGGAGTGCGGCGCAGCGGTGCGGAAGGCGCGGGAGAGCCCTCTGCGGCGCGAACAAGCTCGGCGACGCAGTCGAGCCACTCCTCGTAGACGTCGTCGACGGGGCGGTAGCGCAGGAGCTCGTTCGCGGCGATGAGCGCAGCTCGAGCCTCCAAGGGCGCGCGAAGTGCGTGCGACGAAGAACCGGCTGGGGTGAGCGACGGAGTGGCAGTGCGGCCGTGTCGCCGCACGGACGGGTGCTGAGAGGATGCTTGCTGCTCGTTCCCCGCCGGGCCGGTGGCGGCGTTGACGGCGGGCGACGGGGAACGACGAGGACGCCCACCGACGGGGGCCGTATGGACGGCGCGGGAAGCGATGGCGGCCCGGCGCTCGGCGCGCGCCCGACGAGCGTCAGACATGGATGCGATGGTTGGAGGAGAGCGGAGCGGTGGAAGACTGATTCCGGCGCACCCCCTACCTGGCGCGCCAAATGTCGGATTCACGGGTTCCGGCAGACCCTTAAGGTTCGAACTCTGGGATGCGCTCGGAGATCGAGCCCTCTACCTTCCCATCTCGCAAGGATCTAAACTACTGCAAGAACAACACAAGAGACACAGGGTTTATACTGGTTCGGGCCACCATTGTGGTGTAATACCCTACTCCAGTGTGGTGGGTGGATTGCCTCTTGGGCTGATGAGGAAGAACAATACAAGGAAGAACAGCCTCGCGAGGGTCTATTCTTGGCTAGGGGATGAACTGCTAGGGGGAGTTCGATCGCCCTTCTCTCTCTCTCTCTCTCTCTCTCTAGATGCTGGATTCGATCCTAGCTCATTCCCATATGCCTTCTCTCTCTCTCTACTTGCTCTAGATGTTGAATCAGATTCGACCCCGCTACCCTGGGGGTGGCTAGTCCTATTTATAGGCAAAGGCCCAGGGCCTCTTCCCAAATATTGAGCGGGAAGGGCGCCAACAATTGGCCAATTTGAAGGGGAACATCTGGTACACTTATCCTGACTAAAGTTGGTCTTCGCCTGCCAAAGGCCCTGTGGTGAAGCCGTCCTGGGCTCCATGGTTACCTCCTTCCCACTGTTGGACTGGTCTTGGTCTCGTTGCACCGAAATGGGTGCCTTTGCTTGATCCTCTCGCCTGCGCTTGCCCCCTTTGCACCAAAGAGGAAAGGGAGACGCTGCGCGGGCTGGCGCCCGCCTGGCACCCTTGGTCGTCATGGCTTGCGTCATGGGCGCCTCGTGAGGTACCCGCCTTGATCTCTCCGCCTCCTCGCGAGCCAGCCTAAGGAGGCCGTGCTTGAGAAAGCCCCACGTCGTCCGCCTCGCGAGGCTTGGCCCCTCGTGAGGGTCTTGAACCTTGTGCTGATGAAGATGGGCCATGCTGGGCCCCCATTTGAGCCACGCCGCAGGCCGCAGGCAGGCAAGTCTGGGGACCCCCGTTCCCAGAACGCCGACAGCATTGAACTTTTGCTCAAAACCAACACCTTGATTCTTTCGGTGCCTTCCTTGCTTGCGTACAATCTCCTCGAATTGCTTACTTCCGGCAAGGCTTTTGTACACTTCTTTCTCTATGATTCCCTTCAATAAGCTATTTTCTTGCTCAAGAGTAACTTCGCTAAGAGAATCGTTAGTGGAATCAAGAGAACTACTAGAAGCAACAATATTGGATTTAACATAATCATTGTTACTACTAGAGGAAGAATCTTTCTTGTTCTTGTTATTAGATTTGACTTGAGGCATGTAAGTGGATAAGAGTAAACGCTTGGCAATGTAAGAAGAACTTTTCTTGCGGAGATCATCATTGATTGCCTTTAAGAACTCATGCTCTTGCTCAAGATTGAGCTTTTCAAAGCGTAGCTTCTCATGAGCTCTTAAAAGTTCTCGATGATCTTCGAAGATAGTTTCATGAGCTAACTTGAGAGTGTTTAGTTCTTTAGTTAGAGCCTCAATTTTCTCCTTATCATTGTCATTCGTTTTATCTTGATTAGCATGATTAATTGACGTTTCATCATAGTATTCATCACTAGAGTTCTCAACAAGTAAATCATCATCACCTAACAAGTCATCCTCATCACTATTGAAATCAACATACTCAGGGTGAGTTACCTTAGGACCTTTGGCCATGAAGCATCTTCCAATTCCTTCATTTGGTGAGTCAAATATGTCGAAGGAGTTGGTTGACACAAGTGCTAGACCGGCAACACCTTCATCTTGAGTATATTCGGAATCGGAGTTATAACTTCTCTCGGAGTGGTTGTCGGAGTCGGAGCCGGATACCCATCCACCAACATGAGCTTGATGTCTTCGTTTTGTGTAGCTCCTTGATGATTTTTCCTTTCTTTCCGAATCCTTGCTCCTCCGTGAGTATCTTCGTTCATAACGATCATCTCTACTCCTTCTCTCTCTTGATGGTGATTCTTCTCTTTTGCCTCTTCTTTTTGGAGAATCTTCTCTTCTTTTGTAGGGAGCCGTACACTCATTGGAATAGTGTCCGGGTCTTCCACAATTGTAGCAGTTTCGCTCTCGACTAGAAGATCTTTTGTCATTGTAGGACCTTGACTTGGAGCTTCTATCTTTGCTTCTAATCTTATAGAACTTGTTGAAGTTCTTCACCATTAGGCTCAATTCTTCGTTGAAGTTTTGTTTCTCACTTGATGATGTGGGTACTTCACATGAGGCTTTGTAGGCACCACTTGTTTTGTTGTGAAGTTCCTCTTTATCCTTGAGCGACATCTCATGAGCAACAATTCTTCCAATGACCTCCGTTGGCTTGAGATCTTTGTAATTGGGCATCATTTGGATCAATGTGCACATGGTATCATATTTTCCATCCAAGGCTCTTAGGATCTTCTTGATGATGAATCTGTCGGTCATCTCTTCACTTCCTAAGCCGGCAATCTCGTTTGTGATGAGAGCAAGCCTAGAGTACATTTCAGCGACACCTTCACCATCCTTCATTTTGAACTTGTCAAGTTGACTTTGAAGCACATCCAATTTGGATTCCTTGACGGAGTCGGTACCTTCGTGCATATCAATCAAAGTATCCCAAATTTCCTTTGCATCCTCAAGACGGCTGATTTTGTTGGATTCTTTGGGGCATAATCCGTTGAAGAGAATATCACAAGCTTGAGCGTTGCATTGTAGCATCTTCAACTCATCCGCGGTAGCTTCACGGTTTGGTTCCTTCCCGTCGAAGATGTCACCTTGCAAACCAACACACACAATAGCCCAAACGGCGGGGTTATGTCCAAGAATATGCATTTTCATTTTATGCTTCCAACTAGCAAAATTAGTACCATCAAAGTAAGGACCTCTACGGTGATAATTTCCCTCGCTAGACGCCATACTCTCCTAGGTTGTGAAACCAAGGCTATGACCACCAAAAGCTATGGAAATCAAAGCAAATGGAGACCAAAGCTCTGATACCACTTGTAGGATCGGAAGTATGTCTAGAGGGGGGGTGATTAGACTACTTGACCAAAAAAAAGCTATGCCTTTCCCCAATTTTAGTTCTTGCCAGATTTTAGCAACTTTAGGATAAGTCAAGCAATCATCACACAATTCAAGGAAGCATGCAAAGAGTATATAGCAGCGGAAAGTAAAGCATGCAACTTGCAAGAATGTAACGGGAAGGGTTTGGAGAATTCAAACGCAATTGGAGACACGGATGTTTTTCCCGTGGTTCGGATAGGTGGTGCTATCCTACATCCACGTTGATGGAGACTTCAACCCACGAAGGGTAATGGTTGCGCGAGTCCACGGAGGGCTCCACCCACGAAGGGTCCATGAAGAAGCAACCTTCTCTATCCCACCATGGCCATCGCCCACGAAGGACTTGCCTCACTAGTGGTAGATCTTCACGAAGTAGGCGATCTCCTTGCCCTTACAAACTCCTTGGTTCAACTCCACAATCTTGTCGGAGGCTCCCAAGTGACACCTAGCCAATCTAGGAGACACCACTCTCCAAGAAGTAACAAATGGTGTGTTGATGATGAACTCCTTGCTCTTGTGCTTCAAATGATAGTCTCCCCAACACTCAACTCTCTCTCATAGGATTTGGATTTGGTAGAAAGAAGATTTGAGTGGAAAGCAACTTGGGGAAGGCTAGAGATCAAGATTCATATGGTAGGAATGGAATATCTTGGTCTCAACACATGAGTAGGTGGTTCTCTCTCGGAACATATGAGTTGGAAGTGTAGATGTGTTCTGATGGCTCTCTCCATGAGTGAAGAGGAGGTGGAGGGGTATATATAGCCTCCACACAAAATCCAACCGTTACGCACAATTTACCAATCTCGGTGGGACCGAATCAATAAACTCGGTCGGACCGAAAAGGTAAACCTAGTGACCGTTAGAGATTTTCGGTGGGACTGACATGCAACTCGGTAGGACCGATATGGTTAGGGTTAGGGCATAACGTAATCTCGGTGAGACCGATTACACAAACTCGGTGAGACCGATTTGGTAATTGGCTAACCAGAGAGTTGGTCAGGTAAACTCGGTGGGGCCGATTTGCACTTTCGGTGAGACCGAAAAGTTACAAAGGGGAAACAGATAGTTTACATTGCAATCTCGGTGGGACCGATTTGCTCTTTCGGTGAGACTGAAAAGTTACAAAAGGGAAACACAGAGATTGCAACCCCATCTCGGTGAGACCGAGATCCCTATCGGTGAAACCGATTTGCTAGGGTTTGGCAGTGGCTTATGACAAGTGAAACTCGGTGGAGCCGGATGGAAAGAATCGGTAAGACCGAGTTTGGCTTGGAGTTTAGGTCATTTGTGGATATGGGAAAGTAGCTGAGAATTTTGGAGCATATCATTAAGCACATAAAGCAAAAGGCTCATTAAGCAACACCTCATCCCTCCTTGATAGTATTGGCTTTTCCAATGGACTCAATGTGATCTTGGATCACTAAAATGTAAAATGAAGAGTCTTGAGCTTGAAGCTTTAGCCAATCCTTTGTCCTTAGCATTTTGAGGGTTCCACTTTCACCATCCATGCCATGCCAATCATTGAGCTTTCCTGAAATAATTATCTTGGAATAGCATTAGCTCAATGAGCTATATGTTGTTATGAATTACCAAAACCACCTAGGGATAGTTGCACTTTCAGACATCTTTCTAAGTTCCGTTTTTAGCTTGGAGTGCCCACGGGGCCGCATCATTCCCAGGCCGCGTGGGTCCGTCCCTGCGGCATGTATCCGTTTTGCTCATGCTCTTTACCTACCTTGTTGGGGGCACCCCTCGGGATGCATCATCCTCAAGCTGCTCGGGCCCGACCCAGCGGCGGTTGCTTTTCCTGCATCTACCTAAAATGAATTTGCTTTTTCGCGCTTAATCTGGTTCCCATGATTATCACCTGCTGCTTATCGCGGACTCTTCCGCCCTCATGCAAAGTGCTTGCACGTTAAAAGGGGGTACCTGAGCATCGTGACTCACGGGCTCCTACTGGCTCTCCAGCCCTCACCCCCTGGCCTTGACCGACGGCATCGCGACTTGTCATACCAGCGGCAGCTGAGCTCGCTCGATGGCCGGGACCTGAGGACGTAGAGCATTTGCATTCTAACCACCCTGCAGGAACACACCATTAATAAAGGCCTAGAGCCAGGCGCAACCCGCCTCGAGGTAGGGCCTCGTGAGTCCCGCGTTGGCTCACGAGTGCCTAGATACACCACTCCTAGCCCTACTGTGCCGGCCATGTGTCAGGGCGGGGCTGTACACGCCCCGGGGGCTCCTCCCGGAGGGGAGCCCCCTCCCACGTACCAGTGGAAGCACCATGCTCCGCGCTGGCTGACGACACTGCCGAGGAGCGGCTGTGCCCGTACACATACAGAAGCGCTATGCTCCGCGCTGGTGATAAACAACTGAGGGCGGCCCACGGCCGTACCAACCTCAGGGAGCCCAGTGCTCAGTGTCCGGCACCGTCGCAACAACTCCCCTCAGGAGCGCCTTGCGAGGGGGCTGGACACGGGGGCTACGCCCGGGCCTTGCTCGAGCGCACGCCACCCAGCCAGGTCCCTCAAACCTGGTCGTCGCGCGCCCTCCCCGAGTGGAGCCAAGGTAAGAAAACCCGTTTGAGCGTCAAGGGGGACTCCTGAGCATCGCGACTCAGGAGCCTAACTGGTTGCATAGCCCCTAACTCCTTAGTCCCGTCCTGGTTTCTGGTCGGGGCTAACGCTGGGTGAGGTACGTGCGGGGCCGGGCCCTGCCGACGCAGAACGACCAATCCACTCATTGCTCCTCCCTTCCCTACTTGTTTCTCGCGCGTCAAGGGGGACTCCTGAGCATCGCGACTCAGGAGCCTAACTTGCCACGTCGCCCCTCACTCCTTAGTGTCGTCCTGGTTTCTGGTCGGGGCTAACGCTGGGTGAGGTACGCGCGGGGCCGGGCCCTGCCGACGTAGAGCGCAAGCAAGTAGGAGAGGAAAATGCAAATTCCAGGAAATTCAGAGCAAATATTACAAGCCATAGACTGTCCCACAACGCCAAACACAAGTTTAAACGCCTCCGCGAGGCATGGTGCATGTTGCAGGAGTAAAAGCAGGACAGAAGCCGCGAAGGGATCACTCTCCAATGGTGTCGTCGCCCGTGGTGGAGTCACGCTGGGTGACTCCGCCCCCTGAGGTCGAGGAGTTGGCAGCACCGCGCCCGGGCAAGATGCTAAAGGAGCGGAACTTCCCCAGCAAAGCCTCTGCCTGGCCTTTCACGGCCTCAGCGGCAGCGGCGGCACGGTCGCCGCTCACGGGTTCCAGCAGCTGTCGAAGTCGACGTTGGGGTCACGCAGGTAGACGTGGCTGAGGACATGCGTCAGCGCCGCAGAGGACAGAGCACGCGCCTTAGCCTCGACCGTGGGGCCAAGGTCGTCTGCGACATCTTCAAGCGCATCGACCAGGAAGGGGAGCAGCTTGGCGGGGCCGTCCTCCGCACCAGCCAACGGCTCCTCCAGGCCCCTCTCGTAAAGCGTCTTCAGCGTGGCGCGAGCTTTCTTCTCCAGCTTCGCGAAAGCCACCCGATCCTCCGCCAGGACCTTCGCCTTGGCCTCCATCTCGGCCCTCTCCGCCTTCAACGACCGCTCCAACCTCTCCAATTGGCTGTGGCGGTCATCAAGCTTGGCGTCCCGGTCCTTGACGGCAGCCTCTCGATCCTTCATCTCCTTCTCCTTCTCCTGGCGGCCGTGCACCTCCTTGGCGAGCTCGTCGCGCAGGTCTTGCAGCTTGACCTCCAGCGCCTTGCAGCGGCCCTAGGCGGCCGCAGCATCACCCAAGGCAGCGTCGCGAGCAGCCTTGGCTTGGCTGGCGGCCTACTTCTCCCCATCGGAGGCCGACACGGCCTGGCTCAGCGCTGCTTGGATGGAGGCGGCAGAACGGACCCAGCCAGAAGCTAGCTCCAGGTGCCCGGCCGCTAGGCGAGAGTTTGCGCTCGGGAGATCCTCCCGCAGCTGGCTCAGTTCGTTGGCAGCCTGGTCCAGAACGGCGGTAGAGGGAGCAGAAGAGACGGGAACCGGTGGATCGGGTGGAGAGGACGGCAGCGTGATCACATCTTGAAAAGAAGGAACCCCCTGGGCCTTGGCTGCTCCGGCTGCAGCATCGAGCGCAGTCGACTCCAGGGTTAGCGGGGCCACGGGGGCCGACTCCTCGCCAAGCTGTTCTAGTTGGCCTCGTGAAGATGATCGGGCAGGGGGGGCGCGAGCCTTGCCGTCTTCTTCCCCAGCGGATGAAGGCGCCGCCCCGGTAGATGGACTCGCCCCAAGCAGGGCCGTGGAAGCCCCTCTCAACCTCTTCGCTGCAGGTGCCGGCCTAGCAAAAGAATGCAGGCGTCAAGCCTTGGCGGCAGGAACCAAGCAAAGCACGAATCAAGCACTTACTGGACGTCGTTCACGGA
Source organism: Aegilops umbellulata (assembly GCA_032464435.1). NCBI lineage: Eukaryota > Viridiplantae > Streptophyta > Magnoliopsida > Poales > Poaceae > Aegilops > Aegilops umbellulata. The sequence goes on along the minus strand of CP136060.1, from coordinate 11,134,521 downwards.
TTCAAGCAACCTCCGGCCAAACTTGAAGCCCGAAAGCCTGCAGCTGGGGTCGGCCTTGGGAGGCCCGGAGGCAGAAGGCGTGTCAGGAGGGCCGGAGTTGGCCTCAGACCGCCTGGGGACCAGAGCAGACCCTGGGGGAACCAGTCCCGACCTGCCCTTCCTTGTGACCAAGGGAGAGTCCTCCGCTCCTCGCCTGGCGCCGGCCTCGTCGTCGTCCTGCATGGAGCGGAGGGCCTAGGACCTGCGCCGAGGGAAGGACTCCCCCGACTCCTCGCCAGTCGCTTCGGAGTCAGACTCTTCCTCCTCCGCTTCTTCTTCCCCCTTACTCCTGCTGGAGCTACCGAAGGACACGTTCACCGTCGCCAGCGCCGCTAGATCCGCGGGAGCTTCCGCAGGCACCAGCCCCTCACCATTGAAGGTGGGCATGGCGCTCACCACCTACTCCCAGTCGTCGCGAAGGAACAGGGGGACGGGGGAGCCCATCGGGCTCGCCACGTCTCCCCCAACCAAGGAATGGAGGGCCGCGACTAGATCCTCGTCGGTCAGGGCCTCGGAGCTCAGGCACAGGGTGGCGTCCGCACCCCCAAGCCTCCACAATGGGAGCGAATGTTCCTGGAGAGGAGACACCCGATGCTCCAAGAACTCCCTCAGGAGCGTGGCCCCGGTCAACTTCGTCGCCCCCAAGTTGCTTGGCCTCAGGTCCGTGTTCGTCCTCTTCAGCACCGCCTTCGCACGGGGGTTGACGAGCTCCGCATGGGACCACGTATCAACGGCCTTGGGCTGCCCCGTGGGCAACACCAGTCGGGGGTGGAGGCGCCCGACGTCCACCATGACCCACTTGCTCCGAAAGCCTTCGATCCTCTTCCCAGGCTTCGAAATGGCATTGGAGTTGGAGTATGCGATAAAGCTCGCGCATGCGGAGACATGGGCACCAGAAACCCGGAGGGAGAAAAAGTGGCGCAGCAAGGCCACAGAGGGCTTTACCCCAACGTGAGCCTCACAGTAGTAAGCGAAAATCACCAGGAGAAGAACAGAGTTAGGGTGGAGATGCAGACCCTGCAAGTTGTATTGGCGGAGAACAGCAAAGAAGAACTCAGAGAAAGGAGGCACCAGACCGGCGATGATGGCGCTCACGAAGAACGGATAGAAGGTGCTCCCCTTGCCTTCAGGCTGGTCGGAGCCGGCCTTGAGCACAGTCGCCCCCTGGCGGCCCTGCGCCACCGTCATCAGGCGCGTGAGGACGAGGTTCTTCTCCGACAGGTTCGGGGAATCTAGCGTCGGCGAGTACCAGGCCTCGGTCGAGGACTTGCGAGGCGCCATGGCGTGCCAGATGAGAAGGATTGAGGCAGATCTGGAGGATTTCGGGAGCAAGAAGGAGAAAAGCGAGAAAGTGGATCTGGGCGAGACGAACGAGAACAAAGCGAGTAAGTCTGGCCTGGGCACCTCTTTTGTTAGATGGACAGTTGCTGAGGCGTCGTGGGAAGCGCAGACGCCCGCGTCCAATCAACTGCCATGCGGCGCCCAAAGCCGCAGGCTTTTGGGGCCCGCGGCACTTCGTGCTTGCCCCTTCGCTTCCCTGTTAGGCCAAGCCCGGGCGCGCCTTGGGCCCAGGGGCTACTGTCGGCGTTCTGGGAATGGGGGTCCCCAGACTTGCCTGCCTGTGGCCTGCGGCGTGGCTCAAGTGGGGGCCAAGCGCGACCCATCTTCATCAGCTCAAGCTCAAGACCCTCGCGAGGGGCCAAGCCTCGCGGGGCGGACGACAGAAAGCTTCCTCAGAGGCAGCCTCATCAGGAAGGCTCACGAGGAGGCGGAGAGATCAAGGCAGGGGTACCTCGCGAGGAGCCCGTGACGCAAGCCATGACGATCGAGACCAGGCGGGCGCCGGCCTGCACAGTGTCCTTGTTTCCCTTTCGGTGCAAAGGGGGCAAGCACAGGCCAAGGCATCAGGCAAAGGTTACCATTCCGGTGCAACGAGACCAAGACCAGCAGAGCGGCAGGATGGAGGTCACCGTGGAGCCCAAGACGGCGTCATCACCAGTGCTTTTGGCAGCCGAAGACCACCTTTGGTCAGGATAACTTGTACTAGATGTTCCCCTTCAAAATGGCTAATTGTTGGCGCCCTTCCCGCTCATTATTTGGGGAGAGGCCCAGGGCCTCTATAAATAGAGCTAACCACCACAAAGTAGAGGGAGCGAGTCAGAGCTAGAAAATCGGATAGAGAGCCCAAGTAGAACACATCGCACCAGCTCAAGAACACCTCTCGCGAGGTTGTTCTTCCCTTGTACTGTTCATCATTAGCCCCTGAGGCAATCCACCACACCACACACTAGAGTAGGTTATTACACCACAATGGTGGCCCGAACCAGTATAAACCTCGTGTCCCTTGTGTTGTTCATCGTTTCCAGCCTAGATCACGTGAGGAGATCGGACGTAGATCGGTAGGGGAGAGATCTTCCCGCGCACCCCAGATTTCGAACCTTAAGGGTCTGCCAGAACCCGAAATGCGACAAATTAATCATGCTAATCAAGATAAAACGAATGACAATGATAACGAGAAGATTGAGTTTCTAACTAAAGAACTAAACACTCTTAAGTTAGCTCATGAAACTATCTTAGGAGATCATCGAGAGCTTTTAAGGACTCATGAGAAGTTACGTTTTGAAAAGCTCAACCTTGAGCAAGAGCATGAGTTCTTAAACGCAATCAATGATGATCTTTGCAAGAAAAGTTCTTACATTGCCAAGCGTTTACTCTTATCCACTTACATGCCTCAAGTCAAGTCTAGTGACAAGAACAAGAAAGATTCTTCCTCTAGTAGTAACAATAATCATGCTAAATCCAATGTTGTTGCTTCTAGTAGTTCTCTTGATTCCACTAATGATTCTCTTAGACAAGTTACACTTGAGCAAAAAATAGCTTATTGAAGGGAATTATAGAGAAAGGTGTTTACAAGAGCCTTGCCGGAAGTAAGCAATTCGAGGAAATTGTACGCAAGCAAGGAAGGCACCGGAAGGACCAAGGTGTTGGTTTTGACCGAAAGTTCAATACCAATGGAGTTGAGTGGGAGGAAGATCAATACCCCAAGATGAAGTTTGTTCCTCAACAAGAGAAGTATGATCCTACTTCTTTCAAAGGGACACAAGCTCAAGATGATCTTCCACCACAAGACCACAAGCAAAAAGGCAAGGATAAGCTTCAAGAGGAAATTGATGCATTTGAAGAAGCACCCAAGGCCTTGGTCAAGTGGGTTCCCAAGACTACATCAAGTTCTACTTCATCAAGTACAACTACAACTCCAAGGATTCCCATCAAGATGATGTGGATCCCGAAGAAGAAGAACTAAAGAGTTCTTGAGGGTGACTCCGCCAACATACTTCACTCTTATCATTTTGGCAAGAACAAGTGCAATCAACTTCCACATCTTGCACTAGTTCAAGGAGTCACAAACCCTCTTGTTGGTAAGACAAGGGACAAGGTAACCTAATGCTTTCATAGACATCATCTTGTGTGTGCATCACTCTATGTCTATGGATATCCTTGTATGTTCCTTGTGGGACTAACCCGTGTAGGTATTGAAAGTGCAACTCACTCCAAAGGATTGCTCCAAATGATCTACATCAACATTGAGCATCCACATATTCATCATCTACATGAAGTCATCATCGACAAAACCCAAGGTTAGTGCATCCCTCTTAGGGGGGATCTCACATCTAGGGGGAGCTTTACTCTAAGAATTGAGCTAAAGCAACTCTAATGGTGTGAACACAACAACGCTTTATGTAAAAGTGGTAACCCCACTTGTGCTTAAACAATGAGTATGACCTATGATCAAATGTTCTCATTTGACTCCTAAGTCAATATACTCATATATAGATGACCTAGTCATCGCCAATTGCTTGATAGATGCTAGAATTGGTTGTGCATGCTTTGCCACATATTTAATTTGCCATTTTATTGTGTGAGCATGTTGGTTGCATAATTTACTCATTCGAGGACATCCACTTGTTGTTTTGATTGTTTGGTTCCTTTTCTTTTGCCAAGTGGATGGACAAGAATTCCTAAGAACCTTCTCTAGCTATCTATGCTTTTCTTGTCTCAAACTCTATTAATGCTACATCACAAAGTTTGATCAAGTCAGATTTGAACCACTCTGTGTGAGGAGCACTCGGAGTCCCCGATTCGTCATAGACTTAAACTTCCAAAACTTCTTTGTGTGTTTCGGTCTGACCGATTTTACCGAGATCACTAAGTCGATCTAGGTTTTCAATCTCGGTCCAACCGATTTGAACTTTTCGGTCACACCGAGTTGCAGTAACTGCTTGCAGTTATGCATCTCGGTGCCACCGAGTTGTTCCACTCGGTCACACCGACAGGGTCAGGCTATATATATCCCCGGGCCAAAATTTGGAAATTTTTCCGAACCCCTTCGCCCGCGCTCAGCCTGCTCTGCCTCCTTGGGTCTCCGGATCGTCCTCCTCATCGTCAACTACCTCCCGCCGCTGGTCTCCGCCGCCGTCAACAGAAATCGTCTCCGCCGTTGCCGCTGTAGCAGGTCCATCGCCGCACTTACGGTATGGACTTGATCCTTGTGCTAATCTCACTCCGATTCCTAGCACATTGTTTTGCCATGTATCTTGTCACGATTGAGATCACTCTATCCAGTGAAATCACTTCGTAGTTTAGTTGTGGATTGAAAATTTAGGGTTAGGTTTCCGCCGAAATCATCTCGGACCAACCGAGTTGTTGAAATCGGTTCCACCGATTTGGCTAAGGCCATTGCACATGTGATTCTCGGTCTAACCAAGAATTGCAAATCGGTGTGACCGAGTTCAATTCTTTGTGAAACCCTAGCAGTCTCGGTGCCACCGAACTGTGACTCGGTCTGACCGAGTTCACTAGTTTAGGTTCCAAAAGCTGCTTCGGTATCACCGAGTTATCAAATCGGTAGGTCCTAAATGCTTTCTGTGGAAAACTAGAACTAAGTTTTTGACTCATTCTTTTGCAAAAACCTCTGCACTTTGTGATGCTCATCCACTCTACCTCATCTATAATCTATTCACAGGGTCTTCTGTCAGTGTTTGCATCATGTCAGATCAGAGTGACAGTCAGAACAAGTCTGAGGAGCAAGTTCACATGAGTCAGGGCACTAGTCCCTCTAGCAGCTCTGATGATGGAAGCAGGAGTACACCCAGCAACTTGCCTAAGGCAACCACCAGGGCCAGAAAGAAGAGAACCTCAGATTCTGAGGATGAGGACTATGTGGCTGTTGAGGAAGAGGCCACCTCAAAGAAGAAAGTTCTGAAATAGGAGTATGGCTCAGCTGCTGCAACTAAGCCAGGTCTAAAAACAAAGGCTCCAGCAAAAAGACAGCCCATGTCTAAGCCAAGAAAAGTTGCCACAGGTGAAACTATGAAGTTCACCATTGAATCTGAAGAAGAAGCAGCTGGTGAGGTTAAGAAGAAGAAGAGGGCCAGAACCACTACTGCCAGAGTTCTTGGCAAGCCCTCAATAAGGAAGGATTCTGAAGATGAAGAGGAAGAGGTTGCTGCACCAGCACCTAAAGCTCAAAAGCTTATGGGAGATGCTATAAGATCTGGGGATTCTCCATCTAAGCCCAAAGAAGCTCCCAAGGCAGCTGCTCCAAAACCCAAAGCTGCACCCAAGAGGAGTAAAAGGAATATTCCATCTGCAGAGAAGAACAAGGCCCCAGTGCCTGAAGCTGCTATAGAAGAAGAAGATGATGAGTCACATGTCTTGAGGAAGTTGAAGCCCAAAATTCCAGATCACAATGATGCTCATCCAGTTGCAGAGAATATGAAAATCAGGAAGGATTCAGGATTGAGGCTATGGAGAGAGTCTGATCCATATGCCACCAGGAGGAGGACTGCTGTGGACTACAGGTTCCATACAGAGGAACATCAGGACTTCTATGAAACAGTGTTGCTTGACAAGAAGCCTATAGTCTGTGATATGAGATGGGTGGACTGGAAGTACATCAAGGAAAATGAAGAACACTATCCTGGAGTCTATGATAGTTTCAAGTCTTGTGGAGTAGAGGACTTTGTTGGGCAGAAGCTCACAAAGTGGAATGATGAGCGTATTATGTAGTTCTACTCCACAGCTCATTTCTACCCAGATGGAAGGATTGTCTGGATGACTGAAGGTACTAGGTACCAGTCAACAGTTGAAGAATAGGCAAAATTGATCAATGCTCCTGAGGAAAATGAAGATGACTTGGATGTCTATGCCAAGAAGAAAAAGGATCACAACTCAATGGCTAGCATGTACAAGGAGATTCCTGATGCAGATCTTGAGACTCACCAATTTGGTTCTGTGAAACACTTGCTGTCAGGCCTGCCTACAATCAATTGGATTTTAAGGCACACATTGCTACCAAAATTAGGAGATCACAGAATGATCAGAGGACATTCTGTCAACTTGCTGCACATATTTGATGTCCCACAGAAGTTCAAAGTCATGAGCCTAATTGTGGAAACTATAAAGAGAACAGTCGTAGATCAGAAGAGAAGTTGTGGGTATGCCCCACAGATCCAGGAGCTAATCAACTCCAAGATGGGCACTGGCACATATCTCTTGGACAAGGAACATATGCCCATCTACCCAGACTTTGAGGACAACACTGTGGTAATGGATGAGAATGAACCATCTTCTATGCAAGCACAAGCAAAGAGGGAGAAGGCAAGGACTGAAAAGGCTGCAAAGATGCCAACCATTGATGAGGCATCTCAGTGTCTTCTGAAGAGCAAGCAAGATCAGCTTCGCTACTTGATTGCCTCCACTCTGAGGATTGAGAAGGGATTGGCCACCCTGACTCAAAACCAGGAGAGCTTGGAGAGGATCATGGAGCAGAAGTTCTATGACTTAGATGTGAAGGTCACTGAGATACAGTCAGTTGTTGAGCAACTTCAGGATGAAGTGCAGGAGAAGAAGGGCAAGTCTACCACTGATGCTTTTGCTAGAGTGCCTAGAGGACAGAGATCTGCTGCTATGCCAGTTATAGACACCAAAGCAACTTCATCTGCACCAGCTACAGCTTCAGTGCCACCAGCTCCAGCACCCACTCCACCAGCTCCATCTACATCAACTGATGCCTTCGTCCTTGGAGTTTTATCTACACCACCACCTGAAGACCAAGCCTGAGAGTCGATCTAGCACTATGCATTTTTATGAACTTTTTGGTAACTTGTTGCCAAAGGGGGAGAAAATGTATAGATCATAGGCTTCGAGAGAGAGTGTTGCTCGGCTTCGAGAGAGAGTGTTGCTCTTTGTTCTCTCTTGTTTTTGGTGGTTGAACTTTGTTGTTTGCTTGTTTGAGATACTTTATGCTTTTGTGTGATACTTGGATGATCATGTGTTTGATCATATGCTACCTTAATGCTTGTTGGATGACATTATCCTTTTATATCCCCATATGATCATTCACTTTGCTTGGTGATGAGTGCATGTATTTAATTATTATCATTTTGAGCGCTCCACCAAGATTTATGTGACATGGAAGAGTAACCCATGATGATAACTCTTTGTGCATTTGCAGTCCAAAGCAAATCTTAAACTATGCACAAATTTATGGGGAGCTCTTGCTTTTCACATACTTCTCAAAGCGACAATGTTTTTCACTCTTATTATCATTTGTCGAAGCTTTGATCTATATGTTGTCATCAATTACCAAAAAGGGGGAGATTGAAAGTGCAACTATCCCTAGGTGGTTTTGGTAATTCCTAACAACATATAGCTCATTGAGCTAATGCTATTTCAAGATTAATATTTCAGGAAAGCTCAATGATTGGCATGGCATGGATGAGAAAAGTGGACCCTCAAAAAGCTAAGGACAAAGGATTGGCTCAAGCTCCAAGCTCAAGACTCTACATTTCCTATTTTAGTGATCCAAGATCACATTGAGTCTATAGGAAAAGCCAATACTATCAAAGAGGGATGAGGTGTTGCTTAATGAGGCTCTTGCTCAAAATGCTTAGTGATATGCTCCATAGCCCTCAACTACTTTCTCACATCCACATATGACCTAAACCAAAAGTCAAACTCGGCCCCACCGATTCTTTCTATCCGGCGCCACCGAGTTCAGATGTCATAGCCACTAACACAAACTCTAGGCAAATCGGTCTCACCGATAGGGATCTCGGTCTCACCGAGATGGGATTGTAATCTCTCTGTTTCCCTTCGTAACTGTTACGCCCTCGATGCGGCTATATCTCCCACGTGTCGAGGCACGACTTAGAGGCATAACCGCATTGAAAGCAATGTCGCAAGTGAGGTAATCTTCACACAATCCATGTAATAAATAAAGGGGAAAGATACATAGTTGGCTTACAATCGCCACTTCACACAAGTACATAAATAACATCCATCATACAGATTACACTCAAGGTCCGACTACGGTACCAAAATGAAAGAAGACTACCCCAAATGCTAAACAGATCCCCGGATCACCCAACTGGGCTCCACTACTGATCGTCGGGAAAAGAAACATAGTAACGGCCACGTTCCTCGTCGAACTCCCAAGTGAGCTCGGTCGCGTCATCTGCACTGGCATCGTTGGTACCTGCAACTGTGGTGATAATATCTGTGAGTCACGGGGACTCAGCAATCTCACACCCGCGAGATCAAGACTATTTAAGCTTAAAGGTGGGAAAGGGGTTTGTGAGGTGGAGCTGCAGCAAGCGACTAGCATATGGTGACTACAGCGCAAAAGAGAGCGAGAAGAGAAGGCAAAGCACGGTCGAGAAACTAAAAGTGATCAAGAAGTGATCCTGAAACAACCTACGTCAGACATAACTCCAACAACCGTGTTCACTTCCCGGACCCCTCCGAGAAGAGACCATCACGGTTACACACGCGGTTGATGTGTTTTAGTTAAGGTCAACTTCGGGTTTTCTACAACCGGACATCAACAAATTCCCATCTGCCTCATAACCGCGGGCACGGCTTTCGAAAGATAATACCCTGCAGGGGTGTCCCAACTTAGCCCATGATAAGCTCTCACGGTCAACGAAGGATATTCCTTCTACCGGGAAGACCCGATCAATCTCGGAATCCCGGACTACAAGACATTTCGACAGCAATAAAACAAGTCCAGCAAAGCCTCCCAGATGTGCCGACAAATCCCGATAGGAGCTGCACATATCTCGTTCTCAGGGCACACCGGATGAGCAAGACGTCGGGTTGGCATAGACCCTGGTTGCCCAAGGGGCGCCGGACATCGCTCGGTTTGGACCAGCAATCGAAGGAGAACTGGCCCGGGGGTTAAAATAAAGATGACCCTTGAGTCTGCAGAACCCAAGGGAAAAAGGCTTAGGTGGCAAATGGTAAAACCAATGTTGGGCCTTGCTGGAAAAGTCTTATTCAAAGCGAACTGTCAAGGGGGTCCCATAAATCACCCAACCGTGTAAGGAACGCAAACTCCGGGAACATAACACCGGTATGACGGAAACTAGGGTGGCAAGAGTGGAACAAAACACCAGCCATAAGGCCGAGCCTTCCACCCTTTACCAAGTATATAGATGCATCTTGCCTGCGAGGTTCTCAGAGTTGTCGAAAGCTTGGTCCTCGAAAGCGTTCTCAACAGGTTCCTTGTTCACGTACTCATCTCCCGGCTCTACCCAAGACAAAAGAACAAGCCAAGGAACCAAAATCAACCACGATGCAATGCGCAAGCCATATGATGCAATACATGGCAATGATATGCGAGAGGTGATGTGCAATGCGTATGCGTGCTACGGAAGGACAAGGATGAACAAGGCATAATCTTGGCAAACCAAGCATGCCACTGGATAGGTGAGGTGATTTCGGTTGAAATCGATATAAAGATCACCGGAATCGGATGCACGGTTTGCAAATGGCAAGCAATACAAGAATGACACGAATCTGCCATTAACAGCATGATGCTACTTAGCAAGCAACAATTAATTAAGCTACTGCACCCAAACATGGCAACAAAGCATATGACAGTAATCTACACAAGATGCACGGTAAAAGATGAACACTGAGATACGGCTAAATCACAACATAGCAGGTTCGAACAAGCACGGCAAAAGTGCAAAAGATAACAGGTTCACAGACTTGGTGAAATTAACAACATAGCAGAAAACTAACATCAGGATGACATGTTCAGAGCAACGAAACGACATGCTACAGGTTCAGAACATAGCATAGTAAGTCATGGCATGAATCTACTCAAAGCACTTGACAAAAGTCCCTTACTGACCATAAGCCAAAAAGGACCATAAAATATGATTACACCCATGTCAAATAAGCAAGTTTCGTTACAGGTTTCAGACTTAGTAGAAAACTGGACATGGCAGCAATTAATAACGACTAGGCATGTTCGTGAGCTCGATGCACTCACTACAGAGCATTGCATGATAGAATAAGCATACATACATCAAGAAGACATGGCATAGTAACTAGACATGGCAAGAATAACATCATATCATGCAAGGATCAACTACACCAAGCTTGACAAAATCGAATAACATGTAAACTATCTGCCAACAACATTTTGAAGCAAAAGTAGAGCTTGATTGACTCAAGCTATGTCACTCCATAATTACAAACAAAGGAATGGATGGATATAGCAAATACTCAAGTTCAAAACTCCCTTACTGATCATGCTCAAAGTATGCATAGATCTCTCAGAAACAACATGAATACAAGGCATAAAAATAACAGCAGTCAGGGACTTGGTGAAATCACTAAGTCTCTGAAATCAGTAACATCAAGTGACCTAGTTTGCATGCTTGTGCTAGTCACCACATAGATCACGAAAATACATAGCAAAATTCTCTGGATAGGTGACATGGCATATTACAAAACTCATTTAGGACACAACTTTATACGAGGTACATATCAATCATGGAAAAAATGACAAAAGTGCATGTTCAGATAAGATCCAGCCACTAACATCAACTAGCCCTCTTCTAACAGCATTTCGGGCATCAAGATGACCTCAAATGAAAATGATGCAATGGAACAAAATGGTTTAATCTTCGGGGCGAACAATTTGACATATTATACGCGCCGAACGGAGCTATGGACGCAAAGTTACGGCATGTTGAACATGGCATGATGATGATGAAAAAAAAAGACAGAGAAAAAATTGGGATCGGGGCGCGCGGGCCGAGGCGGATTCCGGCGAGGCCGCCGGAGAGGAGGAGAGGCAGCGGGCCGGCGACTAGGCGGGGCGGCGAAGGCGGAGCTGCGGGGCGGCGAGGGCGGCGTGGTGGCCCTGGGCGCGGGGCGGAGCCGGCGGGCGGCGGCGCGGTGGCCCTGGGCGCGGGGCGGAGCCGGCGGGCGGCGGCGCGGGTGGAGGCGGCGGCGCAGTCGGCGGCGGGGCGGAGCCGGGCGCGGGAGCGGGAGGGCGCGCGCGGTGGAAGGCGGCGGGCCTCGCGGGGGCCGGCTACGGGCCGGCGGCGCGGGGACGGCGGCGCGGCCACGTGGCGCTGCGTGGTTGGCTGCGGGCGGCGGCGGCGAAGCGTCCGGCGGCGGCGGACACGTCCGCCCGCGCGGAGCGACGAAATTAGGGTTTCGGGGTGTATTTTGCCCGTGATGGAGGAGGGGGAGACGTTTTTATAGCTAGGAGGAGCTAGGGAGCTCCAAATGGAGAGCTGTTTTCGGCCACGCGATCGTGATCGAACGGCGGAGGACATGGGAGTGACTTAGATGGGTTATTGGGCTGTTTTGGAGGGGTTTTTGGCTGCAATACACACGAGGCCTTCACGGTTACCCGGTTAACCGTTGGAGTACCAAACGAACTCCGATTGACCCGAAACTTGACAGGCGGTCTACCGGTGCTATACCGAGGCCGCATGGCAAACCTCGGTCCAATCCGAGAAAGTTTAATACCCGCTCACGAAGAAATGTAAAAGGGGACGCCGGGAGACATAGGAGCGCCGGATTGCAAAACGGACAACGGGAAAGATGCTCGGATTTATGAGACGAACACGTATGCGAATGCGATGCACATGATGACATGATATGAAATGCATGACATGACCAAAATGCAAAACGAGGGGAAACCAACACGGTTGAAATATCATAACACATAGCCGAAAATGGCAAGAGTTGGATTACAAATATGGCAAGTTACATCTGGGGCGTTACAACACACCACCACTACGAGAGGATCTCGTCCCGAGATCTAGGACTGAAAGAACTCCGGATACTCAGAACGTAGGTGGTCTTCACGCTCCCAGGTGGCTTCTCGGTCTGAATGATGTGACCATTTCACTTTGAGGAATTTGATTGAGTTGTTGCGAGTCTTGCGCTCAGTTGTCTCAAGAATGGCAACTGGATGCTCATGATAGGACAAATCTTCTTGAAGATCAATCTCTTCGAAGTTGATGGTGCGCTCAGGCGTCTTGGAGCACTTGCGAAGCTGTGACACGTGGAAGACATCGTGCACATTTGCAAAGTTGGAGGGGAGCTCAAGTTGATAGGCGAGATCGCCTCGTTTCCCGATGATCTTGAAGGGACCGACGTATCGCGCGGCAAGTTTCCCCTTGATACCGAAGCGACGAGTTCCTTTCATTGGCGAGACACGGAGGTAAACATGGTCTCCGATCTCGAATGCCACATCACGGTGTTTGCTATCGTAATAGCTCTTCTGGCGCGACTGCGCGGCTTTGAGGTTCTCACGAATGACCTTGCACATAGCCTCAGCCTCTGAGATCAAATCATTGCCGAGCAATTGACGTTCACCGGTTTCAGATCAGTTGAGAGGAGTATGGCACTTTCTGCCATAGAGGATCTTGAATGGGGTTTTGCCCGAGCTGGCTTGAAAGCTGTTGTTGTAAGAGAACTCAGCATAAGGAAGACAATCCTCCCACTTCATGCCGAAAGAGATAACACAGGCTCTGAGCATATCTTCAAGAATTTGGTTGACACGCTCGACTTGTCCACTAGTCTGAGGATGGAAAGCTGTGCTGAAGCGAATGTTGGTTCCCATGGCCTTCTGAAAAGAATCCCAAAACTTGGAGGTAAAGATGCTGCCACGGTCTGAAGAGATCAATTGTGGAATGCCGTGCAAGGAGACAATTCTGGAGGTGTAGAGCTCTGCCAGCTGCGCTGCTGTGATAGACTCTTTGATAGGAAGAAAATGAGCCACTTTGGTGAGCTTGTCGATGACGACGAAGATAGCATCATTTCCACGCTTGGACTTAGGAAAACCAGTCACGAAGTCCATTTCGATATGATCAAACTTCCATTCTGGAATAGCAAGAGGTTGGAGAAGTCCAGCTGGTCGTTGGTGTTCTGCTTTCACCCTTCTGCAGACATCACACTCATTCACGAATTGAGCGATCTCACGCTTCATTCGAGTCCACCAATACGACTGCTTGAGGTCATGGTACATCTTCGAACTTCCAGGATGAATAGACAGGAGAGAGTTGTGCGCTTCGTTCATAATGACTTTACGAAGATCACCCTTTGGAACCACGATCCGGTCCTCGAAGAAAAGAGTATCTCTGTCATCAACTCGATAGCACTTGTATTTGGAAATGCTCTTTTCAATACCACGTTTCACCTTCTTCACCATGGTATCCAACAATTGTGCCTCACGAATCTGATCTTCCAAAGTAGGAGAGACGATAAGGTTGGCAAGAACACCTTGAGGAACAACTTGGAGATTCAACTTGTGGAAAGCCTCACAGAGATCCGGTTGAAATGGCTTGAGGATTAAGCTGTTGCAGTAAGCCTTTCTGCTCAAAGCGTCTGCAATCACATTAGCCTTGCCTGGAGTGTATTCAATACTCGGATTATACTCTTGAATCATTTCGACCCATCGAGTTTGCCTGAGGTTGAGATGAGGCTGAGTGAAGATATACTTGAGACTCTTGTGATCAGTGAAAATGTCCACTTTCCTTCCCAACAGGAGATGCCTCCATGTTATTAGAGCGTGGACCACTGCCGCCAACTCAAGATCGTGAGTAGGGTAGTTCCTTTCATTGGGCTTCAACTGGCGAGAGGTATAGGCAACAACCTTCTTCTCTTGCATTAAGACAGCACCGAGGCCCTGGAGAGAAGCGTCACAGAATACTTCATAAGGCTTGGATTCGTCAGGAGGAGTCAAAACTGGAGCAGTGACAAGTTTCTCTTTGAGAGTGTTGAAAGCAACGTCACACTCAGGAGACCAGACATATTTCACATGCTTCTGGAGGAGGTTGGAAAGAGGCTTTGCAATCTTTGAGAAATTCTCAACGAATCTTCTGCAATAGCTTGCAAGTCCAAGAAAACTGCGAAGCTGCTTGACATTCTGAGGGGGTTGCCAATTCAAAACTGCAGACACCCTCTCTGGATTAACAGCGATGCCCTTGGCAGAGATGATATGACCAAGATAAAGAACTTCATCAAGCCAGAATTCACATTTGGAGAACTTCGCATATAATTGATACTCTCTGAGCTTGTCAAGTACCAAACGCAAATGCTTGGCATGATCCTCCTTATTCTTAGAGAAGACCAAAATATCATCGAGATAGACCAAGACAAATTCGTTGATGTAGGGGTTGAAGATGAAATTCATCAAGCGAGTGAAATATGGAGGAGCATTGACGAGGCCGAAAGACATGACAGTATATTCATAAGAACCAAAGCTTGTTCTGAATGCTGTCTTGGGAATATCTTCTTCACGAATGCGAATCTGATGATAACCCATACGAAGGTCAAGCTTGGAGAACACCTTAGCACCTTTGAGTTGCTCAAATAGCTCATTGATGTTGGGAAGTGGGTACTTGTTCTTGATAGTCTTCTTGTTCAATGGACGGTAATCGACGCAAAGTCGGTCCGTGCCATCCTTCTTCTTGACAAAAAGAACACCACAACCCCAAGGAGAAGAACTCGGTCTGATCAGACCCAGACGTTCTTGTTTATCGAGTTGTATCTTCAATTCCTTGAGCTCATCTGGTCCAAGCTTGTAAGGACGCTTGCAAACGGGTTCCGTGCCAGGCTCAAGATCAATAACGAATTCAACTGGCCTGCGGGGAGGCATACCCGGAAGCTCTTCTGGAAAAACATCTTGGTACTCACAAACGACTGGAATCTGAGAGATAGCCTCCATTTCACCAATCTCATTGAGAGAAAACAACCGAATGGTATCATCACGAGAAGCATAGATGATCACATTGTTAGAAGTGTGAGTCAATTTGATTTCCCTGGCAGCACACTCAAGCTGAGCCTTGTGCTTAGAAAGCCAGTCCATCCCGAGAATAAGATCAATATCAGAGTCACCAAGCACCATTGGAGAAGAAAGAAATTTATAGTCGCCCATCTTGATAGAAACATCCGGAACAAAGGAGCTTGCGTTCATGAATCTACCCGGAGATACAACTGACAATGGTCTAACCAAATCTTGGAAAGACAACTCATGTTTCGTTGCAAAAGGTCTTGAGATGAAGCAATGCAATGCGCCAGTATCAAATAAAACTTTTGCAGGAATATCATTAACAGGAAGATTACCCATGATCACTTCAGAAGAATCCTCTGCTTGAGCTGCATTCAACATGTTCACCTTGGCATGCTTAGGATTATGCTTGACCACTGCATTGTTGGAAGATTTCACAGGAGGAGGAGGCGGAAGGCGCCTTTGGTTGAAGCACTTGTTCGCATAGTGACCCTTCTGCTGACATTTGTTACAAGTCACTTCTGAGAGCGGACGATGGTAAGGAGCACTTGGCCTTGAAGCTTGGTTCTGAGACTTGTTCTGATAGCCAGGGTTGGGTGGGTGGGAAGATCCACGGCCACTTGAGTTCTTCTGCTGATAAGGCTGACGGAACGGAGGAGGAGGAGGCAACCAGAACTTCTGTTGCTTAGCTGCCACAAGTGAAGAAGAAGAAGACTGGACTGCGTCTCTGACTCTCTTCTTAGATGCCTCACACTTGAGCTGAGCAGCTTCTTGTTTCAGTGCCATGTTGTAGAATTCATCATACTTTAATGGCTCGAAAAGCACGAGAGCAAGTTGCAGATCTTCTCTGAGACCACGCCTGAATTGGTAGATCATACTCTTCTCATCAGGAATGTCTTGCCTTGCAAAACGAGAGAGCTTCTGGAACTGAGTGTTGTATTGATAGACAGACATGTTGCCTTGCTTGAGAGTGCGGAATTCCTCACGCTTAAGCTCAACAACACTTTCTGGAATGTGGTGCGCTTTGAAGTCACGGCGGAAATCATCCCAGGTAATCACACGACCTCCTCTGGAATCTTTGTATTGCTGGAACCACTCAGCAGCTTGATCTTTGAGTTGAAAAGAGGCAAACTTGACAAAGTCCTCAGGTCTGACATTGCTGCACTCGAAATGCTTGCTGATGTCCACGAGCCAATCATCTGCGTCTATGGCCTCGACACAGTAGCTGAAGGTCTTTGGCTGATTAGCAAGGAACTGGTTCAGTGAAGCGAAATGCGGCTGATTGTTGCCTTGGCCTTGATTCTCTTGATTAGCTTGCCCTTGGTTGCGATCTTGCAAGAGCTGAATCAGAATCTGAGCATTGGCATTTGTGGCAGTCATCAGGGCCTGCCAAGCTTCCGGAGGCGGAGGTGGTGGCGGAGGGTTAGCCTGATTCCCTTCATTGCGTTCCGGATTCTGACGCGTTGGTGGAGCCATCCTGAAGAGGGTGACATCCATTATCTTGACAGAGATATATTGAAGCTGAATCAAAGGAACGAAATTGCAACATATAGTCTTCACAATTAACATTCGAACGAGAATGAACGAATGAATTCCAATGTAAATCATCACACTTCCAAAATTGAGAAGCCACTTAGAACATGGTAAGGAATAAAATCAACAAGGTACGGATGTGAACAAATACTTGGTAAGGATTACCCAATCACAAACCAAATATCTGCGGAAGAAATACTAGAGCTACAAGAATTCCCACTTATAAACTCCCGAAACTTTCTGGTTATGCAATCAGGTGTTGGGGATACAGGGGAAGCATTATATCTCACCCAAACTAGCAAATCCTACAACCAACTGTATCCATCCTTCAACACATAACCAAGAAACCTTCGGAAATCGTCTACCTCAACCTTCGAAAAGCATCCGTTATACAAGTCATGGCAATACCCCCGCACTCGCCACGGTACTGGGCTATCAGGGTTATCTCACCAACAACTGTACAAAAGAGATTTTCGATGTCGGCGTACTAAACTCAGGTATTCCAAAACCGCAACGATAAAATTATGACGACAACACCTCGGAGCTCAACTCCCCGGGACACTGCCACAACCCCTAAATGTCAGGAGGCAACCAAGACAATGTTGTCATCATAAAACCATCGGAACGATTGTAATATACCCGCGTGATCCTAAAAAAAATTTTAGTGAAATTTGAGAAGAGAAGAGTCAAAACTCTACGTCAGGATACCTCACCAGAAGGTCGAAGGGACTGGGGAGTAAAAAGAATTCCTAAACTCTCCGATATATAATTCCTAAAAGACTCAAAACATTTTTCTAGACACAACTCGGCCACTAAAGACGATCAACCAGTGGGGGCTCCTAAGGTCGGGGAAAGGCTCTGATAACCAACTTGTAACGCCCTCGATGCGGCTATATCTCCCACGTGTCGAGGCACGACTTAGAGGCATAACCGCATTGAAAGCAATGTCGCAAGTGAGGTAATCTTCACACAATCCATGTAATAAATAAAGGGGAAACATACATAGTTAGCTTACAATCGCCACTTCACACAAGTACATAAATAACATCCATCATATAGATTACACTCAAGGTCCGACTACGGTACCAAAATGAAAGAAGACTACCCCAAATGCTAAACAGATCCCTGGATCACCCAACTGGGCTCCACTACTGATCGTCGGGAAAAGAAACATAGTAACGGCCACGTTCCTCGTCGAACTCCCAAGTGAGCTCGGTCGCGTCATCTGCACTGGCATCGTTGGTACCTGCAACTGTGGTGATAATATCTATGAGTCACGGGGACTCAGCAATCTCACACCCGCGAGATCAAGACTATTTAAGCTTAAAGGTGGGAAAGGGGTTTGTGAGGTGGAGCTGCAGCAAGCGACTAGCATATGGTGACTACAGCGCAAAAGAGAGCGAGAAGAGAAGGCAAAGCACGGTCGAGAAACTAAAAGTGATCAAGAAGTGATCCTGAAACAACCTACGTCAGACATAACTCCAACAACCGTGTTCACTTCCCGGACCCCGCCGAGAAGAGACCATCACGGTTACACACGCGGTTGATGTGTTTTAGTTAAGGTCAACTTCGGGTTTTCTACAACCGGACATCAACAAATTCCCATCTGCCTCATAACCGCGGGCACGGCTTTCGAAAGATAATACCCTGCAGGGGTGTCCCAACTTAGCCCATGATAAGCTCTCACGGTCAACGAAGGATATTCCTTCTACCGGGAAGACCCGATCAATCTCGGAATCCCGGACTACAAGACATTTCGACAGCAATAAAACAAGTCCAGCAAAGCCTCCCAGATGTGCCGACAAATCCCGATAGGAGCTGCACATATCTCGTTCTCAGGGCACACCGGATGAGCAAGACGTCGGGTTGGCATAGACCCTGGTTGCCCAAGGGGCGCCGGACATCGCTCGGTTTGGACCAGCAATTGAAGGAGAACTGGCCCGGGGGTTAAAATAAAGATGACCCTTGAGTCTGCAGAACCCAAGGGAAAAAGGCTTAGGTGGCAAATGGTAAAACCAATGTTGGGCCTTGCTGGAAAAGTCTTATTCAAAGCGAACTGTCAAGGGGGTCCCATAAATCACCCAATCGTGTCAGGAACGCAAACTCCAGGAACATAACACCGGTATGACGGAAACTAGGGTGGCAAGAGTGGAACAAAACACCAGGCATAAGACCGAGCCTTCCACCCTTTACCAAGTATATAGATGTATTAATTAAATAAGAGGTATTGTGATATCCCAACAAGTAAACATGTTCCAACAAGGAACAACACGTTCATGTTCCAACAAGGAACAAACTTCATCTTCACCTGCAACTAGCAACGCTATAAGAGGGGCTGAGCGAAGCGGTAACATAGCCAATCAACGGTTTGCTAGGACATGGATGGTTAGGGGCTGACATGGCAATATAGGAGGCATGATATAGCAAGTGGTAGGTATCGCAGCATAGGCATAGCAAAAGAGCGAGCAATCTAGCAAGCAAAGATAGAAGTGATTTCGAGGGTATGGTCATCTTGCCTGCGAGGTTCTCAGAGTTGTCGAAAGCTTGGTCCTCGAAAGCGTTCTCAACAGGTTCCTCGTTCACGTACTCGTCTCCCGGCTCTACCCAAGACAAGAGAACAATCAAAGGAACCAAAATCAACCACGATGCAATGCGCAAGCCATATGATGCAATACATGGCAATGATATGCGAGAGGTGATGTGCAATGCGTATGCGTGCTACGGAAGGACAAGGATGAACAAGGCATAATCTTGGCAAACCAAGCATGCCACTGGATAGATGAGGTGATTTCGGTTGAAATCGATATAAAGATCACCGGAATCGGATGCACGGTTTGCAAATGGCAAGCAATACAAGAATGACACGAATCTGCCATTAACAGCATGATGCTACTTAGCAAGCAACAATTAATTAAGCTACTGCACCCAAACATGGCAACAAAGCATATGACAGTAATCTACACAAGATGCACGGTAAAAGATGAACACTGAGATACGGCTAAATCACAACATAGCAGGTTCGAACAAGCACGGCAAAAGTGCAAAAGATAACAGGTTCACAGACTTGGTGAAATTAACAACATAGCAGAAAACTAACATCAGGATGACATGTTCAGAGCAATGAAACGACATGCTACAGGTTCTGAATATAGCAAAGTAAGGCATGGCATGAATCTACTCAAAGCACTTGGCAAAATTCCCTTACTGACCATAAGCCAAAAAGGACCATAAAATATGATTACACCCATGTCAAATAAGCAAGTTTCGTTACAGGTTTCAGACTTAGTAGAAAACTGGACATGGCAGCAATTAATAACGACTAGGCATGTTCGTGAGCTCTATGCACTCACTACAGAGCATTGCATGATAAAATAAGCATACATACATCAAGAAGACATCGCATAGTAACTAGACATGGAAAGAATAACATCATATCATGCAAGGATCAACTACACCAAGCTTGGCAAAATCGAATAACATGTAAACTATCTGCCAACAACATTTTGAAGCAAAAGTAGAGCTCGATTGACTCAAGCTATGGCACTCCATAATTACAAACAAAGAAATGAATGGATAGAGCAAATACTCAAGTTCAAAACTCCCTTACTGATCATGCTCAAAGTATGCATAGATCTCTCAGAAACAACATGAATACAAGGCATAAAAATAACAGCAGTCAGGGACTTGGTGAAATCACTAAGTCTCTGAAATCAGTAACATCAAGTGACCTAGTTTGCATGCTTGTGCTAGTCACCACATAGATCACGAAAATACATAGCAAAATTCTCTGGATAGGTGACATGGCATATTACAAAACTCATTTAGGACACAACTTTATACGAGGTACATATCAATCATGGAAAAAATGACAAAAGTGCATGTTCAGATAAGATCCAGCCACTAACATCAACTAGCCCTCTTCTAACAGCATTTCGGGCATCAAGATGACCTCAAATGAAAATGATGCAATGGAACAAAATGGTTTAATCTTCGGGGCGAACAATTTGACATATTATACGCGCCGAACGGAGCTACGGATGCAAAGTTACGGCATGTTGAACATGGCATGATGATGATGAAAAAAAAAAGACTTAGAGAAAAAATTGGGCTCGGGGAAGTCAACCCTAGGGCAGCTCAGATCCAGATCGGATCGGGGCGCGCGGGCCGAGGAGGATTCCGGCGAGGCCGCCGGAGAGGAGGAGAGGCGGCGGGCCGG
Organism: Aegilops umbellulata; assembly: GCA_032464435.1. Taxonomy (NCBI): domain Eukaryota; kingdom Viridiplantae; phylum Streptophyta; class Magnoliopsida; order Poales; family Poaceae; genus Aegilops; species Aegilops umbellulata. The sequence goes on along the minus strand of CP136060.1, from coordinate 11,113,624 downwards.
CGACCAGGCGGGGCGGCGAAGGCGGAGCTGCGGGGCGGCGAGGGCGGCGCGGTGGCCCTGGGCGCGGGGCGGAGCCGGCGGGCGGCGGCGCGGTGGCCCTGGGCGCGGGGCGGAGCTGGCGGGCGGCGGCGCGGTGGCCCTGGGCGCGGGGCGGAGCCGGCGGGCGGCGGCGCGGCGCGGCTGGCGGCGCGGGGCGGCGCGGGTGGAGGCGGCGGCGCAGTCGGCGGCGGGGCGGAGCCGGGCGCGGGAGCGGGAGGGCGCGCGCGGTGGGAGGCGGCGGGCCTCGCGGGGGCCGGCTACGGGCCGCGCGGGCCGGCTGCGCGGCCACATGGCGCTGCGTGGTTGGCTGCGGGCGGCGGCGGCGAAGCGTCCGGCGGCGGCGGACACGTCCGCCCGCACGGAGCGACGAAATTAGGGTTTCGGGGTGTATTTTGCCCGTGATGGAGGAGGGGGAGATGTTTTTATAGCTAGGAGGAGCTAGGGAGCTCCAAATGGAGAGCGGTTTTCGGCCACGCGATCATGATCGAACGGCGGAGGACATGGGAGTGACTTAGATGGGTTATTGGGCTGTTTTGGAGGGGTTTTTGGCTGCAATACACACGAGGCCTTCACGGTTACCCGGTTAACCGTTTGAGTACCAAACGAACTCCGATTGACCCGAAACTTGACAGGCGGTCTAACGGTGCTATACCGAGGCCGCATGGCAAACCTCGGTCCAATCCGAGAAAGTTTAATACCCGCTCACGAAGAAATGTAAAAGGGGACGCCGGAAGACATAGGAGCGCCGGATTGCAAAACGGACAACGGGAAAGATGCTCGGATTTATGAGACGAACACGTATGCGAATGCGATGCACATGATGACATGATATGAAATGCATGACATGACCAAAATGCAAAATGAGGGTAAACCAACACGGTTGAAATATCATAACACATAGCCGAAAATGGCAAGAGTTGGATTACAAATATGGCAAGTTACATCTGGGGCGTTACAGTAACGTTTCAGTCTCACCGAGATGAGCAATCGGTCCCACCGAGATTGAAATGTAAACTCTCTGTTTCCCTTTCGTAACATTTCGGTCTCACCGAGATGAGAAAAACGGTCCCGCCGAGTTTACCTGACCAACTCTCTGGTTAGTTTATTACCAAAATCGGTCTCACCGAGTTTGTGTAATTGTTCTCACCGAGATTACGTTATGCCCTAACCCTAACCATATCGGTCCTACCGAGTAGCATGTTGGTCCCACCGAAAATCCTAACGGTCACTAGATTTGTTGAATCGGTCTGACCGAGTTTATCAATTCGGTCCCACCGAGATTGGCAAGTTGTGTGTAATGGTTAGATTTTTTTGTGGAGGCTATATATACCCCTCCACCTCCTCTTCATTCATGGAGAGAGCCATCAGAACGAACCTATACTTCCAACTTACATTTTCTGAGAGAGAACCACCTACACTTGTGTTGAGGCCAAGATATTCCATTCCTACCATATGAATCTTGATCTCTAGCCTTCCCCAAGTTGCTTTCCACTCAAATCTTCTTTCCACCAAATCCATATCCTGTGAGAGAGAGAGTTGAGTGTTGGGGAGACTATCATTTGAAGCACAAGAGCAAGGAGTTCATCATCAACACACCATTTGTTACTTCTTGGAGAGTGGTGTCTCCTAGATTGGCTAGGTGTCACTTGGGAGCCTCCGACAAGATTGTGGAGTTGAACCAAGGAGTTTGTAAGGGCAAGGAGATCGCCTACTTCGTGAGGATCTACCGCTAGTGAGGCAAGTCCTTCGTGGGCGGCGGCCATGGTGGGATAGACAAGGTTGCTTCTTCGTGGACCCTTCATGGGTGGAGCCCTCCGTGGACTCGTGCAACTGTTACCCTTCATGGGTTGAAGTCTCCATCAACGTGGATGTACGATAGCACCACTAAGGGAGTCCTGGATTAGGGGGTGTCCGGATAGCCGGACTCTTGGACTATGAAGATACAAGATTGAAGACTTCGTCCCGTGTCCGGATGGGACTTTCCTTGGCGTGGAAGGCAAGCTTGGTGATACGGAAATGTAGATCTCCTTCCGTTGTAACCGACTCTGTGTAACCCTAGCCCTCTCCGGTGTCTATATAAACCGGAGGGTTTTAGTCCATAGGACGAACAACAATCATACCATAGGCTAGCTTCTAGGGTTTAGCCTCTCTGATCTCGCGGTAGATCTACTCTTGTACTACCCATATCATCAATATTAATCAAGCAGGAGTAGGATTTTACCTCCATCGAGAGGGCCCGAACCTGGGTAAAAACATCGTGTCCCTTGTCTCCTGTTACCATCCGCCTAGATGCATAGTTCGGGACCCCCTACCCGAGATCCGCCGGTTTTGACACCGACATTGGTGCTTTCATTGAGAGTTCCACTGTGTCGTCGCCATCAGGAAGGATGCCTCATCCCGTCTTTAAAGACGGTGCTGTTGCTAAAGGAGCTTTGGCTATCGGCCAAACTCTCCGGCTAGGTGGTTTTCTTATGACTGCCTGTCCGTCCGCCTCGCCGACGATGACTTCTCGGGTCATCGAAAGCAATCTTCACGTCAACTCGGAACTCGCCAAGCAGTTAGATCCGATGGAGCTCTCTTCCCTAAATGAGCTCTTGGATCGCATCGCTGCCCTGGGAGTCGCTACGGACTACGATCAGATTGGGCCTAAACCCGATCTGAGAGAGATTAACTCTCCCCGGGCCACCCATCACGTTGCAGTGGTGGAGGAACAATGTGGCAACCCTTCATCTATCTTAAGGACTAGTTATGTCCGGATTCCTGATCCCTCCAAGACGGATACCCACGGAGGGGAGGACGTCACTCAAGCCCTGGACCTAAAGCCAGGCAGCGGGCCAGATTCATTGGACAACATCCAAAAACCCAAGCTTCCAAGTTCGGAAACTCCTTGGCCCCTGAGTCTCAGATCGGGTGAGGTTCCGGATTTAATTCCACCCACCCACCCAAACTTAAGCGATCTATCCAAAATTCGGCAAGAGCCCAAAGAAACAGTACACCATTACTGGGCCAGATTCCTCCTGGCCATGAACAGGATAAAGGACTGTCGCGAGGAGGATGCAATTTCATTCTTCTTCAATAATTGCACGGACAAGGGAATCCTCAACGCCATACGTCACCGTGAAATTACACGCTTCGCTGACTTGGCGTCCATAGTACGAAAGTACTGTGTGATGGAAAGCGCCTGGAAATCCAAAATAAAATTTTGGGATAATCCGGCCCTGAATACAAACCCAGTCCGAAATAAAAGGGTGCATTATCGCCAAACACCCGGGTTAAACACCAAAAAACAAAAACCCTCTACAGGGCATGGAACCGTGCTGGAGGGGTGGCTCAATGGACCCTATAAAATTCACAGTACAAAGGGCGCCACACCAACTCATAGCCTTAGAGTGTGTTGGATACTCCGTCAGGTGGCCAAAAGTGGCGAAGATCTTCTAATCCCAGAAGCCACAGAGCACCAGCCAAAAGATACCAGTACGGTATTAACAGTCTTCGAGACTTTCACATCAAACAATATGCGAAAATGAACACTCCGCAGCCTTGCCGAAGTCTACCATGTGGCAACAATAAACCCATGGAGTGACACGGCTATTACTTTCAATGCCACTGACGAACCTAAATTTCGAACAGCCCGAGCACCAGCCGCATTGGTCCTCAGTCCAATTGTGGATGGCTTTCGACTCACCAAGGTACTCATGGACGGCGGCAGCGGATTGAACCTCATTTATGAGGAAACCCTTCAAAAAATGGAAATAGACTGGAACCGCATTGAGCGAAGCAGCACAACCTTTAGAGGAATAATCCCCAGTCGGGAAGCGCGCTGTGCGGGAAAAATCACACTAGAGGTGGTTCGGCACGCCCGACAATTATAGGTCCGAAGAGGTCACGTTCCAAGTGGCCCCGTTCAGCAGCGGATACCACACTCTATTAGGGCGGGAGGCATTTACAATCTTCCAAGCCATACCCCATTACGGGTACATGAAGCTCAAAATGCCCGGGCCCAATGGAATCATCACTCTTGCTAGTGATCCGGACACACCACTCCGTGCCAAAAATAAGACAGCCGCACTAGCCCTCGAGGCACTATCCGAAGCCCTAGTGGCTGAGGAACTAACTGCGCTGCGCTCCACGGTGAACAGGGACGACGTGATACTCGACAAAAGATCCAAGTCCACCTCCTTTAAACCAGCGGACGAAATAGTCAAATTCCAAGTCCATCCAACAGAACCTACAAAAACAGCTTCCATCGGGGCACAATTAAACCCTGATGTAGATGCCGCACTGCGAGAGTTCCTACGCGAGAACTGGGACATTTTTGCCTGGCACCCTTCAGACATGCCAGGAATCCCACGCAGGCTGGCCGAGCACAGCCTAAATATCCTAAAAGGATTCAAGCCAGTCAAGCAGGCTCTTCGGCGTTTCTCCTAACCTAAGAGACAAGCCATGGGAGAGGAACTAGCCAAGCTATTGGAGGCCGGATTCATCAAAGACATAAAACATCCGGACTGGCTAGCAAAACTGGTGATGGTACCAAAGAAGGACAAATCAAGGCACTTGTGCGTCGATTTTAAGGACCTCAATAAGGCTTGCCCAAAGGATCCCTTCCCCCTCCCCCACATCGATCAAATTATCGACGCTACCGCAGGACACGACTCATTGTGTTTCCTCGACGCATACTCCGGCTACCATCAAATTAAGATGGCAGAGCTAGATCAAGCCGCAACGGCATTCATAATACCATACGACCCATTCTGCTTCAACACAATGCCCTTCGGGCTCAAAAACGCTGGCGCAACATATCAGCACATGATTCAGACATGTCTGGCAAACCAGATCGGCAAAACAGTGGAGGCATACGTAGATGACGTGGTCGTCAAAACCAAGCTTGTCGGATCTCTAGTAGACGACTTGAGGCTCACATTCGATAACCTCCGAACATACGACATCAAGCTCAACCCAGAAAAATGCGTTTTCGGCGTACCGGCCGGAAAGCTCTTGGGCTTCATTGTATCCGGTAGAGGAATTGAAGCAAATCCAGCCAAGATCCGAGCTCTGTCACAATTGGATATCCCAAAGGACCTCAAACAAATACAAAAATTGATCGGATGTGTGGCGGCTCTAAGCCGCTTTATCTCCCGCTTGGGAGAAAAGGCATTACCCCTTTATCGCCTCCTCCGGCACACCGAACACTTCGAGTGGACGGATGCCGCCACGGCCGTATTCGACGAAATTAAAGCCATATTGGCAACAAACCCAGTCCTGGCCACGCCAAACATTGGCGAACCAATGCTATTATACATTGTGGCAACTCATCAAGTTGTGAGCGCAGTACTCGTCGTTGAACGAGAAACGGGCGGACACATATTCCCCCTTCAAAAGCCGGTTTACTATGTGTCCATGGTCCTCACTCCATGCAAGTCACGGTACCCACATTATCAAAAGATAGCGTACGCGGTATTCATGGCGTCCCGGAAGCTGCATCACTACTTTCAAGAGTGTTTGATAACGGTAGCCTCCAAAGTGCCACTTAACGATATTATAAACAACCGTGACGCGATGGGCCGAATTGCCAAATGGGCCATTGAGCTCCTCCCGTTTGACATAACCTACAAGCCATGGCGAGCTATTAAGTCGCAAGTTTTGGCCGACTTCGTCGCCGAATGGACGGGAGCCGAACTCCCTAAAGAGTACGACACATATTCCAACTGGATCATGCACTTCGACGCCTCCAAAATGTTGGCTGGTCTGGGGGCTGGCGTCGTTTTGACGTCCCCAACTGGAGACACCGTTCAATACGTAGTCCAGATAATGTATACGGACTCCAACAACGCAGTCGAATATGAGGCCCTTCTACATGGTCTCCGGATGGTAGTATCCATGGTCATTCAACGCCTAGAGGTGCGCGGGGATTCGAACTTCGTGATATCCCAAGTAAACGGAGACTTTGATGCCAAGGATCCGAAAATGGCAGCTTATCGCAACGCCGTCCTAAAATGTCAGCTCGGTTCGAGGGGCTAGAATTTCACCATATAGCCCGGGAAAACAATCAGGCGGCAGATGTCCTGGCTCGCATCGGTGCAAAACGCGATGTCGTCCCTCCCAACATCTTCTTGGAAAGGCTGTTCAAGTCATCCGTAGTATGGGAAGAGGAACCCAGAAATAACAGCCCGGACCCAACCGTACTGCCCGACACCGAACACTCAGACACAATCGGAGGCTCTGGCAACGAAGTAACATCCTCAGCCCACGTAATAATGGCAGTCATCGCCCCGTGGACAGAACCATTCCTAGCCTACCTAACCAGGCAGGAACTCCTCGAGGAGCAAAACGAGGCACGTTGCATAGTGCGGCGATCTAAAGCCTATAAAGTCCATGAGGGAGAGCTTTATAAGAAAAGCACCACCGGAGTCCTTCAAAGGTGTATCTCCGAAGATGAAGGGTGGAATCTTCTGGCTGAAATTCATGCCGGACTCGGTGGGCACCACGCTGCAGCCCGGGCCCTTGTAAGCAAGGCCTTCCGTATAGGATTTTATTGGCCCACGGCCCGGGCAGATGCTCAGGACTTAGTCCAATGATGCGTTGGTTGCCAACTCTTTGCTAACCAAAGCCATATGCCACCCACCGCCCTCCAAACTATACCCATCACCTAGCCCTTCGCAGTCTGGGGGCTTGACATGGTTGGACCCCTTAAAGGAGGAACCCACAAGCAAAAATACCTACTGGTCATGGTGGATAAGTTCACCAAATGGATAGAGGCCAAGCCTGTTAAGACAACCGAATCCGGACTGGTGATAGACTTCATATCCGGGGTCGTACACTGCTATGGCGTCCCCCACAGCATCATCAGTGATAACGGCACGAACTTTACGGCCGATGAGGTCAAACTCTGGTGCAAAAACATGGGCATCAAGCTCGACTATGCTTCAGTCTATCACCCACAAACTAACGGTCAAGTCGAGCGAGCAAATGGTCTAATCATGAGCGGCATCAAACCCAGATTAGTGCGGTCCCTCAAGGAATCCAACACGCACTGGGTAGAGGAGCTCGACTCCATACACTGGGGGCTGCGGACCACGCCGAATCGCACCACCGGATACACACCATTCTTTATGGTATACGGCGCAGAGGCGGTTCTGCCCTGCGACATAATTCATGACTCACCTCGTGTGCGCATGTACGAAGAAAGAGAAGCGGAACTCGATCGGTAGGACAGTTTGGACGCCTTGGAGGAGGAGCGTGACGTGGCAAAAGCCCGTTCCGCATTCTATCAACAGCAGTCTCGAAGATACCAAAGCAGAGAAGTACGGGCCAAAACCTACAATGTTGGCGAGTTAGTTCTATGCCTGTCGGACAAGAAAAAGGACAAGCTCAAGCCCAAATGGGAAGGTCCCTTTATTATTGACCAAGTCCTGACTGGTGGAGCGTACCGTCTGCGAGATGCATCGGATAACTGACTCGAGCCGAACCCATGGAACGCAGCCCGTCTTCGCAGATTCTACGCCTAGCACCGGACTCTATGTTCGTCTCCTTCCTCTGTCCATTTTTTATACACTAGTTGTCTTATATTTCTCTCCTTCTCCCCTCTCTTTTTCTTATAGCCTTTAAGGGCTCGTTCGCGCCTTGTTCGCACACAACTGACGCGCTATCCGCGCTCATTATACCTAGGGGCTTCTTTAACAGAAGCTTATTTATACGGGCTTCATGCCCAACACATGTGTCATACTTCCGCATGTACCTTTTATTCACCATTATATGCACCGATATGACTTAAGTTTTGGCCAAGCTGGGTTGCCTGGCTCCTGTGCTTACCCCTACGTTCCCGATTGTTCGGCTAGGAGGTAAAGGGAGCACCTCTGCGATTGTTACTGTCGGGTCAGCCGGATGTGTACCTCAGACTAGGTGAAGCCGAAAGCTAGTGCTCTTAAGGGAATATTCGGTCAGTGAACTAAAAGACGATTTTCCACTTGTTTATTTAATGCTTTTCTGCTTTTTTTTCGCAGTCCGGACATGCACTTTAGGGCATGCCTCCCAGGGAAAGGAACCCCTAACGGAACTATTCTCCCTGGAATATGTTTCTTACTAACCATGTAATATAACATAACTAGTTGGGCACTTGTCTGTTCAAGCACTAATGACCCCTACGCCTGGTCTCCATGCATGCCCCGGTTCTTACATAACCGAGAGGGTATTCGGACACACTCCGGACTATCGGGTCCCGAGGTTGAAGCGAAAAGGTACGCCATGACAAACGATCTACAATCCGGCTAGAAGGCATTTGACATGTCATCTTAAATTACATAGTCAATTTGATTGGGTAAATTCCTTTTCAATACCATCCAATAGGCTGTCTAGTTTACAGTCATGTTGGGAATATTTGGCGGCCAACTCTACCTGGCCATACACTAAGCTAACAGGGATCTCCTTCCCATCGGGCCCCATAGGTCCGACCTCGGCCATGTGGTTTGGGTCAGCCTTCGTGTACCGCGTCTTCACCATGGCCCAGGCCTCCCTGGCGCCTTGACGGCAGGCCGATATCTTCCATAATCGGAAGCGCCGCCGCGCTCCCTTCATCTTCTCTGCAAGCTCTCCAAGGCCTTCGGGCATGGAGACGGAGGGCCACAAGGCCTAGGCGACGCCGTGCATCACCTGCCGAACTCTTTCATGCAGTTGTGAGAGCTCGGGAAGAAGGTCACCCATAGAACCGGGCATTTCCTCCGCAGGACGACGTGTTAGCATACCTACAGACATAATTCTGTTAGTCGACTTCCTCGCCGAACTCTTTTTCAAAGTTCGTTCAAGCACTTACTAAATATGCCGCGTCGAAGCCGTCGATTCTCCTTAACATTGTCCGATAGTTGGGCACGAACATCCTTTAGTTCCACACCCAGCTGGGTGTTGGCATCTTGGAGATCATTCTTCTCCTGCCTCACCTTCGTAAGCACGCTCTCACCAGCCTTTAGCTGGCGTAGGAGTTGCTGCTTCTCCGGATCTAATCCGGCGCCATCTGCAATTTTATTGTCAGACTTGTATACACGCCGCACTCTACATGATACTTATCAATTGAGGCATATAATACCAGAGGGGGTCTTCTTGGGCTCCCCGGATGCGGCTAGTGCGGCCTGAAGTTGGGCCTTGCACTCTTCCAGCTCCTAGGACAGTAGGGTATTCTTATCTGTAAGAACCTGCATAACAAATGATCCTTAAATCAGTTATTCTAACTGTTTCAAGTCTCGGGGGCTACTAGTATATCTATATATAATCACCAAAATTTTCTTACCCGTATGTCCTTTACATACTGCTCCGCGGCTCTGGTTAGACCATCTTGAGCAGCACGGAGATATGCGTCTCCCGAGTTAAAGGCCTCCAATGCCTCATGGGATAGACAAGCGTCGCAAAGAACTGTTCGGCAACGCCTGTGGTTCATGGCACTCTCCACCTCAGAATTGGTGGCAGACAGCCTGTCCGCATCCTCTGTCGGAGGAGCATCTGATGCGTGCCTCGTGTTCGCCTCTGCTTCTGGACCTGGCTTCGGAGCCTGGCTGGTGGAGGCACGATTGGCAACCTCTCCGGATATAGTCCGGCGAGCCCTCTTTTTCCTCAAAAGAACATGGGCGTTAACACGCATCATAAGGATAATACCTTGGGATAAAACAGCACGCCTTACTGCTGCGCCGGTGTCTCGATCCGGACTGCTAGTCTTTTCAGCCTGCCCGCCCTCGCGGTCCCTTGTTGGCTACTCGCCGCAGGCTCGGCATTCGTCCTCGGGACCCTCCCCTGCGAAACACCATTGGTATACGATGGTCAAAAATAAGCACGGACGGGTCATTTTCGAGATATTGGGACTTTGGTCTCAATTACCTGTGAGGCGGGGATCAGTCCAGGATAATCGGCCGTAATGGCCACCAAGGCATTGTCGATGCTCAGTTGATAAAATACCCCATCGATCAGCTCCATAGATATGTCCGGATCCTCTTGGGAGGCCGGGTCGAGGGACCATTCCGGATCCTCGGGTTGTGGAGGAGGGCTGCTTATCTCCTTTACGGCCTGGCGCAGCTCCTGCATCGGAATCACAAGATGAGATACTTAACTATGGGAATATGGAACGAATGGGCAAAAATAAGTATCCACCTACAAAGTTTGGAGGATTGTACATAGAAAATCCGCCCTGTGGATTGACGCGGAGAAATTCCTCCTCTTCTCCCTTGTACAATGCGGATAAGATCTTCGTCAATGCAGCAACTGACTCCGGCCCCTTACGGCCGCAGCGGGTGGTGTCGTCCTCTCTGTTCAAATCCCACATGGGGTGGCCTCTATACTGAAGTGGCTGCACCCCCCGCATAATGCATGTGGCCATGACCTCGATCATGGTCAGTCCAGAATGAGCTAACAACCTTCTCCGGCTCATCAGGTAAAGGACGTCCCTGTCATTTTCCTTCCGAGGGCTCCGTGGACGCCAGCTTAGGTGCTTCTTCAAGGGAGCATAATCGAACTCAGGGAGGCCGGTCCGAATAGGGTCCGGCAGTGGGACATCTTCTATATAAAAACATTCGGAAGGCCATTCTTCGGACGCCTTCTTTGGGGTTCCGGATAGATATCCGATCCCGACGATGCGCCATACTTCGGCTCCGCCCACTTGATATATCGACCCCTCCTGAGAACGGGGCACGAGGCAGAACAGCTTCTTCCACAACGCGAAATGAGCCTCACAGCCCAAAAACAGCTCGCAAAGGGCTACGAAGCCCGCGATATGCAATATGGAGGCTGACGTCAGGTTGTGCAACTGGAGGCCATAGAACTCCAGCAGCCCCCGGAGAAACAGATGAATTGGAAATCCGAGCCCTCTTATCAAGTAAGGGACAAGGCATACCCGCTCTCCTTTGGAGGGATTAGGGACGCTCCCCGCTTGCTTTCCGCCATAATAGGTGGCAAGCCCGGCTCAAACCGGGAACATGTAGGCTGGGGGAAGAAATCCTTTGGTTTGAAGCGTCACTAGCTCGCTGTGCGGGATGGAACATCTCTCCCAATCTCCAGGCTGAGGGCTGGGAAGGCGAGAGGAGGAGCTGCAGCGACCAGCCATGATGGAATGGATCTCTGTCGAATGCGCTCCGATGAATGCTCGCGGAGGGAGGATGGTGTGATTTGGATCTAAATCCTCGCCTCTTTAATAGGCGGCTCATTTACGTAGCTACGGGGGTAAATGTAAAAACAACCTGGCTTTTCGCATTCATTTGACACGTGGAAGAAGGCCATTATTGGGCGTGGAAGCCAAGAAGCGCAATATTCACAAGAAACCAAACACTATTCAACAAGTACACGGAATTTGGAGAAGAACCCGCCTTGCAATGCCGAAGACAATCTACACGCCGGACTCGTCGTCATTGAAGCCTGGTTTGGGGGCTACTGAGGGAGTCCTGGATTAGGGGGTGTCCGGATAGCCCGACTATAACTTTTGGCCGGACTCTTGGACTATGAAGATACAAGATTGAAGACTTCATCCCGTGTCCGGATGGGACTTTTCTTGGCGTGGAAGGCAAGCTTGGCGATACGGAAATGTAGATCTCCTTCCGTTGTAACCGACTCTGTGTAACCCTAGCCCTCTCCGGTGTCTATATAAACCGGAGGGTTTTAGTCCATAGGACGAACAACAATCATACCATAGGCTAGCTTCTAGGGTTTAGCCTTTCTGATCTCGCGGTAGATCTACTCTTGTACTACCCATATCATCAATATTAATCAAGCAGGAGTAGGGTTTTACCTCCATCGAGAGGGCCTGAACCTGGGTAAAAACATCGTGTCCCTTGTCTCCTATTACCATCCGCCTAGACGCACAGTTCGGGACCCCCTACCCGAGATCCGCCGGTTTTGACACGGACAACCACCTATCGGAACCACGACAAAAACATCTGTGTCTCCTATTGCGTTTGAATCCTCCAAACACTTCCCTTTACATTCTTGCAAGTTGCATGCTTTACTTTCCGCTGCTCATATACTCTTTTCATGCTTGCTTGAATTGTGTTAAGATTGCTTGACTTGTCCAAAGTTGCTATAATCTGCCAAGAACTAAAATTGGGAAAAGGATAGATTTTTATTTGGTCAAGTAGTCTAATCACCCCTGTTGGTGTCAAAACCGGCAGATCTCGGGTAGGGGGTCCCGAACTGTGCATCTAGGCGGATGGTAACAGGAGACAAGGGACACGATGTTTTACCCAGGTTCGGGCCCTCTTGATGGAGGTAAAACCCTACGTCCTGCTTGATTAATATTGATGATATGGGTAGTACAAGAGTAGATCTACCACGAGATCAAGGAGGCTAAACCCTAGAAGCTAGCCTATGGTATGATTGTTGTTCTCTCCTATGGACTAAAACCCTCCAGTTTATATAGACACCGGAGAGGGTTAGGGTTACATAGAGTCAGTTACAATGGTAGAAGATCTACATATCCGTATCGCCAAGCTTGCCTTCCACGCCAAGGAAAGTCCCTTCCGGACACGGGACGAAGTCTTCAATCTTGTATCTTCATAGTCCGGGAGTCCGGCTGAAGGTATAGTCCGGCTATCCGGACACCCCCTAATCCAGGACTCCCTCAGTAGCCCCTGAACCAGGCTTCAATGACGACGAGTCCGGCGCGCAGATTGTCTTCGGCATTGCAAGGCGGGTTCCTCCTCCAAGTACTTCATAGAAGATTTTGAACACAAAAGATAGTGTCCGGCTCTGCAAAATAAGTTTCCACATATTGCCATAGAGAGAATAATATTTACACAAATCTAATTCACTGATGTATTCCATAGCGTGACATCACACTACGGCCAAGCCTTTATTCGAATCGTTTTTACTCCCCCACCTCAGCGCGTTTTGCGAGGAGGTTTCCTTGGAACATCTTGTCAAAGCAGAGATCGTGTCCCCTTTATTTACGGGATCCTCATCAATACGGACGTGGGTAACCCAATCGTGCCCGTTGGCATGTTTTCTCGCTTAAAGGCGAGTCCCAAATGGTTACGGGGAGGGCCCATGGTATTCAACCTCTTATAAAGAGACCAAGGCCTTGCTCCTTCTTTTCAATCTCAGACGAGTTCGCCCTTCGCCTCGAGTTCCAACACCCAAGGCTCCAGATTTCAGGCGCTTCGGATCTTCGACAATGTCCGGTTCCGACCTTCGAGGCCGATGGATGCCCTCCTCCATTACGGAGGAGGACGTGCTAAAGCTGAGAGAGGCCAGGTTTTTGACCGGCGAAATCTCTCATAGGTTGCCCGCTCAAGGGCAGGCCATTCCCACTCCCAAGCCTGGTGAGAGCATGGTGTTCATGTCTCACTTCCGTCGGGGGCTAGGCGTCCAGACGGATCCCTTTGTGAGGGGGCTCATGTTTTATTATGGGTTGGAATTTCACGACTTAGCTCCGGAGTCCATCCTCCAGATTTCCTCATTCATCGTCATACGCTAAGCCTTCCTCCGTGTTACTCCTCACTTTGGACTATGGCTCAAGACCTTCAAAGTTGAACCGAAGGTGATAGAGGGACGACACGCGGAGTGCGGAGGCGTTGTTATAAGCAAGAATGCTGATGCTCCATGGCCCGAGGGCTCTTTTCAAGAGGAGCTCGGTTTATGGCAACGAAAGTGGTTCTATATCACCGCTCCCAGGGGCACCAAGTGGGTGGCGCCACCTTCCTTTTTCTCGGGTCCCCCGCCACAGCTAGCGTCATGGGTCAATGTAGGACTAGACTGGGGGCCATCCAAGGACGTGCCCTTGCTACAGGGCCGCATCAGGGATCTCTTAGAGAGAGACCTCAGCCTTGTCAAAGTGACACAGGTCATGCTGATCTGCCGAACCTTGCCTGGCAAACATCGCCCCCTTCGCCTGTTGGAGTTTAATCCGAAGAGACCGCGAGCTCTCCAGCATTTCATGGGCGCAACGCCCATGGAGATGTATGAATTGTTCTTCGGATCACAAGCAATGTGTCCCGACTTGACCGAGGACGCAGGTCTGAGCTGCAATCGCCCGGATACTCAAGTAAGTAGCCTTGTGCCCGGACTCGCTATCAGTATATTTGTCATAAACTTGCCCCTAAAAGAGCTGTCCTTTAAAAAGGAGTGGATAGTGAAAGCAAAGCTTATCAGGTGTCCGGCTCCCCTCCCCGAGACCACGCCGGATCCCGTGCTGGTCAGGATGTTGAAGATTGTGCCTTTGGAGGAAAGCAAGGGAGGGGACAAGGAAACAACGGCCTCCTCGAAGGAGGCTGTTCGGAAGGGAAGAATCGAAGATTCCTCTCCTCAGGGGAAGAAGAGGACCGCCTCTGAAGACCCGGAGACCATGGCCTCAAAGCGGGGGAGGAAATCCTCGTTAGAGGGTCCTGCACCGGGGGATACCTCGGCCGAATTATGCCCACAAGGGGATCAGCCCTCCACCGAGCCGTAAGTAGAGAGAGGTTTTCTTTTTAAGAGATAAGAGAAATCCTTGCTTTATATCTGAGAAAAGTAACCGAAATTTTACCTTGTAGCTCGGACCTCAGCCCTTCTCAGCAGGGCTCGTCTTCGGGGGACCTTCTTCTGGAGATGATGGAGAGCGGAACGCCTTCCCCTGCAGTACCGCCTAGCGAGGTGGGCGATCCTGAGGTATCGTCGCGGAGGGTTTCTCCGAATCCGGCAGGGCCAGACGGTAGTCATCTGGGCCCCCAAAGCCCTCCGCGTCCGGCCTTCGAAGAGGGCCATCGAACGAGTCTGGCACCATTCGGTGCACGGTCGGAGGAACTGAAAGATCTGCTAGGGTGAGCATCTACCTCAGAGGAGCACCATGCCTTGATGGGTACGGTGGTTGAGAGGATTTCGTCCGCGGAGAGCGGATTGCATGAGGCCGTCAGGAGTTTACTGACAGGTTTTGAGGTATACAATTGCGCATGAACAAGATGCGCCATGTGTAGATAGTAGCCCCTGAGACTCTGTGCGTTGTCAAAAGTGACAGCGCGTAGAGGATCATAACCCCGGGTCTAAAATGCCGCCTTCATGTGTAGGTGGTGAAGTGTCCGGCGGCCAGCCGGACTGATGAATATGCCGAGATAAAGCGGCAACTTGATGTGGCAGATGCCGACATCACGCTTGTTAATAGGCGTCTTGACGAGGCACAAGGTATGTAGTTCCTCCGGTGGCACCTAGTAAGAGGAGCTTTGTGCCAGTATCTTACAATGTGTATGCATAATGCAGATGGTGCTGCTGGCATGGAGAATCTTCGGGCGGAACTTGCCCGAGCCAAGGAGCAAGCCAGAAAAAGTGATGCGGCTGCCGGAAAGGCAATGGAAGAGCTGAAAGCCGAACAGGCTGCTCACTGCCGAAGCAAGAAGGAAATGGCCGAGATGGCCGTGAAGCTGAAGAGCGCTGCTGAACGTTGCAAGCTTCTTGAAAAGGAAGACCGGGCGGAACAGACGGACCTGGAGAATGTCGTTGCCGATTCCAAGGATGCTCGCTCTGCGATGAGAGCTATGAAGGAGGAGCTGCGTCAGGCCTGAGAGATCGCGGCTGGGAAGCCCTTTATGCTGCGGAGAAAGTTCTGTGATCCTAAATATGCTCCGCTAGACCAAATGTGGAGTGCGGCGAACACCTATCTGGATTTGGCAGCGAGTGCTGCGGATGCGACCGAACACTTTCAAGATCAAGAAGACCGCGAAGTGGAGAAGCTCTTCTGGTCGCAGTTCCATAATCCGAAGTGGCCGCTGTCCATAGACGATCATCTGGCCGAATGGGCTAAGCTGAATAGGTTTTCCGGACTCGCCATGAAGTGTGTCTGTCGGATTCACGGGTTCCGGCAGACCCTTAAGGTTCGAACTCTGGGGTGCGCGCGGAGATCGTGCCCTCTACCTCTCCGTCTCGCAACGATCTAAACTACTGCAGGAACAACACAAGAGACACCGGGTTTATACTGGTTCGGGCCACCATTATGGTGTAATACCCTACTCCAGTGTGGTGGGTGGATTGCCTCTAGGGCTGATGAGGAAGAACAGTATTAGGAAGAACAGCCTCGCGAGGGTCTGTTCTTGGCTAGGGGATGAACTGCTAGGGGGAGTTCGATCGCCCTTCTCTCTCTCACTCTACTTGCTCTAGATGTTCCATAAGATCAGACCCCCCCCTACCCTGGGGGTGGCTAGTCCTATTTATAGGCAAAGGCCCTGGGCCTCTTCCCAAATATTGAGCGGGAAGGGCACCAAGAATTGGCCAATTTGAAGGGGAACATCTGGTACACTTATCCTGACTAAAGTTGGTCTTCGCCTGCCAAAGGCCCTGTGGTGACGCCGTCCTGGGCTCCATGGTGACCTCCTTCCCACCGTTGGACTGGTCTTGGTCTCGTTGCACCGAAATGGGTGCCTTTGCTTGATCCTCTCGCCTGCGCTTGCCCCCTTTGCACCAAAGAGGAAAGGGAAACGCTGCACGGGCTGGCGCCCGCCTGGCACCCTTGGTCGTCATGGCTTGCGTCATGGGCACCTCGTGAGGTACCCGCCTTGATCTCTCCGCCTCCTCGCGAGCCAGCCTAAGGAGGTCGTGCTTGAGGAAGCACCGTGTCGTCCGCCTCGCGAGGCTTGGCCCCTCGCGAGGGTCTTGAGCCTTGTGTTGATGAAGATGGGCCACGTTGGGCCCCCATTTGAGCCACGCTGCAGGCCGCAGGCAGGCAAGTCTGGGGACCCCCGTTCCCAGAATGCCGACAGTAGCCCCCGGGCCCAAGGCGCGCACGGACTTGGCCGTGCCGAGAGGCGAAAGGGCAAGGGCGAAGCGCCATGGGCCCTAACAGCCTGGGGCCTTGGGCGCCGCGTGGCGGTTGATTGGACGTGGGCGCTTTTGCAACTGCGCAGGATACTAAAGGCGTGGCATCTGCTCGGGTTTTGTTCTTCTCCTTCTTCATCCGCTACCCAGATCCCCTTTCTTGCGCTTCTCCTCCCTTCCTCCAAGCTTCCAGATCTGCTCCACCCGCTCGACCCAGGTAGCCATGGCGCCTCGCCGGGCCCCGGCCGAAGCTTGGTTCTCGCCTGCTTTGGATTCGCCCAACGTGTCGAAGGCGAGCCTCGCCCTACTGCGCCGGATGGCTGCGACGCAGGGCATTGACGGGGCGCAGATGTTCAAGGTCGGCTCCGATGCCCCTGAAGGCCAAGGGAGCACCTTCTATCCTTTCTTCGTGAGCTCCATTATAGCGGGCCTGGTGCCTCCTTTCTCTGAGTTCTTCCTCGCCGTCCTCCGCCATTACAACTTGCAAGCTTTGCATCTCCACCCCAACTCCGTCCTTCTCCTGGCGATCTTCGCCTACTACTGCGAGGCGCATGTGGGGGTGCAGCCTTCAGTGGCCTTGCTGCGCCACTACTTCTACCTCCGGACCTCCAAAGGTTCCCCTTCTGCATGCGCGGGCTTCGTCGCATGCGGCAGCTCCATGGCCATCTCGAATCCAGGGAAGAGGATCGAGGGCTTCTGGAGCAAGTGGGTATTGGTTGACGCCGGGTGCGTCGACCCTCGGTTGGCCCTTCCCACGGAGCCGGCCGTGAGCTCAGAAGACTGGTGCCGGGCGGAGCTCATGGATCCCCGTACGAAGTCGATGCTGGCGAAGATGGACACCGACCTGAAGCCAGCCAACATGGCGACGGCGAAGCTGACCGGGGCGTCATTGCTGAGGGAGTTCCTGGAGCACCAGCTGGCTCCGCTTCGGCAGTACTCTCCCCTGATGTGGAGGCCTCACCCGAGCCCCGCAGCCGTGGGCGAAGAGGACGTGACTGCGGTCCTCCAGTCCCTGGTCGGGGGCGAGGCAGTAAGGCTGGAGGGCGCGCCTTCGCCCCTGTTCCTCCGTGACGATTGGGAGAAAGTGGTGAAGTCCATGCCCGTCTTCAACGGGGACGTGCTTGTGCCCGTGGTGGCTCCCGAAGATCTGGAGGATGTGTCTTCCGGCGACTCCAGCGGAGATGGGGGCGAGGAGGAGCAGGAGGCAGGTCCCGACTCCGAGGCGACTGACGGAGAGTCTAGGGCTCCCCCGCTCCAGCGCAAGCCCCGCGCTCTCCGCCTTTCGTTGAGCGATGATGATGATGACGATAGCGTGCTGGGAAGCGAGAGCTCGCCCCCGGTCCCGAAGAAGGGCAGGACCGGGTTGATTCCCCACGGGTCCGCCCTGACTCCGGGGCGAACCGCTGACGCGCCTTCTGCTTCCGAGGTCGACCCTCCAGTCGGGTCTCCGGCTTCAAGTTTAGCAGGAGGCCACTGGAGCTTTCTGGCGACGACATGTAAGTGCTTGATCCTTGATCCCTGGTTTCTTGTTCCGCTGACGAGGCCTTGACGATTACTTCTCCTGAGCAGGCTGGCGCCCGCGGCGAAGAAGCTGAAGGGAGCTCCTGAGGCCCCAGCTGCGGCGACACCTCCACCTGCAGGGGAGGGCGACCGCGACGCATGGGCTTCTCCTGACCACTCACCCTTGCGGGGCCTGGCTTATCTGGCTGGGGCCGCAGCCCCCATGGCTCGGTCGACCCCAGAGGTGCCCTTGCCTGGTGCTGCTGCTACGGCTGGGGAGGCGCAACAGACTCCGTCTCAGGATACTGCAGCCTCGCCGCCGCTACCTTCTCCTCCCGTTCCGCCAGCTGCTGGTTCCGCAACTCCTCCTGCTGCCTTAAAGCGCACTGATGCTTCCCCGCCTTCTTCTTCCATCTTGGAGCGGGCTGTTGCTGGACTGGACCGGCTGCGGCAGGATCTTTTAGGCGCCGACCCTCGCCTGGTGGCCGGGCACCTGGAGCTGGCCTCGGGGTGGATTCGCTCTGACGCCTCGATCCGGGCAGCGCTGGTTCAGGCCTCGACGGCCTGTGACGAGGAGAGGGCGGCCACCCTCGAGGCGAAGGCTGCCCGCGATGCGGCCCTGGGAGAGGCGGTTGGCATACGCGGCCGCTGCAAGGAGCTGGAGGACGAGTTGCAAGGCCTACGGGATCAGCTTGCAGAGGAGACCCGCCTTCGCCAAGAGCAGGAGAAGGGGGTGAAAGCTCGTGAGGCGGTGCTCGAGGACCAGGAGGCGAAGCTCAAGAAGCCCCGCAGCCACCTAGGCGCGTTGAAGAAGGAACTAGAGACGACGAAGGTCGAGCTGGCCGCCAAGGCCCGGGTTCTCGCCGAGGATCACGTGGCCTTTGCGGACATGGAGAAGGATGCCCGCGCTTCACTGAAGACGCTTTACGAGAGTGGCCTGGATAGCCCGCTGGCTGGCGACGGGGACGGCCCCGCCAAACTGCTTCCCTTCTTGGTGAAGGCTCTTGGAGATGTCGCCCTCGGACTCGCCCCCACGGCTGAGGCCGAGGCGCGTGTCCTGTCTTCTGCCGCGCTGATGCGGGTCTTCGCCCATGTCTACCTTCGCGATCCCAGCGCCGACCTCGACAGCCTGCTGGAGCCGGTGAGCGGCGAGGGCACCGCTGCCGCTGTCGAGGTCGTGAAGGGGCGCGCAGAGGCGCTGCTAGTTAAGTTCCGAGCCTTCAGCACCAAGCCAAAGCGAGGCGCTGCCGGCCCCACTACCCCACAAGGCGAAGCCACTCCACGCGACTCCGCTGCCGACAAGTGACTCCGCTATCGCTCCTGTTCTTCTTTCGATTCCTGCACATGCACGACGCCTCGAGGAGGCATTTAAACTTGTGTTTGGTACCAAGGCGACATTATGGGTTGTAATATTCACTTTTAAGTTCCTTGAATTTTATGTTCCTCTTCCCTACTTGCTTATGCTCTACACCGGCAGAGCCCGGCCACGCGCATGCCTCACCCAGCATCAGCCCCGACTGGAAACCAGGACGGGACCAAAGGAATGAGGGGCCACGTGACAAGTTAGGCTCCTGAGTCGCGATGCTCAGGAGTCCCCCTTGGCGCACGAACAACAAGTAGAGAAGCGCGATGTAGGTGCGTTTCCGTTCTACGTCTGCAGAGCCCGACCCCGCGCGTACCTCACCCAGCATAGCCTTTCGGAAATAAGGAGTGAGGGGCTATGGAGCCAGTTAGGCTCCTGAGTCGCGATGCTCAGGAGTCCCCCTTGACGCACGAACAGCATGAGATGGAATGTAGGCGGGGCTACCGTTCTACGTCTGCAGAGCCCGACCCCGCGCGTACCTCACCTAGCATAGCCTTTCGGAACTAAGGAGTGAGGGGCTACGGAGCCAATTAGGCTCCTGAGTCGCGATGCTCAGGAGTCCCCCTTGATGCGCAAACGGCCTTCGTACCTTGGCTCCGCTCGGGGAGAGACGCACGACGAACAAGGCCCGAGGGGCCTGGCTGGGGCGTACGGCTGGGCGTGACCCAGTCGTAGCCCCCGTGCCCAGCCCCCTCGCGGGCGCTCCCGGGGGGAGGCGTTGCGATGAGGCCGGCCACTGAGCTCGGGGCTCCCTGAGGTTAATGCAGCCCGGAAGCCACCCTCAGTTGTTTATCACCAGCGCGGAGCATAGCGCTTCCGTATGTGTACGGGCATAGCCGCTCCTCGGTAGTGTCATCAGCCAGCGCGGAGCATGGTGCTTCCACTGGTACGTGGGAGGGGGCTCCCCTCCGGGAGGAGCCCCCGGGGCGTGTACAGCCCTGCCCTGACACGTGGCTGGCACGGTAGAGCTAGGTGAGGTGTATCTAGGCACCCATGAGCCAGCGCGGGACTCACGAGGTCCTACCTCTAGGCGGGTTGCGCCTGGCACTGGGTCGTATCTTGAGATGTGTTCCTACAAAATCTGGTTAGATGCCGGCACTCTACGTCCTCGGGTCCCGGCCCTCGAGCTTGTCTTAGCCGTTGCTGGTATGCCAGGTCGCGATGCCGTGGACAAGGCCAGAGGGTGAGGGCTGGAGAGCCAGTAAGAGCCCTGAGTCACGATGCTCAGGCACCCCTCCCCCATTTAACGTGCAAGTGGTCGACATGAAGAAGAAAAGGTGTCGCGGACGGCATCGAGTAATCAAGCATGATGCATAATTGGAAATAAACGCGGAAGGGATACATGCCGCTGGGCCTAGCCCGAGTGGCCTGGGGATGATGTAGCCCGAGGGGCGCCCCCAGCAAATCAAGCTAGCGACTGAAAAGATAAAAAGGGATACATGCCACAGGGACGGACCCACGCGGCCTGGGAATGACGCAACCCTGGGAGGGCGCTCCCAGCTGGGAATGAAACTTGGAAGATGTCACCTGAAGATGTCATCGGTGTAGTGGCGTTGGTGCAGCAGACTCGGCGGGCTGCAGAAGCCGATCCTCACGAGCCCCCAGGCCCAGGGGCCTAGGGAGGCTCCGGGGGCACTGGTGGCTCCTCGTGAGCAGCCTCCATCTCCGCCAGGGCTGTGGAACGCCTGCCTTCTTGCGCCTCCAAGATGCTCCTCATGACGCGCTGGTACGCCGCAGCCACGCTCGGCAGGCCATAAGGCATGCGAACATAGCTGTGGGGTGGTCCTCCGCAACGCCCCACTTGTAAGGGCCAGAGGCGCTCCGCCGTGGCGATCTGATTGAGCCCTGGTACGTCGACGCAGACGCGCAGCCCACCATCCTCGCCTGGATGGGGAGCCACAGCTGTTGGGAGACGGCAACCTCTCATGATCCTTGACTCCTGTAGTTCTTGAATGGCCTTGCTAACAAACTCCTGCTGGTCTGACCTTCTTTCCCTGGCTTCCTTTCGAGGGAAGCGTGCTTCGAAACACGCTTCCACATGGTGCCCCAGCTCCTCCCTCGTGACCTTGGCGAGGTCGGTGGCCCTCCAGGTGAGAGCCCTCGAGCCCTGCCTGAGGAGGGCGCCGGGCGCGCTTTCCTATGCGGTTGAAGGAGGGTCCCCCTGGGCAGACGCGAGCCTTGAAGGGCCTGCCTCCTGAGGGGCCGAGCCTGACGTTGTCTTCTTCTTCTTGGGGGTGGTCTCAGGAAGCCTCCTGCTTCCATGATCTGGGTCTTCTAGTGACGCGGCCTGAAATGCTCGCTCCAGGGCACACACTGCATCCTTCTCCTGACATGGCACTGTGATGACGCCGCCGCTTCCTGGCATCTTGAGGACGTTGTAGCCATGGTGAGTCACGGCCATGAACTTAGCCAGCGCCGTGTACCCGAGGATGGCGTTGTACGGCAGGCGGATGTGGGCGACGTCAAAGTCGATGAGCTCGGTGCGGTAGTTGTCGTAGGTGCCAAAGGTTACTGGGAGGCGGACCTGCCCGATCGGGACCGTGGAACCGTCGGTGACTCTGGAGAAGGGCTTGGTTGGCTGGAGCTGGTCATAGGGCACTTGGAGGCTGTTGAATGTTTCCATGGACAAGACATTGAGCCCTGCCCCTCCGTCGATGAGGGTCCTGGTGACCAGAACGTTGCTGATGACTGGGGAACAAAGCATTGGGAGGACTCCGGCTGTGGCCGAGCAATTGAGCTGGTCTGCCGAGCTGAACGTGATGGTGCAGGCCGACCACCTGAGGGGACGCGTTGCTTTGAGCTTGGGGAGAACTGCATTCACTTCGCGAGCAAACTGCTTGAAGATACGTTGAGAGGCTGGGGCTTGAGCTCCGCCCAGGATGCAGGCGATGGCGCGAGGCTCCTGGAAGCCCCTAGCCCCTTCGTCTTGGTGGCGGTCTTCATTCCTTCTTGGCTGAGGCGGCAACGGCGGCAGGCCTGGGTTGCCATGAGGGCGATCCTCACAAGGCTGGTCCCTCCAGTCCCCCTCGCGAGGCGGGTCGCGCCAGCGGTCCTCACGAGGTTGGTCACGCCAGCGGTCCTCGCGAGGTTGGTCACGCCAGCCTTGACATGGGCCACGATCTTCCCAGCGTCCCGGGTTCCTTCCTCCTCCTCGGCCGTAGCCCCGGTCAGCACGGTCAGGGCATCGGCCGACTCTTCCTTCTCGCACGGCGCGGAGTTCTTGGCATTCATTGGTGTTGTGGGTGTGGAGGTCGTGGTACACACACTACCGGCTGCCCCTGGAGGATTCGGGCAGATCCTTGCCCTGCTTGGTGTCCGGCTCTGCCGCGAGCACAGCAGCCCCTTTGCGCTTCACGTCCTTGGCCTTGGGCTTCTTCTCTTCTAGGTCTGCGGCAGGCAGCTCGAGGAGGGAGAGGCGTCCCTCCTCAGCTCTAGCGCACTTGGTCGCCAGGTTGAACAGCTCCAGGGAGGTGCAGAGGTCTTCGTGCATCGCCAACTCCTCCTTCATCTTGACGTCGCGCACGCCGTCGGAGAAGGCCGAAATGATGGCTTCTTCGGACACCCTGGGGATCTTGAGGCGCGCACTGTTGAAGCGTTGGATGTACTTTTGCAGGGTCTCTCCAGGTTGCTGCTTGATGCGGCGCATGTCGCTCACGGAGGGAGGCCGGTCGCGGGTACCTTGGAAGTTGGCCATGAAGCAGGTACGCATTTGGTCCCAGGAGGAGATCGTGCCTGGGGCCAGGTTCAGGAGCCAAGTGCGAGCACCTTCCTTCAGCGCCATGGGGAACCAGTTCGCCATGACCTTTTCGTCCCCGCTGGCTGCTTCGATTCCCAGCTCGTAGAGCTGGAGGAACTCTGTGTGATCAGTTGTGCCGTCGTAGCGAGGAGGCAGGTCCATCTTGAACTTGCCGGGCCACGTGACGCTACGCAGCTCGGGGGTGTAGGAGCGGCAGCCAGCGGTGACGGCGGGAGGTTTTGGTTGAGGGAGAGCTTGGCCTTGCGGGTCCCCTTGCGCTGCAGCTGGGAGCAGCGCGGGGTCTTGACGTGCCGGAGCCGGAGCGGGGTCTCGGCGAACCGGAGCTGGGAGCGCCCGGGCGGCCTCTTGCGGTCGCGGGACTTCTTGGCAGCTCCGTTCCTGCTGGGCCGGCGTATGACGGAGCGGGTTCCGCCCAGGGGCTGCGCGCCTCGGGGCCATGGCATCTTCTTGGAAAGGAGGCGGCTGGAATGCCCCCGGGGCTTCATTGCCCATGCGGGGCGGAGTGCGGCGCAGCGGTGCGGAAGGCGCGGGAGAGCCCCCTGCGGCGTGGACGAGCTCGGCGACGCGGTCGAGCCACTCCTCGTACACGTCGTCGACGGGGCGGTAGCGCAGGAGCTCGTTCGCTGCGAGGAGCGCAGCTCGAGCCTCCAAGGGCGCACAAAGCGTGTGCGACGAAGAACTGGCCGGGGTGAGCGACGGAGTGGCGGTGTGGCCATCTCGCCGCACGGACGGGTGCTGAGAGGATGCTTGCTGCTCCCGCCGGGCCGGTGGCGGCGTTGACGGAGGGCGACGGGGAACGACGAGGACGGCCACCGACGGGGGCCGTCTGGACGGCGCGGGAAGCGATGGCGGCCCGGTGCTTGGCGCGGGCCCGACGAGCGTCAAACATGGATGCGACGGTCGGAGGAGAACGGAGCGGTGGAAGACGGACTCCGGCGCACCCCTACCTGGCGCGCCAAACGTCGGATTCACGGGTTCCGGCAGACCCTTAAGGTTCGAACTCTGGGGTGCGCGCGGAGATCGTGCCCTCTACCTCTCCGTCTCGCAAGGATCTAAACTACTGCAAGAACAACACAAGAGACACCGGGTTTATACTGGTTCGGGCCACCATTGTGGTGTAATATCCTACTCCAGTGTGGTGGGTGGATTGCCTCTAGAGCTGATGAGGAAGAACAGTACTAGGAAGAACAGCCTCGCGAGGGTCTGTTCTTAGCTAGGGGATGAACTGCTAGGGGGAGTTCGATCACCCTTCTCTCTCTCACTCTACTTGCTCTAGATGTTCCATCAGATCAGACCCCACTACCCTGGGGGTGGCTAGTCCTATTTATAGGCAAAGGCCCTGGGCCTCTTCGCAAATATTGAGCGGGAAGGGCGCCAACAATTGGCCAATTTGAAGGGGAACATCTGGTACACTTATCCTGACTAAAGTTGGTCTTCGCCTGCCAAAGGCCCTGCGGTGACGTCGTCCTGGGCTCCATGGTGACCTCCTTCCCACCGTTGGACTGGTCTTGGTCTTGTTGCACCGAAATGGGTGCCTTTGCTTGATCCTCTCGCCTGCGCTTGCCCCCTTTGCACCAAAGAGGAAAGGGAGACGCTGCGCGGGCTGGCGCCCGCCTGGCACCCTTGGTCGTCATGGCTTGCGTCATGGGCACCTCGTGAGGTACCCGCCTTGATCTCTCCGCCTCCTCGCGAGCCAGCCTAAGTAGGCCGTGCTTGAGGAAGCATCGTGTCGTCCGCCTCGCGAGGCTTGGACCCTCGCGAGGGTCTTGAGCCTTGTGTTGATGAAGATGGGCCACGTTGGGCCCCCATTTGAGCCACGCTGCAGGCCGCAGGCAGGCAAGTCTGGGGACCCCCGTTCCTAGAACGCCGACTGTGTCATAAGCCACCTGTGGCCGGAGAGGCCTTAGCCGAAAAGTTATTTCAACTTGGTGCAGTAGTTCCTTGGTGCGATGCCGCATATTAATGCGATGAAGAGGTCAGCATGCATAGAGGGTGCACGGATGGCTCTTGCCCGTGTCAAAACATACTGGGCGGAAATGGAGACCACCGTTGTTGCATCCCGAGATTCGGACGAAAGCCGAGTACCTGCCGAGCACTATTTTCAGGAAGTTCTTCAAGGCGCTCGTGTGATAGAGACAGAGTGCTCGAAGGATGTTATGTTTAAATAGCATATGTTATTGTAAAACAATTTTTTATAAATGGTAGAAGCTTTTTATACTTGCGCCTACAAGTATTGTAACACCTCCTGTGCGGCCGTTTAGAATATATGTAATCTAAAAGATGGCAGTCGTCGGCTTCAGCCCCCACGCAAATATTGCGGGGGTGTTCGCAGAAGGCGCGTTTTCACACTTAATCCAACGTCTTGATCCTACAAAGGAGGTGATAGCGCAGCGAACTAGGCAATCGGACTATAATGCTTTAACACTTTCACTTAGCCATAGGAGTTTTACAGTGAGGCTACTTATATAGCCCCTGGTGGCGCCTGCGCTTGCCCGAACTCGGGACGCGTATGTGCCTGGCCGGGAAACGGCCCTTCGTTAATGCAGAGGAATCCTAAAGATTCCAGTGAGTCATCGAGTGGTTGACCAATCTCTCGCTATATCATGTCAGTCAGTTTTTGGCTTTCTCTACTGAGGTGCTCGCCTGGCCGAACCGGGGCACAATCATAATAGTTCTCCTGGTGCCGCCTTAGCCGATTGAGCGGAACGTAAGGCAGCAAAACACAGGAGCCGGGCAACCCAACATTTGACCAAAGACATGATTCGGAGCTGATGCATATAAGGCCAAACTCGCGACGCCGAACACTCCCTAAGGTATTTGGTCTTTATAAAGGCGGGCGAGACAACGCCCTTAGTTATAAGCCCCTGGTGTCCAGGTACGCGCAAAAACTCTGACGTGGCCACATGCCAAGACGCCAGCCTCCTCCTTGGTTATACCAAAAAACCAGTGGATGTGTATCAACAAGAGACAGTAAAAAAGGTTTACGCAGGGTCTTAATCTGAAAAGAATCCTTGGAACGGGTCCCTGCTGCACGTCTGCACATGTGTCTCCGTTGTGTCGTATCCTGGACGGGCGCAGCATGGTGCTCATCTGTAAAAGAGAGGAACTTAGTTGAAGAAAGGTTATGCCAAACAGAAGTTGTACTAAATAAACAAAGTATAAATTGAAATGGGTAAAATTGAGCTTGATTATCTCTTTCTTTATATGCGCGGAGCCCCTAGTACAGGGGTGTATGGCTATTGAGCCTTTATCCATTGTATTTTTATGCCGGACTCGTCTACCCGTGTCCGTGGTCTTAATGACCTGCTTAGATGTTTTAGCTGGTGAAGCCATTTTATTGTGGGGCTGTTAAAGCAGCCGCACAATCTCCCGCGCGGGAGGCGTACTCAATGCTTTCCCTTTAATGAGATGATGCCGCGTGGACCGGGCATCTTAAGCGTAAGAAATGCATAGTGCGGAACTGCGTTAAAGCGGGCGAAAGCTTCGCGTCCCATTAGTGCTTGATAGCTGCTTGAGAATGGGGCGATATGGAAGGTTAGCCTTTGGCGACGGAAGTTGTCGGTGGAGCCGAATTTAACTTCTAGCCGGAGAGAACCCGTGCAATGGGTGTCCGGGCCTGGTGCTACTCCTTTAAAGGAGGTTTCGCTATGGCGAATTTTTGCTGGGTCTATCCCCATGTGGCGGATTGTGTCCTGATATATCAGGTTTAGACCACTGCCGCCATCCATCAGGACATTTGTAAAGTGGAGTCCGCCGATTATTGGATCTAATACCAAGGTAGTCCAGCCTGCGTTCCGGATACTTCCATAGTAATCCAGATGATCGAAGGTGATCGGTTTGAACAACCAGTGGCGAGACTCCTTTGGGATAGGCCATATGGTGCATACCTCTATGGGCGCCGCTTGTTTTGTTATGTGAAGTAAGTTTACTATTTTGACTTCTTGTGGAAAATTCTTTTGTTCCCTGGTGCTCTGCTTTTGGGGTTCGTCATCGTCACTTGGTGAGTCGAGCCCCTTGTGTTCGGTGTTGAGTTTACCGGATTGTTTGAAAACCCAACAATCTCTGTGGGTATGGTTTGCAGGCTTCCCGGGAGTACTGTGTATTTGACATATCTTGTCCAAGATTTTGTTTAAGTTGGATAGCTCGTCCCTGTTATCCTTGAGGGGCGGCTTTTTATGATTTTGTCAAGAGCTTTTGAATCCGGCATTGACTTCCGTGCTCTTCGGATTGCTTTCCTTAGTCCGGCGTTGGTCCTTGTTGCGTCGTGGTTTTCCGTTTCCATCCCTAGTTTCGGATGTACTTGGGTTGTTGGTGCTACATCTTGCCAACCAGCTATCCTCCCCTGCGCAAAAGCGGGTCATGAGGCTTGTTAATGCGGCCATTGTTCTTGGCTTTTCTTGGTCGAGGTGTCTGGCGAGCCATTTGTCTCGAACATTATGCCTAAAAGCTGCTAGGGCTTCGGCGTCCGGACAGTCGACTATTTGATTCTTTTTAGTAAGGAATATGTTCCAGAATTTCCGAGTTGACTCTCCGGGCTGATGAGTTATGTGACTTAGATCGTCTGCATCCGGAGGGTGGACATAGGTCCCTTGAAAATTTGCTCGGAAAGCGTCTTCGAGCTCTCCCCAACTTCCAATGGTGTTTTCGGGAAGGCTTTTGAGCCAATGCCGAGCTGGCCCTTTGAGCTTGAGGGGTAAGTATTTTATGGCATGGAGGTCATCTCCTCTTGCCATGTGTATGTGGAGTATGTAATCCTCAATCCAGACTCCAGGGTCTGTTGTTCCGTCGTATGCCTCTATGTTTACGGGCTTGAATCCCACTGGAAATTCATGGTCCAGAACCTCATCGGTGAAACATAGGGGGTGTGCGGCACCCCTGTATTTGGGTGTGCCGTGATGTTCGGATACTGGTTTTGTTGCACTGCTTATGAGAGCTTGCTTTCTTGGCCCATAGATAGATCTAGCTGGGCCATCTTTTTGATGCGAACCCTTGAGTGGGTCGCGTGCCGGTTTGTATGCGGCGCCGCTTGCCGCTTTATGCTGGCCATGGGGTCGTCTATCCGACTGGGTGGCTTTCTTATTTTTTGATTGCGGGGGCTCTAGGGCCTCCTCGTCAAATTACGGCAGTAGCTTTCGCTTCGGATAGCTTTTGGTGTGGCGACTGCCGCCATATTTGTCTGCGGTGTTGAGTACTTTGCTCCATCTGCTTCTGAGTGCATCCTCCGCAGTTTTATGCTTCCGCTTCTGCTTTTTTAGGCTACGCGCAGTGGCAACGAGCCTTCGGTGGAGGTTCTTCTGCTCCATTAGCTTGTCCGGTGTAAGGTCGTCCGGAATGCTATTTTCGCCGGGGGCAGGTTGTTCAGTTTGCTTATTCGAGTTGCCCTGTTCGTCGTTCGCCGGCTCGTCCTGCTCTATGGCTGGGTCTGTATGGCTGCTGTCTCTGTCGAGGCGGGGCTTGGAGCGGCGTTTATGTCGCTGCTTCTATTGCTTTTCGAGAGAACGATCCCTCGTTGCATCCCTGTGTTCCTCGTCATCACTTCCTTTGGGTGTGTCCACCATGTACACATCATGAGATGAGGTGGTTGTCCAGTGCCCTATAGGGGTTGGTTCATGTCCGTCTCCTACATCGTCGTCCATACCGTCGATGTCTTCGGAGTCGAAGTTGAGCACGTTGTTTAGATTATCGACAGTGGTTACCAAGTGGGTGGTGGGTGGGCTTTGAATTTCTTCATCGTCCGTATCCCAACCTTGTTGACCGTAGTCGGGCCAGGGCTCTCCTGATAAAGAGAGAGACTTTAGTGATTTCAGGATATCGCCGAAGGGAGAGTGCTGAAAGATGTCCACGGCGGTGAACTCCATGATCGGCGCCCAATCGGATTCGATCGATAGGGGCGTGGAGGGCTCGGAGTCTGGAGAGAAGTCCGGCTCCTTGGAGTCACGAGCCTGGAGCGCGGGGCTGGTGTTCAGCTCGATCGCTGTTGGGATCGCAGCCCCCGAGGCGGCGTCCAACCACCCATCCTCGATCGGCGTTGTTGGCTCCGGATTAAGGGTCGAAGCCGAAGCAGGTGCGGCATCCAGGGCACTGTTCGGCGGCAGAGCTAGATCATGCCCATCGAGATAGTGCGGCGCGCTTGGCAGTGGCTCGAATCCGTTGAAGATCAAGTCCCCGTGGATGTCAGTCATATAGTTTAAGCTTCCAAATCTTACCTGATGGCCAGGGGCATAGCTTTCGATCTGCTCCAGATGGCCAAGCGAATTGGCCCAAAGTGCGAAGCCGCCGAAGACGAAGATCTGTCCAGGGAGAAAGGTCTCACCCTGGACTACATCGATGTTGATGATCAGAGGAGCCATCGAGCCTAAAAGTGATGACACAGAGGAACTCTCAATGAAAGCACCAATGTCGGTGTCAAAACCGATAGATCTCGGGTAGGGGGTCCCGAACTGTGCGTCTAGGCGGATGGTAACAGGAGACAAGGGACACGATGTTTTACCCAGGTTCGGGCCCTCTTGATGGAGGTAAAACCCTATGTCTTGCTTGATTAATATTGGTGATATGGGTAGTACAAGAGTAGATCTACCACGAGATCAAGGAGGCTAAACCCTAGAAGCTAGCCTATGGTATGATTGTTGTTCTCTCCTACGGACTAAAACCCTCCAGTTTATATAGACACCGGAGAGGGTTATGGTTACATAGAGCCGGTTACAATGGTGGGAGATCTACATATCTGTATCGCCAAGCTTGCCTTCCACGCCAAGGAAAGTCCCTTCCGGACACGGGACGAAGTCTTCAATCTTGTATCTTCATAGTCCGGGAGTCCGGCTGAAGGTATAGTCCGGCTATCCGGACACCCCCTAATCTAGGACTCCCTCAACGCCCCCCCCCCTCTAGACATACTTTCGATCCTATAGTGGCTTAAGGCCCGTAAGTGTAAACCGCTGTGTGTAGTATTAATCACAGGTGATGTCACGGCGGGTTACCGCAATTTCCGGAGATGACATCATGGCGGGTTACAGCATTTCATAGGAAGATGAAGAAGGGCTTTTCTAAATGTTGAAGATTGACATGAACAAGTTCAAATCAACCTAGGGCCTAATGTTGGGGATATGACTATCAGATATGACCCGCCTAGGAGGGGACGGGTCATCCCTATGGCGGTTCATCTAAATGAAGCCCAAGAGTATATTAAAGATGGCAGTTCAATAGATAGGCCTGTTAAAGGGCCCAAACCCGAAGGCGGCTTAAGGCCAGTAAGTGTAAACCGCCGTATATATATGTAAACTTGTATTGTAAGGCATGTAAGATAAGCCATCGAGTCGGACATGTTTGTATGATCCGGCCGGGACTCTGTAGTCTGCAGGGCGTTAACCCATGTATATAATGGGACGACCCGACAGCAGCTTAGGGCAAGAAACAACAGATCGAGAATGAGGCAAAGCGTATTCGCTCCCTGGTAATCAAAACCCTAGCAATACCACCTCAAACTGGATTAGGCCTTTACCTTCACCGCAAGGGGCCAAACCTGTATAAACTCCTCATGTCCTTTGTCCCGTTTAACCCCTTTAAGCTAACTATGTCGCAATGGCTCCACAACTAAGTCCTTCCATGAGGACATCTGTCGTGACACTTCCACGGTAGTTGGCGCCCACCGTGGGGCCTGCGCATGAGGGTTTTGAGTTCTTGAAGGGCAGCTTCGAAGGGATCAAGGGATACGCCATGGGTCGCATGACCAAGAGTAGTCGCGGCAAGCTCTACATCGATGATGCAGGCTGGGGCCCCGAGGCTGGCTCAATTGAGTACGGGTACCGGGTCCCCTTCGGCGGAATCCATGTCTTCATGGGTAAGATTGGCGAACCGGGCCCTAAGACGGACATCTGCACCGACATCATCGAGACGGCTCAGCGTGCACGACCCGCCCGGGTTCTACCCGTCGTGAAGCGTGCCTTCGTTGGATTTATCCATGGGGCTGAATTGTAAGGCTCTGTGTCTGGTGGTGAGACGGCCATCTACTCTGATGGTGAATCATCCACAGGCGAGACCGACTCAATGTATCAACTGCAAGATGGACAGCTTGGGGGTTGTTCTGATGGCGACAGTATTCCGGACCCCCATGGGCCGCCGAACAGGGTGGCAATCTTCATGGCTGGCACTCAGCCGGTTCTCGGCTCGACACCCGCCGCGGCCATAACTTCCGGTGCAGCAGCGGTGACAGCAGTGGGTGCTGGCAGTTCAGCGCGCCCGTCGGCTCAAGTTTTGACAGATCTGTTGGACGATCTGGCGACTCTAATGGGGGTGGAGGTAACCCCGGACAATCAGGAATAGCATAAGGTGGATGTGGATATGCTACGTGAAGAGATAGCGCAAGCCAAGGAAGATCTGGCGGCGGAGAACGCTAGGATGAATGCAGAGCGGGCAACCTTAAACGCTCGAGCACAACGGATTCAGGTAGACTCATACCGGCTCTTGGTGGATCAGAACGCTGCGAACGAAGTCTTGAGGAGAAACCACCGGAGTCGTCTACCCTCGATTTATGAGTCGAGGAACCTCTTCAACACACCCGGAGCGGGGGCTAGTAACCCACCGGTGATAAACCAGATGGTTGAGGCACCAGGAGGTGGAGTGTCGGGTCAGCAGGGCGTGGTACGTTCTCCGCATATGAATAACACCCCGCCTCAGCATGTAGTGATGCCGCCGGGTCATTACTCCACCCCTCTAGAAAACATGATTGCTGAAGCTACATGATTGGCGGCTCTGACAGTCGAGAGTGAGACTCCAACAGCGATTGAAACCAGAAGGGCCAGGGAGCTTCTTCAAACTGCTTTGGTACAGCAGCAGGCTTATTCCTATAGTCGTGACCGGATTCATTCAACCCCTCATCCAAGCCGGAGCTACAATAGGCACATTGACTCGCTAGCAGTTTCGAGTACTGAGCAGCGTCATAACCAACCTCATGGACATGACCCAGCGTGCAATGGTGCCAATGCACAGGATTTGGTGGACCAGGGCAGAGCGCGCCGGGAGGCCGAGCTGGCGGCTCACCAGCACGCGCTGGTTTACCTGACGGCTTCAGTTGAGGCGGGTGTAACTTCTAGAGATTTCGGTGTGCAGTGTCTAACAACGGCTCTACGGAACGAGCGTCTGCCCAAGGACTTCAAAGGCCCTCGCAAGGTGCCCAATTACACAGGAGATCAGCCCCCTGAGGCTTGGGTGGAGAGTTATGAGATAGCTATGGAGATGCTGGATGTTAGTGAGGCTGCATACGCTAAGTACTTCACCATGATGCTGGAGGGGACGGCTCGTACGTGGTTGAAAGGGCTGCCGGCTAACTCCATCGAGTCATGGGCAGAGCTGAAGGCCCGGTTCATCCAGAATTTCAAAGATACAGGCAAGAATCCTATGTCGATCGTGGATTTGGTTTCTTGTGTTCAAGCTGAGGGCGAGTCAACGACCAGCTGGGTGCGCTGGGTCTCGACTATCATGCATTCTTCACATAACATCAACGTCGGCTCAGGGTTCTAATGTTGGAGAAAAATTGTCGTTTTATTCCACTCAAGCAGAAGCTTGGGCGGCTTAAGCGTCGTTGCAACGACATAGGGGAGCTCATGGCGGCTCTTGTTAAGTATGCCGACTCGGATGGTACCAAGGACCCCGACTCTGAGGATGAAAGATTGGGAAAGGGAAAGAAGAGTAGCGGCATGAAGGGACAGCAGTACAACCCTACCAATCAGGGCGGCAACGGTAAGCGCAAGGCTGATGATTTTGTGGCTAACACCGATGCGCGAAATTATAACCAGCGTCGTAAGGGAGGGCCGGCTCAAGGGACAAGGTTTGACCTTGATGCAATATTAAATCAGCCATGTCCAAAACACGGAACGAATCAGAAGCCGGCTACTCATCTGTGGAAGGATTGCAGCATAATGAGACACTTTAGAGAGTCCATCTAGCACCACAATGGCCCACTACAAAAAAATACACTTCCGTGATGATACGTGTTTGTCACAGTAGGTCGCTTTTTTTGTCATGCATGTACATCCATGACAAATTTATGACAGAATCAAGATAGCCATACATGTGCTGTCGTAGAAGTGTTCCATGACATTACCAAAATTATCATCACGGAAGTGTCCACTTCCATGACAATAAATCGCGCGTCACAGAAGTGCTTTTGTCAAGGGTGACCGACACGTGGCATCCACCATAACGGAACTCCGTTAAGCTATCAGGTCGGGTTTTGGATCCGATAACCCGTTAACAGCCCCGACCAATGGGGATTTTCCACATGTAAAATCATCATTGGCTGGAGGAGACACGTGTCAACTCATCCAATGGGCGAGACGCGCCTCTGATATGTTGACACGTGGACCGGACCATCAAGTTTAAATGGGCCAGCCCAACTAAAGGCCCACAAGATTTTGCGGACCGTAATGGGCCGACCTAGCTATAGGCCCACAAGATTTTGTGGACCGTAATGGGCTGGCCCAGCTAAAGTCCCACAAGATTTTGCGGGCCATAATGGGCCGGCCCAGGTAAAGGCCCACAAGATTTTTGTGTGCCATAATGGGCTGGCCTAGGTAAAGCCCACAAGATTCTTGCGGGTCGTAATGGGACGGCCCAGCTAAAGGCCCACGAGATTTCGCCTACATTAATGGGCCGGCCCAGCTGTAGGCCCACAAGATTTTGAGGACCCTAGTAGGCCAGCCCATTAACTGGCTGCCATGTTTTGGGCCAAATGTCGGTTCATATTTGATCCGGTCCATTAATGGTCTGCCACGCTCCGGGCCTAATAGTGGCCCATATGATATCCGGCCCGTTAAAAGCCTACCACGTTCTGGGCCAAATTACGGCCCAGATCAGGTCCAGCCCTTTAAGAGGCTTTGGGCTCAATTATGGCCCATATCAG
The DNA here is from genome assembly GCA_032464435.1 of Aegilops umbellulata. Taxonomy (NCBI): domain Eukaryota; kingdom Viridiplantae; phylum Streptophyta; class Magnoliopsida; order Poales; family Poaceae; genus Aegilops; species Aegilops umbellulata. The sequence continues at coordinate 11,079,328 of CP136060.1, read as the reverse complement.
ATTCGGCCCACCAACTGGACACTATGCTTTTGGGCCCACTTGCTAAAGGCCCACTTAGTAATTTGGCATGATATTAGTTTTGGCCTGTTAAGGGCCCGTTTAACATTTCGGCCCTATATTAATTTCGGCCTGTTAAAAGCCCGTCATATAGTTGGGCCTAAGTACGGCCCTATTTACATCCGGCCTGCTCGCAGCCGATATCTGATTGGGCCGAACAAGGACCGAGACAATTTTGGCCTGTTAAAAGCCCGTGATTTGATTCGCACAATCATGGGTCGGGGTTCATTTTGGGCTGCTGCGTAACTAGTATGAATTAAGGACAAATCTACTCTATACACTAAAGAAATTACGGCATAGTAACTTAGAATAAACCTACACTATACAATAAAGGGTTTAAGGTATATTACATCCATTGGGCATCGAAGTTTGCCACCAGTGATCATAAAGTGCAACGTAGAAGCAGATTACAAAAACTGGGCACCACTGCAGCGTAACAAAATAATACTGAACCGAGACCACTTCCAAGATAGTTCAAGAAAGGTTAGCCTTGCGGGGGAACTGTTGCGCAAGCTGCTGAGCAAGGCTGTGAGACCGGCCTAGCATGTCGGTCATAGCTTCCAGGTGTAGCTGTTTAGCGATGAGGTTCTCATTGGTGTTCTCTGCAATCTTTCTTAGAGATAGGACTTCAAGTCGAAGTTGAGTTGCAGAATGTCTTTCTGCTAGAACTTGGGACTGAAGAAGTCGAACTGATTCAGACAACGAATTCTGTGAGCTTGTCTGACTGTTAGTGTCAAGTAACTTGAACACTGCATCAAGACAAGACTTTGGGGTTGTCTCGCTATCTTCAAGATGTTTTGCCTTGTTTGCTGCAATATATGTTGGGTTTGTCTCACAGCCTTCAGCAGACTTGTGCATGCCATCAGGCATATCACCCTGAAACAAAGCAGAGAGATGACAGGTTTTCCATGTGTATAAACAAAGATGATAACTGTTCTGTCAATTCTATCCAATTTAAAATTAGAAAATAAAGAGTATGTTCAAAATATCAATAGCATAATTTGGCATTGTTCATAATGCGGGGAGCTTCACCACACTACTGGATTACCATGTCAACATAACAAGCATAGATGAAGGGCAAAGAAAAGCATTGTATCTATTTTCGATAATGTGCATGGCATGTTGTTCATATCATCAACCACATCAGTAAGATAAAACAGGAGATGACAAGGTGCAAACGTGGGCTGCTTCACCACACACTGGATTATAGATCCACAAAAACAAGCATACATATAGGGAGTATTAAGTAATGTGCATGGTATTAATAAGGAATTTGGTTTTACAAGTAAAACTTAGAACTTACGGTTCTTACGAACATGCATTTTGGTAGAAACAGCAAACTAAACAGCAGTAAACGATAGGGAGTATGAGCAAATTAAACAGCAGTTTAGGATAAAGGCTATAGAAGGACTGACTTACATTAACAGTTAACACCGGCTTTATAATGCCCTTCTCCATGTCAAGGGAAGGATAACTCAAGAATTTCAGCACAGAATCTTCTTCATAAGCATTGCCTGTACTCTATATTTTGTAGAGAGTAATTGTAGATATGATAATACTGGAAGGGGTAGAGGATAGTGAAGATAAGATGCAGATTGATGCTACATAATCAACTACCAATCCCTGGAAGTACAAGCGTTACAGGACAAAATGTACTGACAAGAGAAATGGGCTACACTTCTGCACTGGCATTGTCTATGTATTCTACTTGTTGGTAAGATTAAATATAGATCTGATCTTTTTTAGTAAATGGTGGGCGAGGGAGATAAGATGTAGAATGCTACAAAATGAACCAATCCCTCTTCCCATAATACAAGAGTGTTTTGAACACTGGTGTACTGTACAAAACGTTCTTATATTATGGGACAGAGGGAGTAGCTGTTAATGTAAGTACAGTGATAGACCACGTTCAGTCCTTACAAGAGGACTGCAGAGCTAAACCTCTTCAAAAGCATTGGATTGATTCTAAATTTATGTAAGAGTCCATACGGATCTTATAATGTCCACCAAATGGACGATTACGAGGCTAACATGTGCAGTGATGCTACATAATCAAATAGCTATGAAAGTAAGTATGGTCATACAGGGCAAGAGGTACTCACAAGAGCAATGCAGTGTGCAGTATAGTTGCGAGATTCTGTGGTCCCTTGAGAACGAATGTTCTTCTGCTAACAGTTTCCGTACAAGTGAGACATTAAGGCAAATGCAGAAACGTAGTTCAAATTGTGATGTGATATCATAGACAGTACCTTACGCTGCAGCCGAGACCAATGTGTAACAAGATTATTCCAGTCACCGTTGGATAAATGTAGCACCGGAGACTTTACAGAAATTTCATTTAGAGGCTTGCCATCAAAGTGCGCTTGCCTCAGGTAGGAACGATACTTCATCAACAAGTGCTTGAAAAGCGCAACCAACCCTTGCTCGTCATCACAATCTAGTTTGCGCCTCGCCTATTTAAAAGAATGAAACCTTGTGTCTTCTGTCAGCAGAAACATATGCAATAATGACCATGAATAACATTAGTACATTACTTACGCGTAAGTTGCAGAGGAAGACTGGAAATTGTTCTATGTCTGCGGTATAATCTTTCCATGAAGGAAAGATGCGCACAAAGTTCCTGACAACAACATAAGATTCGTCTTCTAAACTGGGAAGAAATGGAACAGGGGACCTGTTTGCTGCAATTGGGGCTCTCTCTGGTTCAAAAAGGGATTTGGCAACTGGATTTGGTATACTCTTTGCTGGAATGGGGGTTTTGCGTCGTACAGCTGGTGCTATGTCAACTGGCATAATCATACTATTTGCTACAGTTGGGGTCTGCTGAGTTGGGGCATCAGAAATGACCAGTGTAGTAGGCTAGAGTCTGCTAGAGTTGGGGTATTTTGTGGGTCAGGTGATATTGCAACTACACCTAATGGGCTATTTGATTTATCAGGTGCCACTACCTTTTCCAAATACTTTGCTTGTGCTCCTCCACGATCAGCAATCGCCCTCTTCCTTTTGAACGTCTGATACACAAGAACAGCTTTTGAATGGATAAATATGGTATGATGACAGATGGAATATGTAGTGAAAATGGATAGGCAGGGCGTATTCACATACACGATGTGTAAACTAAGCTAATGGCAGTTCAACAAAGTAGAAGCAATGCAAAGCATCGGTTGCAAGATATGTGCGAGCAATGTAACCTTGGAAAGTTAGAGCAAGTACCTTGATGGGTGAATAAGATAGGGCATCTTCCTCTGACTCCTCCACTAGGGAGCTACATTGACTTAGGTCTCCCTCTAGCTCAGAATCACTGTTAGGATCATATTCTGAGCATGAATCTGTAGGTGGAGAGTGTTTGCATTGCATTGCATCCAGACTTGATTTCAGTCCCTTAACGCCAAGTTTGACAGCCATGGCATTGTTCTGCTTTATTCTTTTCATGCACGCAAGCTCATAATCATTATGATGCTGTTCAGAATCTGAGATTCATGAAAACATAAAAAGTAGTCAGATTATCTATGGAATGCATTGCGGTTTCAACTTGGAGAGTGTCTCCCTATAAACCCCTGCATATGCAAAGTTCACCTCCCCAACCGTGCTGACCAGACCACACACAGAGATACACACCCGAGCGGTGAACATGCATTTCCGAAACTAATTTAGGAACATTTAGCTGACCAATTAAACAACTCTATTTTAATAATATCAGATTCGTATTTGAACAAATAAGCTTGTTTAGCTTGATGGGTGGAGCAGTGTTATTATGAAACGAAGCACGTATTCTGATCATATAGTGATCATAAAAGGGGGAAACTCTAAGCATATATTTTTTAGCAAAAGAGGGTTTTCCCTCTGATTTCTATTAAAGAAACCACCACGGAACCAACATGATCAATTAAACCCTAAGCATGATCAATTAAACCGTATTATGGCTGTGCCATGGCAGATTTGAAGCTGCAAACCGGAGAAATGATATTTAGCTTCCATTGTTTGCTTCGAACTAAGAACTAAATTCTAAGAGCTGAAAAGAAAGTAGAGTAACCAAGTTAAGATCTATTTTCTGGTTGAGATCAAAAAGTTGAGGAGATATGAAGTACCACCTCTCTTGCGGTGCCGTGTAGGCATCGGGGGTGTGATGGCTGTCGGTGGCGTTGAAGCAGATCTACGACGGTAGACGGGTGCATCGGGGGTTAAGTCCCGTTGCAGTGGAAGAGAAGGTTGTATGAGCGGCCTTGGCAAAGAGGACGACGACGCCAATGAAGCGAGAGGACGCGATGCAAGGCTATTGGTCCGTCGCCGTGGATTAGAAACGTCCATCTCTAGCAGTGGACGACGCGGTCTTGGTAGGCGCTCCGGCATGGTGGAGGACGGTGGCGATGGATGTAGTGGAGGACGGCGGCGATGGATGGGGTGGCAGACGGAGGCTGGTATCGGAATGGGGTGTTCTAGCGCGGACGGTGTATGAATGGGAAAATGGAGGGAGAGGTACGGGGAACCATGTTTTTGGGACGCGCCTGTCTGAAATATGGGAAAGTTACGAAATTATCCCTCGTTTCAAATTTGGACGTCTCGTCGGTTGGGGATAGGACGGTAATCTTGCATCGCCCAAATATTTGCCGGTAACTATTTCGGGCGAGGAGAGGGTGTTTTGCCGCCCACGGTTGGCGCCCACGGTGTATGAACGGGGCTGACAGGTAGGGCGGTTGTGTCACGTCTGATGGAAGTTACACATCTGCCCCTATTTAAAATATTAGCCTACATCTATTTCGGACGAGGAGAGTTTGTTTTGCCGCCCACCGTGTATGAATGGGGAATGGAGGGAGAAACAGAGGTCTTTCGGATGAGCTTGAATCAAATGAGTTTTGCCGCCCATGTTTGACGCCCACCGTGTCGGAATGGGCTCAGAGGCGGTCGTGTCACGTCTAATTGAAGTTACTAACCTACCCCTATTTAGACCAATGGAAATCGGGCCGATGGATTGTCCGTGTAATGGGTAGACAGTAATTTCCATCTCCCAAACACTTGGCTTCGGGTAGCCGATGTGGGAGTGGACATTTTTCTGTTTCTTTCAAATTTTGGGACAATAAGCATCCACGTTTACCCTGGCAACTAAATTCGAATCCATTTTGTATTCCTATATGAATCTTTATAAATCATTCTATGTGTTTTTATATATCTTCAAAAGGACGACAAAGATGTATTCCACTGTCATATATGAATATGGTTTACAAATGCCGATACTCAAATTCATAAACTAGAATCCAGTTTAAGGTGAATTCGAATATTTGGAACACTTCATGTCCAACTCAAATGTCACACGCAGCATAATGTGTACTCCCATTTAGATATGTACACAAGCGATGTATCAAGATTCAAATACCGAGCCAATCAACCAAGAATGTACGGAACTAATAGACATATAAACACTTATAGAGTATATGGATCAATAATATCAAGTAACATACATAAGCCAGGCCACTGTACTTTTTTTTTGGCTACAACAGCATCCTTTTTAGCATCTTGGCCCTTTCCAATGCGTGCCACTTATGGTCCATCTATACTAGTATTGTTGAATACACATTCAGCCCGATTGGCATATTTGTAGGTCTGGCACAACAATCCAAATGAAATGTCTCCGAGTCTTATCAATTAATACAGACTTGTGCTCAAGTAAAATTACAAACAAAAAAACAATTATTACATGATCTCTAAAACAAATGATTTGATTGATTACATGAATAGACAACACAAAGGTTATTCAACTATGGAAAGAACATTTCACCTATGATTTACCAAGTAGGAATTTAATTTCCTTTTTTCCTTCAGGACCTTAACAATCTGGTCAGTCTCAGCTTGCTTCGTTTTGAAATCCACCAAATATTTAATGGTTGTCTTGAGTACTGCTTGTGATTGTGTTGTTTGCTTCCTCAACATGTCAACTTCATCTCTAAGTGCAGAAGCAGAATCTCTTTCTACCACTAGTTTAGCCCCTAGAGCATCAGTAGTTGGCAATTCATAATGCACGATTGGGCCGGTGCCACTGCTGTGGGATGATGCAATGTCCATGGGGACCTCGCTCTTTGATCTTGGGCTAACCTGTTTTGCCATTAAAGTTCCGATTGGATTCGGAAAAGTTGAAGTTAGCAAAACATCTCAACTGGGAGTTATAACAACAAACCAGTTAAACAGACAAGGAATTAAAGAGTTTCAATTGGATGCTGAAAAGTAGTTATTAACATCATTGTAACCCACTGTTGCAGCAGCAAAGCAGTTAAACAAACAAGTAGATATTTAAGTTAAGGCAAACAGGTAATTCTTAACAGTAAGTATCAAACACATAGATAGGCGCAGTCTACAATATGATTAACAGGTTGTGCCATTATGTAATCAGTAGCAAACTAAATTAAGCCAAGCAACGTAATTGAACAATTTTGCAATAAGTGGCTAACTAAAATTCCGAGAAGCAGGTAACTGAACTTAGGCTAGTTCTTTGTACAGGCACACTGCAACTTCTTTTTCGCTTACATGGTTGTACGAAGGAGTCCATGGCATCAATTGCTTGGATACGCAGTCCCAATACTTCTTTCTTCCCAGACTGCATGGGTAAGTCGAATGGTTAATCTGGTAAGATGGTGCGTCCTTGATATGTTATATGAGGACGTGTAGTCAGACTAGTTGTAGCCAAACACATCACACTGGCTTTTACTATATATTTCATGTGATTACTTTTGGCATATCGAGATCTAAGCAATCTACAATAGGATGAAAAGACTGGCATCCTTCACATTATTGGCAAACTTAGTTCATAGAAACAAGCAATTCAACCATTCTGTGGGTAAATCAAAAGCGCCACTGGAATATTTTTCACTATCCAATCATACACGCAAAAAGGGGCGACGCCACCATAGGGGCTGGTATGGGTGGCCGCCTCAGGTGGCTGGAAAGTGTGCACCTAGTTTGAGTCGTCCAGGTTGGCCCATGCTAGTTTTGTTCGTCCCAACGCACGAGCAGGCAATGTAAAAAATGAAGAAAAATGTTTCAATTTGGATGGGCCAATAACATAAGTGCAAGGCAGGCCCTATAGCAGGCTCGCGGCCCAAAAGAGTGCCTCCCATATCGATTGACAGCAGGAAAAATCCCAATTCATTCGCTCCAGCATCCAGTATGGTTCGCTCCTAACCTAGCCGCCGCTGGACAGACCAACACAACACTTCCTCGCGCCCTCGTTGGAGGGCGGTCGCCGGGCTTCAAGCGAACAGAAGGACAAGAAGATGAAGATCCAACCCTGGGTGTAGCCTGTCTGGGAGGCAGAGGCGGCAGCACGGGCATGGCATCGAGCTTGCGCAAACGGACAGTTGCTAATTGCAAGAGTAGCATGTGCAACGAGCAGGTACATCACATCCCTGATTATATCTAATTCAACTCTTCAATTTCTGGCCAATAGTTAAACCTGACGATGTTGTAAAATTGCTTGTATGTAGGGAATCTATGAGTAACTCCCCCAATCAATACTGAACTGACTGAATCTGATGTATCTAATCAAGTTTCCGGTGCAAACATACAAGCTCATGTTGTTCTTGAGCCTGAAGTGTCTAATGAACAGACTGCTAATGAAGGATTTGATGCAAACATTTTACATGCTCCTGGTGATGAACATAGAGTGTCTAATGAGGGATCTAATGCAAGCATTTTGCAAGATCATTGAAGGATTTAGTGTCTAATGATGATCTACTATGTTGAGAGAGACAGAGATTTGTAGGCATTGATGACAAGCAAATTATAGTGCATTTTCATAGCTTGAGGAAACGTCGAGGCCATCTACCAGAAAGTCCCCGTATCATGACAACATAGCATAAATACTTTTCTAATCTGTTGTTTGAAACTATTGGCATACTTGTGCAGGATAGATATATTGATATGCAGTTTGCGCACTAGTCATACGTGCAATTACACTTTGATATTTTCAGCCAGAGAACGAATAATTCAAGCAGGTATAGACCATGTTTGTAGTCCTTGTACACCATGTTGCATTTTGTGTTTTTTGGTGCTTGCATCATTTAGTGTTTATAATCTGAACTACTTTGGATCATTAGTTGGTTTTCAAAGTGCATGTAGCTTCACATTTATCAAGTTATGTTGATTTCCGGAGTGCAAGTGCCTTTGTATTTGTTAAGTTAAATGTTCACCCCTGGTAACTTGAATTCGTGGATCAGCCACTACACACAAATCATACACGAATGCCAGTACGAATTAAATGAAATGCAAGGACTTACGCTAGCTTGTTGTACAGGCTCACTGCAGCTCTGCTTGAGCTTGGGATGTTCCATGTACAAGTCCATGTTACCACTTCCTTGGATGTGCAGGCCTTGTGCTCCTTGCATCCCCCTCTGCATTTTTGACACGGCGAATGGTTGATCAAATAAGAGGAATCAACCTTGATGTTGTACCGGAGGACAGATACTTACAAGGTTATACGGGTGTGCAAGATGTGTACCAGATCCCGTAGCGCCGTCATGCTTTGCTAAAATATGGATTTGCTTGTTTCAGATGACATCTCCAGAAGAAATAAGAGTTAAGGTCGGAGTTGCATAGGCGTGTAAGCTAAGAGAGCAGTGAAAGGATATCCAAATATCGTCGGAACAGTGCACAAGGGAGTGATGTGTGGATACCTAGTTCGGGCCGGCGTTTGGGCATGCTCGCCTAGCTAGAGTGCAGGTCACTTCAGAGCCGTTGAGGCTGATGTGCCAGCGTTGGCTGGCCGCGCACGGATGCAGATCTTGAGTGGCAGCGGAGCGCTACGATGCGGTGGACGAGACCGTTGGTGAAGCCCCAACGGCCTCGGGGGGCGGAGGTGCGACGATGTGCTCGGTGAAGTAGCCCCGGTGAGCTGGGAGACGGCGTCGGTGAAGCGCACCTGATGCAGTGGAACTCGGTGTCTGTGAGGCACGTCGGCTGCAGCGGCCGACGTTGTCGGTGGACCACCCGGTGCGGTGGACGAGGGCGTAGATGAGGTAGCTTCGGTGCGGTGGTGATGCGCGACCGTCGTCTTCGTCATCGTCGTCCGGCACAGAGGTGGGGAACGGTGGGGAAAGAGACAAGACGAGGGGCGATTCGAGGGTTGGCGGCGAATTAGGGATTTGAGCAATTTGGGCGCGGAAGGGGACGGTGGAGAAGAGAGATTTTGCAGGGCTGGAAGGGGCCGCCAGATATTTCAATCCAAAACGTGGAAGCGCGAACTTATATTGCCGTCGTCCTTTTTTGGGGGGGAGGGGGTGGGTGGCTGGGTGCTACGCGTCCGTCCGACACACGCGACCACCCCGACAAGACTATGCTTCGGTGCCTTAAGGCACCTGCCTTTGTGTCCATGACATATGGGCCCAACAGGTGGCTGGCCCACATGTTAGTGACGCAAAGGCAGTTGCCTTTAAGGCACCGAAGCAGCGTCCACAATGACACGACCCTGGTTTGCCTGGTGCACCTACATTTGAGAATGCAAACGAATCTTCTTTCATTTGCAAACGAATCTGTATGTATTACCATGCCCGTGTTTTCCTTGCAATAATTAGTCATTCGAAACGGGATACTCCATCCGTTCACTTTTGTAAGTCGTTTCAAACAACTTAAAATGAACTGTTTTGTACATTGTCTGAAATGTCTTCAAGGTCTTATAAAAGTGAACGGAGGGAGTACTATAAATTAATTAATGAGGAGTTATTTGAAAGAAATCAAAACGGTACCCATGCTAATGTGGATTAGAGTGTGTCTCACATAATTAGTTATTTGAATTAGAGTGTGTGTCACGTAGTTAGTTATTTGAATTAGAGTGTGTGTCACGTAGCGATCTCCAATTCTAACGTGGATTTCGCATTTCACTGTATCCATGCTACTTTTTAATACAAATGCATATGTATATGATGAACATCATGGTAGTGAGAAAACTTTTGGATGGATTCAAACATATGACCTACAAAATAGCACAACAAACTGAGTCAATGTCAACTTTTCGAAAGTTAGTATGGCACGAATTCGAAATAATTACCCGTATGCCTGCTCCTCGGTTCAAATCTTACAATGTACACCGAACTGAAACATCGATATTAAGTCTCGTACTATGTACATTCAAATGTTGTTTTTAGCCCCCCCCCCGCACAAACGCTACATACTTCCTGTATCGGTCAATCTTCCTCTCCTAACCACCTTAGGAAGCTATCGGTTTCCAACACACGTTCATTCTTTCTCTCCATGTTTCAATCTCTAAGTCTCTCAACTACACAACCCCTTTTTCCACTCTGTTACCAAATGTATTTACCTCACACACCCGCCATTGCACCCCATGCCGAGCTCTCCCCCCCCCCTCTCCCTCTCACCCTCTCGCGCTAAATACATGCATTGCCTATCTAGCCCCCCAACCTCTCGTGCATGCGCACGCACGCACGTTGTATATCTAGGTCACTCCCTCGAGACTGTCTCACTCTTTCTTCCGCACGGCGGGCCACACTCGCTCAATCTCGCTCTCTTTATCCGAGTCTCGTTTAACCTCGTTTTCTTTCACACACAAATGATATATCTCCCTGTTCGGGCCTCGATCGACACACTCTATACTCTCTCATGCAGATTGTCTATCTAGGTCAGTCCACCCAAGCGGCCACCACTCTTTCGACCTCATGGTGGGCCATGCTCACTCAATCTCTCTCTCTCTCTCTCTCTCTCTCTCTCTCTCTCTCTCTCTCTCTCTCTCTCCGTATGTCTCGATTGACCTCACTCTTTCTCGGACAAAAACGATATATCACCATGTTTGAGCCCAATTCGACCTATTCACATTGTATACTCTCTCACGCACATCGTCTATCTAGGTCACTCTCTCCAATCCGTCTCACTCTTTCGATCGCACGGCGACCCTATGTGATCAGTTGACCTTGCTTCCTCCCACGCACAAAATATATCTACACATCTTCACTTACTGGTGGGTTCCATGTGCTCTCTCTCTCTCTCTCTCTCTCTCTCTCTCTCTCTCTCTCTCTCTCTCCTCCCCTTCTGCGTTTAGACGCATGGGCAAACAGGAAGAACTCGCGGGCGATGTTGCCGTTGACCATATCTGGACGCGTTCACAAGTCACGGCACCAGTTTCACGTACTAGCAGCACTAGTCAGTGTGTACGTACAATGCACGTTAATTTGGATGTATATTAAGTGCATGCGGATATTAACTACTAGGATATTATTTGCGTGTTTTTATGTGATTAGCACTATTTTTGGCATGAAATTAACTACACGCTAAACGTGTTGAGCGCTCGACATTGAAGCATTCTAGGTCGTTGGATGACAAGGAATACATGTGGCTTGATGACGTTTTATATTAAATTTGATATGGCTCTAGCAGAACATTCAATCAATCAAACCATACATTTCGTTCAGTCTGACTCTGACTTTAAATTATACGACGATCGATATAAAATAAACGAAAATGATAAACGTTCGGATTTTAAGCATGGCAATCCGTACGTTTTTCATGGCAAATTTAGATTACGCGGCGGCGGCGAGGGCGTCTCGCGGTGGGAAGTGGCTCCTCTGTCGTGCTCTGTGTGTCGTCGGGCCACGGACCGACGGTGACGGCAGCGTCTTGCGCCGTTGTTGGCGTACTCCTGGACGTTGGCCTAGCTTCAAGGAAGGCCAAAATGTTCTGGACTTCGGAGCGAGTCGACTGGCGGGAGGAGGCGACTGGAGTTGGTGCAAGGAAGCGGTCGACGGCGGGCATCCATGCCGCTGAGGGGGGCACTGGCACCCGCGCAGGGACAGGCACTGTCAACGGCGTGGCGGAGACATTCGTGTGCACGGGCACCGGCACGGGCGCGCACGTCAATGCACGTGCAGGCGCTGGCAGGTGCACGGGCACCGGCACGGGCGTGCGTGTCAGTGCACGCGCAGGCACATGCGCTGGCAGGTGCACGGGCGCGTGAAAGTCGGCAGGCACCTCGTGGAACCCCGTGGGATCAAGCTCGGCGACAATGTGCGGCTCCCAGCCCATCAATGCCACGGGGATGGGCGCTGGCGCAGTCGGGGCGACGGGAGCCGGAACGGGAGCGGGGACAGGCGCGGCGTCTTCCCGCAAGGCCAGTTCGAGCTCGTCCCAAAGCGCCTTATGTTCTTGAGACTCCGGCTGGGTGTCTTCCTCAGGAAACTGGAACACTAAGGGCAGACCATCATGATGCGGCATGGCGTACGTTTAGGTCAGGCTAGTTGGAGGTAGACGACAGGAGAATCGGAGAGGAAGAGAGAGGATTGTAGCGATACTCCCTCCTTTCCGGTTTATAAGGCTCAATTCAAACTGGGTAGTGCGGGGTTGATTTTAAACTGCGGTGCCGGCGACATTAAAAGTGGGAGCAGTTGGGACGACGGTGGGTGGCGGAGCCTGGTTAAAGGGCTTGCCTCCCGGTGAGCCTGCACAGCGGTCTGCTCGCACGCCTCCCTGACAGCCGGCGCAGCGGTCTGCTCGCACGCCTACCGTTGACTCACACGCTTGCTCGAACGGCACCTATCGATTGCCGATGAGAAGCGGGGACTCATGGCGGCACGTAAACGTAACGTGATAGGTCTTTCTTCCAAAATACCTTGGCTCTTCATTTGTGCAACTTGTCATAAGCAGCTTGTCTCAAATTGAAGAAAAAACTTACGAAGTAATATTTGTGCCATATCACGTGACCATGCTTAGTTTCAAGAATTTATGCTCACTTGTGGATTTTTCTGAAATTTAAGATCCAGGATTCAAAACAATATCATAACCTGCATCATGCAATAAATTGTCAAGCCGTACATCTGTCATGTTGTATTTCTTAAGAAAGGATTTGGTCAAACATTTTGCTTAGTTAGACTTCAGACAAGTTATATATGCAGAGTAAAAGGATACTCCCTCCGTACCAGTGCATTGCCTGATATATTAACTCAAGTACTAGGCACGAACAAATGGGCTCAATTCTGTGCTCATCCTGGTGTAGTAGTAGTAGTAGTAGTAGTAGGCAATGCAGTTGACGGGTGACCTTGACGAGCGGCGACCGAGGGAATTGAACTGTGCTCGGCACGGTAGGTAACGTTGTCTAGTTACTAAAGCATCCCTCCGCTGTTCATCGGTAGTCATTATGGACCGGGGACATGAGGGGAATTTCCTAGGGCTGGAATTCTGGCCGCCAGATATTTCGACTTGAAACGCTGAGGCTCGACTGGTTGGGGTAATGGGGTTGCCTAATGTGCGTACCACGCACGCCACCGAAGGACACGAGCCCGCTTTTTTTAGGATCAACACGAGCCAAGGTCTGGCTGGTACGCCGTTTGGTCCTACCATTCGAGAATACGAAAGGAACCTTTTAAATTGCCGAACGAATCTATGTGTATTACAATACCCGTATTTTCCTTGCAAATACTAATCTGTAATTGATTTATGACGAGTTGTTGAATTAGAGTGAGTTTGTGATATAGTGATCTCAACGTGGATTTCACATTTCATGGTATCCCTAGTAAGTTTACCAATGCAAATTCAAATTTGAAAGATGAACAACATGGAGGTGAGAAAACTTTGTATGTATCAAGCATATGACCACACACACACAGAGAGAGAGAGAAACACACACGCACGAACACAACAACAATCCAATAAGTATAGTGCATCTATTTTTCCAAACCATGCATGTATGACACGAATTCAAAAATACTCCTTCTATTCCTAAATATTAGTCTTTTAGAGAGTTCAACAAGTGACTACATACGGAGCAAAATGAGTGAATCTAGACTCTAAAATATGTCTATATACATCCGTATGTGCCAGTCCATTTGAAGCCTCTAAAAAGACTAATATTTGGGAACGAAGGGAGTAAAATGTAAGACATTCATGGTCCTCAGTTCAATATTTAAAATGAACATGAAACTGAAACATGGATATTAAGTCTATTACTACAGTACATGCAAATGTTCTGTTTAGGCGGAGCTATGATTGTCGGGGGTCAACCCCTCGACCTTAGATAAAATTGTGGAGCTCTGTTTAGGGTTGTTTAGATTATATTTGTCCCCACCCTCCCAGCCACCGATTGGTTGTGCACCCCCACCCCTCCTCCCCGGGAGAATATCATGTGCCCCCATACCTTAGATGCTATATGCCGATACGAGTTGCTTGGAGCTTGTAGATCTGAGATATAGTAGCTCACATGATGTGTCTTAATATTTCTGCAGGAAACCTTGATGAGTTTGAGAATTGCACACAATTTGTACAAAAACTACTTAGATGCCCTTTGATCCCATATCCAACGACCTCGAAGCTCGTATCACCGTAGCATCTAAGATGAAGGAGGACATCATATTCTCCTGTATGTAAGAATATCATGTGCTACCACACCTTAGATGCTTTGGTGATACAAGCTCTTTGGAGGCGTTGGATTTGTGACCCAACACCTCCTCGGTGGTTCGAATGGTTTTTTGCAGAAAAGCCCCAAAAGAGTTCGGCCACTGCTTACAAGCACAAAGACTGCTCAGATGCCATTGGATCTCAGATCAAACGACCTCCAAGCTCGTATCACCGTAGCATCCAAGCTGCGATAGCACCTTATGTTTTCCCGCACGGGAGAGTATGAGGTGCTCCCGCACCGTAGATTCTATGGTGATACGAGTTCACTGAGATCTAACGGCCCACAATAGGAGGTTTGAATGTTTTTGCAATATACGGCTGATAGAGTTTGGGAAATGCGAGAAAGTACAAGTACTACGCATGTGCCATCTGATCGATCACTGATCATACGACCTAGATGCTCATATCACCGTAGCAGGTAATTAAGCTACGGGGAGCACCTAATATGAGCACCGAGGAGCCGTTGGATCGAAGATGCAGCGGCACACACGAGGCCTGAATGTTTTATTTGCAAAAAAACCTTTAGAGAGTTTAGAAATTGCGCATAATTACAAAGACTACTCCCAAGCCATTGGATCTCACTTCCAACGGTGTAAAAACTCGTATCACCATAGTATCTAAGCTACGGGGTGGATGTGATATTCTATGCCGCTGTCATTTTTGTTCGTAAACTTGCAAAATACGTGTAACTCGTGTCGTTACTTGTCTAACCGCGCAAAGTGTTTGTTCAAAAAAACCATCCTACACTGAAATATCGGAACAATAACACACGGGGGTCCCACTTGTCATTAATCAAATTTGGACCTAAAACTAACAAATCTGAGAGACGAGATTCGAACTGGCAACCTGGACTACAAAGCGTAAGTCGATAGCCTGAAAAAACGAACGGTTGTTGGCTTTGTCCCATAACTTGATTTTATTTATACAGTACTTTCGTTGAGTAGAGTAGAGGGAGTGCCTCGTCAACACGTGCATGACCGTTGTCTCACTTACTGGTGGGTCCCAGGTCTGCAATCTCAATCTCTCTTCTCTCCATCGTCTAACCTTTGCACGGGTACACACGAAGAGCAGCGCTAGCTTGCCGTGGTGTTACTACAACTTTAAAAAAGCTTAGAAAATAGAAGAATCGCCTAGAACAAGAGACGTTGTGGCTGGTCGAGACGGAGCTAACCACATCTATCCTCCATGCCACGTTTGCATGATGAAGTTGTGTGGCTAGTGGGGTGTTTTCGACCGACTGGCTGGGTCCCAAGGTCGAACCATAGGTACTACGTCTGATACAGTATATTTTTACACAAACATTTTTCCTCTGTGCTGAGACGTGGCACACCCTACCGCGCGGTTTCGGGGTCCTCCCGGGTGGTGCACGCATATATTCTTCCTGACGTGGGACGCCCTACAGCGCATTTTCTGGGTCCTCCTCGGTCGTAGCGCCGAAGCAAGTAAATGAGTCATCAAATCATGAAAGACTACCTTTCTCGCCGAGTACATCAGTGAAGCACGGTGACTAGCTAGTTGGGCTAGTTCAACCGATTAGCTAGGCCGCCGCCACATTTGTTTTTTCACCCCTTTTTTATCTACTTGCCGACAGGTAAATATAAATATCCACCGCGGCGTTGCTCTGGTGTTTGGGTGCGGCGGGATTTTTATTTTTTTGATTGATGGGAGCAAGCACGGCAGGATTTTTAATTTTTTGATTGACGGGAGCAGGCGCGGCAGCAATTAGTCACGATGACTCCGCCTGTAAAAACCCACCGCTCCCGGATGTGAGAAGTCGTCGACTGGTGTTTTACCATGGTGAAAACCAAAAGATTCCCCGCTCCCTCTGCCTTCTCGTAGATTGCATTACCTTTCAGCCATTTCGCCCCCTTTGCTTCCTCTCCCCATTGCTTCTACCTGGTGCCATGGCGGCGCAGCAGATCACGGAGTCTGAGGTGAGGCTCCTGACACAGGAGCTCCATGCCAAGGATGCGGAGCTCAGGGCCAAGGACGTGGAGCTCCGTGAGCTCAAGGAGGAGAGGAGTGCCATGCTCCTCCGTTATGTGCGGGAGTTCACAGAGCTTCAAAAGCGGCAGGCGTCCACCACAAAGATTCTCGAGGCGTCGGCGGCGTTGCTGCAGAAAGCGGGAGATACGATAGGCCGTCAGGGGAGCCGGCTGGAGCGCGAGCGGGCCGATTGTGACGAGTTCCAGGATCGCCTCAGCCACTTGGTGAACCAAGTTGCCACACACGTGTTGCGGCTGCGTGATGCCTACCGTCGTGCCAGCGCGACGATGCCGGCCGTCGAGCTAAACCCGTTCGACCACCCGGTCGACTTCAACGAGCTGCGGCTTCTTGACCTGGTCTCCTTCTTCACCTATATCTCCGAGGAGCTGAGCCGTCTCCACGCGATGGTGGGGGCTGAGCTGGACAAGGAGGGGTTGCGGGCTGCCGTCGCCGTTGCCGGGCGAATCCTTTCAGGGCTCCGTCACCGAATCCATTTGTGCCAATGGACGCCGTCTTTGACGAGCTGGCTCCCGTCGACCGGGAGTGGGCTCTGTGGGCGGTTGCACCCTCATCACCAACGTCGTGCGCCTCGAGAAGCAGAGGGACTTCGGTGGTGTTTAGGCGCCCTCTGCATGGGCATGTCCATGTCTCGGCGCAACATGACCGTTGGATCAAACTCAGACGATGCAGATCAGTCACTGTAGCACAAAGCATGTGGGTGTGTTTGGTTGCATTCTCATCTCAAATATAGTTGTTTCCTCTTCGTGTATTTGTTACATATAGGAGTAGTTGACATGCGCACAACATCATTTGTTATCGTCATATCTTACTACACTAGAAACAAGATTGTGTAGTACTGACGTATGAACCACTGCACATGCCTAGTAGTAGGAGCACTGTGTATGTTCAAGTGGTTGTCGTGTTTCGCAGTCCTCCGTCGTAAGAGTGGAAACGCTTGCTGTAATCATTTTTTCTTTTGAAAAATAGTGGACACGCTCTACCGTGCGGATCCTCCTCCAGCCATGCACTAAATTACTCACTTTCGCTGACGTGTGGGAGAGCCAGCATCGGGTCCACCAGCCATGCACTAAATTACTCCGTAGTAGAGTGATGGTAGACTACCCCGATCAAAGCGCCGCAGTAATGCCCAATGAGTCGTCAAATCACAAAACCCCCTCCTTTCCAGCAGTAAGTTGGACGGATGAAGCAACCATCATTTCACTCTTCTCTCTCAGCTTCCTCTCTACCCAACCCTCGCTTCTGCCTCATCTTGTTACTCATTTCTTCAAGAAAACCCCGACCTGCTTCTGCCATTGTTCTTCTCTCCCAAAGAAGGAAAGGTGAGCGCATCAATGGTGTTGATTCTAGCGAAGGCCCGGTCTTGCAACCCCGAGACTGATCCTATAACTCCCTCTCTTTTCTTCTTTTGGGTTTGTGATTATGGTTTCTTTTCTTTTATTTCTATTTGACAGTTTCTTGATGGACGCTGGAGCACCAGCCGAAGTGATGTCTATGGCTCCGTCCAAAACCGTCGAGGCTCATGGTATGAAGAAGCGCAAGCACCCCGCCGAGACTACCGCAGACAAGCTCAAAGCCATCGCCCTGTCCAAGCCCCCCTCTCCGGGATCCCTGATTAAGCAAGTCCAGGTAATATCTCTTCTTGACGATCTTTTTCTCGATCTTGATCGTGTTTTTTCATCTAACACGCAGTACTAGTACTAGTAGTACAATTTTCTGGGTGATCTTGCATGTGATTTTTGTGTGCCAAATGACGGTTCTAAATTCCTCTTTTGACCAAAACATGCGAGAGGTTGACACTGATTTCTTATAGATTACTTTCAACTACTCCCTCTGTCCCAAATTTCTTGTCTTAGATTTGTCTAGATACGGATGTACTAATACTAAAATGTGACTTGATACATTCGTATCTAGACAAATCTAAGACAAGAATTTTGGGACGAAGGGAGTACTTTATGAACATCAATGCTACCTTTTAAGAGGGTATATTTGCCTCAGTAACTTGTGTTATGGATTTTGCATGTAATCCCTCTGCTCTCATGCCTTTGAAGACATGTTCTAGTGTCTTTGTTCACTCATTTCTGTGCGTATATGTAGTCATTCATAGATGGAGTGTAATATCGAAAATCATCTTATATTTCTGAACGGAGGTAGTAATAAAATATGGTTTCTATTTGAATAGAACCAGGTCCGCGGTGGAGATGAAGTTCTCAAAGACATGTCGTGTGAACTGGAAGACCCGATGATGAGTTCTACTGCTGAACTATTCAGCTGTTGTGTCCTTGTCGCCATGTGTCCTGAACTAGTGTTTTCCTGTAGCATTGTTGTCAGGCGTGTTCTTGAGGCTGTACTTGACCACAACAATTTCCTGGTTGTGCCTTCGATTACGAAGGGTGTGGTTCTTGTAAAGCTTCCCAACAAATATGATGCGGCCTGTCTTCATCATCATGTTTATGAGTGGAAAGACCACTCTGCTAGGTTCTCCAAGGTTGGCAAGATGGTGATGGTGCGTGTAGACATCTCACATGAAGTCCATGGCCTAGTCAGTTATGCGGGGTTCATCCCGTAGGTCGGTGGCAAGAAATAGTCTGCAGAGTTTAGTTAGTGAAACTTTGCTTGTCTGTAGTAAGTACTATTGTTCAGTAATTGATTTGTGTTTGTGAACCCTGTATTGTTTATTAGTACTGCCGCTTTTGGTGTGTGGTCAGTCCTGAGAACGGTCTATGTTAATGTCTGTCCACTCAATTCAGTCTGTATATTTTGAAGTATCCAGATCATATTTTTTGTGAGGACGGTTTATCAATTATGGTTACACTCCAATATCTGTATGCATTGCAGGGTTTATCGCACCCACCAGGATTTCCAGTCCCATGGATGTTCGGTCCATACGATTTGTCACGACCTTTGGACTGTCCTGCTTGTGGGAGTAGGCAGGGCCCCTGCATGCCACGAGTAGTTGGACAATCAATCTTCTGTTTAGTACTTCAACATAGTGATTTCCTGGTAAGGATTCACTCGTGTCACATCAAGTAAATCTTATTGATTTATTGTCTAAATCTTATTGATTTAATGTCATGTTTTCTTTCTTTTCTTGCAATTTTACGATGCAGGTTTTTCCATGTGACATTCATCACAGAATAAACCGTTTGGTTTGCTCTACGATGGCTATTTTTGCAGGTTTCACTTCTTATGTCATGTCAGTAACGAAGGCACTGTCCATCACTTATATTACTGGAAAAAATTGGATCAGTCTGTTGTCTGAGTACAAGCTGAATCCCTATGATGAACTGCAGTTTGGTTTAACAAAAACGCCACAATTAGTCCTTCTCGCGTTTAAAAGAAATGAAGAAAAAAACTGGATCACAGTCACGGATCCTAGTCAAGTTAGAAAGCTGGTCATAGCAGACCAGACACGATCGCTGCTGTCTTGCACAGATCAAGCACTGGCAGTTGCTCTAGCACTGACAGCGGCAGCAGCTCAGTCTGATCCAGCTGAGGATTGGGCATCGACACCGGCACCTGCTCCGACACCGGCACCAGCTCTACAAGGAGCACCATCTCTGGCAGCAGCAACGGCTTCGGCACCTGCACCAACACTTGCACTTGCATCTGCTCCGGCCCGTGCAGTTGCACCGGCAACAGACTGGGCTGCAGTTCGCACTTCATATACCAAAGTCCTTACAAAAGCCGACATGTCCACCTTCTTGGTAAGCATTGGCCGCCCAAGTGCTTCGTTCTTTTTTCTTTCCATGTTGTTTCACATGATTCACTGTGTTGATCTAACTGTTTGGGTATGCCTTCTTGTTTGTAAATAGAGAATTCCTAGAGCAACGAGGGAGTCGTTCAACAATCCGGGCGACCGCGGCCAAGTTTCTCTTACCATGCGCAGCCTTGGTGTGAATGAACCTGCTCAATATACCGTAAGTACAAAGGATGGTCGCATGATGATTGATGCTAAAGGATGGTCAAGGTTCAAATCTAAATCATATCTTGCGGTAGGGGATGATGTCAAAATCGAACTTTCTCGGCAAGGAGAGCTGGTCCAAATCAACTTTGAAATTAGCAGCACGCAACTGCCAAACTAATCTATCCTCCGAGAGATTTTGATGTAATAATCTCGCATGGTGAAACAAGTGTCCTGTGCGTATAAGTAGTACGGCAGTATTATTTATCACATGGTATATCGTTGATAGAATTGCAACTCTGATTGCTGGTTAGGAACTGTCGTTCGATTTCATTCCAACAGTTGTCGTGCTTTATTCAATTTTGTGTATTCGCC
The DNA here is from genome assembly GCA_032464435.1 of Aegilops umbellulata. NCBI lineage: Eukaryota > Viridiplantae > Streptophyta > Magnoliopsida > Poales > Poaceae > Aegilops > Aegilops umbellulata. Next base: position 11,058,609 of record CP136060.1, on the reverse strand, counting down.
TTGCGACAGCATCTAAAACTAGTTGTACCGATCGCTTGCAATATGAAAAGCGCTGAGGTAGAACACATGGGCCCCCAAACATGCAGGGTCGGCCTGCGGCCCAAAGTCCAGAACCGTGAGCCTATCTGAGTATTATATTCTCAGCTGAACCCCCATAAAAAAAGTTGAACCCCCATAATGCCCGTGCGTTGTAGAGGGAGTATATTTCTCGGCAAGGTGAGCCTGTGATATAAAAGATTTGTATATTTCTTTACAGAGGGAGTATCTCTCTGTCAAAAAATATATTTATGTGTAACTAGTTACTCCTGTCTGTCTACTTCCTTTCGCTGATATGTGGGGCAACCAGCAACGGGGTCCACGTGCCATATGCACAAATTAGAGTGCACAAGTTCACGGTAGACACACCCTGGTCGTAGCGCCGTAGTAATGCCCAATGAGCCGTCAAATCACAACCCCCCCCCCCCTTCCAGCTTTAGCAGTAAGCTGGACGGACGAAGCGACAATATTTCACTGGGCCTGAATCCCCTTCTCCCTCGTCTGCTTGTTCAGAGAAAACCCCCTCTCGGTGATTGCATAGGGTTTTCTCATGGAGAACCAGGTACGAATTCTTCATCCATCCCTGATAAACCCAAGTCCCTTGGTCGCAGGTAATCCTAGGATGGCAGCCGCCGCCGTTGATGCATTTTTCTTCCTACTGAATCTAGTGTGTTTCATTTGCAGTGCCCAAAGTGCGAGTACCCTACAGGTTTCTGCGCCCTCGGCGAGACCCCGCACTTGTTCCTTCTCATCCTAACATAGCATTTTGAAACGCGCATAGTATGTTCCTAGAATCCTCTTTTCTATCCGGGAGGGTGGGGGTTTTTTGAACATGCTGTGTTCTCATATTATTTTTCCTGCAGTGTATTATTTGCTCTGCCAGAACACATGTACTCAAGATGCTCGGCCTTGCCATAACTGAATACACTAGTTTAATGGTCACAGTGAAGACAAGCCATGGATATAAGTTCCGAGTTGGGTTCATGAACCAAGAAGATCGCTGCTTTTTTTATGGCCGAACTTGGATAAACTTTCTCAAGTGTTACGGACTGAAAGTTGGCGCACGAATGTTGATGGAAATAGCAGAACCTGGTCTCATCTTCACTGCGATCTTCCACCCCGACGTCGTTCCAATTGTTCATCCATGTTAGTTTTATATCTGGTTCTTGCTTGTTGCCTCGATTACTTCTTAATCCACCTATTATGTCTAACTAATCACAATTTAACTTTAGAAGTAGCAACGGATCTCTCACGAAGATGCTACTTCTAACTAATATTTTCTTATAATTGGTGGCACGTGTAGGTTTTTTCAGAGTTAAGCAGTCTGCTCGTTTGTTACTCTGTAATAACTCGGCTGTTACTAATGGCACTGAAGTTGACTGGATCGACATCCACAAGTTCCTACACTTTATTGATCGTCTTGAGGTCCTTGTGGGGCGTTTTAATGGTGGAAGACCACGTGGGATATGTGTGCCACTGCTGCACTCCTTGAACAGGTCCAACTGTGTCGAGAAACTTATGGTACGAGCTGTTTTCTGTTATATATGTTGTTCATAAACTATTGCTTATACACAGTTTTACAGTTGTGATCTTCTTGAAACATGAACTGCCGAGTTCTATTGTTCCTATACAGATGCCTGACCATGGTCGGGTCAGACTTGCGCTTGGTCACAACATGATGTTTATGTCGACCTACTCAGTTCCCCTTGGAGGTGAAAAGATACTTATTCATGGGTGGTCTCAAATAATGAAGGCCCGTCCATCTTGGAGAATAGGACAGAAGATTATGTTCATGCTTTTCCATGGCTCTAAAGCGAATATCATGTTTATTGACCACGTTGTGAGATGAAGCCGCTTTCAGAAGGTTGTGGATGTGCGGGGTGGCGCCTGGGCCTTGTCCTGGGGCTTGGCGGCCTCACCCTTGGTTAACTGTAGGCAAAGTAGCACTGTTCGAGGCGTGCTTTGTACAGTTGAACATGTATAAGTACTCATACTGCTTTTAGCTTTGGTTGTTAAGTGCCCCTGCTGGTTTCAGTTAAGGTTGTTAAGTACTCCTGCTGCTTTTAGTCTGTCATGTTTCTTCAGTCCTGTCTTCATCCAGCCGCCAAAACCAAACCAGCGCCGGCAGGGCCGCCTGCTTCCGCCTCCCACGGCTGGCTGCGCCTCAGCGCATGCATCGCCACCCCACCGTCTCCTAAATTGTTAACGTCGACGTCCTTCGCGCGCTTTGGTGCGCTCGCCGCGGCGCCGCCCTCTCGCGTTGTCAACATGGTCAACAAACAACAGGAATCGGCAGAAGTACGTGGAGAGGATGACAGTAGGGGCCCACCACGTCAATGTATGGAAAAATAAAATGCTTCCTCCTAGCGTTTTCCTGACATCTGGGACCCACGACATTGTGAGCGTATATAGTCAATAGACAAGAGAACGGCACAAGATCGGCTGACACCTGGGACGTAGCTACTCGAGCAGTATTTTTTTGTTTGGTATTGTTGAGACGGAGCAAGGTTTGAACTGGGGTGTGGCCCGTCTAGCCCAGGCTTATATTTTATGTTCACCATGTGACCAGCCCAGCTATTTTACTTTGTGAAAATGAGCCCAGTTTATTTTTTTAAGAATACCCAATCCAGGCCTACTTATTTTTCTACGCCCTGATGGGCTGCAACTCTTTCAAGACGCCAGCAAATCTTGAAAGTAATATGAAATGGGTTGTAAATATAAAAACAGATGACAAATTGGCAATTACTTTATAATTTCTGAATTTTATCACATTTTCAGATTCCTATTTCACTAGACATTAACCTAATTTAAATATATCTTCAAAGTACTTTAAATCTGGTTGGACATTTTGGTATTAAAAATAGTTTGGAACCCACAGAAATATGCAAAATTGGCCCTGGCCAACCAAAAAAACGACTCCAATAAATTGCATAAGAAGTTTCCATGAGCTATATATAAATTATTAAAAAAAGAGGGAGTGGTCTGACTTGTGGGCCTGTTTAGTTGACGCGTATGCAAGATTTTTTTAGTTATTATATACGTCAACAAACGATTCTAGTAGACGTAACCGTTGGATGTCAATCCAACGGCCGTCGTGTTTCTTCAATCTCTGATCTTCTGGCTCCAGCCGCCAAAGCAGCGCCGGCGGGACCGCCTACTCCCGCCTCCCGTGGCCGGCTGTGCTGCCGCGCAGGCCTCAGTGCCCCCTACTACTCCCACCGCTGGCCAGGGCATCCCTCTACTCTCCCACACCCCCTGTTATTCTGCGGCGACGGCAGCGTCACACCACAGCCGAACCGGTGAACGCTCGTACTCCTCTCCGTGTGGGCATCCACTGCCGCGCCTTCCCCGGCTCCGCGTCGTCTCCTTCCTATGCCTCGCCGTCGTCCACCGCCGTGGTGCTTTCGGCGAGGCGTGGTCAAAGTGGTCAATGACCGACTTCCATCGGAAGAGTACTGTACGTGGAGAGGCTGACAGTTGGGTCCACGGCAGCCGCAAGGAAGTGCCTCCTTATTACGCTGAGAATAATTATTCCTCCACCTAACAGCGGGGACCCACCGGACGGGCCACCAGTATTTTGGGAAAAAAATGTTTCCCCCTGACTGCTGGGACCCACCAGACGGGCCACCGTATTTCGCGAAAAAAACGTTCCCCCCGCTGTCAGCTCGGACCCACCGGAAGTGCCTCCTTATTACGCACAAAAAATTGAATACTCCCCCGGCTAACTGGGACCCACCTTGGTGGGAGGCTTACTTGTGGGCCTACTAAGTTGACGGGGACGAAGGGCTTTGTCAACTTAGTCAATATGAACGATTCTAGCTCCAGTGACCGTACGATGTCCATCCAACGGCCGTAGTGCTTCTTCAACCTCTGGTCTTCTTGCTCCAGCCACCCAAAGCAGCACCGGTCGTGCCGCATGCTCCTACCTCCCATTGCCGGCTGTGCTGCCGCGGAGGCCTCACCGCCCCCTACTATTCCCACCGCTGGCCAGGCCCTGCGGCGACGGCAGCCTCACACCGCAGCCGGACCAGTGAACCCTCGTACTCCTCTCCGCGCGCGCGGGCTTCTACTGCCACGTCTTCCCCGGCTCCCCGTCGTCCCCTTCCTAGGCCTCGCCGTCGTCCACCGCCCTCGTGCTCTCGGCGCGGCGTGGTCAACGTGGTCAAGGAACGACTTCCATCGGACGTGGACTGTACATGGAGAGGCTGACAGCTGGGTCCACGGAGGCAGCAAGGAAGTGCCTCCTTATTACGCGGAAAATAATGATTCCTCCACCTGACAGCAGGGACCCACCGGACGGGCCACCGTATTTCATGAAAAAAACGTTTCCCCCCTGACTGCTGGGACCCACCAGCTACATCTTCGCACGCAAGGAAGTGCCTGACAGTCGGGACCCACCTGGTCGAAGCGTACGTAGCGTTGTCATTCTGGTCGCGAACGTGTACGTACATATATACTGGTGGATGTAGAGGCGCGCACGTGTCGTAGTAGAGGCGGCCAGGGTGCAAGAAAGAAAATACGGCCACGTATGTGTACATACGGGCGGGGTCTCGAACGCCTACTCGTGCATACGTACGGCGAGGGCTGGTGTACATGGCTGGGTCGGAACGGAGAAACAGCGTCGTCGTCGTGTTCATGGGTCGGAACGGAATGCGTGGTCGTGTTCATCGGGAGGGCTTGAACGGAAGAGGCGATGGAAACGAGGCCTAGCGTACCACACAACGGAGGAAACGGACCTCCTACGGTCGAAACGGGGGTCCTGTTGATCGGGAGGGGTGTGGCGTACCGCACAACGGAGGAAACGGACCTCCTACGGTCGAAACGGGGGTGTGGCGTACCGCAAAACGGAGGAAACGGACCTCCTACGGTCGAAACGAGGGTCATGTTGATCGGGAGGGGTGTGGCGTACCGCAAAACGGAGGAAACGGACCTCCTACGGTCGAAACGGGGGTCCTGTTGATCGGGAGGGGTGCGGCGTACCGCAAAACGGAGGAAACGGACTTGTGTTGGAGCGCTACGGTCGAAACGGGGGTCCTGTTCATCGGGAGGGGTGTGGCGTACCGCAAAACGGGACTCCACGGGATACTGTTTATCTCCACCTTGACCCCCTCCAGCCTCCATGAGCTACTGTTCATCCACCGTCGACCTCCTCCGGCCTCCACGGGCTCCTGTTCATCCAGCCTCCACCGCGCGCTACTCCACCGGCTACTGTTCAACCACCCCTCCACCGTCTACTGTTCATCCAGCCCTCCACACCACGGGGTCCTGTTCAACCACCCCTCCACGGGCACCTCTCCATCGTCTATTGTTCATCCTGCCCTCCACACCACGGGGTCCTGTTCATCCACCCCTCCACGGGCACCCCTCCACCGTCTACTGTTCATCCAGCCCTCCACCACACCACGGGGTCCTGTTCATCCAGAGGCAACACCACCGCTCACTGTTCATCCAACCCCCCCCCCCCCCCGCAACACTCACTGTTCATCCCATCGATCGGCTTCAGTTAGCAGCAGTAGCCAAGGAATCGCTCGATCGGGTTCAGTTAACAGCCATCGATCGATCGCTCGGGTTCAGTAACGCGTAGCCTGCAGTGCAATCGCTCGGGTTCAGTAGAGCCCAACGCCTCGCTCGGGTTCAGTTAGAGCCAATGCCTCGCACACACGCGGGTACGTGTACGAGAGAAACGCGCATCGCTCGGCCCCCGACCTCCCACCGTAACCAGGAACTCCCCAAATTTTCCTCCCCCTCGCTTCTACCACGATTTTTTTCGTCATGGACGGCCCAAAGAATGTCATGCAGCTGCATCTCCGGCCCGCCCAGGACGAAAAGCCCATTTTCTGTCATGATTTTTTGTCATAGAAGTAGGAGCCCACCACATCTATGATGATACCGGGTTTTGTCACAATTATCGTCATAGAAGTGTCATATGTATGACAGGAAAAAAATTCGTTCGGCCCAAAATGTCACGGATGTGACTTTTTTTTGTAGTGGTCCGAACGGCGGATCAGGATCCGGCTCTCATGGTCCGGGTCACGGAGGCGGTAGTTCAAACTCCAGGTTTCAAGGCCATGGTAGCCAGGGTGGCTACAACCAGCAGAATAATCAGGGAAATCAGCAGCAGCAGTCTGGTTATCAGAGCAACCCAAAGCAATTGAATAGTGGACAGTATCACGTCTTCACTACAAGCTTGTGTAAGCGGGATCAGAAGCTTCATAAGAGGGCAGTGAATGTTGTTGAGCCGGTGGTGCCACGTTATTTACGGTGGTCAGGGTAGCCTATTGTGTGGAGTCGCGATGATCATCCGCCCCAGGTTGATAATCCGGGTCACCTAGCTCTGATGGTGGTGCCTCAGGTTGGGGGCTATAAATTTACTAAGGTACTCATGGATGGAGGTAGCAGCATTAACATACTTTATTATGAGACCTTCCGTCGCATGGGACTGACAGATAAGAATCTTAAACCGTCAACCACTGTTTTACATGGTGTGGTGCCGGGTAAGTCAGCCTACCCAGTGGGTAAGATATCTTTAGGAGTTGCCTTTGGAGATGGGCATGATTCCAGGACTGAGACTTTAACCTTCGAAGTGGTCAAGATCAAGAGCCCTTATCATGCTCTGTTTGGGCGGCCGGCTTATACTAAGTTCATCGCAAGGCCTTGTTATGTTTACTTGCAGCTTAAGATGCCGGGTTACAAGGGCACCATCATCATGCACGGGAGTTGAAAGGTGGCTTTGGAGTGTGAGGAAGGTGATGCCGCGTATGCTGAATCAGTTTGTGCAATGGAGGAGCTGAAATTTTACAAGGATAATGTTGACCCGGGAGACATGACGTCCTTGAAAAAGCCAACCACAAAGCATGAGCCTTCCTTAAAGTTTAAGTCGGCAGATGACAATAAATTGGTTGACTTCATCCCTGGCGACTCATCTAAGCAGTTCAGCATCAGCGCTAATCTAGATCCAAAATAGGAAAGCGCGCTCATCAAGTTCATCCGTGAGAACTGGGACATCTTTGCATGGAAGCCTTCAGACATGCTGGGTGTACCGAGGGAACTCGTTGAGCACACTCTTAATATTGATCCAAAGTTTAAGCCGGTCAAACAATTTCTTCACTGATTTAACGAGGAGAGGCGGAAGTCTATTGGTGAAGAGGTGGCCCGGCTCTTAGTGGTCGGGTTTATCCTTGAAGTTTTCCATCCTGAGTGGTTGGCTAACCCGGTGTTGGTGCTTAAAAAGAATGGCACTTGGAGAATGTGTGTGGATTACATGGACTTAAATAAGGCTTGTCCGGCTGATCCGTTTGCTCTCCCTCATATTGATCAAATCATTGATGCTACGGCAGGTTGTGAGCGTTTGAGTTTTTTGGATGCCTATTCTGGTTATCATTAGATCAAAATAGCAGTTAAGGACCAGGAGGAGACAACTTTCATTACTCCATTTGGAGCCTTCTGCTATGTGTCTATGCCTTTTGGGCCCAAGAGCGCCCAGGTGACTTACCAGCGGTGTGTACAGAATTGCCTTCATAGTCAGATCGGGCGTAATGTGCATGCTTATGTAGATGACATTGTGGTGAAGTCAAGAAAGAAGGAGACCCTGATTGATGATTTGAAGGAGATGTTTGACAATCTCCGGGTTTACAAGATGATGCTTAATCCGGCCAAGTGTGTTTTTGGTGTGCCATAAGGCACGCTCTTGGGTTTTCTGGTTTCTAACAGAGGCATTGAAACTAACCCGGAGAAGATCAAAGCCATTACTTCGTTGGCTAAGCCAGCGTGTGTTAATAATGTTCGGCATCTGGTGGGTCGTATTGTAGCTCTAAGCCGGTTCATAAGCCGGTTAGGTGAGAAGGCTATTCCTCTTTATCAGATGATGAAGAAGAAAAATCATTTTGTTTGGAGTGATGCTGCTCATCAAGCATTTGAGGATCTGAAGAAACAGCTGGCTGAGCCGCCCGTTCTTGCTGCCCCTATTGATAAGGAGCCGTTGTTGTTATACGTGGCTGCTAACAGCCGAGCAGTCAGCGTAGCTATTGTGGTGGAAAGGAAAGAGGCAGGCAAAGAATACCCGGTTCAACGGCCAGTTTACTACATCAGTGATGTGCTTATTGAGTCCAAGCAGAGATATTCACACTGGCAAAAGCTTGTGTATGGGGTTTTCATGGCAAGCCGGAAGCTCAACCAATATTTTTAGGGTCATCCCATTACTGTGGTTAGCTCTGCTCCTTTAGGAGACATCATCCAAAATAGGGAAGCCACAAGCCGGGTTGATAAATGGGCCATTGAGCTTGGACCTCACGGTTTAAAGTATGTGCCTCATACGACCATCAAGTCCCAAGCACTTGTGGATTTCATCAATGATTGGACAGAGTTCCAGGCACCTGAGGAAAAGTCGGATAACACATATTGGACTATTCACTTTGATGGATCCAGGCAGTTGGAGGGCTCGGGGGCTGGAGTTGTCTTGACTTCCCCACGAGGTGATAAATTTCCTTATGTTCTCCGGCTAATGTTCCCTTGTACTAACAATGCAGCTGAGTATGAGGCCTTGCTCCATGGTCTTCGGATGGCTAAAGAGATGAATTTAAGCCGGGTGAGGTGTTTTGGCGATTCAGATCTGGTAGCTCCACAAGTCTCTGGCACTTGGGATTCTAAGGATCCACTCATGGCGGCTTATCGCCGAGAGGTTGATGCTATTGCGGGTCATTTCAAGGGTTATCAAGTTGAGCATATTGATTGCAGGAAGAATGAGGCAGCTGATACTTTAAGCCGGTTAGGGTCTCAGCATAAGCCGGTGCCACCTAACACGTTCCTGGATATTTTGCTTAACCCTTCTGTCAAATTACCTACAGAGGAGGATCTTGTTGTCCCTGACCCAGAAGCACAATTGGTGGCGGCTCTTCATGCTATTCCTGATTGGACAGTTCCGTATTTGGCCTACATGACCCGGTGTGAGTTGCCAGAGGATGAGATCTTGGCCAGACAGATAACCCGGCGGTCTAAGTCAATGTCAATTGTCAATGGGGAGTTGCATCATCGCAGTGTCACAGGGGCATTTCAGCGTTGCGTCTCTCCTGAAGAAGGCTGTGAGATTCTATGAGAGATTCACGAAGGAGATTGTGGTCATCATGCCGGTTCTAAATCTCTTGTAGCCAAGGCTTTTCGTCATGGGCTCTATTGGTTGACGGCTCATGCTGATGCTGAGGATTTGGTAAGAAAATGTGATGACTGTCAGAAATTTTCACGACGAGCTCATGTGCCGGCTCAAGAATTGAGGATGATTCCAATTACTTGGCCGTTTGCAACTTGGGGGCTTGATATGGTTGGGCCTTTTAAGAGGTCCAAGGATAAGAAGACCCACCTTTTGGTGGCAGTTGATAAGTTTACTAAGTGGGTTGAAACAGAGCCGGTTAGTAAGTGTGATGCAGCAACGGCGGTTCAATTCATGAAGAAGGTGATCTTTCGTTTTGGCTTTCCACACAGCATTATAACAGATAATGGCACTAACCTCTCTAAAGGCGCTATGAAAGAATTTTGTCAATGGGAGCATATCCGGCTTGATGTTTCCTCTGTGGCTCACCCTCAGTCCAATGGTCAGGCAGAACGAGCAAATCAAGAGATTTTGCGAGGTATCAAGCCCCGGTTTATGGTTCCTTTGCAAAGAACGTCGGGTTGTTGGGTAGAGGAGTTACCCTCAGTATTATGGAGTATCAATACAATCCCCCAACAAATCAACGGGTTACACACCTTTCTTCATGGTTTATGGAGCAGAGGCGGATCTCCCTAGTGACATCCGTCATGATTCACCCTGGGTGGCGGCTTACGTTGAAGCTGATAATGAAAAGGCACGTCAAGATGCACTTGACCTATTGGATGAGGAGCGTGATCTCGCGGCGGCTCGATCGGTGATTTATCAGCAAGACCTGCATCGTTATCACAGCCGTCGGATCAAAACCAGAACCTTTCAAGAAGGTGACTTAGTGCTCTGGCTCATCCAGGACCAAAAGGATATGCATAAGCTATCGGCTCCTTGGGAAGGACCATTTGTGGTCAGCAAGAATCTGCATAATGGGTCATACTATCTTATCGAGTTCGAGACCACAAGGACTCACGTAAGTTGGAGGAGGAGACCCGTTGGCCGTGGAATATAGCTCATCTTCGGCCATACTAGACTTGAGCCACCGGCTCTCATGATGTACATAGTCAGATGATGTATATATTATAAACCGTATAATAAAGCCGGCATCCCTGATTATTCAGGGCCTCTGTCGTTTCACTTCCTCGAAGCTGAGTCTTTATCATCATCTTACATATTCATTTACTGAACCTAAAAACTCAAAACTACACCTAATTAAACCTAGCACTAACCTAAAACAAATCAAGAAAATAGAGAACAAAAAACAGGAAAAAAACAGGAAAAAAATACCGCTTGCTCCGGCGAGGTCGGCCGGTTGGGCGGGGCGGCGCAGGGGCCGCGGGGAGGAGGACGGCAGCGGGGCGGGGCGGCGCAGGGACCTCGGGGAGGGGTCCGGCACAGGGGTGGCCCGACGCAGGCCACTCCGGCGACGGGGCGCGGCAGGACAGCGGGGCGACGGGGCGCGGCGGGGCGGCGCGGCGCGGCGGGACGACGGGGCGGGGATGGCCAGTGGCGGCTACAGAGGAGAGAGGCGGGTGCACGGGAGGGAGGGAGAGAGAGAAAGAGAGAGAGGGGGAGACGGCTCGGCCCGTTAAGTGGGCCTTCTTTGTCGTCTGTTAGCCGACGGCAACCAGGGCCACCGTTAGGGCTGGCCCACATCTCCTCTTTGCCTTCCGCAAGCAGATGGCAAAGGACTAACATTGCCGTCCGCCAGCAGACGGCAAAGTAATCACCTCTTTTGCCGTCCGCTAGCGGACGGCAAAGAATCTGACCTAGCCACGCCGTGCCCTGTGGGGCCCACCTGGCTCTTTGTCGTCTGCCTTATAGCTCTTTGTCGTCAGCTGGACGGCAAAGAGGCAGCTGACGGCAAATAGCATATTTTCCATCTGCCCTTTCTTTGCCGTTTGCTTTGTGGAAGCGGACGGCAAAGAGGCTCTTTGCCGTTAGCTGGCGGACGCAAAGACCTGGCGGACGGCAAAGAAGCTGATTCCAGTAGTGTGTGTGGCCATTTTTATATCTGAGATTTCCCAGTCGTCGGCTTCGGCCCCCTTGTAGATACTACTGGGGTGTTTAGAATTGCGCATGACTACGCTTAACCCAACATCTTTGTCCATGAAGGAGGTGCCAGTGCGGTGAACCAGGCAATTAGACTATGCGGTTTTATTGCTCGCACTTAGCCGTAGGAGTTTGACGATGGGACTACGAAGTAGCCCCTGGTATGTATGTGGCTATCCTAGTTCGGATACATTGCATAGGTGACCAAAAAATGGTCCTTCACGTAGTACGGAAGAAATCACTGGGGATTTTGATAAGTTGCCATGTGGCTGACCAACTCTCGCCGCATCATGACAGTTAATTTTCGGCTTTCTCTACTAAGGTTCTTAACCAGGCGAACCAGAAACACAATCGCAGTAGTTCTCCCTTTACTATCCTAGCCGATCAGACGGAATGTAAGGTAGCAAACACAGGAGCCGGGCAACCCAACTGTTGACCAAAGACATGATTCGGAGTCAATGCATATAATGCCAAGCTCGGGACGCCGAATTGTGCTATGAAGCCGTTCGGACTTTTTTAGTTGGCAACACATATGTTGTCATATAGAGCCCCTGGCAATTTTTTGCCGAGGTGCGCGCGTAAGACAACTAAAGAGACAGAATAAAGTCTATAAGTGAGGACGGTACCGAGGAAGAATTCGCTTCACTAGAATCTGATTGATACGTCAAAACGTAGTATTACGGACGGTACCATAATTACCAAGGCTATTTTACATGTCGGGGGTCTTAAGGCTAAAGAGAAAAGCTCTATACAGGTTCTTTGAGTGAGATTATGGTCTACAAAATCCTTTGCACCTTCCTGCCACACGTCTGCGCCGCTTTCGTCTGAACAAAAAAAGATTCCTTAAGAGGAATAGTCTTCAACTATTTGTACGGAACCGGGCTCGGAGAGGGTCCTTGTGAGTCTGTAGGATGAGTAGATTTTAATTCACGTGTGGTAAAGGATAAAAAATAAGTAAAAACGAGGGGGGCCATATAGGGTCAAACCGTACTATAGGCATGTCTTTATTTTGCCTCTGCTGACGCCCAAGGTACTTTGAGTGCATAATGGTGCACACACAGTACGAATCTCGCTGATGTACGTGGCACTCGACGGAGGCAGAACTGCTAATCCGACCCTGGGATTGCCGGGCTGCGCGTATGCCGAACTGTCTGGCCTTGCGTAATAAAGTTTGACGGCTTAATAGCCGATGAGGTGTGCGGTTTGACAGGGTTGCTTTGTACTTCAGCCGCGATGGCCGCGGTATGTTCCTTGGTACGGAGGGAGCGCTCCATGTTTCCGTTAATTGCAATGACGCCACGTGGACCGGGCATCTTGAGCTTTAGATAGGCCTAGTGCGGGACCGCGTTAAAGCGAGTGAAAGCGGTTCGTCCGAGCAGTGCGTGATAGCCACTGCGGAATGGGACGATATCGAAGATCAAGTCTTTGCTTCGGAAGTTGTCCGGCGAACCAAAGACGACCTCCAGCGTGATTGAGCACGTGCAGTAGGCTTCTACACCAGGGATTACTCCTTTAAAGGTAGTTTTAGTGGGCTTGATTCTTGACGGATCGATATCCATTTTGCGGACGGTGTCCTGATAAAGTAAATTGAGACTGCTACCTCCGTCCACGAGGACTCGCGTGAGGTGGAATCCGTCGATGATTGGATCGAGAACAAGAGTTGCCGAACCTCCATGACGGATACTGGTTGGGTGGTCCTTTCGGTCAAAGGTGATCGGACAGGCCGACCATGGGTTGAATTTTGGGGCGACCGGCTCTAAGGCATGGACGTCCCGTAGGGCGCGCTTGCGTTCCCTCCTAGGGATATGTGTGACATATATCGTATTCATTGTTTTTACCTTGGGGGGAAATTGCTTCTGTCCCCCTGTGTTCGGTGGATGAGGCTCTTGGTCATCGTCGTCGCTGGGCGACCCTTTCCCCTTGTGTTCGGCGTTAAGTTTGTTGGCCTGTTTAAAGACCCAACAATTCCTGTTGGTGTGGTTAGCGGGCTTATAGGGGGTGCCATGAATCTGGCAAGGCCGATCGAGTATTCTGCCTAAACAGGATGGGCCATCTCTGTTTGCCTTGAATGGCTTCTTCCGTTGACCGGGTTTGGAGCCACTGAATCCGGCATTGGCCGTCATGTCCTGGGTTTCTTCATTATTGCTTTGACGCTTGTGCTTGTTGCGTCGTGGCTTGCCGTTGCCGTCCCTGGGTTCGGAGGTGCCAGGGTCGCTGTTGTTGTTACTTCTACGAGCGAGACAGCTATCCTCTCCTGTGCAAAAGCGGGTCATAAGTGCGGTGAGGGCTGCCATGTATTTCAGCTTTTTCTGGCCGAGGTGTCGGGCGAGCCACTCATCTCGGACGCTATGCTTGAAGGCCGCGAGGGCTTCAGCGTCCGGACAATCCACAATCTGGTTCTTTTTTATGAGGAACCTGGTCCAGAGCTGTCGAGTCGATTTCCCGGGTTGCTGGATTATGTGGCTAAGGTCATCGGCGTCTGGGGGGCGGACATAGGTGCTTTGGAAGTTGTCTCTAAATGCGTCCTCCAAGTCTTCCTAGCTACCAATAGAGTTTTCTGGTATGTTGTTCAGCCAGTGCCGTGCTGGCCCCTTTAGTTTTGGGGGTGGTACTTGATCGCATGTAGATCATCACCGCGTGCCATGTGGATGTGGAGAAGAAAGTCTTCAATCCATACTGCGGGATCTGTTGTGCCATCATATGATTGTTCACGGGTTTAAACCCTTCTGGGAACTGGTGCTCCATTACCTCATCGATGAAGCATAGGGGGTGTGTGGCGCCTCTGTATCGGGCAACGTGACGGCGCAGTTCAGATGAAGTCCGTATGCAGTTTTCGGCCCGGGCATGGTTGTTCTTGTCGCGCCAGGCTTGACAGCCGCCCTCACGCGCCGGGGCACGCCCCCGCGATCCGTAGATTGATCTTGTCTGCCCTGCTCAATTCCCCAGGTCTTGTCGTAGGTCATATGTGTATCCCCGAGCTGTTGTTTCTCTGCTTTTACGGTGAGGTGGCGCGGGCTGGTGTTCGGCTTGAGTTGTCGTTCTGTCCCGACCATGTGGTGGTTGGTCAGGTCCGTTAGACACGTTATGCGCGGGTGGTACGGGCTCCAGCGCCTCATCGTCAAATTGGGGTAGCAGCTTACTCTTTGGGTAACTCTTTGTTGGGCGCTCAAGGCCGTATTCTTCGGATGCCAGGACATTGGTCCATCTGTCGTTGAGCAGATCTTGGTCAGCTTGAAGCTGCTGCTGCTTCTTTTTTAGGCTTCTTGTCGTGGTATGAGCCGGCGCTTAAAGCGCTCTTGTTCAAGGGGTTCCTCTGACATGATAAAGTCTTCGTCGTTGAGGCTCGCGTCGTCCTTGGAGAGTGGTAGATAGTTACTATCCTCTGAGTCTTCGTTCCCTGCTTGTTCGTCAGGGCCAACTTGCCTGTCCTCCCGGTCATCCTGTTCGGATGTTGGTTCAATGGGGTCTTCTTGGTCTTCGGCATTCTCCGGAGTATCATTCTCTCCGGTGCCGATATTGTTGTCTTTTCTGCAACGCGATTTAGAGCGGCGCAGCTGACGTCGACGCTTCGGTGGTATCTCAGGAGGTTCATCCTTGACTGGGTCCTTCTCATCATCGTTGTTGCCTTCTTTAGGTGTGTCCACCATGTATACGTCGTATGAGGAGGTGGCCGTCCAGCGTCCGGTGAACGGCGGGTTTCGGGCCTACTCCTCTCCGGCATCGTCATCCATATTGTCGATGTCTTCGGAGGCGTAGTCGAGCATGTCGGTTAGATCCTCGACAGTGGCTATAAAGTGGGTGGTGGGTGGGAAGTAAAGTTCCCTATTTCCATCCCCTAGTCTGGGCTGGGCGCAATTTGGAAGCGGCTCCTCTGTGATGGCGAGGGACCGCATTAAGTCGAGAGCCTCGTTTAAGAGCGAGGTTTGGGCAGGGATCGGAGTTCCCTAGCCGAGCCCGCATGACGCGGGTTGCGACGGTCTAGGGGTAGTGTTCGCAAAAGAGCCCGGCTTTATGATGATTATCGGCGACACCATTCCTTCTGGTTCTCCCGTATTGAGCTCTGCGGCCGCAGAGAGTCCGGCGGGCTCTAGTCTCCTGTTTTCGGACCTGGTGATGTGCTCCGGATCCAAGGCCAGAGCGGCGGTTGGAGCCGCGAACCCTTGGAAGATCAAGTCTCCTCGGATATCAGCAACATGATTCAGATTTCCAAAACTGATCTGATGACCAGGGGCGTAGTTCTCGATCTGCTCCAACTGGCCAACCGAGTTGGCAGCAGTGCGAAGCCGCCGAATACGAAGATCTTGCCGGGGAGGAAAATCTCACTCCCGATAGCATAGTTGTAGGTGATCGATGGAGCCATCGAGCCTTTTGACGACGACACAGTGGAACTCTCAATGAAAGCACCAATGTCGGTGTCAAAACCGGCAGATCTCGGGTAGGGGTCCCGAACTGTGCATCTAAGGATCGAAGGTAACAGGAGGCAGGGGACACAATGTTTACCCAGGTTCGGGCCCTCTCGACGGAGGTAATACCCTACTTCCTGCTTGATTGACTTTGATGAGTATAGGGGTTACAAGATTTGATCTACCTCAAGACCATGGTGGCTAAACCCTAGATGTCTAGCCTGTATGATTATGATTGCCTCTACGGACTAAACCCTCCAGTTTATATAGACACCGAAGGGGGTTAGGGTTGTACAGAGTCGGTTTACAGAGAAAGAATCTTCATATCCGCATGCCAAGCTTGCCTTCCACGCCAAGGAAAGTCCCCTCCGGACATGAGAGAAAGCCTTCCATCTTGTATCTTCACGGCCCATGATTCTGGCCCATGTTACACAGCCCGGACGCCCGAGGACCCTGTAATTCAGGACTCCCTCAGCAGCCGTCCGTTTTGTGCCTTCCACAATGTACACAGCCACAACACCAATGTCTGCCAAGAGCTCGGGGCCATCCGCGACAGGCACTTCGGTCGATGCCCCGAGCGTAAAGATCGAGGCTACGGCCATGGAGGAGGTCGAAGTGGAGGATGTTGGGACCGCGGTCCCCGCGAGGAGTGGCGTGACCAGCCTCGTGAGGACCGCTGGTAGGGCCAGCCTCGCGAGGGTGCCTGGAGGGATCAGCCTCGTGAGGACCGTCCTCAGGGAAAAGTAGGCCTCCCTCCGCTTCCACCACCACCAAGGAGGAACGACGATCATCACCAGGACGAGGGGGTTGGGGGCTTCCAGGAAACATGCACCATCGCGTGCATCTTGGGTGGCGCTCAGGCCCCAACCTCTCAGCGCATCTTCAAGCAGTTCGCTCGTGAGGTGAACGCGGCGCTCCCCAGGCTCGAGGCCACACACCCGCTTAGGGGGTCCAAGTGCACCATCACCTTCAGCTCGTCCGACCAGCTCAAGTGCGCGGCAACTGTCGGCGCCCTCCCGATGCTCTGCTCGCCCGTCATCAGCAATGTCCTTGTCAACAAGACCCTCATCGATGGCGGTGCGAGGCTCAATGTTCTTTCCATCGAGACGTTCGACCACCTCCAAGTGCCATTTGATCAGCTGCAGCCCACCAAGCCCTTCTCATGAGTGACCGACGGCTCCACCACTCCGATAGGGTAGATCCGCCTCCCTGTCACCTTCGGCCAACGCGAAAACTACCGCACCGAGCTCATCGACTTCGACGTCGCCCACATCCGCCTATCGTACAATGCCATCCTTGGGTATCCGGCCCTGGCCAGGTTCATGGCGGTGACCCATCATGGCTACAATGTCCTCAAGATGCCAGGGAACCGCGATGTCATCACGATCACCTGCGAGGAAAAGGACGCGGTGTGCTCTCTCGGGCGTGCCTACCAGGCTGCGGCAGTCGAGGACCCGGACAACGAAGGCGCCATCTACCCTCCTGAGGCTGTTCCCAAGAAGAAGAAGAAGCTGCTCTGCCAAGAGCCTCAGGAGAGCGGTGTCTCCAGCCGCACCACCTCAGGACCTGCGCCCACAGATGGGGGCGCCTCCCTCCCTTGCATAGGACGTCTTCAGCTGCTTCAACATCTCTCCAGCAACGGTGCTAGGTGACATTTTCCGGTTCATTCAGTTGGGGGTGCCCCTCGGGCTGCATTATCCCCAGATCGCATGGGCATGTCCCTGCGACATGTGTCCTTTTGCATCTTTAATTTACTTTGTTGGAGGCGCCCCTCGGGCTGCATCATCCGCAGGCCGCATCGGTCCGTCCCTGCGGCATGTATCATTCTTGCACTCATCTGAACTAGCGTTACCTCCTTTAATATGATTTATGTTGTCACATGCTTGTCTGTCGCCCTTCGCGGCCTCCTGCGTTGTTGACCGGCCTCCTGCTCATCCCGCAACGGGGGCTACACATGTTGGCACGGCGCTTGTGCTCGGGTCCGTCCCTGCAACGCTGACAAACCTGAGAGATCGAGCTCTGGCTCGCGGCCCGCCCCGTGCACGTCACCTCACCAGATCCTTAGTGCCTTCATCTTCTTGCGGAAACATCAGCGGTAGGACAGCAAACGTGATTATGAGCTATATTCTCCCCTCGAACTAACCTGCAGGAATCTTCGGGGCTTAGCTAGGGGTGGCCCCGCCGGCTGCCCCCTTTCCATGCGATTCGCTTGCGCGTTAAAGGGGGGCTCCTGAGCATCGCGCCTCAGGAGCTCCTACTGACTCTCCAGCCCTCACCCCCTAGCCTTGACCACTGCATCGTGACCTGGCATACCAGCGGCGGCTGAGCCTCGCTCGAGGGTCGGGACCCGAGGACGCAAAGCATCTAGATGAACAAGAAAAGGGGAGGCTGGCGTGAGCCTTACCTAGTAACAGCGCTGCTGAAGCGCAAATCGGGCGCCGCGCAGGGAATCACCTCAGGCTCGTTAAGATAAGTCACATATTCATGTTAGCACGACGCTGCAGTCTGGAATTTTTGACTCTCGCAGCCTTGCTCCGGCAATGACGCCTTCCTTTTCAGCCTTCAGGAAGCTGCTTGCACGTCAAAGGGGACCTCTTGAGCATCGCGCCTCAGGAGCTCTTACCGGACCTTGGGCCGCTCACTCTTGGCCTTGACCACGGCATCGCGACCTGGCATACCAGCGACGGCTGAAGCTTGCCTGGGGACTGGGACCTGCCGGCATAGAGCGCTAAGCTACCGCGACGATGAAAAGGGGGAACAATGCCAAAGCAAGACACGCAACCACAGCCTTACAGTAGGAATAATAAACATTGGAGCAAAAGCATTACAGGTTCTTTACACACACCCACGGGGTTCGTCTCGATTCCTCACAAGGAATAAAAGAAGAAAAACCTCAAGGATCCCTGACAACGGACGTCGCCACCGACGCCATCATCAACAGTGGACCATGAGAGGTCGACGCCAACCTCATCCAGGTCATCGACGATGCCGAGCGGATGCCGCTACTGCGCTCCAGGCATGGCGAGAGCTTGGGGGCATGTAGCTGTCGTCTCTCGACTCCGGGGACTCACTAGGCTCGGGAGAGTCGCTGGACTCCCAGGAGTCGTCGCTGCTGCTGGAGGATCTATCGGCAGGACCAGGGGCAGGCTCGACGGTGGATGCCTCCAGGGCAGCACTGCAGGCGGTGGCCTTCCTCGTCGAAGACCTTGAAGAACAGCATGGAGGCGTCGTCGTACTCAAAATGGATGGTGAAGGCCCACTCCACGCGGCAAGCGCGGGCGACCTCACCTCATCCTCGAGTCATGAAGATCTTGCCTTGGGGGATGACCTCGACCTCCGCCCCCGTGGACAAACTACAGCACCTGGCATGCTGCAGCCACATCTCGAGTGGCCCCCTCGGCGGCATCTCCTCGACGAAGAACCACGGGAGTTGAATCCACGTGCACGGGGGCATCGCATCCCACACCACGAACTCGCGCGAGGAGCCTTCGGTGTGAATGCGCGAGCCTGTAGTCCGCGCGGCCTCAGCTTGGCCACCATTGCCATAGCCGGCATGGCGCGGGGCGCTGCCACCTCCTCCGGAGCCTTGCACCTGAGCGTACAAAGTAAGCGGGTAGCCGGGAGGAGGTCGCTCGTACCAAGGCCGCGTCACCACTAGCCTGTCCCCGGCGTCGCGGGGGCGGCTCAGCCTTTTCTTCGGCGGGAGTGGCCCCTGCTCCTCGCGGCGAGTTTTCCCCTTCTCAGCGGCGGAGAACCTCCTAATCGGCGCCATGGGAGCTGCGGCAAGACGGCAAGGCAAAGAGGAAGAAGAGAGAGCATGCGGCGAGAAGAAGGAGATGAGCAAAGAGGGCTCCGCCCCTCTCCTCATTTATAGCCAGGAGGAGGCCAACCAACGGCCTCCACGATCGCATGTAATGATGATTTTTCTCTGCATGCAGCAGAGTCTCATCAAGTCGAACAGTTGCCGAGGTAGTGTGGGGAAGCGGAGGCTCCCACGTACTATCAATCGCCACGCGTCGACCGAGGCCATAGGCGGTTAGGGCATGCGGCGCTCCGCACTTGCCCTTTGGCTTCGCCTCGAAGCCAAGTTCGAGCGCGCCTTGGGCCCGGGGGCTACTGTCAGCGTCTTGGGAACGGGGATACCCAGACTTGCCTACCTGCGGCCCGTGGCGTGGCTCCATCAACGGCGCGGTATGGCCCAGCTTCAGCAGCAACAACTCAAGAACCTCGCGACGGGCCAAGCCTCGTGAGGCGGACGACAGCAAGACCTCCCTGGGGCGGCCCCACTAGGCTGGCTCCCGAGGAGCGGAGATATCTATGCAAGGTGCACCACGCGAGGTTCACATGACGTGAGCCATGATGACCAAGGCCAAGCGGGCGCCAGCGGCGCAGTGTACCGGTTTCCTCTTTGGTGCTAAGGGGGCAAGTGCAGGCGCGGAGTCCCAAGGAATCACGCAAAGGTTTCCATTCCCGTGCAACAAGACCAAGACCGCCAGGACGACAGGACGGAGGTCATCACGGAGCCCACCGCAGCATCACCACCAGAGCCTTTTGCAGGCGAAGACTACTTTTCTCAGGATAGCTTGTACTAGTTGTCTTCCTTCAAATTTGGCCGTTGTGGGATCCCTTCCCGCCTACATTTGGGAAGAGGACCAAAGCCACTATGAATAGGACTTAGCCACCACCATAGAGGAGGGAGATCCATTCCACCCTGACCACCTCACCAGCTCATCAAGCTCAAGAACACCTCACCTCATGAGGCTGTTCCACCACTATACTAGTTCATCCTCAGCCCCTCGAGGCAATCCACCACAAAGCTGGAGTAGGGTATTACACCGCAAGGTGGCCTGAACCAGCATAAGTCCCTGTGTCTCTTGTTCTATGGGTTCGTTGAGCTAGGCCGTGGAATCGTTGAGCAGGAAGACTGGGGAGAGAGAGTTCTTCGCACGCACCCCAGAGTTCAAACCTCTCAAGGGTCTACGGAACCCTGAATCCGACATAGGGTCCACACTTTCGCTAGTGCAATCTCTCAACAATGCAAATATAATTGGATCATATAACCATCCCTCAAGGTGCGATGAAGAATCACTCCAAAGTTCCTATCTAGCAGAGAACATAAGAAGAAATTGTTTGTAGGGTATGAAACCACCTCAAAGTTATCCTTTTTGATCGATCTATTCAAGAGTTCGTACTAAAATAACACCAAGTTATCCTTTCTGGTCGATCTATCGAAGAGTTCGTACTAAAATAACACCATATGATACACATCAACCAACTCTAATGTCACCTAGATACTCCAATGTCACCACGAGTATCCGTGAGTTGATTATACGATATGCATCAAACATTTTCAGATTCATAATACTCATTCCAACACAAAGAAACTCAAAGAGTGCCCTAAGATTTCTACCGGAGAAACAAGGATGAAAACGTGCATCAACCCCTGTGCATAGATTACCACAATGTCACCTTGGGAATCCGCCAGTTGAGTGCGAAAACATATATCAAGTGAATCAATATGATACCGCATTATCACCATGGGTATTCATAGCAAGACATACATCAAGTGCTCTCAAATCCATAAAAGTATTCAATCTGATAAAACAAAATCTCAAAGGGAAAACTCAATTCATCATAACAAGATAGAGAGGGAGAAACACCATATGATCCGACTACATTAACAAAGCTCATGATACATCAAGATCGTGCCAACTCAAGAACACGAGAGAAAGAGAGATTGAACACATAGGTACTGGTACAAACCCTCAGCCCCGAGGGTGGACTACTCCCTCCTCATCATGGTGGCTGCCGGGATGATGAAGATGGCCACCGGTGATGATTTCCACCTCCGACATGGTGCCAGAACAGGGTCTAGATTGGTTTTCGTGGCTACAGAGGCTTGTGGTGGCCGAACTTCTGATCTAGGTTAACTTTCGGAGGTTTCTGAATATATAGAATTTTTTCATGTCAGTTTCACTTGAAGATGGGCCTCAGAGGCCCCACTACCCACGAGGCGCGCCAGGAGGGTGGCGCTCCCTAGTGCCTTGTGGGCAGTAGGGGGGACCCTCTAGTGGTTCTTTGCTCTAGTATTTTTCTTTTCTTCCAAAAAAAACGTAAAAAAGTTTCGTCCAATTTCGAGAACTTTTATTTCTACACAAAAACAACACCATGGTAGTTCTGCTGAAAACAGCGTCAGTCCGGGTTAGTTCCATTCAAATCATACGAAAACCATATAAAATTGTTGTAAACATGACATGAATACTTCATAAATTATAGATACGTTGGAGACGTATCAGTAGGCCGTCTCTAGGTTGCCTGACCTCTGATACTACCTGTTACGGATCCGATCTAGATCAAGAGGGAGGAGGAGAGTAGGTGGGGATAATTTGGAGAGGAAGGAGGCCGAGGAAGGAGAAGGATAGATTCTCGCTTTGTTTATTCGGTTACAATAATTCTCAATTATCTGTATCACTACCCACTCCGCTACTTAACCCAGCCACACACGGCAAAATGCACGCTGCACACACGCGCGCTCGTTCAACCCATCATGCTAGGGTCGAGATGCAATGCCTCCATGACTTGCCTCATCGCTCTGCTTCTCTCCCATGGGGGCCCCGCTTGCCAGTGCGTGTGTCTTGGCGACGACCCACCTACTAGTCGTGACAGGAGGTCCGAGCACGGACACATGAGCACCACATCAACGCCCCCAAGAGGGTGACGTCGCGAAGCGACGCGGCTGCCGAGTCCATACGTACAAGAGTTTTCTCTCGAAGCCCTAGCACAAGGGCGAGATCCATGACGTTGTCTTCAAGAAGCAAGCGACACCCATGGGCACCGCCATCACCGGCGCCAGAAGCACAAATCTTTCGCTCAAACACTAGCCACCACCATAGGAGGGATGCCGGCCACCACCGCAACCAGGGTCAACTCATCCATGCCAGATCTGGGCACTGCCAGAGCAGACCAGGGCCTCCCGCCACTACACCCCTCACCGCCTGCATAACCAAGAGGTGCAGCCACCACCACCGCCACCATGGAGCCTGCCTGAAAGCTAACCGTGGACCTGCCATCCAGGACCACCACCCCGGCATCCAAGTCCCAAGGCATCACCAACTATCCACATCATGACCACCCAACCACGATAGTAGAAGCGAAAGACGTCGTCTTTCTCCCGTAGCCCGGCATCAGCCACCGGGTCTAGGTCGGCGCCCCCACCCGCATCCCCAGCCGGTCACGGTGGACTAGGGGGATTCAACCCGAAGACTACCGACGGCCACTGCCAACCATACTTGACGCCGCCATATCTGTGGTACTAGCCGTCGATCTGAAGGATGACACGGTAATGCCCCAGGCGTGAAATTCGGACTGACGCCACAAACAGAGAGCAAGCAAGTGAGCCATAACGCGAGGGCTTGCTCTGATACAGACCAAGTTAGACCCCCAATACCTGCACACTGCTGGAAATCGTCCACCACCACAAACCATGAACCCCGCCGCCACGCCAAACATCCACAGACCCCAACTCGACGTCGCCGGAAATGGCCAAGGGCAGTGGCACTGTCAGCCAATAGCGGGACAGCACCACCGGGCGGAGCAAAGACTGCCCCATCAGATCTGATGTTCAGATCCAGACCGAGATGCCCAAGGCAGCCGGCAACTCTGGTCGCCAAGGCAGCCGCCAACGGCCAGCTTGCCCTACACCCAACCACCACCTCTAGCCCCAGTCGAGCTCCGCCAGACAGTCGTCGGACCCACCTCCACACGCCCGCAGCTAGGGGAAGAAGCAGTTGGAGCAAATCATGCCCCACAACAGCCCCCCGAGTGCGCCCAGGCCCCGCCATCACGCTCCCGTCCAGACCGGCAACCACGCCGGGCCATTGCCAGCCCCACGCATCGCACAGGCCCCCACCCTACGTGTCAGGTCTGGCATGGGGGCGCTGTCCCGGCTCACCTACAACGCAGCGCACCCTGTCGGCCACCAAGACGACCAACAGGGTACCACCCGCCTCCCGCACCGCCCGCCAGATCGCCAGAACTGCCACTTCATGGAGCCCCCAACAACCAGAGGATCACCTCCCGCGGCTGCCACGCCACAAGCCCTTGTGTGTGTCTCCGCTGCCACCCGCACCTGCGGCCGAGCCGCCGGCCCCGTGTGAGCATGACGTCCCCATCCGGCCAGGCCGTTCTGAAGGTGCCCACCGCCACCGACACCACTAGGCTTTGCCCGGCGGTGCTTGCCGACGGTGATGGGGGAGGGGTGGGAGGAGGGGAGAAAGGGTCAGCAGGTAGGGTTAGCCCTGTCAGTTGCCCGCGGGAACGACATGAGAGGAGGGGAGAAAGGGTGCTCCTCCGCCGCCGCCCCTCCGCGCCACCGCCGGCGAGTCTTGCTACTTCTTGAGCTTGCGTTGATTTTTCCCTTAAAGAGGAAAGGGTGCTGCAGCAAAGTAGAGATAAGTATTTCCCTCAGTTAAGAACAAAGGTATTAATCCAGTAGGAGGCACACGCAAGTCTCCAATAGAAGCACATCACAAACTAACAAACTCTTGCACACAACGCGAAAAAGGGGTTGTCAATCCCTTCGTGGTCACTAGTAAGGGTGAGATCTAATAGAGATTGATATAAAAGATAAGTAGAAGTGTAAAATAAAGTACACATAAATAAATTTCAGCAAGGTATTTTTTGGTATTTTGTTTTATAGATCTGAAAATAATATGATAAAAATAGACCCGGGGGCCATAGGTTTCACTAGAGGCTTCTCTCTTGAAGAAAGCATACGGTTGGTGAACAAATTACTATTGAGCAATTGATAGAAAAGCGCATAGTTATGATGGTATCTAAGGCAATGATCATGAATATAGGCATCACGTCAATGACAAGTAGACCGAAGCGATTCTGCATCTACTACTATTACTCCATACATCGACCGCTATCCAGCATGCATCTAGTGTATTAAGTTAACAAGAACGGAGTAACACCTTAAGCAAGATGACATGATGTAGAGGGGTAGATCCAATTAATATGGTAAAACCCCCATCTTTTTTATCCTTAATGGTAACAATATAAATATGTGCCTCGCTACCCCTACTGTCACTGGGTGAGGACACCGCAAGATTGAACCCATCACAAAGCACATCTCCCATTGCAAGAAAGATCAATCTAGTTGGCCAAACCAAATCAATAGATCGGAGAGAAATACAAAGCTATCTTAATCATGCATAAAAGAGTTCAGATAAGACTCAAATAATAGTCATAGATAATCTGATCATAAACCCACAATTCATTGGATCTCAACACACCGCAAAATAAGATTACATCGAATAGATCTCCAAGAACATCGAGGAGAACGTCGTATTGAAGATCGAAGAGAGATAAGAAGCCATCTAGCTACTAGCTATGTACCCGTAGGTCTGTGGTAAACTACTCACACATCATCGGTAGGGCAGCAAGGTTGCTGTAGAGGCCCTCCATGACCAAATCCCCCTCTGGCAGAGTACCAGAAAAGGCCCCAAGACGGGATATCACGAGAACAGAAGTTTGCGACGGCGGAAAAGTATTTTTGGTGTGCCCCTGGTATACGGGGAATATTTGGGTATTTATAGAGCTGGAATTAGGGTTAGGGGGTCTCGAGGGGCCCACAAGCCTGGGGGACGCCCCCCCCCCCCCCTCCCCCGGCACGTCATGTGATCTTGTGGCCCACTCATGGCTCCTCTGGCCTCCTCCCGAAGCTTCGTGGTTGTCTTCTGGTCCAAGAAAAATCCTCAAAAAGTTTCATTCTGGTTGGACTCCATTTGGTATTGATTTTCTGTAAAAGACAAAAATAAGGAAAAAACAACAACTGGCACTGAGCACTAGGTTAATAGGTTAGTCCCAAAAATGATACAAAATAGCATATTAATGCATACAAAACATTCAAGATAGATAATATAATAGCATGGAACAATAAAAAATTATAGATATTTTGGAGACCTATCAAGTCTCTCCTCCTCCGCCCCTCCTTGCGTGACCCTCGCGGGCGACCGGGGGAGCCTCAGATCCGCCGCCAACAGACCCCCCCCTCCTCCTCCTGCCCCTACTCGCAGTCGTCGGCGCGTGCTGACGGCCCAAGCCCGGTCGGCCTGGGCGGCTGCGGGCCATCTATTGTCCTGCCCGAGGGCGTTGGCGCGG
Organism: Aegilops umbellulata; assembly: GCA_032464435.1. Taxonomy (NCBI): domain Eukaryota; kingdom Viridiplantae; phylum Streptophyta; class Magnoliopsida; order Poales; family Poaceae; genus Aegilops; species Aegilops umbellulata. Next base: position 11,032,824 of record CP136060.1, on the reverse strand, counting down.
GACACACCTCACAGGTGGCGACATGGCGGGCGGCAGCGCGCGCTGCAGCGGTGGTGGTAGGGTGATAGAGCATTTATGTTCTTAATCACTAAAAACACTTCTGTGATAATACATGTTTGTCACAGTAGGTCACGTTTTCTGTCAAGCATGTACATCCGTGACGATTTTTGACAGAATCAAGATAGTAATACATGTGTTGTCATAGAAGTGTTCCATTACAATACTTCATTTATCATCACAGAAGTGTCCACTCCCGTGACGATAAGTAGTGTGTCATGGAATTGTTTTCGTCAAGGGTAACCGACATGTTGCAGTGCCAATTTTGGATCTAATACCCGTTAACAGCCCCGACCAATGACGATTCCACGTGTCATTTTCTCATTCGCCAATGGAACCACGCATCAGCTTTGTGTTGTGACAGGTGTCGCCCATCCAATGGACAAACGCCAATTAAACGATGACACGTGGCACGACCAAATAGTGGCTCGTTTACATAAAAAGGTTGGCCCAGTCAAAGTTAGCGGGCCGGCCCATTGACAACCTACTTGCATCTAGCCCATTTACAACCATGACCCATATGAGTGATGCCAATTCGGACCGTACCGGCCAATTGACGATTTGACACCATTGTGGCCCATCATTAATTCCAGCCCGTTGACTGTCATTGGGTTCATTTGCGTCCTGATGATTCTTTCAGCCTGTTAGCGGCCCATTCTAAAGATGGGCCGGTTTCTAGGCGGTATTTATTTCGGTCTTTCAACGGCACATTCTGAAGTTGGGCCAATTTCTAGTCCGGTGTGTCTTTCGTCCTGTTAACAGCCTACACCACAGTTGGGCCATATACGGTCCGACTTGAATTTTGGCTTATTAATGATCCATGTTCTTCATGACACAATTTCAGTCTGACCTGACTCACGGCCTACAGAGAGAACGCGTGCACTGTGTGTCTCCGGGTATCTGTTCTGGGTGGAATTGCTCGGATCTGGTCGTAGTTTGTTACTTTCGTATGTCTTCAGGTTAGATCATTATAATCTATACCTACTAATAAAGCAAGGTGCGTTTCACCGATTTTTTCATCCGTTCACCCTCAAATTTATTTTTCTATCCGAGGTTGTACTAAATTTTTGTGTGTCCATCTGTATTTTTAGCAATCACAAATTTCGTACTTGGCCCGCACATGATGTGGCCCAGTAAAGCCAGCCCACTTATTTGCCTGCCCATGTAGCTTCAAAAAGCCTATTTCTCGCCCAGGGCAGTAGATAGTTTGAGTTCGCATGGGGCGCCCAAGACTGGGCTGGCCCGTTTTGTTTTTCCGTCCAAATTTATTTTTATTTTTACCTTATTTCGTAATTTAAAATTTACAAAAAAAGTTCAGAATTTTAATTTTTGTAAAATTTTCGAAAACTATTTGAATTAGAATATTGTGTTCATGTTTTCAAAAATATTTGAAACATTAATTCTTTTTCTCGTTCCAATTTTTTTCAAACAAATAAATATTCCAAAATTGTTTGTGATTTAAAAATGTATTTTAAAAAATATTAGAAAAATGAAATATATTCTTATTTTAGTAAAATGTTCACAAATTCAAAATAATGTCTGAGTTTAAGAACACATTTTGTTCTGAATGTTGAAAACATGTTCCGTTTTCAAAAGCCGGTCACAAATTAAAAAAATGTTTGGGTTTTTTATAAAAAAAATTGTGTTCAAAAAATGATGTTATTTAAAAAAAACATGATTTTTTAAAAATGGACGGGATATTAAAAACATTGTTCGTAATTTCAAAAAATGCTCATGTTTTGAATAATATTCTGCAATTCATATTTAAAAAAATCAAAAAGTATTTTATATCCGACGTTGCAATATGTTCTTAAATATTCACGCTGGTCATTGGTTAGTAGTAGGCGTTTGTTGCCGTGGCTAGCGGCACGTGGTCCGGTCTTTAAGGTCATGTGTTTTAGTGTTCCACACGTCTTTTTTGGATTATAGTTCGTGCCTTGCAAATACATGTTATTTCGGTGCCTGCCAGCGGGCTGCCTAGACGCAAACTAGCGTCATATAGTAGCTCCCACACGGCTGCCCTAAGAAAAGAAAAAAATGTGTATAGATTTTGTTTCGTCCATTCCACACGTAGCTCCCCAACTTTTTCGGTTATCCCCTAGGTGGGCCAAACTGGACGGACGGACGACCAGCAAAAAAGTGGGGGCCCAAAAAAGAGGGGTGCGAGGGGATTGAACTATGGATCTTCCCTATTGTGCCCATGGATAAAACCAACTCAGCTAGCTTGCAATTATGATAGGAACAGTCTCATCTTGAAATTTTATACTAAATAACACCAGTTTTTATATGTCCATAAGTTGTCTGAAAATAAGGAGGTTATGTGAGAATAAGGAGGTTGTTTCAAGAATTATGAGCAGAACGAGGAAACTTGCCAATAAAAGACAATATGCTGGAGATTACTTGCACGTACCATACTGGTTGGCTATAATGGGAAAAAAAATGTGGGCACGTGCTGATAAAAGAGAATATGCTGGTTTTGCTTTAATTAATAAAATTTATGGGCACGTGAGCGCAAAAATAGTTGAAAAGAATAAACCCTGATAATGATGGGACATTCATGCCTGGTTATGCGCTACTTATGCTAATGAAACATAATTTATGCGTTGCAATTAGTAATCCATCCGGTTACGTCGTCGTAGGAGAAAGTGGTCGAAGTAACCGTGCCTCGAAGGTCGCCCGCCGCCCAGCAACCAAATGAAGACGGAACCACAACTCCAAGACGGAGGTCGACCCGGAGGAAAAAAAAGGTACAAGTTGGGTGGTCGCCGCCGCGTTGACTAGGCCCACCACTATTAAGATCTCACGCGCCAAACATGACCCGTGGGAAGACCGCAGCTCCTCGCTCTGTCACCCACCGCCATGGAGATCGTTTTTTATAAACACATCAATTATATTTTCCGCCGCTTGTTGCAAAATCAATTATCTCCCCATTGCAACGCACGGGCATATGTGCTAGTCTATCCTAATCTTCGTCGGCGGTGATTGTTATTTTGTTGTGCTGGTCCTATGAGCCCATAGCACGACGACTTTCCAACAATCTACTACAACAAGTTTGTTCGTCTTTGGTTTTAGCGAGAGACGATGACCGCGGCGCGCCTTCTGTTTGTTTCATTGTCGTCGTTAGATGGTCTATGGATCTGGATATAACTTTTGTTATTTCTTATGCTCGTTGTATTATCATGATTAAAGATGAATAGACTGAGTTTTCTCCAAAAAGAACGCCAAAATCCAACATTAGACAGAACTCAGTGTAGGAAGCCAACGTGGGGGCGCGGGGCAACGGTAAATCTACAGCGGAAGGGCCGATAGCCGTCTGATCCGGCAAGGGGCTGGATGGAGCCAGCCCGATCTGCTGCGCGCCAGATCAACCAAAGTCATGTCGCTTGAACGTTCGCACTGGATCCGAACCCAGAAAACAAAGTGCGGCTACAAAACTATAGTCGTCCAGCACCTTGCATTGCATAGGTCTCGATGTGACCTTTCAACAGCTGCTGATGGCAGGCAAAACAGCGTAAAACCACACCGTTCTGGCACTGCAACTGCGTCAGGGTCCAGACCCGTGGTGTCGTCGGCAGTACTGCCGTAGAGGATCTCAACCAACTGCATCAGGTCCAACAAGGTACTAGTATTGCAAAGCGACTAGGTAGTTATAACTTATGTACCAACAACTCCTCTGAATACAACAGGTTTCTTAATTATGTTCTACATACAACACTTGCATAAAGTCTAAGGTACTTCTCATTTTCATCAGCCCAAACATGCTCTGTCTGATCTAACGGCAGAGGTTCTTCAACGCAACATCTGCTTCAAGTTTTGCACATTAACTACTTTCCCTCATTGGCCTCCGCCTTCTCAAGGTTGGCAGGCTCGGTAGCTGCAACGGCCTTGCCCTCCTCTGGCAAAGGTGGCAACTGCGCCATATCAGCTTCGCTTGGCCTTGGATTTTTACCATCAGGAGCAGTTTCAGTGTTGAGCACCTCCTCTCCCACGACAGCAGGAGACTCATCAGCCGCCACGTCTGAAGTTCCATCCGATTTTGCTTCCACTGTGCTAGGAAGATCTCCTGTGACTGTCATAGCCTCGCAGGATGAAGGTTGCTGCAACAGCTGTTCAGCTTCGGCTTCTCCAAGCTTCGCATTTTCACCGTCAGGTGCTGGTTCAGTGCTCAGCAACTCTGGTTCCTTCATAGCAGCCACCTCTGTGCTTGGAGGTTCACTAGCCTCGGCTACCACACCCTCGGCAGACGGAAGTGGCAGTTGCTGCCTGGTTTCAGCTTCTCCCAGCATAGCTGTTTCCTGAACTGACTCTATCTCCATAGGACTAGGCTGAGTAGAAGCTTCCGCATTTTCCTGGGCTCTAGCAGATTCTGGCTCTGCGGCAACTGCTTCAGCATTATCCTCTTGGGCGGATGCCTCTACTTTCTTCTCTTCTGGTCCCGTACCAGGTATAACAGAAGTTTCATCTGGGAGACGCACAGATGTTTGTATACTTTGATCAACTTCGGTACTAGCATGCTCCATGGAATCTGGCACTGTGGCAACTGGTTTGACTTGAGTAGGTGCATCTGCTTCTTCATTTTGTTCCGGTCCTGTAACCAAGGCTACAGCAGTGGTTTCCTCTTGAGGAGGTATAGATGCTTCTTTACTTGGATCGGCTTCTGTACCAGCATGCTCCACCGCCTCTGGCTTTATGGCAGCCGGCTCAACATCTTCATTTTGAGTAGGTTCGTCGACCTCTTTCTTTGCTTCTGGTTCTGCAGCGACAGCAGTTCCCTCCTGAAGAGCCACAGGGGTTCCTGTGCCATCATGCTCAACAGGGTCAGGAATTACTGAAATAGCATAACTAAGTTCTTTCAGTGGGCTTTGATCAACATTGCAAGCAGATAAAGAAGTACCTGTTCCATGTTCCAGACATCTTCCACTCTCCAAATCCTTTAGTTCCGCCGTAGACGCTTGGACGCTGCCAAGGGCCGTTGTGCCATGACCATCCTCAGAAATAGCAACGTCCACATTGCATTCGTGCACATGAACAGCAGTTTCACAAGTAGGCTCTGTGCAGGGTCCATCTCCTGGTTCTGCTCCTCTAGCGACAGCTGAGATGCCATCATGAGTAGTTTCTTTACTTCCCACACCAACATCAGCTACCTGGGTAGAATCGTCCTCATCTGAGTCTTCTGAATAACCAACTAGATTCATAATATGAGAATCACCATCAGTCCGACTACGATTGGAATTGCCACCACCAATTTCATCAGAAGTTTCTTCCAGTTTCTCATGTTCTTTCGGACAAGCAGATATAGAGGGACTATTCTCTAATGCATCTTGTTCTGCCGGCTGATTTGAATCGGTCGATCGTAAAGCAGCAGGCAAATCACTTGAAGATCCTTTGGAGACACCATCAATCTGCATAGCTTCGGTTTCAGCTGAGTCTTGGTTGGCACCATTCATATCAACAACATTAACTTCACTTTGCGGATCAGTGTGATCATCTTTCACTGGGGCAACGTCCTTATCTGAGGCTTCACAAAAAGATTGGCTGCCTGCCAAAATAGTTTTAGGGGAATGGTCCTTTTCACCCTCACGATCTGCATATCTTGGACAAGTGGGCAAGTCTACATCAGCTCGCTGTGTTTTTTGTTCCCCACCAGACGAAAATGTAACATCAACCATCTTGTTTTCTTTATCATCTGTACATATGTTAGATAAACTACCCATGAGTAACTATTGACCATGCGTTAATTAATTCAGAAATTTAAAACCGTACCTTTCATAGATGCTTGTTCTGCACCCGAAACCATCTCCCGTTGTGCCAAACTATGAGCCTCAGAACCTGAAAAGGTGCAGATGTGCATGAGCCCCCTGGCCGTCTCTACTACAACAGAAAGTAATAACAGAGCATACTCTTATCATCGGGACTCGGCATTTGTATTGTGCACTCAATCTTAGGCCCAGCCAACTCCATCCCTTCTTTCAACTCTGGCAAAACATAAAAAATATACACTAGCTGGATAAGAATAACAATCAGCATACACCGGGGAATGTGTACAAGATCATGGTTGGTGAGAGAGGGAGGGGGAAAGAGGGGATAGAGATATGGAGTACCATGTGCACCATTTCTGGGTGATTTTTGTTCTCCTGATTCTACCAATGAAGTAGTCTGAATGTTGATACTGGCCTTTGTTTCATCAGCATTTACTGCGCTAGACTGGCTAGAAGATTTGGATTGGTTTGGCAGTTCTAACTCGAGCTCCGCTAACCCTACTGGCATCGATAACTCACCAGATACATTACTCTCAGGATCCTTGCGTACTTCGCAAATAGAGGTAGCATCATCTCTAGACGCATCAACTTCTACCATGCTGCCCCCTCTATCAGAATGGGTGGATGGAACATTGTGAACTTCCTCACAGTCATCACCAGTGTTCATAGCAGCAGAGGCCAGTACAGACACTCTTACATGGCTCTCAGGATCCTTTGTTACTTCACAAACCGAGGTGGCATCTTTATTCGAATGGGTAGACGAAGCATTGAGTGCTTCCTCAGAGCCATCAGTGTTTACAGCAGAAACGACTTCAAGAAGAGTTTGTTTGCTTCCCAACAGGCCACCATCAACTACATGGGCACAACTGTCCTCTCTTTTGTCCTCTGAAGGAGAATGTCTTCCTAAAGCTATATCGGCATTTGCCTGAATAAGATTGTTATCCATATTCTTATCCAAAGTTCCTTCCATTTCCTCTGTTTTCTTCCCAGATGCAAAAAATTTAGAGCCACTGTTCTCTGAACTTCCTTTCCGTTCTGCATGCTGGTTTGAGTCCGTTGATTGTAAAGCAGCAGGCAGATGACTAGCAGAACCTCCAGAATTAGTGTGCAGTGCTTCAACTACCATAGTATCTTGCTTAGGACTAGTCACATCAATAGCAGCAGCCTCACTTTGCAGATCACTGACATCAGCTTCTCTGGGGGCAAGAGTATCCTTAATATCCTTAACTGAGGCATCAAAAGGGGTTTGGCAGTCTGGTAACATCACTGTATTAGAATCACCCTTCTCCATTTCCAAATCACCAATTCTATGACGAGAGGCTAGGTCCAAACCAGCAATGCTATCAGTTTTATCCTGGAGTGTGTCATTTGCCGAACTGTGTTGGAGTATATTACCATCAGCAGTCTTATCATGTACTTCATGCAGCTTATGTTCATCATTTGCAGATGCCAGTTCTGCAGCCAAAACCATCTTTGTTTGTCCATGTATGGTATCAACTCCAACACCTGAAAAAAGGCATCATGGGCATCAGCATGAGCCATTGTTACTACCAAACAATGAATAATAACAGCAGAGAGAGAGAGAGAGAGAGAGAGAGAACCTTGCTTGTCACCCATGGAAAGATTACTTTCTCTGGATATGGGAAGTGCAGGAGTCTGAGTGCTTAGACTGCTATTTGTTTCTTCAGTACATGCTGTAATTGACTGGGTAGCAATTTGCTTTGGGGCATCTAGTATCCCCATCGGAGTAGACATTCCACCAGGTACATGACTCTCAGCATTCTTCTGCGGTTCGCAGACAGAAGCGGTGAGAGGCTCTGCCAGGGCAGTTTCCTGTTGCTCAACTGAAGAAACACAAACCGCCGTGCTTGGGCTTGCCAATATTTCTAATTTTCTCGCATCACCTGTCTGCTTTGGTCCAGCTAGTCGAGCACGACGTTCACATGCAGCTGTTGCGGCTTTACTTCTGGTGCGTGGTTCAGAAGCAGGACCTTTCCTCCTCCTACCTGATGCCTTACTGGGAGCGACACTATTGACCTCTGAAGGCACTGTACTGATGTTCTTACCTGAATTATGAAGTGAAGAACTAGGTGGTTCGACCTGGACATTTGCTAGTTCACTAACAGGATTTAGCAATGGTTTTTCAGTAACCGTTTCAGAATGTGTGGTAGTGACCACAGAACACACTGCAACATGGTCATTCCCTGTCTTACATGGCACTTGAGGTTGTGAGGCTGCGGCTAGAGGTGCTCCTATGTGCAGATTTACTGGTTTATCTTGAACATCAGGATTGGTAGGTATCCTAGGAGTTATATCAGAATAAGCAACATGGGCATTACCGGAACCACTAGGAAGTGCAGCTTCACTAATGGGAACTGCTATAGGTGTTCTTGGTTGAGAGTCATACCCAGACTTGTCATATGGAGGAGAGTTTATATTTGGTAATTCCTTGGGAGTATCTTGAAGTGAACTGCCACCTTTTACATTCACCGCTCCTAGCTTCTCAGCTGTGCTCATGTCCGCACCAACATTGTCAGTGGTACCAGGAATACCATCAGATTTCTTCATAGCTGCTCTTTGCCTAGTGCTTACTCCAGTATCCTCACCACCAGGCGCTTTCTTTCTGCGACGACGTGAAGCACTTTGCTTCTCGGCAGGCTTATCTGCCAAGAGAATATGTGATGCTTTCAATATTCCACCTGAGACGGCAGTTAAAGTAGGTACTGATGCAGAAAAAACTTGCTCAGAGCTCGCTTGAACAAATCCAACATTTTCGTTGTGAATGATCTTTGGCATTAGTAAGCTGGCATTGTCCGAGCTTATTGCAGTTCCAGTGTGCTTATCTTTGGCAACAGGTGTCGTACCTTCAGGGGCAGAGATACCCTTAACTCCCTCTGGCAATGAAGTAACAGGCCTACCTGCAACCAAGTCCTTCTGAAATCTTGACATGAGACTTGCAGGCATATCCCCTTGAGGATATGGAGAACCCACAGAAGCAGGTCCACTACCAATTGCAACCACAGGGTTTATATTAACATCACCAGCACTAGATGAGGAAAGAGATTTTGGTTTTCGGCCTCGTCTGCGAGGGGTTTCAACTGCTTGGGTCTTTCTGCCTCTAGATGTAGCAGGAGCTGGTGGATGAGGGGCTGCACTGGCAGCTACTGGGTCATGACCGCTCTCTACCGCCGGACCAACTTCCTTTGCTATAGACCCTTCCAAAACAACATGGTCCGTAACTTCAGTACCAATCTCGGGTTTCATGGTAGCAGTTGGTACAGCAGCAACAAAAGCAGTAGCCTTAACTTCTGTACCAATATCTGGTTTGATGGCAGCAACTGGTGCAGCAGAATGGGTGGTAACATCTGGACTAGTAGAATGGATGGTAGCAGTTGGTGCTGCAGAATCGATGGTACTTGCTGGTGCAGAACTGCCAAGTGTAGTTCCTGCCTCTTGTTGGACAGCTTTTGCTGGGGACATAACAGGAGATACTGAAACGTCTGACCTTCTAGGTCTACCTCTTCGCCGCTTAGCTGGTGAGGAGTCTGGAACAGACGGGACTGGTGGTGAGGAGTCTGGAACAGCCAGGACTGGCACCGTTTTGGCTTCGACTGGATCTATTGAACTTTCTTTTGGGTCTATTGAACTTTCTGCAGGTACCTCCAACTTACTCTCTTTAGAGATATCTATATCCTTCAATACGCCACCAGGTTGAGGTGAGTCAGGAGATTCAGCCTGACAAAGTTTTTCAAATTCTTCTTCGGTCCATTGATCCTCATAAGACCGGACCTACAAAGGATATATAATGAAATTAGCAAACAAATACTTCAACCAATAATAGAAAGACATACAAAAGATGATAATGCAACTGACCTCACGAGCACGTTTTCCCCTTCCATAATGCTTTGTATCAAGGCCGCCAAGCTCGCCCTTCTTCCTCACATTTACCTTCACATTTTTTACATTTGAAGACTCGTAAATCTTCATAGCATGACAGAAGGGCTTCAGATCATCATCAGACACAAGGCGGGGTGGCAATACTGAGGGGTCTAGCCCACTAACTGAACCATCCTGAACAACCTTTAGCCATATAGCCTACAAGGGGTACAAGAATCAAATTGGGATGCACAAAATATTAGCAGAAATAAACATGTACAAAGTAAAAGAATTTAGTATACCATTTCATCATCTAGTCTTTGCTTGTCAATAGATTCAAATATGTCGATCTCATCTTCGCTGCAAGGAGAGAAATGTGATATGTCATGTAATTAGATAAAGTACCAGGAGTGACAGAGATTGTTAAAACAATGCTTAAATAATACTAACAGCAAACTCAGTCTTACCTGCGGGCAAGAATATTATTCAGAGCATCATCATCTAACACTGGAGCTGATTCTTCCTTTTTACACTCACGTAGAAGTGACTCAAGATACTCCCTCCGATCTTCAGCACTGCAATTGTTACTATCTAGCATGAAGGAAAGGAAAAGGAGAGCTAGAAAAGCTAAAATCTTAACCGAGTAGAAGAATTGACCTTGTGTTGTTGTCAAAAAATCCAGCAGTTATACTCTGATTAGCAACGCCTAATTTATGTTCTGCCGAAGCCCTGACTTGCTCTTCTACAGTTCGGACCTTAAATTCAACAAGGTACATCCAAGTCAGGAACAGGCGTATTGAAATTTTCAGTTGAAGTAATACAATGCATTGGTTCTGGTTAGAACATAACAGGCAGCATTTATTCGTATCATATTTGTGGCAGTGTCATAAATCACTAGTGGGTTCTGTCCAAGCTTAGAAAAATAAACAGCCAAGAAGACAAAGGCTCCGTAGAGAGCAGTCACGATCTGGTAGCTAATGCAGTACCTTTTTCCACATATGGATAGTTACTTCATCAAGCGAACGGACAAGAGAGCACTAAATCTGAGAGAGTTAATGAGAAATGACCATGCGCACCCCTACTAATTGACAGATACAAAGCATTTAAGTAAGAACAGAGACTGGAAACACAGCAATAACTACACTCGTGAAATTCTCCATGGACAGATATTCAGAAGCGAATTCTCGGAAGGAGCAGTTGAAAGTAACTTCTTTTGGAGTTATATCACCAAAATATACAAGAAAACAAGAATGATCCCTATAGCTAGGTTCCAAAGCAGCGCAGCAACACAACAGACACAAATTGGCGCAAAGAGAGGAAAACCCAAGCTATAATACAATGAAGATAGACCACGCACATCACTAATTTCTTGAATAAATCTGAAAACAAGGAATATTAAATACCACAAAAATACCTAAATACACGAAATGACATAAAACAAAGGACACTTTCAGGTATATAATTGAGAAGCTTTCAAGAAAAATGTGAGTTCTATGACAAAATTAGTCAGCTACGGCCCTACAGTTTATTACTGCGTGTTCCAGAAACTTGTGCGAGCAATGGTGTTGGTTCTTGATTCTTTATACGTAGTCGTGAAAATTATAAAGGCTTTGTTGTTGCAGTCATGAAAATTACTCAAAATTTAGATAAAAACAATACTAGGATGACTTTATCATCACCAATAAAAACAATACTGTGACGTACAGATACGTATCTAGGCTCCAACATATAATTGACCTTAGTGAGTTTGGAATCCAGATTCCAGTGTGGGCATAGTAGCATATAATGCATGATGAGTCAAAACATTGCACTTCCAAATTAACCCTTTTACATGAAGTGAGGAAGAAAGTGCAAGCAGGGCGCTGTTCATGCATGGGGGCCCATCCCCATGGTGGAGTGCCATTGAGTAAATCTGGACCAGTTCTTCATTTAAGATGCTCAAACAAACCCTATGCAACACTAAGGACTCAACTGGCGACTCGTTCTATTTTTTAACTGCCATTTCCTTGTTAGCAAACAAATGTTCCTTGTTCATTTCGGTTTCTACATATTTACTCCAGGTGATAAGCGAACTGTCAGTGTGCACTTACAGTTTCTAAACGTAAAACAAGAACCTCCTTCTTTTGACCAATTCTGTGGGCTCTAGCCTGTGCTTGCAAGTCAACCTGAATAATCAAGGAAAAGATATATTTATGTAAAACAAATCTTACAACACAGAGTGACAACACTGAAGGAACTTTAGCTACCTGAGGATTCCAATCAGTATCAAATATGATGACAGTATCAGCTGCTTGAAGATTGACACCAACGCCTCCTGCTCGGATACTACAGAAAAAGTGAAGTAGGCCTTAGATATCAAATATTAATTAATTAAATTGGCCGATAAGGATTCATGAGTTCACTATGTTCTATTTATATAATACCTCCTACACCACAATATACTGAACCAATATTTTACCTTAGCAGAAAAATGAAAGCTGGAGAATCAGGATCATTAAATCTATCAATAAGTGCTCCTCTCTCATGCCCAGAAGTGTGTCCATCTAACCGAAGGTACTGATACTTTTTCCATACCAGATAATCCTCCATCACATCAAGCAATCTTGTCATTGTAGAAAAAAGTAGAACCTGCATGCCAAGGAACGAACGACAACTTCAACTCAGATAATGCAAGTTTGATATGTGACTTGTTCGAGAAAATACAATTCATGCGACATACGAGTAGGAGATCTTTACAAACCTACCAAACTACCAGTAAAATCCACTTACCCTATGGCCAGTAGCTTTGAGTTTGGGTAGCAATCTGTCCAACATCTCAAGTTTCCCACACAACCTCACAATAGATGGCAGGTAGTGCCTAGGTAGATGACCCTCAATCTGCATAGAGAATCCATATGGCTGGTGATGCCCAAGAGGAAACAAAAATAGCCAGAATGTGGCGACACAGAATCATGCTCTACCTCCTCAACATGAAGCTGGCTAAGGTATGGATGGTTGCATATGTTCCTCAATTCCATGACAGAATTGTGCACCGAGCGGACCTAAAAAATTTAAGACACGTATTACAAATAAGAACCTGTGAAATATCTGACAAGTGAAACATTAAAATAAACAACTCAGAACAGTCACACGCTACGCACCTTAACTGCTCCAATTCCACCAAGGTTGTCTTCCACCCTTGTCATCAGAAGTTTCTGATAAGCTGATGGCTCGCATCTTACAAGTCTTTCAATCTTCCCTGGCAATTCACTTTCAACCTGAAGACAGTAAAACATAATTGAAACTATTGCACCATCCAGATGATCTAGATACAAACAAAGATGAGAAACAATTGGGAAACAATATCAAATCCCCAACCTGACAAGCTAGTTTCCCACACAGCATCACAATAATAGTTTTTTGTTTAGGCTTTAGAACCGTTCATGTCGAATAAGTTTGAAAGAAGTACAAATGGTTGGAGCTCCAATGATTGGTGCTTCTTTCAAATTTATTCGACATCAACGACTCTAAAGTCTAAACAAAAATCAATTCAAAACCAAGAGAAAAGGGGGCATGGACATATGAGTTGCTTTTTTAACTAAGTTGCAACATAAAGTAATCATAATCTCTACTACTCCCTCCGTAAAGAAATATAAGAGCGTTTAGATCACTACTTTAGTGATCTAAACGCTCTTATATTTATTTACAGAGGGAGTACTTGTAAACAGCAGTTTTGAACTTGATTTACACACCATCTACAGTGCTCCTGCCAAAACCAATTTTTCAGCTGGTCATTAGCATAAGAACCAGTTAATATGTAGTTTGATCGAGTTTCCTTGACTATTTGAAATTATCAGGCATAATTTCAATACTTTCGGTTATTCTTTTGTGAAAATTTTATCACAAAAATTTCAGTTTTCATATTCAAAATTTTGACTTTTGGCGTAACAAATTTGCTTCAAATATCAAATTTTAAAAATCAATGAACCGATTGCAAGATTGGTTCACCAACCTCTAAAAAACAAAGTTGCACGTCTACACCACATGGTCGAAAATTATCGTAATTAAGTATTGTCAGAATATCGGCCGATAAATCAGTTAACTGGCCAGTTAATCCCTACTCAGTGGGTCACTGAGTAGCCGATTAATTGACTTATAGGCCAATTAACTGATATATTTGCCGTTAGGCCGATTCACCTATAAATCCCTTATCGCCAGCCGACCAAGCAGCTACCAGTTAATGATTTTTTGAACATTGCCAAATACCATGATTTTCTGTTCGAATCGTATACTACCCTCTGTTCATAAATGTAAGACGTTTTTGCAGTTCTAAAAACATCTTACATTTCGGAACAGAGTTAGTACCTTTCACTAGTAATCATAAACTAAGAAATATGGAGCACTCACCTTTATAAATGGAAGATGCTTTCCTGTTCATGGTCTTAATGATTATATGTTTGTATAGTAGTTGGCAAAATTATATCTCATGCATTTCACAAAAATGTGAAGATAGAAAGCACGTAATTCTTTATCAAAAAGCGAAAAAAAGTCATAGATATACAAAATGCTCGCACATATTGCTTTAAGAGTGAGTGTGACCATGTGTGCACATATAGGGCGTGTTTGGTTCCCTGGGTGCATCTGGGATGCATTGCATGAAGGAGCTTGGCTGGGGCTAGCCTTGTTGAGCTTATGCAAAAAAGAGTTGACATGCGTGTTTGGTGTACTGCATGATATGGGCCAGGCTCAACTTAGATTTTGTTTGGTATGTTGCATCTGAAGTTGCATGAGATACACAGTACATCTTAGAGTTCACATATTAGATAGAGCTACAAATGCATATTGTCCATATTACTCCATTACACTCCAACAAAGGAACAAAACAATGGTGCTGCACCTATTTACATAAAAAAAATCTGCAGACATTTTTCATGAAGGGACAGATCACATAAATCTCAGCCTAAATACCAATCACCAGCCATGTATAATCCTATGGAAAATGAGGTTGGGGACAGATCTCTGCCCAATTCATGCTAATCAATAGCCACATTTATATATAAAAAACCCAACCATCTCTAATCGACAGAGGAAAATGAGGTTGGGGTCAGGTCTAAGATTAAATAAAAAAGAAGAGGGGAGGAGATGGGATCAGCACGCATCGGTCAGATGAGCCACCGCTCCTTCCCAAACCTCCAGCCCCGCCTTGCCTTCGTTCCCGTTCACGGACGGACGAGGCCGCCGATCCATTCCGCTCACGCATCCGCCACGAGCAGCACCAAGAACAGCGCGAGCGGCAGAGAGCTGGAGATGGGAGGGAGAATAGATGGATGCAGGCAGATGGGAGAGGGAAGGGAGGAGGAGAGTACTCCCTCCGCACTCCCTCCGCCGGAGATGAGGACGCGCCCGGCGATGCGGCAAAGGCGACGGAGCGGCGAGATGCGAGTCGCAGGAGAGAAGAGAAAAGCGAGGAGAGCGGCGCGAGTAGCAGGAGAGAAGAGGATGCGAGAGAAGACCCCCTTTGCTCGAGTGGGTGGGTGCATGCGCGGATGCAGGCTCAGGGAAACGGCCAAAACTTGTGTTTCCCCTCAGCCTGGCTGGGAACCTCGTTTTGCATCTGTTGGGCCAGGCCCAGTTGGACATGCAGGGTACCAAACATCCAGAAAATTGCATGGTGGGTGCGAGCCAGGTGCAACCCAAGGAACCAAACACACCCATAGTTGCTATACTAGACACTCATCTCTTAATTTTTCGCACAATACACAAATGGTCATTTATCAGCTGCACATATTATAGCAAATTGTACATCTACGAAATTCCCATCTTTTTAGAACTTCTCGCAATGGATGCTAGAGTAGGGTGCAGCGGCAACTAGTTGAGAAAATCCACATTCATAAAAGCATCTACAACTTGTAGAGCAACTCTAGTGGAAGAGCTACTGGTGTTTTTCTGATGTGAAAATCTAGGTGTTTTTAATATGTTGGTGGTTAAAGTTGAAAAGTGTAACCGTGCTTGTACTTATATGCCAAAGTGGCATATATTGAGAAACAGAATAAGCAACATTTTTTGGCATTCAGGCAGCTAGATGGATGTGTACAAGCACATAGAGAAATCTTGTCCATAGAATTTTAAATTACAGATCATGTAGAGCAACAAAGCTAACAAGAACCAGTTTGACGTTGCTATATTGTGTTGCGTTGTGCTGTTGAACCTAGTTATGGACAATATTTAGCTCTTCACCACTGCAATGCCCAGCTCAGCATTCATACAATACAAAAATATGAATCATCCCAACAAATGCAACATATAAAGACTTCAAATGGAAAAAGAAGTAAGGAACATCAAGCAATGTCTACTGAATCAGCTGACATATTGAAAGCCGAATTACATGCTGTGAGTAACTCCTGATAGGTCAAACATATTTAAGGAACATGTGTACTGCTCAAATAATATGAGCTTATAATGTGTGACAAGTGGGGTCAGGCATACAGCCAACGCCTAAAGTCTAACCCCCTGGTCTGCCTTAAGCAAATACGTGACAAATTTCATCTCTAGTTGGTTACTGGTTATTAGATTTCTTTTAAATAACTAGATAAGCTTCCAAGATTGTTAGTTTATTTCCATATATCTATGTAGCCAGCTATATAAGGCTAGGCCCTCACATCAATAAAGACATCAAGCAATTATTTTCTTATCTGTCTCCCTACTATTACTAGGTTTCGGTTAGAAGCAAGGGTTCTGCCAATGTGATCAGCGGATGCAATTCTGGAAGGCTGGAACTCCCTCAGTTTGAGATAACGAGGTTGAATAGCTAAGCATAGCATAGATCTCCTGTTGGAACTTGGAATTTCAAATAAATTGCATGGTGAATTCCTACAGTGCCAGTGATTTCAACACAAGCATAAAGATAGCGAATAAAATCAATACCTTATGCTTAAGTCTTCGGAGTACAAAGGGCCGAAGAACTTGGTGAAGACGGTTTATGATCAGCAAGTTTTCCTCCTCTGAAAGTAAGGCCTTTTAAGAAAGAAGATGATTGGAGTCAAACACAGTTTCCTTCCAAGAAAACAATGCTGTATCATGAAAAACGGCAGCTTTACCTCATCAGCCGAGTTATCACCATTGCTTTCAAATGGTTTGTTAAACCACTGAGAGAAATCTTCGGATGAGTTAAATATATTGGGCAACAGAAAGTTCAAAAGTGCCCACAGCTCCTCAAGATTATTCTTCAAGAAGAAGTTACGAGAAGTTAGCAACTTGACATATATGCATAATAGAATACTTCATACAGAGACCCAAGACCATTAAATAAATATATGAGCAAGCCGTTCATACATTCCTTGAAAAGCAACAAATACAGGATCAAGTGTGAAAGTATAAGTGCAAGCTTTAGAACCTGCAGAGGTGTTCCTGTCAGCAATAGCCGATGAGAACTCCGATAAAGCTTCAGATCAGCATTGAGCTTACAAGACGCATTCTTTATACGGTGCCCTTCATCGATTATTATATAGTGCCACTGTATTTTGCTTAGTTTTGGCCTATCATGTTTGTTCATCAAGTACTCATATGTTGTCAAAAGGACATTGAACTTCTGTTGAACAATCATCTCTCTGAAAAAATTAGCTTGGTTAATAAAATGTTCACATGAACTGTGACAAAGTATCGAACTATAAATTCAGAATTTACTTGAACAGTCTGCGCCTTTCTTCTGGAGGACCAAAATAAGCAATTTTATTTATGCTAGGTGCCCAGAAGTTGAGTTCAGATACCCATCCAGAAAGAACAGAGGATGGTACAACCACAAGAAATGGGCCCCGGTCATTTTTTGTTTCCATAAGGTAGCACAACAAAGAGATTACCTGACAAAGTAGCAAGGGCAGTTTAAGCAGAATTCAGACACTTGTTTAGATCATATAACATACAAGCCGAACAATAAATGCTGAGATGGCGTTGTACTGGATCTTACTTGAACTGTTTTACCAAGCCCCATCTCGTCAGCTAAAATTCCATTCAAATTATTATTGTACAATGAAACCAGCCAACGCAAACCGTTCATCTGGTACCTGTAATACAGCCAGTAATAGATCAAGGAAATGTGTACTGGATAGTTAAACAGATTGTAACAGGACACAAGTCGGTAACAATAATGTCAAAAATACACTTAAAATGAGAAGGAGGTAAAGGCAGGGAAAATAGCAGCACAACTTACTCCCGCAATTTCCCACCATTAAGATAAGTAGGCTGGTCATTTACAATCTCCTTCACACTAGAAAAAATAAACAAATATGTATGAATACAAAGCAGAATTAGTAAGTTCAGTAATCTCAAAAAAAAAATAGAAAGTTCAGTGGCAAAGAAGTATGAATAAGATGGTAAAGTTCAAAAAGAAGTATGAATAAGATGGAGGATTAGAAAGTTAGGTGGTACATAATTTACGCTAGGCAGACATTGATAAGGATTTACTAAATGAAGCATGAAAGTCTATTTAATCCATGTAGTACCTGTGGGCCAACTGATAGTACTTCTCATTGCTCTCAAGATAATTCTGGAAAGAGAACAAAATTAAGTAAATATTCAACAAAAATGCACCTAGACGTTGACTAAAACAAAGAGATAATAAAACCTGTGGCTGGTAGCTCTCGTCTTCAACATCGTTTGCAGTGACGCCCTTACCAGAAACATAAGAACGGCCGTCCATTGAGCTGTCACCTCGTAATTTGGCCCCAAGTTTCTGTAGATATTTCTCAGTCTCTCGTAGTAGTTGCTTAACACGGTCAGATTTTGCATCCTGCAAAGCAGCAACACTTAGCAGATGTGACTTCGTCCAATAAATATTGAGAAACTAAAATGAAGGGTCAAGCTTTTCTTTTTTTGACGTGTGAAGGGTTAAGCTAATATAGAAGAACATGATGAGAAACAAAGCAAATAAGACTCACCTGGACCATCCTAAGATACCCTTCGACGTCATTGTTCTTAAGCAAGTTAATTTTCTCCCGCTGGATCCTATCCAGCTTTTCCCGATGAATTCGCTCTTTCCTCTTGTGGAACTCTTTTATATATCGATTGAAACCCTTTAGACGCTCTCTTTTAGCCTTGAAACTATCCTCCAGTCTCTCTCTGCAAGTTACGAAGGCAAGGCATTATTACCAAATGACATGGGTAAAATGTTGAGCGGGTGTAAACACAGACAGACAGCGTTTACAAAGGAGACTACTGACTAGGTTGAATCAGCTATTCTAATCCAGTTCTTTTAACAATATGTTTACTTAAGAAACCACCATTTACTTATTTCAGCTTAGCTTACTTATGTTTGATTATTTAAGGGCCAGCTTATTTTTGCTGTGCTCCACCATGGACTTTATTTAGCTGCAAGAATAATGTAAACTGCTTTTGTTGTGGCTCTAATGCAGATGATATTAGCCTATACACAATACCAAAATGAAAGTAAAGCTTGATAGTCACTGCATTGGCAAATAGACCCCAAATCATCAGTACTGTACAAACGGAGCATAGATGCCACAAATACTTGAGAATATTGCGTAAGAAAAAATTTAAATAACATCTCCATACTGGGGTCAGAATGAATAATCAAATATAGTCATCCAACCTGTGAGACTCTATATCAGCAAAGAACTCTTTTTGCCTCTCGCGTATTCTTTTTTGCCTTTCCTCCTTCATTTTCTGTTCAATTTTTTCAAGCTGTTTCACACGGCGTCCATGTCGGTGTTTCTTTACTGCTTTTACACGCTCCAAATCAGCTGTATTAGGCTTGAAAAAGTCTGACAAGAATTCACTGCCCAATATAAGCAAGAAATTAGAACAGGGAAGTTACAGCCATAGAATCAACGGTAAGCACAAGGAGAGAAACTGAAGACTGATGATCTCCAATGGCAAGCAAACCTGCGCACACGACGTTGAAGTGAGAGAAGTTGAAGCTTTTTCAATTCAATGACACTCTTTGTCTTTGCAGTAAGATCTTCAGATGAACTAACACTTTCCTGTAGGATGAACACGAACTTAAAATTTTGCAACCAACAATTGCAGCTGCTACAGTGAGGAAAAATTGAACAAAAAACTGAACATATGAAACAGGAACTTGCAAAAACTCATAAATATGTACACAGTATTTCTAAATGACACTCCCCCCATTTCAAGAATAGATGTGAGGAAGGCAGAGAGAGACCTTTAACTTCTGATAGGATGCTGACATCCTTTTATGTGCGCTCTGCTGCTCTAATACCTTCTTTTCATTTTCTCCATATTTTCTCTTTTGATAATCCATGATCCATTTTTCAGTCATTGTGTATTTTGGAGGAGTTGATGCAAAATCATCATGCTCAAATAGATCGTCATCTCCTTCATCAGCTGATCGATCAGACATCTCCCCCATCTGGGTACAATGTTCAACTTCATTTCTATCTGTATCTGGAGTTAGATCCTTTCCTGGTAAATTGGAGTTGTAACCATCGATAGGCATGTGATGAAGCCTCGAAGGTGGATATGATTCTTTAGATGCTTCATCCTGTAATCGATCTTTGGTCAAAACAGCAGCTTCAAAATTTGGATGTTGTCTATTACCACCCAAAGAAGATGGTCCCTGGCCTCCGAAACCTAAATTCCTGTTCAAATTTTCTGCATCCGTCCTGTAGGTCTCAGGGGCATTTCTTCTTTTATCTCCCTGAAAGTATGACTGCTGTGGTCCAGATGGCACAGGGGATGCTATTTCTTGGGAGCGCATTTCAGAACTTGAACCAGTTCCCTGCATAACAGCTTGCTGGATATTTTCTATTTCCATCGATGACTTCTCATGTTCAGCTATATTGATCTTCTTCTTAATTTCCGAGTCCTTCAGTGAAGAATCAGCGTCTGCAATGCTGCCTGCGGATGTGGATGGGAGTCTAGACATATCACTTTGGCTGCCGAAAATAGCAGAGTTTTCCTGACTGTTTCCGTTTTCCCTTACAGAACCATCAGCCACTCTGCTCTCGTTACCTCCCTGACCTGCGCCGCCACCTGTTTATTTAATTATAAGCTCATCATGAGTACAGAAACCCTGTCAACTCACACAATGTTTTCTGTTCTTAGTTCTTACCCTCTGCAGTGGGGCCTCCACCTAAGGCAATTTCAAGGTGCACCTTTCTGGGCTGCATATTATTTCTACAAGAAAGAGTAGCTAAATTAGTACTACAGAGATGAACTTCGGATACCAATCATCCTACAGTGCTCTAAGCATGTACCTGAATGCAAGAAATACTAAGCACTGTGCTCGGAGCTGCTTTAACTGTTGTTCTTTGAAAGGTGTGTTCGGAGAGATGTGAGACGTTTGATATGGCCCAACATTTCTATTCGGGAGCGAAGACAATCTGGCTTCTTGCAAAGATGATTCGGCCCTCTGTGGTGCTCTGGTAATATTTTGCCTTTCTTGCATTGGACTGCCCTGCAAAGTCGTATTACATAGATGCATCAAATAAAGCACCTCTACTTGAGATACAGAAATCAATTAACATATCACTAAATGACCAGACAGCAAAATTCTTAATCTTGCAGGCAGAAACAGCTTATTTATCGGTTGATCAACCTAAAACCTGGCAGAAAGTCTATCAAGGTACGCAAATAGACATACACGAAACCGGCGTGCAATACACTTGTGTTCGAAGCTTGATTACAATCTTATGCAAATGAATACTCTGCATTATACCATTACTACTAGGCATTTCCGTAACAAGTTACCATTGGCGAACACAGCAAAAAATATTAGCTTTTCAATTAAAAGGTTTTTTAGAAGGGCCAAACTGTAGCCGAAATAGCATGTTAACACCCCGGGTCTTTAAGGATTAAACTACAGGCCTTACATGCACAATCCCCATGTTGACTCCAACTTTAGCAGCAGAATGAAGTTCAGTGCCGGTATTGCCAGAAGCCGAGTCCTTGCCCTTGTCCAGAAACTGTGAGCCACCTCCAAAGGAAGAAGACATGTAAGGAGGGATTTTGGGAAAATCCATCTGCGATGTGGGAGTAGGGTTAAAAGCTCCTTGTGACCCTACATTAATTTTCCCTGCAGTGTAAGCAAGCTCATTAAGGTAAATATTTGTAATTCAAGTCTTTCACAATGCTGTTATGTCATTATTTTTTAATGGAAGTACCTTCAACATTAACTCCTGGCCGCATTAAGTTGGCAACAGAACCTTGAGTATTCTTAATAGCTGAACCTTGTGAACTCTGATTCCAGCCAAAACCAGTGTTAAACATATTTGTTCCTCCCAGTATACTTTTCTGCAACTCAGTGGGGATACTACCAGAAGCCAGCCCTTCAGCAAAATTTGAAACTTGTGACATTGCGAATGGGTTTGATGGTTTAGTATTGTCAATAGTCCTCCCAGCAGAAGTTGGTGGACCTTCCTGGTGAGCCCTGAAAAATGATGCACCACCAGGTAAGGGTGGCACCTGAGCAGTAGCACCTTGCAGTATATGTGATTGCTCAGGCTCAGCTCCCCTGGAGGGCTGACCTTGTGCACCAGCTTTGCCAACCTGTTTCCTTTTTCTAATATTTTGTCCACTTGAGATACCATCTGATTTTGAGTTTTCTTCAGATTGCATATCCCCTGCTGCTTTTGAATCCATCCTTTTTCTCTTGGAAGAGGAAGCTTTCTTGCTTGTTTTTTCATCGGACTTCAAAGAATCATGTGAATTCATAGATCTAGTGTCCTCCATTTGCAGACTTGCAGGGCTTTCGACTCCAGAGGACCTGCCACTCTTTTGCGACATGGAGCCTTGATGAATATCAGATCCTGCGACATCGCCCCTATTTTGTCCTGCTGGAACCCTGCCTGGAATATACACCCCAGGCCTTGCCATATCTGCTGAACCTAATAATATAAAAAAAATCATATCACATCTCCAAAACAGTGTGCAGTTTCCTTTTCAAGTTGGTTGGTTACCTGGTGGCAAATGCCATAATGCGGCTTGACCGCTGCTCTGGGATGCATCACTTCCAACCATGGGAGACTGACCACCAATGATCTCCTTGTCCTTAGACATAACGCCACTAGAATCTACTGCTTGTGGACCGCCGGCAAATGGAACTCGTGATGATCGCAATGCATCCATATCAATTCCATGTTGACTTACAACAGTCTCCATGGCCCTGCAGGCAAAAATTACGGATGTTACAGGCATCTTAGAAACTAGAAAGAGGAGAGAAGTCAAGCTAGAGAAAAATTGGAAGTTTGATAGAACTTTCTGACATACGCAGAATCCTTTCATTTGAAATTACAAACACTCAGGTAAAGTAGACCTAACCAAACTGGATTATTTGTATTATTATACTTATACTACACGTTGCAAAAAGTACATTTGGTAAATCATCTGACACAACCTACTATAGAGTATAAACCATAACGCACTCAATATCATAATGGAGTATAAGCTCTACCAAACAAAAGGTACTTAATTATTTTGGTGCAAAAACAACCCAAATTTATGGAAAACGATAGCTTCAGTTGACAACACTCATGATTGATTCCAGACAAAAGGTGCGCTCAAGGTTCTACACTCTTAAATTGTCTAAGGCAAAGGCTGCGTTTGGTTTGGCTTTCGCTGTGGATTTCTCTCCTTCACAGCTGAAATCGCAACCAAACGGCAAAACGAGCGAACGCGATTCCCTTGAAAGCCATCGCAAAACACATGTACAAGTGAAAGCGGACGAAGAGGTGCTTTTCTGGCTTTGGCTGCATGGCTCCCTGAACCTACATCCACTTGAGATCAAATTACTCACCTTCGCCGCCGAAATAATCCAGCCGGTACATCCAAGAGAGACAGCTCTACCAAGCCCATCGAGCAAGGCCCTTTTCTCGTCCCCCACCTCTGGCGATTCTAGGGTTCATTAGCACCGCCGGCCAGCTGCTGGTCACTAGCTCGCTCCCATGTCGCTGACGGCACGCTGCCGCAAGACCGCCAGTGGATGCTTCCATCCCTTCATCCACCTCGGTCAATTGGCCCCCTCTTCCCCGCTCCACCCCCACCCCCTCATCTACCTCCACCAGTGTCCAAGGTTACTCAGACGAGCAAGGCCGCCGCCGACCATGGCTGCCTGACCTCCTCTGCTACATCCCCCATTCGAGGTGTACTACTGCCGGTCTGCCGCTTCCCTCGCCCATGTACATGTCGTTCCTTTCTCCAGATTTTCCCTACTGGAGATGTACGACCATTGCATTTTTTGGTGATATGTTTATGTTGTATGGCAGTAGTAGCCTATGGTCAGACTGGAACCAGATTAATGTGTCTGTTGATATGTAAATTTAGTATGGCACTAGTGCATCTATTTTGTGATATGTAGAGCTATATACATTTTCGTTAATATGCATTAAAACAAAAACTCCATGAAATATTTAACTAGGTAACTGGTTGAATAGCTATATTTACGAACTAGGTCAACCTGTAATGATGTTTTTATCATTAAACAGTATGTATCCAATGTCTCGGCTTTTAAGGGTATTTCAGACATTTATCCCCGCAGCCGCATTTCAGACAGCTAGTTTATCAAATGGCTTCACAGCTTTCTCACAACACACAGTCCACAGCAGCTTTCCCACGGCACATCTCTTGCATCTGCTTTCAGAAAATCCACAGCCCAGCCAAATACAATCAAATAGTCTTAAAAAGCTCACTACTCCCATCAAGGATAGAGGATTTCAAGAATCGAGATCTATTACTACAGGCTAACATGTCAACCAAAAGAAAAAAATTATCAGTGGTAAGCCTCCAACTAGTTGGAGCAACATTTAGTACCTAGGGAGAGTACCAACCAAGCTACAACCTCGCTGCAACAGCATTTAGATGGTTAGGCCCCCTCCTTGTATACTATTCCACAATTGACAATGAGTACTAACTGATGTGTGAAATCTAGTTTGATGAGTACTAACTGATGTGTGAAATCTAAATAAGCAGAACTTTCGAACATAAGAACAACACATCAACAATTATCAAATCTGAAAGTCAAGAATAACAAGACAACATGTGTAAGACACAAGATAGAACTTTAACTACTCCCCCCGATCCAAATTAGTTGACACTTGTTTAGTACAAAGTTAATACAACTAAACCAGCATCAATTAATATGGATCGGAGGGAGTAATCTTTTTCTAACAGAATATTTGACTAACATTTACAGTAAAACTGATGGCAAAAAAAACTTCTGAAAAGATAGCCAAGAACAAAAGAAATATTTACCTAGATATGACCTGATAGGGAAGAGACTGCTCTTTTCCACTTAACTTCATATGTTGACATATCTAGAACATTGAACAAAGAAACAAGGTTATGGTTGAGTTAAGGCTTTTCATGTCCTGTATATTCGTTGCGCTGCATACCACGTAAAGTTTTGTTGCTAATTTAGCGGGCTCATCCTTTGATTCCAGAATGAGTTTTTGAAGTAGCTTCGCAGCCTCCACTTCAACATGCTGTGATGAAGCCATTTGCAAAGTCTGCTTGCCATCAAAATAAGATCAATCAAAAAGAAGATAAATAAATCGTAATCCAACTAACACTTATAAATTATAAGTTGTAAAAGGCAAACCAGTACGCAGTAGTTAATGTAGGAAAACAAACGTGATAGATTTCGATAATCAAATACAGTACATTGAGTACAGATACAGCAGCATGAATTTCAGAGCTAATTTTTGTAGACGCAAACTGTTAATGCAGAGCAGCAGGTTTAGTAAATTGCAAACAGGCATACTCTACAGTTACATAGCTACCAATAACAGAACTTCCAAAAAAGTTGCATAGAATTTGCATGTTCACCACATGTAATGCTATGTAAATTAATAGCAGGCATCACAATGGCATGCATTCAAGCTGCTCTGGAGAAAGTAGCAAAGATATCACTATATGCTGAGCTAATGTTAAAAAATGGTATTTCTTGCTTCATGATAGCGTGGGACCACTCCACATGCTACAAATTCTGTGAATAACAACGAAATAGCGCCACTCATTTGATAAAAAAAAATAGTGCCACTCTTTGAGAAAAGCAAACAGATACATGGTACTGATCAGGCTTCACTAACAAGACATCCCACCCTATAACACAATTCACAGACCAATTAAGTGCAACCAAAAGCTAACCAATCAGGTCATGACTAGGCAATGCACACAAGGAATAAACCCAAGTCACACCCAAGTATTCCTATCGGAACCGGGAAAAAGACGAAATGCTTAAAGATGAGATTATTGCACAGACTAGGCCAATTACTCCACATGGCGCGCTCAGAGCTTATAAGTTCTCGCTACAGAAGCAGCTCGCTGACCCAAATCACATAAGGCTCCGCGAATTCCAGTTCCCAACTTATGCTTCTACGAACTAACCCTAGCTGGGAACAGAGCTACACTGATCGCGCAAGATCCGAGACCACGACCCCCAAATCCACCCACTCGGAGATCACGCGCACGCTCCCATGAGCTTGAACCAGAAGGAAACTAGCGAGACAAGTCTCCGCGGCTTACAGTGATTGGGGATCGGGGGAAACCCTAACGAGAGAACGAGACGGGTGGAGACGCGGAGCCGCCGCATGGGGAAGCTGGTGGTCGCCGGCGGCGGCGCGGGGTCTCTGGAGAGCGCGACGCGGAACGATGAGCTGCGCGTGAGCTACGTGCCCGAGGTCGAGCACGCCGCCTCCGCCATTTTCCACTAGATCTGCGCACTGCTTGCCTCCTTTTTCTTCCCCTTTTTTTCTTTTCAGTTCCTCTTCTCTGGCCGCTGTCTTGTGTGTGTGGTGGGGTGGGGGAGAGGGGAGGGGGTTTACCAGTATTTAGCTAGTGGAAATGGGTGAGGGCCGAGGCCCGAGGGCCGAGGCATGAGGGCCAAGGGCCGTGGGTACCGGATGGGCTGGGCTTTCAGCTTCGTTGGGGCCAAGGCCAGGGCCATGGTGTGTTATCCCTAAACAAATGCCGGAGGCCGAGTTCTTTCTCCCGATTCTCAAGATTCTAGGAGAATCGAACGAAAGAAAAACTGGGTCGGAGTCTTGTTCTCGAAAAGCAAATGTTGGAATCGGAGTGGAATCAGGATTCCAATTCAAGGTGGCACATACACTTTTGACGTGGAAACGAAAAATTCAGGATCAAATTCCATTTCATAAATCTAGGACCATCTCAACGAAATATAACAATGTGTAATTGTAGGCTTATTGTTATGAAAACAACTCCCAACTAGAGGTATTCTTCGTAACGCGGTTTTAAGTATAGTTAGCTTGTGTGCATACGTACATGGACAAAAACAAATACAACAATATTTTAATAATAGGTTTCATCGTCCCGACAAAGCACGGAGTCTTGCATTAGGAAGGCCTCGTGGGATGGGGTGGATGGTCGCAGGATTGTGATGCGACTCCTCGAAACCTTCTCCCGGACTCATGCCTTAGGTCCCTCCAAGTTGTAACGTGAGAGGTCTTTTGGATTGAATTGTTAGAGGTTTGGGACAATATTCCCAAAAGAGATATGTTAGGGAAATGATAATTGATCATAGATTGGATTTTATTGGTCTTTTGGAGAGCACAAAACATTTTTTTTCTAACAATAAACTACACTCTTTGGTGGTAGAAAAAAAATAGTGGCATTGAAATCATCCTAGGTGGAGGTCCAGTGGGATTTTAGTGGGTATTAGTAAAAATGTGTTTGATATTATCCAAGTGGAGAGGGGAGAGTACTTTATTAGAATATTACTTTTTGATAAGATTGCCAAATTTAATTCGGATCTCATTACTGTTTATGGTGATGCGCACTTGGAAGGAAAAGCTAACTTCCTAGATGAGTTAGCTAGAATACATCATGATAATCCTCTACCATGTTTAGTAGGTGGGGATTTTAACATAATTGGAAAGAGCTGTGAAAAAAACAAATCCAATGATACTGATCACTAGAGTTTTGTGTTTAATACATCATTTTTAACACGCCGAGTTGAGAGAGAAGCCTTTAAATGGGAGAAATTTCATGTGGGTAAATAATTTGGAGGATGCTACCTTTGAAAAACTAGATAGAGTATTCTTCTGCCCTAAATGGGAGGAACATTGTACTTTGTCTATGTTGCAAGCCTTTGCTAGGGAGGTTTCTGCTCATACTCCTTTGTTTTTAGATTATGGAGATCGCTGCCATGCCCCCTCCTGTCTGAGAAATCATGGATGCTTATAGAGGGTTTTAGAGATTTTGTCTTCAAAATTTGGAATGAAAATTATTATGGATCCAAGTTCGAAAGAGAGTACAGATACAGCAGCATGAATTTCAGAGCTAATCTTTGTAGACGCAAACTGTTAATGCAGACCAGCAGGTTTAGTAAATTGCAAACAGGCATACTCTACAGTTACATAGCTACCAATAACAGAACTTCCAAAAAAAGTTGCTATAGAATTTGCATGTTCACCACATGTAATGCTATGTAAATTAATAGCAGGCATCACAATGGCATGCATTCAAGCTGCTCTGGAGAAAGTAGCAGAGATATCACTATATGCTGAGCTAAAGTTAAAAAATGGTATTTCTTGCTTCATGATAGCGTGGGACCGCTCCACATGCTACAAATTCTGTGAAGAACAACGAAATAGCGCCACCCATTTGGTCTAAAAAAATAGTGCCCCTCTTTGAGAAAAGCAATCAGATGCGTGATACTGATAAAGCTTCACTAACAAGACATCCCAACCTATAACACAATTCACAGACCAATTAAGTGCAACCAAAAGCTAACCAATCAGGTCATGGTTAGGCAATGCACACAAGGAATAAACCCAAGTCACACCCAAAAAATCCCTATCGGAACCAGGAAAAAGACGAAATGTTTAAAGATGAGATTATTGCACAGAATAGGCCAATTACTCCACATGGAGCGCTCAGAGCTTATAACTTCTCGCTACAGAAGCAGCTCGCTGACCCAAATCACATAAGACTCCACGAATTCCAGTTCCCAACTTATGCTTCTACGAACTAACCCTAGCTGGGAACAGCGCTACACTGATCGCGCAAGATCCGAGACCGCGACCCCCAAATCCACCCACTCGGGGACCACGCGCGCGCTCCCGTGAGCTTGAACCAGAAGGAAACTAGCTAGACAAGTCTTCGCGGCTTACAGTGATTGGGGATCGGGGGAAACCCTAGCGGGAGAACGAGACGGGTGGAGACGCGGAGCCGCCGCACGGGAGAGCTGGTGGTCGCCGGCGGCGGCGCGGGGTCTCTGGAGAGCGCGACGGGGAACGGTGAGCTGCGCGTGAGCTACGTGCCCGAGGTCGAGCACGCCGCCTCCGCCATTTTCCACTAGACCTGTGAACTGCTTGCCTCCTTTTGCTTCCCCGTTTTTTTTTCTTTTCAGTTCCTCTTCTCTGGCCGCTGTCTTGTGTGTGGTGGGGTGGGGGAGAGGGGGAGGGGATGGGGGTTTACCTTTTTTTTTTTAGAATCACAGCGCCCTTTTATTGCATTATTTCAATGTTTACAGGTATACCTAGATCATTAGGCCACACATGCCGGCCATTCTCTAGAGACGTGGCCGTACGTGCTAACCTGTGTGCCTCCCTGTTACATTCACGCTGCTCATGACTAAGTTTGAAAGACTGAAAAAAACTACTACGATCCTTTATTTCATGTACCACCATGCAATGCCCTCCGAGATTCTTTGATGCTTCAAATTCATGGACGACTCTTACACAGTCAGTCGCAACATGTATTCTTCTCAGGCCCAGGTCCTCGCTAAGGGCTATTGCTTCTCTGCATGCAAGGGCCTCTAAAGTTTCAGCAACAGTAATCCCATCAAATACAACTGCGAGGCCCCCTGGAATCTTCCAAGTTCATCACGGCAAAACGCTCCAACAGCCCCTTTGCTTTGTGTTTTCGCCACTGCTCCATCCACATTCATCTTATAATGGTTAGCCATGGGGGGAACCCACCTGGGAACATGAGCTGCCACTCGACCCCCCCTTGGCCTTGACCTTCAGCACAGTAATCTCCTCAATGTATCTATTGATGAAAAGATGGGTAGAGAGCAGGGTCTGAAATTCATGTTCATGTATAGCTTTTCTCCTTGCATACCATATTGCCCAAAGTGTCATCAGGACCTCGACAATCTTCTCGCTAGACAAGGTGTCGCTCAACCCAAATAACCATAGCCTTGCATTTGGTGTTTCATTGCTATATATTGGCAGTGAGGAATCATCATCACGCAATGCCCACACACTTTTAGCCATGTTGCAGTCAAGTAGAGAGTGTATCCATGAGTCATTTGTTGCATTACATATATGGCAAATCGGCGTGGGCGCCATATTCCGTTGCGAGCGAACTTCTCCTGTAGGAAGAGATGCTCTGGCAAGTCTCCATGCAAACATACGTAGCTTTGGTGGCACCTTTGTTTTCCACAGCTTCTTCCATCCCCTTTCCTGCTGCTCAATTTCTGAAATTCCGGTTTCCCCATTGAGCCACGCTTCTCTCTGCACCTTTGTGTCAACTAATAACCTGTAACAAGACCGGACCGTGAATATACCCTGCCGGTCATAGTGCCATGCCCATAAATCACTTGAAAGTGAGTGGCTCAATAGGATCTGTCGCACCACTTCGGCATCCATTGGTAACAGGAAATCCTGTAACTTCTGCTCATCCCATTCTCTTGTTGCTGACACAATGTAATCTGCCATCATCTCGGGTGGGTTGACCGTCGCTGCACATACAGGCCGCAGTTTAAAATCTCGTGGGAGCCAATTGTCGCGCCATGCATTAGTTGTTTGGCAATCTCCAATGCGCCGTATCAACCCCAGTTTAAGTACTTCTTTCCCTTCGCAAATAGCGCGCCAGACTTGGGATGAATTGCCTCCCAATTCCGCCTCAAGGAACTCATTTTCAGGGAAATAAACAGCCTTCAGTAGCCGTGCACTCAAGGATTCGGGGTCTTGTTTTATTCTCCACGTCTGTCGGGATAACAACTAAGTTGAAGAGCTCCATATCTCGGAATCCCAATCCTCCTCTGTACTTTGGCATGATCATAGTATCCCAGGAAACCCATGTCGTCTTTCGCTCGCCCCCTTTGCTACCCCACCAGAACTTGTGAACCACAGAAGTGATGCTCTTGCATAATCCCCTTGGCATCTTGAACACTGACATAGAGTATGTTGGGATAGCCTGCACTATAGATTTTATGAGTATTTCCTTCCCGCTCCCCGCAAGCATCTTCTCCATCCATCCTTGTAGTCGTTTCCAAATACGCTCCTTTATGTATGAGAAAGCCCCATTCTTTTCGCGGCCCACATCTAATGGTAGTCCTAAATATTTTTCATTTAAAGTCTCGATCATTATCTCAAGGGTGGCCTTCACATAATTTCTGACCATCTCTAGGCATCCTTTCCCAAAGTAAATAGACGACTTCTGTGCATTTATCCTCTGTCCCAATGCTTGAAAGTATTGGTCTAACAGCCCCTTGAGAACCATCGACATCTCACTTGTTGCTTTGCTGAATAATAAGCAGTCATCGGCAAACAAGAGCATGTTGAGTTTGGTGCCCCGGATTAATTTGTAACCCCTCCAGTGCACTTCTCAGGCAAGCATGGCGAATCAGGCTTGAAATACCTTCTCCTGCCAACAGGGATGGGGGTTTACCATTATTTAGCTAGTGGAAATGGGTGAGGGCCGCCCGGTGGGCTGGGCTTGCAGCTTCGTTGGGGCCAGGGCCAGGGCCATGGTGTGTTATCCCTAAACAAATGCCGGAGCCGAGTTCTTTCCCCCGATTATCAAGATTCTAAGAGAATCGGATGAAAGAAAAACTGAGTCGGAGTCTTGTTCGCGAAAAGCAAATGTTGGATCGGAGTAAAATCACGATCCCAATTCAAGGTGACACATACACTTTTGGCATGGAAATGGACACTTCAGGATCAAATTCCATTTCATAAATCTAGGACCATCATCTCGACGAAATAAAACAAGGTGTAATTGTAGGCTTGTTGTTATGAAAACAATTCCCAACTAGAGGTATTCTTCGTAACGTGGTTTAAAGTATAGTTAGCTTGGGTGCATACATACATGGACAAAAACAAATACAATAATATTTTAATAATAGGTTTAGTCGTCTAGATAGAGCGTGGAGTCTTGCGTTAGGAAGGCCTCGTGGGAGGGGATGGATGGCCGCAGGCTTGTGATGCGACTCCTTGAAACCTTCTCCCGGACTCGTGCCTGAGGTCCATCCAAGTTGTAACGTGAGAGGTCTTTTAGATTGAATTGTTAGAAGTTTGGGACAAGATCCCTAAAAGAGATATGTTAGGGAAATGATGATTGATCATAGATTGTATTTTATTGGTCTTTTGGAAACCACAAAACATTTTTTTTCTAACAATGAACTACACTCTTTGAGTGGTAGAAAAAAATAGTGGCATTGAAATCATCCTAGGTGGAGGTCCAATGGGATTTTAGTGGGTATTAATAAAAAATGTGTTTCATATTATCCAACTAGAGAGGGCAGAGTACTTTATTAGAATAATACTTTTTATAAAATTGCCGACTTTAATTTGAATCTCATTATTGTTTATGGTGATGCGCACTTGGAAGGAAAAGCTAACTTCCTAGATTGGTTGGCTAGAATATACCAAGATAATCCTCTACCATGTTTAGTAGGTGGGGATTTTAACATAATGGGAAAGAGCTGTGAAAAAACAAATCCAATGATACTGATCACTAGAATTTTGTGTTTAATACATCATTTTAACATGTTGGATTGAGAGAGAAGCCTTTAAATGGGAGAAATTTCACATGGGTAAATAATTTGGAGGATGCTACCTTTGAAAAACTAGATAGAGTATTCTTCTGCCCTGAATGGGAGGAACATTGTCCTTTGTCTATGCTGCAAGCCTTTCCTAGGGAGGTTTCTGATCATACTCCTTTGTTTCTAGAATATGGAGATCGCTGCCATGCCCCTCCTATTTTTAGTCTGAGAAATCATTGATTCTTATAAAGGGTTTTAGATATTTTGTCTTTAAAATTTGGAATCAAAATTATTATGGATCCCGTTTTGAAAGATGGTGGGAAAGACTGAGAAATCTAAGGAAGAGAGTTAGAGGGTGGAGTAGAAATGTTGACGTTTGGTTTACAAGACTAAGTTGGAGATTTTAGGTAAGCTAAATGCTATTGATAAAACTACTGAGAAAATGGGTCTTTTGCGTGTGATAGACGGGAGCAGAAAAGAGCTCAGAGATCAGTTGACTAGAATTTTAAAATGGGAAGAATTGAAGTGGCTGCAGAGATATAAGGATAAAGAAATTATGGATGGAGACATAAATACCAGATACTATAATGCTAAAGTAAATGGGGAAGAAGAAGAGAAAATATGATTTCTTCCTTTGAACAGGAAGAAGGGGTGATAGAGGGTCAAGTTCAGTTGATGGCTTACATAACTAAATTTTATAAATAAAAATAGTAACCTGATTTCTCTAATATTGTTTTCCAAAACTAGGATTTGCCTCAGATTACTAGAGAGGTGGCTGAAAAATTAATAGAAACTTTTTCTATGCAAGAAATTCATGATGGAGAAAAATAAAAGCCCTGGTCCTAATGGATTCCCTATTGATTTTTATCAGGAGTTTTGGGATCTTGTTAAGTTGGACTTGAAAGGCATTCTAGGTGATTCCTACTGTGGTAGGTTAGACATTGGTAGCTTAAACTATGGTATAATTACTCTTGTTTATAAAATCAATGTTGCTAAGAAAATTCTAAAATTCAGGCCTATTTGTCTCCTAGGTGAGAGCTTTAAAATTATTACTACGATGTTGATGAATAGACCGAGTAGAATTGTTTCACTGTTATTTCCTCTTCCCGAGCTACTTTTTTCAAGGGCAGGTACATTATGGAAGGGGTAGTGGTTACATGAAGCTTTGAATTCTATTCATTTTAAGAAAAAGGAGTGTTTTGTTGTTTAAAGTTGATTTTGAAAAGAATATGCCAAAATGAAGTGGACTTTTTGTGTTCCATGTGCTCAAAATGAAGGGATTTCCTGGTGAATGGTGTGACTAGATCATGCTTGCTATGAGGGTGGTAATGTGTGGGTTAGAGGTAAACGATAAAATTGGCACATATTTTAAAACCCACAAGGGTCAGAGGCAAGGTGATTCCTTATCACCTCTTCTATCTGATTTGGCTATTGATGCCTTGGTTTGTTGCCACGAAGAAAGCCAAAATTAATAGTTTAGTTAAAAGGGTTTTGAACGAAAATTTAGTTAACAAAGTTAATTATGTTGATGACACCATAATCCTTTTTCAAGATGATGTAGAAAGTGCTAGAAATCTTTAATATATCTTAAGTGCTTTTGAACATATGTTAGGGCTCACAATTAATTCCCGCAAAAGTGAGTTTTTTCTTTTTGGGAAGCTACGAATAAAGTTGGGTAGATTATGAAATTTTTACCTGTCAATTAGGATATTTGCCAATTAAATATTTAGACATGCAGATAATATGATTAGAAATAAGCATTGGAAAAGGTGTTGAGGAAAAAATAGAAAAGAGATATGGATGTTGTCAAGGAAAATTACTTTGGTCCAACCTAGCCTCGCTAATATGCCTCTATTTATGATGTCATTTTACCCAATTCTTGTGGGAGTACTTGAAAAGGTTGATTTATTTAGAGCTAGGATGGTGTGACAGGGTGATGAAGAAAAAATATATCACTTAGTTAACTGGAAAACTTGTTGCAAACCTAGAGGTCAAGGAGGATTGGGAATCCTTAATTTGTATCTCATGGATAGGCTTTACTAACTAAGTGGATTTGGAAATTAGAAATTGAATTTCGACTTTATCAATTTGCTTTGTTGAATAAGTATGTACGTGATGGGCGTATTTCTAGAGCCAAGCCCAAGGTGGGTGATTCACATTTTTTGGGCTAGCACACTGAAAGTTAAGGATCTTTTTTATCAATTTTGCAAGTGAAGTTTGGGAGATGGGCATAACAGGTTCTCGAAAGATTGGTGGGTTGAAGATAACCTTTAAAAACTGCTTATCCCATGCTTTATCTATTGAGTTTTGATCATGTTACTACTATAGCTAAAGCATTACAGAAAGGCTAGGGTGGGTTCAAATTTATCCATTGGGATTCCCTGGATTTATGGAATAGTCTGAAACTTAGACGTGAAGAGGTAGAAAGGGGATCGGAAAAATATCAAATCAGATGGACAATGACTTCCGATGGGATTTTTTTTTGTCAAATCCTTGTATAGGAAACTAAATTAAAAACAATGTAAATTTCCTCAAAGGTTTCTCTAGAAGGTAAAATGCCAGCTAAGATCAAAGGGTTTTTTGTGGCAAAGATGAAACCATTGATCACCTTTTCTTTCAAATGCTTAGCTTCCAGCTTAGTCTGGAGTCTGCTGAAATGTGCATTTATTCTAAATTCTACTCCTAATAAACTGAGTGAGTGCTTTGGAATTTGGATTAAAAGTTTCCCAAAATATGAGAAAATATCAGGGAAATTTTTGTTTTTGCCACTCTAGATTTTGCCAATTTTCCTTATGCCACTCTAGATTTTTGAAATTTCATTTTTTCCACTCTTAGTTTTTGACAATGATCACAATTTCCATTCTATGGCAAATACAAAATAAATTTATTTAAATTTTGCCACTCTTAGATTTTGACAAGTATCATAATTGCCACTCTGAAAATTTTGCTTTTGCCACGGGAATGGAAATTGTGATATTTGTCAAAAAGTAAGAGTGGCAAAAGTTAAATGTCAAAATCTAGAGTGACATAAAGAAAATTGGCAAAATCTAGAGTGGCAAAAACAAAATTTTCCCAAAATATTAGTACTAGTTGGGATTTGAGATGTTTTCTAGTCTATTTGGAAATGTAGGAGTGGTGTTATCTTTGAGAATAGATTGACTAAATATCCCATGATCCTCATAAAGTTGATTGGTTATTGGATTACTCGATGCTCAATCTTGCAGATAAGGGGGGAAATGGAAGGGTGTTGATGCTGGGGGCAAACTCGAATGAGTAACACATGAAGTGTACAAATTGTCACAAGGCATGGGGTCTTGAGGATTGGCAACTGAACCTGGAGCTTTCAAGGTTGGCGTTTCCCCTGCTTCATTTTTCCCCAAAGAGTAGTTGTTGACTGCCTTTGCAATTCAGCTCTCCTCTTTGATCTTTTTTCTATCTATAGTTGTGGTAGTTTAGTCTGGTCCCTTTAGTTGCATGGTCATGCTGAAAGTTTGGGCGTCTATTCTTCCTTGTAAAGATGTTGGTACTTTAGGTATAGGAGATTGTGGGGCTTGCTTATATGGTAGCAACTCCTTCTTTTGGTGGTTTTCGCTTTGGCTATGGCCAATCTCGGTAAGATATATCCTAAGTAGAATTCATGCTCTGTCATTAGCTTGTATTATGTCTTCAACCTTGTGGTTTCTATTAATATAAATCATAGAGGGTGGCCCCTCTTTTGATAAAAAAGTCATAACAAGACTCGTCGGGCTCAATCCAAGAGCGACTTGGAGCTACCAAAGAGGTTAACCAGCTATAGTGCACTAGTGTAGACGACTGCTATACAAACGATTTTTACCCCCTTTCCGCGACAGAGTTTTAAACCATCGCCTTTCCTTTGTGTGCGGTAGGGGTCCTTCCCACACATCCTAGAAATCATCGACGATAGGTCCTCCGTTCACAGCGCGGGGCAAAAAGAGCTCGTGTGCGATCGGGCGAGCCATCAGAGACAATTATACAGGCCTAATCGTTTTCGTTCGTATGTACATCCCACATAGTGAATCCAACACAAATATTTTTGTTCGTATATACATCCCACATAGTGAATCCTAGACAAATGTTTTCGTTCGTACGTACATCACACACAATTTTCCGCATCACATCGTTTGTGATAGTGTTGCCATTGCAAAAGATATTAATAAATTTATCGTTTGCGTTATTGAATGCATTACGCACGGTGCCTAGAAGAGACGGTGTGGCATAAGCTGTCCATCACACACACTTTTTATGTTGAAAACGTTTGTGCAAGGTGACCTAACGCAAACAGTTATCCAGAGGAAGTCGGGTGTGTGATTGTTCATTGATCCAACACGTTTACTTCCTGGAAGCTATGTGGGTTGTTTGAGGTCATCGCCCACGGTGTTGTCTCAATAACCGTTTGCAATAAAAAACTAATAAGTAGGCTAATTATCATATTATTTTTAATCCATTTAGTAAACAAATTTAGATTTCATATTAAACACACAATATATTTCATTTTTTTATTACGGGACCAAGATTTCATAATTGAAATACATGAGAGTACAACATTATATAACTCTAGCACTCAGTTACACCATAGGCATATAGCTAGCTACCCTCATTACACAACAACACCAAGTTTCACATGCAACATCTAAAACCTTTAGAAATTAGCATCATAGATGGTAGATAGACAGATGAATCTCATCTGGAAAACTGCTAAAGCGGAAGGCGAATATTGAGCATTCAATGATGTTGAATGTCCTTGCAACTTTAGGGCAGTGCTTGTGGATGATTGACTGCCCATCCTTCATTCTCTTGAGCAAGACTTCGATATTGCATAGTGGGTCTTGTATGAATACCTTCCTTGACTCTTGACCATAGAGGTGGTTTGAGAGGTAATCATTAGTGAACTACTTTGGAAAAGGCTGAAAACAAAGATATGCATAAATGTCTTCTCTAAATTTTGAAATGGCACAAAGGAATAAAAAACAAGGTATAAGAGTTAGTACCATCCTATAGTTCACTGATGTCTTCTTCATTGTGCAGACAAAGATCT
Source organism: Aegilops umbellulata (assembly GCA_032464435.1). NCBI lineage: Eukaryota > Viridiplantae > Streptophyta > Magnoliopsida > Poales > Poaceae > Aegilops > Aegilops umbellulata. Next base: position 10,995,389 of record CP136060.1, on the reverse strand, counting down.
TGATTTTTTGTTTAGTTTCTTTATCTTAACAATCTTTCTGAGTTTCTTGACTTGACTGATATTCATGGACATCTCATTTCCCCATATGCAAAATGGGTCGAACAGTGGGTCAAAACCTCTGACAGTAGGACCTACATGTGCAAGACCAATTTGTTAAAACCCTAAATATTATAATGGTTCCTGTAGTTACACAATAATGTGCTATTAGCCAAAGGACCATACATGTGCAAACCTCGATGGTAAACCTCGGTGCCTCCCATTGTTTCCATGCAACACATATAAAGTAATTATTGACCAGATTAACTGAGAGTTGGCATACTATCAGTAAAAATATGTTTATGAAAAATAAACACATTGCATATTTAGCAGATTAATTCGAGCCACATGGAAAAGACATTTATCTGAACCAAGCATGCTTAAGAACTAAGAAATATAGCAATTGTATGAGTAGGGTGTTTCGGTGCCCTGGCTCATCTGCACCCGGTTAGAAAAAATTCCTAAAAACTTAAAAAAATTCAAAAAATTCCGGTTTTTTTGTGCGGTAGAAATTTAATGCGTGAGGCCCACTCCAAATTTCAAGTCATTTGGGAATTTGAGCAGCTCTCAGCAAAAAATACAAATCGGACCAAAACAGTGCATGAACAATAAACATTTTTACAGGCCCTCAATTTGTCTTTTTTGCTGAGAGCTCCTCAGATCTCCAAATGATTTGAAAATTGGAGCGGGCCTCACACATCAAATTGTCTACCCCACAAAAAAACTTGGAATTTTTTAATTTTTCTAGTATTTGTTTTGATTTTTTTCGTCGGCGTGGGTGCAGATGAGCTCGGGTGCAGAGATGGATTTTCGCAATTGTATATGTTTCTCATGTATTTAGTAAATCCAAATTCAATTTATTTCTCACATGCATAACAATAAAAAATTGTACCCACAATAATTGAACATCGCATTGCAGAATTGAAGCGAACAGTTAACTGAACACCCAACAAATGAACCAACACTAATACAGTGAGCTGCTATACAAATAGTTTTTAACCCCTTTGCGCAACGGCGTTTTAAACTGTCGCCTTGCTAGTGTGTGCGAGAGGGGTGTCCTTCCCACACGACCCAGAAACCGTCGAGGATAGGCCCTACGGTCACATGCGCTGGGCAAAATGAGAACGTGTGCAATCGGACTAGTCATCACATACAATTATACAAGCTCAATCATTTCCGTTCGTAAGTACATCATACACAGTGAATCCCATAGAAACGTTTCCCTTTCATATGTACATCCCACACAGTCAATCCAAGTAATATGTTTCCGTTCGTATGTATATCCCACACAGTCAATCCAAGAAGTAAGTTTCCGTTCATATGTACATCCCACACGACGAATCCATGACAAACGTTTCCGTTCGCACGTACATCACACACAATTGTCCCCATCAAATCGCCTGTGATAGCATTGCATTGCAGACGATATTAACAATTTTATTGTTTGCATTATTGAATGCATCACACATGGTGCGTAGAAGAAACTATGTGGCATAGACTGTCCATCACACGCACTTTTTATGTGGAAAACGTTTGTGCAAGGTGGTCTAACACACACAAAATTCAAGAGGAAGTCGTATCTGATTGTTCATTGATCCAACACGTTTTCTTCCTAGAAACTGTGTGGATTGTCTGAGGTCATCGCCCACGGTGTTGTCTCAGTAACCGTTTGCAACAAAAAAAACAATAAGCAGGCTAATTGGCCTATTATTAATAATTTATTATTAATCAAATTGACATTTCATATTAAGCACAGAATATATTTTATTTTCGTATTACGGAACCGGGATTTCATAATTGAAATACATCAAAGTAGAACATCATATAGCTTCAGCACTCGGTTACACCATATAGGCATATAGCTAGCTTCCCCACTACACAACTGCACTAGCACCAAGTTTCACATGCAACATCTATATCCTTTGGAAGTCAGTATCATAGACGGTAGATAGACAGATGAATCTCATCTGAAAAACTGCTAAAGCAGAAGGCGAATATTGAGCCTTCATTGATGTTGAAGGTCCTTGCAACTTTACACCAATGCATGTGGATGATTGACCGTCCATCCCTCGTTCTCTTGAGGAAGACTTCAATATTGTACCATGGGTGTTGTATGAATACCTTCCTCACCTCCTAACCATACAGGTGGTTTGAGAGGTAATCATCAGTGAACTGCTTTGGAAAGGCTCGAAAACAAATATATGCATAAATATCTTCTCTAAATTTGGAAATGGCGCAAAGGAATAAAAAGGACAAGGTATAATAGTTAGTACCATCCTATAGTGCACTGATGTTTTCTTCACTGTGCAGACAAAAATCTTGTTGTTTTTCGTCGCTAGTTTCTTTATTGTAACAATCTTTCTGAGTTTCTTGACTTGGCTAATATTCACGGACAACTTATTTCCCCTTATGCAAAATGGGTCGAACAGTGGGTCAAAACCTCTAACAGATGGACCAACATGTGCAAGACAATTTGTTAAAAACCTAAACATTTTAATGGTTCCTGCAATTGCACAATAGTGTGTTATTAGAAAAATGACCATGCATGTGCAAATCTCGATTGTAAACCTCGGTGCTTCCCATTGTTTCCCTGTAACACATATAAGATAGTTATTGATCAGGTTAAGTGATGGTTGGCTATTAGTAAAATATGTTAATGCAAAATAAACACATTACAAATTCAGCAGATTAATTTGAGCCACACGGAAAAACCGTTTATCCAAACCAAGCATGATTAAGAACTAGAAAATATAGCAATTGTATATGTTTCTCATGTATTTAGTATAGCCAGATTCGATTTATTCCCCACATGCATAACAATACAAAATTGTACCCACAACAATTGAACATCGCATCGCCAAATTGAACCAAACAGTTAACTAAACACCACATCAAATGAACCAAACATTAACTAAGCACCACATTGCACAATATAACATACTCCTAATATAAGATCTGACAGTTAACCAACCAAGCATGCTTAACAACTTGGGAATATAGTAATTGTATTTGTTTCTTATGTATTTAGTACAACCAAATTCGATTTATTTCTCACATGGAAGACAATAAAGAAATGCACCCACAACAATTGAACATCACATTGCAGAACTGAACCAAACATTCAACTAAACACCATAATACATGAACCAAACATTAACTGAGCACCACACTGCACAATATATAACATACTAGAAGATCAGACAATTAACCAAACCAAGCATGCTTGACAACTTGGAAATATATAAATTATATTTGTTTCTCATGTATTTTGTACAGCCAAATTTGATTTATTTCTCACTTGGAGGACAATATAAAATAGCACCCACAAGAATTGAATATCACATTGCAGAATTGCACCAAACAGTTAATTGAACACGACAACAAATTAACCAAACAGTTAATAAGTGAGCACCACATTGCACGACATATAGAACATATGTACTAGAGGATCAGACTGCATGGTAAAAGTTCATAGGACAGCTCACTAGAATTTGTTAAGAAAAGGCAGGAGTAGCACATGCAACAGGTAAACCGAACATGCTTAACCGGCGTAGCTAGCTAACTGAACATAGGTCCTTATAGTGAGCTAATAAGACAAGCTACTCCTCATCATCGGAGATTCGATGACGATTGGCTCCTTCGACTTGGAAGAGGGCAAGGCCTCCACATCGTGAGTTGTCCGAGCCACTCCGGGCACCAACCTATTGGCTCTCGAGTTGAGGTAAGAATGGGCACGCTGAGAAAACACCTCGTAGTCTTCGTCGAAGGCACCGACGGTGGCATCAGAAAATGCTGTAAACTGTCGTTTAAAGCAGCCAACCACGTAGTGGCAGCGGCGCGTGAGGCATCGATGGTGGCCTTGACGGTGAGGTGCTCCTCCAAGATCTGGGGGTCGACACGAATGGCAGCCATCGTGACCTCATCCGTGCGTGTAGCGGCGATTTGCTTCTCCGCTGCCAGATGCTCCTTGAGCTCCTGGCTATATTGCGTGCACCATAGCTTAGGGTGGTGCTTGTTTAGAGGATGGGTCGTTGATTTGGGTGGAAGGTGTCGTGCCGACAGTCGGGGCATGTGGGATGCAGAAGGAGGAGGGGTATGGGGCTCGGGTGTGGATTACCTGCCTAGATCGACGAGGCCGAGCAGCATGAAGGAGGATTGTCGGTGAGGAGGCGGCGCTGCAAGCAAGCAGTGAAGATTTGAACTTGGAAAGGAAGGTGGAAACAGGGGAAATGTGGCTTTCGGTCAGGGGAGCGGGGGAGGTAGATATTTTCGCGAAAGCCAAAAATTTTGGCTCGGTGCAGCGAAAAACTGGTGCGCAAAGTGTCATCAGACATGGTCCTTTATTCGACACTGTGTACAATATGTGAACATCACAAACGATCCATATAGCTTACCCGTGTGTGATGAGTTTGAACGTGCAAATTTTGGTCCGAATTTCTCTGGTTACAATGGTCTCCACGTCATTGCATAATTTGGGTACACAAAAGAGCCTACAGCACACCCACACTTCTTAATCGAGCAAGTTTAGCAATTAAACAGAGATAGCTGACCTAAACATTACTCTAACAAATTAAAGACCGATGCTCTAAACAAAGAGTACTACTCCGGCTGGCGCTCATCGATCTCCGCCGCCTCCTCCATGTCCAGCTTGCGCCCGACGATCTCCTGGGGAAGGGGCTCCATGGCATCCATCGCACCATACTCGGCAAGCATCTCGCCATCCGCGTCTGCATCTCTTTGGAAAAGGCCACCACGAGCTGGGCATGGGCAGCCGCGGTCTGGGCTTGGACGGGCTCCATCATGGCAAGGTATGCCGCGAACGAATGGACAGCTGCTCGAAGTCTCTCGGCGATTGCTAACTCTTTTGCTGTGGGTTGTCGACCGTTGTCGGAGAAGCTTCGTGCGATTTATGCGGTGACCACCAGGAGCTGGGCATGGGCGGCCTCAACATGGTCGTGGGCGGCCTCCATCAGGGCTAAGGCGGCCGCTATGGAATAGACAACTGTTGTGCTGCTCTCGCCAGTTGCTATCCCCGTCGCAGATGTTGTTGCCGCCACTTGAGCAACAACATCGGCTGTTTGGGCTGCCTTGGCCACCCGGTCGCAGATTGCGTCTGCGCTTGATAACCCACAAGTATAGGGGATCGTTTGTAGCCTTTTCGATAAATAAGAGTGTCAAACCCAACGAGGAGCTAAAGGTAGAACAAATATTCCCTCATGTTCTATCGACCACCGATACAACTCTACGCACACTTAATGTTTACTTTACCTAGAACAAGAATAAAACTAGAAGTACTTTGTAGGTGTGGTAGGATAAGTTTGCAAGATAATAAAGAACGTGGAAATAAAAGTTAGGTTCTATTTAAATAAATAAACAATTAACTTAGTAAAATGAGTGTGGATTGGTGGTGGTAGGATTTGCGGAATTGTCCCTTAGCAATTGACTACGTTACTAGACCGGTAGCAAGTTTTTATGTGGGAGAGGCTTCTGCTAGCATGTCCTCCCTTACTTGGAATTCTATGCACTTATGATTGGAACTATTAGCAAGCGTCCGCAACTAGTTGAAGGAAATATGCCCTAGAGGCAATAATAAAGTTATTATTTATTTCCTTATTTCATGATAAATGTTTATTATTCATGCTAGAATTGTATTAACCGGAAACTTAGTACATGTGTGAATACATAGACAAAACATAAGTATCCCTAGTATGCCTCTACTTGACTAGCTCGTTTAGCAAAGATGGTTATGTTTCCTAACCATAGACATGTGTTGTCATTTGATGAACAAGATCACATCATTAGGAGAATGATGTGATGGACAAGACCCATTCGTTAGCTTAGCATTATGATCGTTACAGTTTCATTGCTACTGCTTTCTTCATGACTTACACATGTTCCTCAGACTATGAAATTATGCAACTCCCGAATACTGGAGGAACACTTTGTGTGCCATCAAATGTCACAACGTAAATGGGTGATTATAAAGATGCTCTATAGGTGCCTCCGAAGGTATTTGTTGGGTTGGCATAGATCGAGATTAGGATTTGTCACTCCGTGTTTCGGAGAGGTATCTCTGGGCCCTCTCGGTAATGCTCATCACTATAAGCCTTGCAAGCATTGCAGCTAATGAGTTAGTTGCGGGATGATGTATTATGGAACGAGTAAAGAGACTTTCTGGTAACGAGATTGAACTAGGTATTGAGATACCGATGATCGAATCTCGGGTAAGTAACATACCGATGACAAAGGGAACAACGTATGTTGTTATGCGTTTTGACCGATAAAGATCTTCGTAGAATATGTAGGAGCCAATATGAGCATCCATGTTTCGCTATTGGTTATTGATCGGAGATGTGTCTCGGTCATGTCTACATAGTTCTCGAACCCGTAGGGTCCGCACGCTTAACGTTCGATGACGATTTGTATTATGAGTTATGTGTTTTGATGACCGAAGTTTGTTCGGAGTCCCGGATGAGATCACGGACATGACGAGGAGTCTAGAAATGGTCGAGACATAAAGATTGATATGTTGGACCATATTATTCGGACACCGGAAGTGTTTCGGATGGTTTCGGGTAAAAACGGAGTGCCGGAGGGGTTACCGGAACCCCCGGGGAAGCAATGGGACATCATGGGCCATAGGGGAGAGAGAGGATAGCCCACATAGGGGAGCCCCCCCATGGGGAGTCAGAATAGGACTAGGGGAGGGGGCGCGGCCCCCCTTTCCCTCTCCCTCTCCCTCTCCCTTCCTTCCCCCTTCCACCAAGTGGAATCCTACTAGGACTTGGAGTCCTAGTAGGACTCCCTCTCCCTGGGCGCGCCCCTAGGGCCGGCTAGCCTCCCCCTCCCTCCTTTATATACGGGGGCAGGGGGCACCCTAGAACACACAAGTTGATCTTTTAGCCGTGTGCGGTGCCCCCCTCCACAGTTACACACCTCGATCATATCACCATAGTGCTTAGGCGAAGCCCTGCGCCGGTAACATCATCATCATCGTCGCCATGCCGTCGTGCTGACGGAACTCACCCTCGTCCTCAACTAGATCAAGAGCACGAGAGACGTCATCGAGCTGAACGCGTGCTGAGCGCGGAGGTGCTGTACGTTAGGTACTTGGATCTGTTGGATCACGAAGAAGTTCGACTACATCAATCACGTTACTAAACGCTTTTGCTTTCAGTCTATGAGGTACGTGGACACACTCTCCCCTCTCGTTGCTATGCATCTCCTAGATAGATCTTATGTGATCGTAGGATTTTTTTTGAAATTACTGCGTTCCCAACAGTGGCATCCGAGCAAGGTCTATGCGTAGATGTTATATACACGAGTAGAACACAAAGAGTTAAGGGCGATAATAGTCATACTGCTCACCAGCAACGTCTTACTTTGATTCGGCTGTATTGTTGGATGAAGCGGCCCGGACCGACATTACATGACCGCATTCATGAGACTGGTTCTACCGACGTGCTTCGCACACATGTGGCTAGCGGGTGTCTATTTCTCCAACTTTAGTTGAATCAAGTTTGACTACGCCCAGTCCTTGTTGAAGGTTAAAACAACACACTTGACGAAAAATTGTTGTGGTTTTGATGCGTAGGTAAGAACGGTTCTTGCTAGAAGCCCGTAGCAGCCACATAAAACTTGCAACAACAAAGTAGAGGACGTCTAACTTGTTTTTGCAGGGCTTGATGTGATGTGATATGGTCAAGACATGATGTGATATAAATTGTTGTATGAGATGATCATGTTTTGTAACAGAGTTATCGGCAACTGGCAGGAGCCATAAGGTTGTCGCTTTATTGTATGCAATGCAATCGCCATGTAATTGTTTTACTTTATCACTAAGCGGCAGCGATAGTCATAGAAGCAATAGTTGGCGAGACGGCAACAATGCTACAATGGAGATCAAGGTGTCGCGCCGGTGAAGATGGAGATCATGACTATGCTTCGGTGATGGAGATCATGAGCACAAGATGATGATGGCCATATCAGGTCACATATTTTGATTGCATGTGATGTTTATCTTTTATGCATCTTATTTTGCTTAGTACGGGGGTAGCATTATAAGATGATCCCTTACTAAATTTCAAGGTATAAGTGTTCTCCCTGAGTATGCACCGTTGCTACAGTTCGTAGTGCCAAGACACCATGTGATGATCGGGTGTGATAAGCTCTACGTTCACATACAATGGGTGCAAGCCAGTTTTGCACACGCAGAATACTCGGGTTAAACTTTATGAGCCTAGCATATGCAGATATGGCCTCGGAACACAGAGATCGAAAGGTCGAACGTGAATCATATAGTAGATATGATCAACATAGTGATGTTCACCATTGAAAACTACTCCATCTGACGTGATGATCGGACATGGTTTAGTTGATTTTGGATCACGTGATCATTTAGATGACTAGAGGGATGTCTATCTAAGTGGGAGTTCTTAAGTAATATGATTATTTGAACTTTAATTTATCATGAACTTAGTCCTGATAGTTATTTTGCATGTCTATGTTATTGTAGATCAATGGCCCGTGCTACCGTTACTTTGAATTTTAATGCGTTCCTAGAGAAAGCTAAGTTGAAAGAGGATGGCAGCAACTACACGGACTGGGTCCGTAACTTGAGGATTATCCTCATTGCTGCACAGAAGAATTATGTCATGGAAGCACCACTAGGTGCTAGGCCTGCTGCAGATGCTACTGATGACGTTAAGAACGTCTGGCAGAGCAAAGCTGATGACTACTCGATAGTTTAGTGTGCCATGCTTTACGGCTTAGAATCAGGACTTCAAATACGTTTTGAACATCATGGAGCATATGAGATGTTCCAAGAGTTGAAGTTAATATTTCAAGCAAATGCCTGAGTTGAGAGATATGAAGTCTCCAACAAGTTCTACAACTGCAAAATGGAGGAGAATAGTTCTGTCAGTGAACACATACTCAGAATGTCTGGGTACCATAACCACTTGACTCAGCTGGGAGTTAATCTTCCTGATGATAGACTCATTGACAGAGTTCTTCAATCACTGCCACCAAGCTATAAAGGCTTCATGATGAACTATAATATGCAAGGGATGAACAAGACAATTCCTGAGCTCTTCGCAATGCTAAAAGTTGCGGAGGTAGAAATCAAAAAGGAGCATCAAGTGTTGATGGTCAACAAGACCACTAGTTTCAAAAAAAAGGGCAAAGGGAAGAAGGGTAACTTCAAGAAGAACAACAAGAAAATTGCTCAGGAGAAGAAATCCAAGTCTGGACCTAAGCCTAAAACTGAGTGCTTCTACTGCAAAGGGACTGGTCACTGGAAGCAGAACTGCCCCAAGTATTTGGCGGATAAGAAGGATGGCAAAGTGAAAGGTATATTCGATATACATGTTATTGATGTGTACCTTACTAATGCTCGTAGTAGCGCCTGGGTATTTGATACTGGTTCTGTTGCTCATATTTGCAACTCGAAACAGGGGCTACGGATTAAACGAAGATTGGCTAAGGACGAGGTGACGATGCGTGTGGGAAATGGTTCCAAGGTCGATGTGATCTCCGTCGGCACGCTACCTCTACATCTACCTTCGGGATTAGTTTTAGACCTAAATAATTGTTATTTGGTGCCAGCGTTGAGCATGAACATTATATCTGGATCTTGTTTGATGCGAGACGGTCATTCATTTAAATCAGAGAATAATGGTTGTTCTATTTATATGAGTAATATCTTTTATGGTCATCACCCTTGCAAAGTGGTCTATTTTTGTTGAATCTCGATCGTGATGATACACATGTTCATAAAATTGAAGCCAAAAGATGCAAAGTTGATAATGATTGTGCAACTTATTTGTGGCACTGTCGTTTAGGTCATATCGGTATAAAGCACATGAAGAAACTCCATGCTGATGGGCTTTTGGAATCACTTGATTATGAATCACTTGGTGCTTGTGAACCGTGCCTCATGGGCAAGATGACTAAAACTCCGTTCTCCGGAACAATGGCACGAGCTACTGACTTATTGGAAATAATACATACTAATGTATGTGGTCCAATGAGTGTTGAGGCTCATGGCGGGTATCGTTATTTTCTTACCTTCACAGATGATTTGAGCAAATATGGTTATATCTACTTAATGAAGCATAAGTCTGAAACATTTGAAAAGTTCAAAGAATTTCAGAGTGAAGTGGAAAATCATTGTAACAAGAAATTAAAGTTTCTACAATCTGATCGTGGAGGTGAATATTTGAGTTACAAGTTTGGTCTTCATTTGAAACAATGTGGAATAGTTTCACAACTTACGCCACCTGGAACACCACAGCGAAATGGTGTGTCCGAACGTCGTAACCGTACTTTATTTGATATGGTGCGATCTATGATGTCTCTTACTAATTTACCGCTATCATTTTGGGGTTATGCTTTAGAGACGGCTGCATTCACTTTAAATAGGGCACCATCAAAATCCGTTGATACGACACCTTATGAAATGTGGTTTGGCAAGAAACCAAAGTTGTCGTTTCTCAAAGTTTGGGGCTGCGATGCTTATGTGAAAAAGCTTCAACCTGATAAGCTTGAACCCAAATCGGAGAAGTGCGTCTTCATAGGATACCCAAAGGAAACTGTTGGGTACACCTTCTATCACAGATCCGAAGGCAAAATATTCATTGCTAAGAATGGATCCTTTCTAGAGAAGGAGTTTCTCCCGAAAGAAGTGAGTGGGAGGAAAGTAGAACTTGATGAGGTAATTGTACCTTCTCCCAAATTGGAAAGTAGTTTATCACAGAAATCAGTTCTAGTGATTCCTACACCAATTAGTGAGGAAGCTAATGATGATGATCATGAAACTTCAGATCAAGTTACTACAGAACCTCGCAGGTCTTCCAGAGTACGGTCCGCACCAGAGTGGTATGGTAATCCTGTTCTGGAAGTCATGTTACTAGACCATGGTGAATGTACGAACTATGAGGAAGCGATGATGAGCCCAGATTCTGTGAAATGGCTTGAGGCCATGAAATCTGAGATGGGATGCATGTATGAGAACAAAGTGTGGACTTTGGTGGATTTGCCCGATGACCGGCAAGCCATAGAAAATAAATGTATCTTCAAGAAGAAGACTGATGCTGACGGTAATGTTACTGTCTATGAAGCTCGACTTGTTGCAAAAGGTTTTTGACAAGTTCAAGGACTTGACTATGTTGAGACTTTCTCATCCATAGCGATGCTTAAGTCTGTCCGAATCATGTTAGAAATTGCCGCATTTTATGATTATGAAATTTGGCAATTTGACGTCAAAACTGCATTCCTGAATGGATTTCTGGAAGAAGAGTTGTATATGATGCAACCAGAAGGTTTTGTTGATCTGAAGGGTGCTAACAAAGTATGCAAGCTCCAGCGATCCATTTATGGACTGGTGCAATCCTCTCGGAGTTGGAATAAAGGTTTTGATAATGTGATCAAAGCATATGGTTTTATACAAACTTTTGGAGAAGCCTGTATTTACAAGAAAGTGAGTGGGAGCTCTGTAGCATTTCTAATAATATATGTGGATGACATATTGTTGATAAAAAATGATATAGAATTTCTGGATAGCATAAAAGGATACTTGAATAAGAGTTTTTCTACGAAAGACCTTGGTGAAGCTGCTGACATATTGGGCATCAAGATCTATAGAGATAGATCAAGACGCTTAATTGGACTTTCGTAAAGCACATACCTTGATAAAATTTTGAATAAGTTCAAAACGGATCAGTCAAAGAAAGGGTTCTTGCCTGTGTTACAAGGTGTGAAATTGAGTCAGACTCAATGCCCGACCACTTCAGAAGATAGAGAGAAAATGAAAGTCATTCCCTATGCTTCAGCCATAGGTTCTATCATGTATGTAATGCTGTGTACCAGACCTGATGTGTGCCTTGCTATAAGTATAGCAGGGAGGTACCAAAATAATCCCGGAGTGGAGCACTGGAGAGCGGTCAAAAACATCCTGAAATACCTGAAAAGGGCTAAGAATATGTTTCTCATTTATGGAGGTGTCAGTGTACAAAAGTAGGGGCCTTCTGTACCCCTTTACTTATGCACGGGCAGTTGTAGCCACACCTGCGGCCATGCTTGGCGGGGCAGAGGAAGCAAAGAACAAGACTACCAGAGCAGTGCACAAGCCAGAGGCGCGAAGAGCGACGGGGCAAGGTGGGTTTCCCCCGGCAAGAGCCTTGTTGGGGACGATCTACGCTGCCCCGGCAAGAGCCTTGCCGGGGTAACTTGCCCAACACCAGCAAGGCCACCACCCTTGAGCCTAATAGTTCCGACACCATCGACAACATTGGAACCAAGGCTCGGGAGGTGCCTGCGTGGTGGCATGCAGATCTTTGTGAAGACCAGAGGCCTGCGAGACTAGATGAGAACCAGAGGACGAAGGCCCCCGGCGAGATCCTTGCCGGGGATGACCACGAGACCCCGGCAAGACCCTTGCCGAGAACATCTGCAGGGCCGCAGCCAGGCCCACATCTACCAAGGCTCCGCCGCCCCGCGGCCGCTCCAACACGGCGATCAGCTTGCCAACTAGGCGAGCGCCTGCGTGGCAGCATGCAACTTCTAGGCCAACTAGCGAAGCACCTGCATGGTGCCATGCAGATCTTCGTGAAGACCCTGCCACCGCACCAGCTCAACAGCCAGCCAGCCAGCATGGCGTCGCATGCCTCGTCAGCTTGGACGCGCGTCAGAGCGAGGCGAGGCGGCGACAGACGGGACGAGCTTCTTTTCCGTCCCCGATAAAGCAAGGGGGCACATGGCAGCGCATTAAATGTGTTTTGTCCCGCGATGTCAGGATAGACTTGTACAGCGTACAAACTTTCCACCTCCTGTGTGCCATTGTGGCGACCCCTTTGACATATAAAAGGAGGCCCGGGGCGTACTGAGAAAGGATTCGGACTTTCTGGGCTAGGCATGCACCGCAGCTAGTTCAAGAGCTCAAGAACACCAAATATACACCAAAGCAGGACTAGGGCATTACGCATCGTTTGCAGCCCGAACCTGGATAAAATTCCCCCGTGTTGATCTTCTAAACCCGCTCTTTGCACAACCCCACCCCCCGCCAACCATAATAGGGATTCCCCATGATCCCATAGGTGTCATTCTTGAACCCCGACATCTTTGGCGCACCAGGTAGGGGGTATAGGCTGTGAAAATCTGCTTTCGTCGCGACGGCTCGAGGGAAGAAGGCGATGTCGACCAGCCACGCTCTGGCGTCGTCAGCCAGGCGAGGTGATGCTGTCCGCAGCCGCAACAGCCATCCGCGTGGCAACGGAAAAGCTAAGTCACGCAAAACCTTAAGCAATTTCTTCTTTTTATAAGGTTATTCTCCTAAAAAATCTTGCCCCTTTGTATGGAAAACCTGTACACAATGGAACCCTTCCGCTATTGGCAATGCCCTTGTTCTTTTTTTGTCGGATCTGGGGTTCCGGCAAAACCCTTAAGGTTGAAACTCTGCGGTGCGCGCGAAGTTCTTTCCCTCCTACCGATCTATGCCCTAGCTCGCTAAGATCTCGCGGACGAACTCGACGAACTCGCAACACAGAAAGACACGATATTTATACTGGTTCGGGCCATCGTTGTGGTGTAATACCCTACTCTAGTGTGTGGTGGATGGATTGCCTCTTGGGCTGATGATGAACAGTACAAGGGGAAGAACAGCCTCCTGAGGTTGAGGTGCTCTTGTGCTTGGTGAACTTGTGGGTGTGAGGATGGGATGGATCCAATCCAAGATGAGTTGCCCTACTGCGGTGGCTAGTTCTACTTATATAGGCCCTGGTCCTCTTCCCAAATATTGAGTGGGAAGGGAGCCAACAACGGCGGCCAATTTGAAAGGAGACAGCTAGTACAAGCTATCCTGACAAAAGCGGTCTTCGCCCGGAAAAGGCCCTGCCGGTGACGCCCTCTTGGGCTCCATGGTGACCTCCGTCTTGCCGTCCTGCTGGTCTTTGGTCTCGTTGCACCGATATGAAAACCTTTGCCTGATGCCTCGGTACTCCACGCCTGTGCTTGCTCCCTTAGCACCAAAGAGGAACCAAGGACGCTGCGCGCGCTGGCGCCCGCCTGGTGTCGATCGTCATGGCTCACATCACAGGAGCCTCGCGAGGTTTGCCCCGCCTTGATATCTCCGCTCCTCGTGAGCCTGCCTGGAGAGGCAGCCCCTAAGGAGGTCTTGCGTCGTCTGCCTCGCGAGGCTTGGCCCCTCGTGAGGGTCTTGAATGTCTTGTCGATGAAGATGGGCCATACGGCCTGCTAGCATAGCCACGCTGTGGGCCGCAGGCAGGCAAGTCTGGAGAGCCCCATTCCCAGAACGCCGACAGTAGCCCCCGGGCCCAAGATGCGCTCGGGCTTGGCTTCGAGGTGAAGCCAAAGGTCAAGTACGGAGCGCCGTGGGCCCCAAAAGCCTGCGGCCTCGGTCGACGCATGGCGGTTGATTGGACGTGGGCATCTACGCTTCCCCACGCTGCCTCGGCAACTGCTCGATTTGACAAAAAGGCTAGCGCGGACAGTGCTTGCCTTCATTGCTTCTTCCTCGCCTCGCTCCAGATCCCCTTTCTTGCTCCTCGCCACCGCTACCTCCAGATCTGCTCCAATCTTGCTCCGCATCTGTGACCCATGGCACCGCGCAAGGTGAAGACTTCCTTGGCACCGGCTTGGTATGAGCCAGCTCTTGAAGCGCCCAGCGTCACAGAGAAGAGCCTCGCCTCCGTGCGCCTGCTGTCGGCGGGGGAGAGCAATGAGTGGGGGAAGACAGAGCTCCGGCTTGCCTTCGACGTGCTGGAGCCTGAGGGAAGCACCTTCTTCCCCTTCTTTTCGAGCATCATCGCCGTCGGGTTGGTTCCTCCCTTCTCCGATTTCTTTTACGAGGTCCTCGACCACTACGGGCTGCTGGCGTTGCACCTCCATCCCAACTCTATCCTCCTCTTGTCCATCTTCTCCTACTACTGCGAGGCGTACCTGGGCGTGATGCCATTCGTGGCGCTTCTGCGCCACTTCTTCTTCCTTCGCGTCACTGATACGTCTCCAACGTATCTATAATTTTTTATTGCTCCATGCTATATTATCTACTGTTTTGGACTATATTGGGCTTTATTTTCCACTTCTATATTATTCTTGGGACTAACCTATTAACCGGAGGCCCAGCCCAGAATTGCTGTTTTTTTGCCTATTTCAGTGTTTCGAAGAAATGGAATATCAAACGGAGTCCAAACGGAATGAAACCTTCGGGAACGTGATTTTCTCAACAAATAAGATCCAGGAGACTCGGATCCTCCGTCAAGAAAGCCACAAGGCGGTCACGAGGATGGAGGGCGCGCCCCCCTAGGGCGCGCCCCTGCCTCATGGGCCCCCCGAAGCTCCACCGACGTACTCCTTCCTCCTATATATATATACCTACGTACCCCCAAACAATCAGATTCGGAGCCAAAAACCTAATTCCACCGCCGCAACCTTCGGTACCCACGAGATCCCATCTTGGGGCCTGTTCCGGAGCTCCGCCGGAGAGGGCCATCATCATGGAGGGCTTCTACATCATCATAGCCCCTCCGATGAAGTGTGAGTAGTTTACCTCAGACCTTCGGGTCCATAGTTTGTAGCTAGATGGCTTCTTCTCTCTTTTTGGATCTCAATACAATGTTCTCCCCCCTCTCTCGTGGAGATCTATTCGATGTAATCTTCTTTTTGCGGTGTGTTTGTTGAGACCGATGAATTGTGGGTTTATGATCAAGTCTATCTATGAACAATATTTGAATCTTCTCTGAATTCTTTTATGTATGATTGGTTATCTTTGCAAGTCTCTTCGAATTATAAGTTTGGTTTGGCCTACTAGATTGGTTTTTCTTGCAATGGGAGAAGTGCTTAGCTTTGGGTTCAATCTTGCGGTGTCCTTTCCCAGTTACAGTAGGGGCAGCAAGGCACGTATTGTATTGTTGCCATCGAGGATAACAAGATGGGGTTTTTATCATATTGCATGAAACTATCCCTCTACATCATGTCATCTTGCTTAAGTCATTACTCTGTTTTTAACTTAATACTCTAGATGCATGCTGGATAGCGGTCGATGAGTGGAGTAATAGTAGTAGATGCAGACAGGAGTCGGCCTACTTGTCTCAGACGTGATGCCTATATACATGATCATACCTAGATATTCTCATAACTATGCTCAGTTCTGTCAATTGCTCAATAGTAATTTGTTCACCCACCGTAGAATACTTA
This sequence comes from Aegilops umbellulata, assembly GCA_032464435.1. Classification (NCBI taxonomy): domain Eukaryota; kingdom Viridiplantae; phylum Streptophyta; class Magnoliopsida; order Poales; family Poaceae; genus Aegilops; species Aegilops umbellulata. Next base: position 10,979,141 of record CP136060.1, on the reverse strand, counting down.
TGCTCTTGAGAGAAGCTACTAGTGAAATCTATGGCCCCCGGGTCTATTCTCATCATATCAATCTCCATCACTTTATTATTGTTTTGCTTTTTACTTTGCCTTTTACTTTTTACTTTGCATCTTTATATCAAAAATACCAAAAATATTATCTATCATCTCTATCAGATCTCACTCTCGTAAGTGACCGTGAAGGGATTGACAACCCCTAATCGTGTTGGTTGCGTTGAGCTATTTGTTTTGTGTAGGTATGAGGGACTCGCGCGTAGCCTCCTACTGGATTGATACCTTGGTTCTCAAAAACTGAGGGAAATACTTACGCTACTTTGCTGCATCATCCTCTCCTCTTCGGGGAAATCCAACGCAGTGGTCAAGAGTAGCAAGAAGAATTTCTGGCGCCGTTGCCAGGGAGTCTACGCAAAAGTCAACATACCAAGTACCCATCACAATTCCTTATCTCTCGCACTACATTATTTGCCATTTGCCTCTCGTTTTCCTCTCCCCCACTTCACCCTTGCCGTTTTATTCGCCCTCTCTTTTCCGTTTGCCTTTTTTTCCGCTTGCCTTTTGTTTGCTCGTGTGTTGGTTTGCTTGCTTGTCACGATGGCTCAAGATAATACCAAATTGTGTGACTTTACCAATACCAACAATAATGATTTCCTTAGCACTCCGATTGCTCCTCTTACCAATACTGAATCTTGTGAAATCAATACTGCTTTGTTGAATCTTGTTATGAAAGATCAATTCGCCGGCCTTCCTAGTGAAGATGCTGCTACTCATCTAAATAGCTTCGTTGATTTATGTGATGTGCAAAAGAAGAAAGATGTTGATAATGATATTGCTAAATTGAAGCTATTTCCTTTTTCGCTTAGAGATCGTGCTAAAGCTTGGGTTTCGTATTTGCCTAAAAATAGTATTGACTCTTGGAACAAGTGCAAAGATGCTTTTATCTCTAAGTGTTTTCCTCCCTCTAAGATCATCTCTCTTAGAAACGATATTATGAATTTTAAGCAACTTGATCATGAACATGTTGCACAAGCTTGGGAGAGAATGAAATTAATGACACGTAATTGCCCTACTCATGGTTTGAATTTGTGGATGATTATACAAAAAATTTATGCCGGGTTGAATTTTGCTTCTAGAAATCTTTTAGATTCGGCCGCGGGAGGCACTTTTATGGAAATCACTTTAGGAGATGCTACTAAACTCCTAGATAATATTATGGTTAATTATTCTCAATGGCACACTGAAAGATCTACTAATAAAAAAGTGCATGCGATAGAAGAAATCAATGTTCTGAGTGTAAAGATGGATGAACTTATGAAATTATTTGCTACTAAGAGTGTTTCTTCTGATCCTAATGATATGCCTTTGTCTACTTTGATTGAGAATAATAATGAATCTATGGATGTGAATTTTGTTGGTAGGAATAATTTTGGTAACAACACATATAGAGGGAATTTTAATCCTAGGCCTTATCCTAGTAATACTTCTAATAATTATGGAAATTCCTACAACAACTCTTATGGAAATTTTAATAAGATCCCCTCTGAATTTGAGAATAGCGTTAAAGAGTTTATGAATTCACAAAAGAATTTCAATGCTTTGCTTGAAGAGAAATTGCTTAAAGTTGATTATTTGGCTAGGAACGTTGATATAATTTCTCTTGAGGTTGATTCTTTAAAGCTTAGATCTATTCCTCCTAAGCATGATATCAATGAGTCTCCCAAAGCCATGAGAATTTCCATTGATGAGTGCAAGGAAAGAACCGCTAGGATGCGTGCTACGAAAGATGCCTTTATTAAAGCGTGTTCTTCCAATTCCTATGAAAATCAAGATGAAGATCTAAAAGTTATTGATGTATCCCCTATTAAATCTTTGTTTTGCAATATGAATCTTGATGAAATTGAATATGATCTTCCTTTACCTAGAAGGTGTTCCAAAAATTCGGTGTTTTTAGATCTTGATGATGAAATTGATAAAAGTGGGATTGAAAAGAATAAAACCCTAGATGTTGCTAAACCCACTATATTGGATTTCAAGGAATTTAATTATGAAAGTTGCTCTTTAGTTGATCGTATTTCCTTGTTGCAATCCGTGCTAAATTCTCCTCATGCTTGTAGTCAAAATAAAGCTTTTACCAAACATATCGTTGATGCCTTGATGCAATCTTATGAAGAAAAACTTGAGTTGAAAGTTTCTATCCCTAGAAAACTTTATGATGAGTGGGAACCTAATATTAAGATTAAAATTAAAGATCATGATTTTTATGCTTTGTGTGATTTGGGTGCTAATGTCTCCACTATTCCCAAAACTTTGTGTGATTTGCTAGATTTCCGTGATTTTGATGATTGCTCTCTAAACTTGCACCTCGCGGATTCCACTATTAAGAAACCTATGGGAAGAATTAATGATGTTCTTATTGTTGCAAATAGGAATTATGTTCCCGTAGATTTTATCGTTCTTGATATAGATTGCAATCCTTCTTGCCCTATTATTCTTGGTAGACCTTTCCTTAGAACGGTTGGTGCAATTATTGATATGAAGGAAGGGAATATTAGATTTCAATTTCCATTAAAAAATGGCATGGAACACTTCCCTAGGAAGAAAATAAAATTGCCATATGAATCTATTATGAGAGCCACTTATGGATTGCCTACCAAAGATGGCAATAGCTAGATCTATCCTTGCTTTTATGCCTAGCTAGGGGCGTTAAACGATATCGCTTGTTGGGAGGCAGCCCAATCTTTTATTTTTAGTTTTTAGTTTTTGTTTCTGTTTAGGAATAAATAATCCATCTACCTTCTGTTTAGATGTGGTTTTATCTTTGAATTAGTGTTTGTGCCAAGTTAAACCTATAGGATCTTCTTGGATGATAGTTATTTGATCTTGCTGTAATTTCCAGAAACTTTCTGTTCACGAAAACAATTGTTAAAAATCACCAGAACGTGATAAAATACTGATTACAATTGCTGCTGATCAATAAAAAAATTGCCTAGGTCGTCCTATTTTGGTAGATTTTTTGGAGTTTCATAAGTTTGCGTTAGTTACAGATTACTACAGACTGTTCTGTTTTTGACAGATTCTGTTTTTCGTGTGTTGTTTGCTTATTTTGATGAGTCTATGGCTAGTAAAATAGTTTATAATCCATAGAGAAGTTGGAATACAGTAGGTTTAACACCAATATAAATAAATAATGAGTTCATTACAGTACCTTAAAGCGGTCTTTTGTTTTCTTTCGCTAACGGAGCTCACGAGGTTTCTGTTGAGTTTTGTGTTGTGAAGTTTTCAAGTTTTGGGTGAAATCTTTTGATGGATTATGGAACAAGGAGTGGCAAGAGCCTAAGCTTGGGGATGCCCATGGCACCCCCAAGATAATCCAAGGACACCAAAAAGTCAAAGCTTGGGGATGCCCCGGAAGGCATCCCCTCTTTCGTCTACTTCCATTGGTAATTTTACTTGGAGCTATATTTTTATTCACCACATGATATGTGTTTTGCTTGGAGCGTCTTGTATTATTTGAGTCTTTGCTGGTTAGTCTACCACAATCATCCTTGCTGTACACACCTTTTGAGAGAGCCATACATGAATTGGAATTTGATAGAATACTCTATGTGCTTCACTTATATCTTTTGAGCTTTATAGTTTTGCTCTAGTGCTTCACTTATATCTTTTAGAGCACGGTGGTGGATTTGTTTTATAGAAAATATCGATCTCTCATGCTTCACTTAGATTATTTTGAGAGTCTTAAATAGCATGGTAATTGCTTAATAATAATATGCTTGGTATTCAAGATTTGTAAAACTTTCTTTTGAGTGCGTTGAATACTAAGAAAAGATTGATGCTTGATAATTGTTTTGAGATATGAAGATGGTGATATTAGAGTCATGCTAGTTGAGTAGTTGTGAATTTGAGAAATACTTGCGTTAAAGTTTGTGATTCCCGTAGCATGCACGTATGGTGAACCGTTATGTGATGAAGTCGGAGCATGATTTATTTATTGATATCTTCCTTATGAGTGGCGGTCGGGGACGAGCGATGGTCTTTTCCTACCAATCTATCCCCCTAGGAGCATGCGCGTAATACTTTGCTTTGATAACTTCTAGATTTTTGCAATAAGTATATGAGTTCTTTATGACTAATGTTGAGTCCATGGATTATACACACTTTCCTTCCTTCCACCATTGCTAGCCTCTCTAATACCGCGCACCTTTCACTGGTATCATACACCCACCATATACCTTCCTCAAAACAGCCATCATACCTACCTATCATGACATTTCCATAGCCATTCCGAGATATATTGCCATGCAACTTTCCATCGTTCCGTTTATTATGATACGCTCCATCATTGTCATATTGCTAGCATGATCATGTAGTTGACATCGTATTCATGGCAAAGCCACCGTTCATAATTCTTTCATACATGTCACTCTTGATTCTTTGCATATCCCGGTACACCGCCAGAGGCATTCATATAGAGTCATATTTTGTTCTAAGCTTTGAGTTGTAAGAAAAATAAAAGTGTGATGATCATCATTTTTAGAGCATTGTCCCAAGTGAGGAAAGGATGATGGAGACTATGATTCCCCCACAAGTCAGGATGAGACTCCGGACGAAAAATAAAAAAAGGGAAAAGAGGCCATAAAAAAAGTGAACAGGCCCAAATAAAAAAAAAGAGAAAAAAATAAGAGAAAAAGAGAGAAGGGACAATGTTACTATCCTTTTACCACACTTGTGCTTCAAAGTAGCACCATGATCCTCATGATAGAGAGTCTCTCATTTTGTCACTTTCATATACTAGTGGGAATTTTTCACTATAGAACTTGGCTTTTATATTCCAGTGATGGGCTTCCTCAAAATGCCCTAGGTCTTCGTGAGCAAGCGAGTTGGATGCACACCCACTTAGTTTCTTTTTTTGAGCTTTCATATACTTATAATTCTAGTGCATCCATTGCATGGCAATCCCTACTCACTCACATTGATATCTATTGATGGGCATCTCCATAGCCCGTTGATACGCCTAGTTGATGTGAGACTATCTTCCCCCCTTTTTGTCTTCTCCACAACCACCATTATATTCCACATATAGTGCTATATCCATGGCTCACGCTCATGTATTGCGTGAAGATCGAAAAAGTTTTGAAAATGTCAAAAGTATGAAACAATTGCTTGGCTTGTCATCGGGGTTGTGCATGATTTAAATACTTTGTGTGGTGAAGATAGAGCATAGCCAAACTATATGATTTTGTAGGGATAACTTTCTTTGGCCATGTTATTTTGAGAAGACATAATTGCTTTGTTAGTATGCTTGAAGTATTATTATTTTTATGTCAATATGAACTTTTGTCTTGAATCTTTCGGATCTGAATATTCATACCACAATTAAGAAGATTTACTTTGAAATTATGCCAAGTAGCACTCCCCATCAAAAATTCTCTTTTTATCATTTACCTACTCGAGGACGAGCAGGAATTAAGCTTGGGGATGCCTGATACGTCTCCAACGTATCTATAATTTTTGATTGCTCCATGCTATATATCTACTATTTTGGACTATATTGGGCTTTATTTTCCACTACTATATTATTTTTGGGACTAACCTATTAACCGGAGGCCCAACCCAGAATTGTTGTTTTTTTGCCTATTTCAGTGTTTCGAAGAAACGGAATATCAAACGGAGTCCAAACGGAATGAAACCTTCGGGAACGTGATTTTCTCAAAAAATAAGATCCAGGAGACTTGGACCCTCCGCCAAGAAAGCCACGAGGCGGTCACGTGGATGGAGGGCGCGCCCCCTGCCTCGTGGGCCCCCCGAAGCTCCACCGACGTACTCCTTCCTCCTATATATACCTACGTACCCTCAAACGACCAGATACGGAGCCAAAAACCTAATTCCACCGCCGCAACCTTTTGTACGAGATCCCATCTTGGGGCCTGTTCCGGAGCTCCGCCGGAGAGGGCCATCATCATGGAGGGCTTCTACATCATCATAGCCCCTCCGATGAAGTGTGAGTAGTTTACTTCAGACCTTCGGGTCCATAGTTAGTAGCTAGATGACTTCTTCTCTCTTTTTGGATCTCAATACAATGTTCTCCCCCTCTCTCGTGGAGATCTATTCGATGTAATCTTCTTTTTGCGGTGTGTTTGTTGAGATCGATGAATTGTGGGTTTATGATCAAGTCTATCTATAAACAATATTTGAATCTTCTCTGAATTCTTTTATGTATGATTGGTTATCTTTACAAGTCGCTTTGAATTATCAGTTTGGTTTGGCCTACTAGATTGGTTTTTCTTGCAACGGGTGAAGTGCTTAGCTTTGGGTTCAATCTTGCGGTGTCCTTTCCCAGTGACAGTAGGGGCAGCAAGGCACATATTGTATTGTTGCCATCGAGGACAACAAGATGGGGTTTTTATAATATTGCATGAAACTATCCCTCTACATCATGTCATCTTGCTTAAGGCGTTACTCTGTTTTTAACTTAATACTCTAGATGCATGCTGGATAGCGGTCGATGAGTGGAGTAATAGTAGTAGATGCAGGCAGGAGTCGGTCTACTTGTCTCGGACGTGATGCCTATATACATGATCATACCTAGATATTCTCATAACTATGCTCAATTCTGCCAATTGCTCAACAGTAATTTGTTCACCCACCATAGAATACTTATGCTCTTGAGAGAAGCCACTAGTGAAATCTATGGCCCCCGGGTCTATTATCATCATATCAATCTCCATCACTTTATTATTGTTTTGCTTTTTTACTTTGCCTTTTACTTTTTAATTTGCATCTTTATATCAAAAATACCAAAAATATTATCTATCATCTCTATCAGATCTCACTCTCGTAAGTGACCGTGAAGGGATTGACAACCCCTAATCGCGTTGGTTGCGTTGAGCTATTTGTTTTGTGTAGGTACGAGGGACTCGCGCGTAGCCTCCTACTGGATTGATACCTTGGTTCTCAAAAACTGAGGGAAATACTTACGCTACTTTGCTGCATCATCCTCTCCTCTTTGGGGAAATACAACGCAGTGCTCAAGAGGTAGCAGTCACTGATGGACACATCTCCGGATGCGCCAATTTTGTCGCGTCTGGCAAGGCCAACTCAATCTCGAGCACCGGGAAAAGGGCCGACAATATGCGGTCCAAATGGGTCATGATGGACGCCAAGCACGCCCATCTGCGTCTGGTGTTGCCAACGGAGGCGCCCCAGTTCAACAAGGGGTGGCCCAAGGCGGAGCTTGCTGATGAGCGGGCGTCGTCTGTGTTGGGACAGTTGACGACCGACTTGAAGCTGGGGAACACGAAGGCAGCCAAGATGACGGGGGTCATGCTCCTGAGGGAGTTCTTGATGCTGCGATTTGCCCCACTTCAGGCGCGCGTGCCCCCTGTGGGAGCTTGAAGAAGAGGGGAACAAGACCCGCCTGAGGCCGGGGGCCCTGCCTGGCGACGAACTGGCTGCTGTCCTGCGCCTCATAGTTGGGGACAACCAGGAGTACCCGCCTAGCGCCTTCATTCCTTTGTTCCACCGCAAGGACTGGGAGGAATTTGTCGCCTCCAGGCCGACCTTTAACGCGCGCGGGCTGGTGCCGCCGGCGCTCACAGGAGCCCCTGCAGCACCGAAGCCAGTGGAGGTGTCCTCTGACGAGTCCCGTGGGGAGGAGGTGGATTCAGGGAAGACTCTTGAAGAGGTGGGGGAGACTTCTCCTCTGAGCAAGGCCGAGATCCTCCGCGCCTTGCCTGACGACGCCGAGGCCGACACTCGCCAGGAGGAGAGGGAGCAACCCCTCATCCCGACAAGGGGCAGATCGTCGTTGGTTCCTCGAGATGCTGCCTCCATCTTGACGCCTCCTGGGGCTGCCTCCAGCCCCCCTGCTGCACCACCTTCTACCACCGGGGCCCGCGCACCTACTCCCCATTCTCCAAAACTTTCGGGCTTCAAGCTCCCCAAGCGGAAGGTAGAATACGTCGCGGTGGACCAGTAAGTGCTTGATCTCCGTCTTGTTTTTGCTCATGTCGCTGCTTCCTGACCTTCGTCTTAGTTGTCCAGGCCGCTGTCGGCGGCGAAGAGGATGAAAGAGGGTATGACAGCTGCACCCCCTTCTGCTGAGAAAGGAGATGTTAGCACTCGCACCTCCCCAGTCCGGTCGTCTTCACGAGGCCAAGAGGAGCATCGCCGGGAGGAGTCAGCCCCGCTGGCCCCGGAGGTGCCGGCGCCTGGTTCGGCTGAAGAGGTCCCGGTTGCTCCGGAGCCTGCAATCTCCCAGGTTCTGGTGACGACGTCGACTCCTCCCACTGCTGCATCTCCACTCCCAGGTTCTTCTGCTTCTGCTGCTGTTCTGGAGCGCGCTTTTTTGGGGATGACCCAGTTGCAGGCAGATCTCCTGAGCACGGACCCGCGCCTGGTGGCCGGGCGCCTGGAGCTGGCCTCTGGCTGGCTTCACTCCGACTTGGCGGTTCTCGCGATGCTGAGCCAGGCCGCGGTGTCTTCTGAGAAGGAGAAGCAGAGCGCCGCCAATGCTGCAACCAATCGTGAGGCGGCACTGAAAGACGCCAAAGCCGCCCGCGACCGCTGCCAAGAGCTCGAGGACAAGCTGAAGAGCCTGCGCGACAAGCACGCCGAAGAAGCACGCGGCCGCCATGTAACATCCCGATTCTCGGAATGTTTAAAGAAAAAGTTTTCCAAAAATCAGGGCGAGAAAATTTCATTTGTTTTATTTGATAACAAGCTTAAATTGAACTTTTATAATTTGAAGGATTTAATTTGATCTAATGCGAACTTAAATTTAAATTGAGTTTGTTCTTCTCTTTTAGTTGGGTTTTGGTTTTCTCCCTTCAGCATATTAAATTATGCGCATATGTATTTGGAACTTATTTTGAATTTCTTAGCTTTTATTTTTTTTCTAAGAAGGAAAATATATTTAATTTCTTTTCCCAAACTCTGGGCAATATCCAACACCCAATCTACCTTCTCTATTTTCCCTGTGTTTCTTATTCCTCTCACCCGTATGGACCCAGCCCATCTCTTTTATTTTTCTTTCTCCATCTCTCTTGGACTATAGCCCAACAACTCCCTCTCTCTAATTTTTCTCCTGCTTCCCTCCTTCCTCATGGGCCTGGCCAATCTGGCCCATCTCTTCCAACCAACGAACCCCTCTCCTCCTCCTACGTGTACGTTCACAACTCACATAAGAGGAAACCTCAACAGCCACCTCCGGGCACACACAGGAAACCTATGCACCTTCCTTTAATTCCTCCTGCCTTCCTATTTCTCTCCACTCTCCACCTCTCCCAACGAGGGCCTCTTCTCCTTCCCCTTCATTCGTCCTTACGCTCGCTCGCACACAGAGAGGAAACTTCAGAAGAAACGTACAACCACAATACAGAAGAGAAACAGCCCTCCCTCTTTCCCATAAATCCCACCAGTTTCCAAAACGCCAGCCCCTCCTTATTGTGCGCCTCTACCTGCTCTTGCACCCCCGAAGAAACTCCTGCCTCTCCTTTCCTTGTTCTCTCCAGAACACTCTGCAAAGAAACGGTGCTCCATGGACACTGGTGTTCGACCCCGATGAAGGAGGCCATCCCCATCCGTTTTCTTGCGCCGGGAACTTCTCCTCCATGCCGCAGCTCCGTTCAGAGAAGAAACAACATGTTCCATCCACCACACCCGAACAATTTTACATGTTCGTCTACACTGTTCATCGAGTTCTTCACACTGTTGCATCAAACTTGGTGAGCCTCTATCAAATTCCTTTTGCACGTGTATTAAACTATGTTCAATCTATCTCCTAGACATTATAATTCGGCCTATTTTTTAGTTGGCTGCCTGCATCCAAAATCTAAGGTCATCCGGTGGCATCAACATGTTTCTTTAGTTTCTAGTCATCATATCACTTCATGTCCAACATATGAAATTCTTCCTATGCCCATAGTAACCCCATGGTGGAGTTAGGTCGCTAGTTTAATCAATCGGGTTTTATTATATATGTTATCTAGTTGTTCTTGTTAATTAAAACAATATTTTTGTTGCATGGTTATGTGTAGATAACATTGTGGATCGTATAATAGTGTGATATACCATTGTATTGGTTCTTAGGAATTATTACCATGTATAGCAGTCGATCGATTAAATTGTGTGTTAACATGTTATTTATCTTATGTTTATGTCATGCCTAGGAGTGTTTGATATTTATCTCATAACTTTTGATTTGGCATATAACTTGTCAGATTTATTTGTTTACCGGTTATAGCTATTTAAGATAAGTTTTGCATATTGTTTTGAGTGGACAATTTGTTTTGTGTCTATAGTTCCCCTTTGTGCATGTGTAGAATATTCTGTGAACTTTTCGTTAGAATGTAATTCTCATTGTTTTTAATATGCATAGGAGTCGCTCCTAATTATTTCTTAATGTTAGGAGTAAAATAGGATTTATTAGATTTATTTTACTCTTGTTTAAATTGTTAAAATAGTTATACGTATTTCCTTCGGTGCGGTAATTTGTGCTACCCCATATTTTTTTGGCATGTGTTCTATTTTTTTTAGAACTATTGCCATGCGTAGAGATCTCCATGTTTAATCTATAGGATTTGTTTGATGTCTATAGGTATTTATTGTGTGTGATTTTGCATAGTTTTCTTTATGCTAGGTTCTAAATGTTAAATGAAGTGATAGGTTACTTTAGAACAATTCCATTATAGTTCCCTGTGGCATAACACATTTTGTGTAGTTGTTCCTATGTTTTCTTACATGTCACCATTCTAGATTCATGGTTGGTTGCTTTATGACATGGTTCATATTTGTATTGCTATATAGAATTTATTCTTATGGCATACCACCTTGTCTATTACTTTTGATAATTGTTTGGTGTGTGTTTATTTATCTTAGTTCATTGCCATGCCATGTTAACAATTGCTTCAAGTAGAATGCTTGTTTACTTGTCTCCTACCATGTGTTATAGCACTACTAGTATGGACTACCGTGTGATTGCACATATGGTTAGCCTTCATTGAGATGATTCACATGATACTAGTTTGTTGATCTCGTACTTTCTTTTATTAAATAACTTCTTGCTTGTTCAATAATGTGCCATGTTGTTGTGATTGCATAACTGGATAGCATCATGTGCGTGTACCAATTTTTATGTTGTATGATGCCTAGTTGTGTACTTTAGGTACTTGCAAGTGTTGGATGAGCTAAATATAGATACATGCCACTTTCTTACTCATGCGAGTATAATTCATGTTGAATTGGTAGATGCCATGATCTAGTTATTTACTTGCCTAAATGCAGTATGGTATGCCCATATGCTTGTATGACATAACTAGTATGTAAGTTTGTGTGCTCTTGCCATTCTGGATATTCATGTTAGTTGATATCAACTAAGTTATCCCATTGTTGTGAGTTGTATTCTATTAGCAATGTGAGTTGTATTCTATATATATTAGTATCATACTTTGGCATCTCGTGTGATGATGATTCATACTTATCATTATACATCTATATCTAGTTGTTATATATTTAGACGTCGTCCATGCAAGTGATATTTCCTGTCTTGTGATGTTTCATGTGTTATAGTTGCACTTGTGTTACTCTTATATGTTTGACTTGTCTCACATTATTATTATGAGTGTTGTATACTTGTTGCAATAGTTCATCCCATGTTTAAGATAGTTTACCTTCCATGTTAGTTGAGTTGTGCCTTCCTCATATGCTTAATGCACATAGTTTACTCTGTTGTTTAAGCATGTGTGGGTAATCTTGTTACTAGTGGTCATTGGATATCTGTTCTTTCTTACTTCAAAGGATGTACTACTTTAGTATCTTCTCATGATCACTTGTATGTTTGATGCTTGTGGTTTTAGTTAAGATCTCTTTATGATTCTTTATTCACATGCCTTGTATGATACGTGCCATATTATTGTATTGTTTATTTTCTTCCTAGTATTGTGTTGGCTCTTGATATAAGAGTACTTCTTAATATTACTTATGGATGATGTTTATACATTGCTTGTTGTTAACCATTATAAATATTTGGATTCCTCCAGATATTTATTCTTGGTTGATTACCACATTTAATCATATCATGTCTAGGATAGTTGTTCATCCACTTGTTCCATGTGTTGTATAGTTCTTGTTGATTGTTTGACAAATGAATTTGTTAGATATAACGGTGTTGATCCCATTTTATTTTAATAATGTTTTAGGTCTAAACCTAGATCTTATTTCAATTCATTTTACTGAATGATGTTTGATTGCTTGACTGGTATGGTTTGTAATGTTGGTTTGGTTGTCTTATGGAATGCTTGCTTTTGAGTTATGATGTAGTTGATGTTTATGTTTGGTTGCTATTAACCATTCTAAATATTTAGATGATATCTAAATATTTATCTGTGGTTAACCTTTACCTTTATCATACCATGATATGATTGTGTAGTTAAATGCGTAAGGTGGTTCCATTCCATGTGTGTTGTTGCCATTGTGTTGGTGTTATAGTAGTTCCTTAAGTCGTGATGTGTGGTGGGCACTATTAGTTAATATTAGAACGTTGGTCTGGATCGCCAAGCCTTCCATAGTTGTCTCAACCTAAACCTTGTCACTTCGTTGAATCCTCTCTACTTACCTCCCTATCATGCTATCTCATTTCAGAATCTCCATCTGATTGATATCTCGCTATCCATCCACTCTTAATTTGTTTTGGATGTTATTTGGATTCACTATTGTTTTGGTATTTAATTGTTTTCCATTTGCTATCGTTACGACGAGTAGGGAGTGACGACGATGTTGGACAAGGACAGAATCAGGTTACCGAAGAAGGAGTCAACAACGAAGGCATGCCTCCTTCTTTGATCATACTTATCCTATGGTTTATAAAATTGCATTAAGTTTATTGTTACTATGTGCATGCTATTTTAATTCCCGTAGCTAGCGTGTCGATTGACACATTACCTTGATCCGCTTGTCGCCTATTCACTTGACACCTGAGTAGAATTATAGTATTCTGGTAGAGTAGAAATGCTTAGCCATGCTTATTACCCTATATGTGCTTTGTTGAATGACCTTTAGGTCATTGACACTTGAAACTTATCGCTGGGCTAGGCCAGCTGGCCCTTGGTTATCTCCTCTACTCTCTTCCACTCTGGGTGAAACTTACCATCTGAATACTGGCGCGGGCGACAGCTGAATCAAGGATTGAAGGAGCGATTGGCTACCCTTCACAGGTTGAAGGGGGCCATCAGTCGTCCGTGCCGCATGAGCCCTAATACGTCTTGGATTTGAAGATTGTGATAACAGTACAGCCACATGCTATATGGGCACTGGCTTGGTTAATTAGTTAGTTCACTCTTATTGTTGTCATCGCCGTACCGCAGATGGGATAGCTGCCTTGCGAGGAGTATCCTCGGCACAAAAGGGGGGCCCGGACTGTGAACTGCGGTTACTTCCGTGTTGAAACCTAGTGGGCTTGGCACAGTAAGTTTGGTCTAATGAAAGACCTCGTCACAATCTCCCTGCCGGTATACCAAATGGTGTACTACGCCAGCGGCCACTGGTGGTAACAAGTCGAGATTGTGTCGTGTGGGTAAAGTGTACAACCTCTGCAGAGTGTAAAACTATTCGAATAGCCGTGTCCACGGTCAAGGAAAACACATGAATCTTTCTTGACATACGAGACCTGTCTTGCTTATTCCCTCTTTGCCCCTATTCTTGGAACCTATGACGAGTGTGAGTTGATCGAGGATCCTCACTTTAGTGAAAGTTATTCTGGAGATAAAACATGTTTTTATCTAAAAATCCTTCTAACCAACTGCTATATTTGTCAAATAAAATTAGCTTTTATGCAAATGAGCCATACAACCTTCCGTTGAAGCCACATGTAGCTATTAGGTCCTTCCCTGAGGGAGGCATGTTGAGTACGTAATGTACTCATGGCAATAATTTTGTTGACAATAGAGTTGCATGAAGATGAAGGTGATGACCACGACTACTAAGGCGATCCGTAGAAGTGAGGTCACGTGGACTACATCGACTGCCTGTGGCTGAGATGGAGTCACTACGCATTTTACTTTCCGCTGTTTTCTGATTGTAAATGTCATGAGACATCTCACTAGGTATGCCTTGTGACAAATATACTACTTGTAATGATTTTACATATTCTGCAATGATACCATTTCACTGTGTTGTCAACAATGATCCTGGGGTTGACAAATATACACATGAGGGTCTGGAAGTTAATTCCAGGTTCTCACACACCAGGTGAAGGAGGAGGAGATGAAGGCCCGGGAGGTCACCGTCAAGAACCATGATGCTGAGCTGGAGGAGTTGGGGAAGACGCAAGCCGCCGAGCGCAGCCGACTGGGGGAGCTGGAGCAGAAGGTGAAGGCGAGGGAGGCTGATCTTGATGCCAAGGCGCGGGTCTTGGTCGAAGACCGCGTGGCCTTTGCCGATCTCAAGAAGAGGTCTTGCGTGGCACTGAAGAAGCTCTACGAGCACGGCCTGGAGAGACCGCTGACCATCGATGGGGATGGTCCCGCCCTGTTGCTTCCTCTCTTGGTGAAGGCTCTCGAGGAAGTCGTTGATGGTATCGGTCCCATGGCGGAGGCAGAAGCTCGCATCCTGTCTTTAGCGGCATTGACTCACGTCTTCAGCCATCTGCACCTCCACGACCCCAACGCCTGTCTTGACGAGCTGCTGGAGCCTGTGGCTGATGACCACTTCACAGCCGCCGCCGCAGCCATGCAGGGTCAGGTGGAGGCCCTGCTGAAGAAGTTTTGCGGCTTTGTCTTCGCACCCTTGTCCGATGATGCCGCCGATCCTGCGGCTGGTGGTGCAGGTGAAGACGACGTTACCCGGGGAGGAGCATATTCTGCAGGTGATGGTGGTCATCAGGGGTGACCTGCGGCTGTTCTCCTGTTCCGTTCCTGTAATATGCATCAGGCCTCGTGGAGGCATCAAACTTTTCATTTGATATTGTGAGGACAATATGTTTTGTAATATTTGCTTCGAGATTTTGCGATTTCCTTCCTATTTGCTTTGTGTTCTGCGTCAGCAGAGCCCGGCCCCGCGCATACCTCAACCTCCATTGGGCCGACCGGAGACCAGGACGGACCAAGGAGTGAGGGGCTATGTGACCGTTAGGCTCCTGAGTCGCGATGCTCAGGAGTCCCCCTTGACGCGCAAACAGCTTATAGGAAGAGTACACGAGGATAGATTAATGTTCTACATCGGCAGAGCCCGGCCCCGCGCATACCTCAACCGCCATTGGGCCGACCGGAGACCAGGACGGACCAAGGAGTGAGGGGCTACGTAACCAATTAGGCTCCTGAGTCGCGATGCTCGGGAGTCCCCCTTGACGCGCAAACAATCTCCATACCCTTGCCGAGGCCTCAGGAGGGGCGTGCGACGACCAGGTCCAGGGGACCTAGTTGGGTGGCGTGCGCTTGGGCGTGACCCGAGGGTAGCCCCCATGTCCGGGAGACCTGGTTGGGTGGCGTACGCTTGGGCGTGACCCGAGCGCAGCCCCCATGTCCAGTCCCCTCGCGCGGCTCTCCCGAGGGGAGGTGTTGCGGTGAGGCCGGACGCTGAGCTCTAGGGCTCCCTGAGGTTGGTACGACCATGGAGCCGCCCTCAGTTGTTTATCACCAGCGCGGAGCATAGTGCTTCTGCTTGTGCACGGGCATAGCCGCTCCTCGGCAGTGTCGACGGCCAGCGTGGAGCATGGTGCTTCCACTTGTGCGTGGGAGGGGAGCCCCCGTCGGGAGGAGCCCCCGGGGCGTGTACAGCCCCGCCTTGACACGTAGCTTGCACGGCAGGGCTGCGAGGTGTATCTGGGCACTCGTGAGCCAGCGCGGGACTCACGAGGCCCTACCTCAAGGCGGCTTGCGCCTGGTCTTGGGTCTTTGACAACTATGTGTTCCTGTGAGACGGTTAGATGCAAGCGCTCTACGTCCTCAGGTCCTGGCCCTCGAGCGAGCTCAGCCGCCGCTGGTATGCCAGGTCACGATGCCGTGGTCAAGGCCAGGGGGTGAGGGCTGGAGAGCCAGCAGGAGCTCCTGAGTCGCGATGCTCAGGAGCCCCCCTTTTAACGCGCAAGCGAATTGCATGATGAGGGGACGTACCCGTGGCGGGTGGCAATCGAGCACGTGATAGTCATAGGCAGATTAATGATGGAAGGAAAATCAACTTGGGTAAATGCAGGAAGATGCATGCCACTGGGTCAGGCCCAAGCGGCTTGGGGATGATGCAGCCCGAGGGGCGCCCCCAACAGGGTAAACTGAAGACATAAGCAAAAGGGATACATGCTGCAGGGACAGACCCACACGGCCTGGGAATAATGCAGCCCGAGGGGCGCTCCCAGCTAAATGAACTTGGAAAATGTCACCTGGTTCTGTCGACGAAGGAGAGTTGGTGCAGCTGAAGGCGTGTCGCGAAGGGGTAGCTCCTTACGAGCCACCGGGACCCTGAGCCTCGGGAGGCTCTGGGAGGCTCTTGAGCTGCCAGGATGCACCGCAGGTTGCGCTGGTGGGCTGACGACACGCTCGGCAGGCTGAAAGGCATCTAAACGTAGCTGTGTGGTGGACCCTCGCGACGGCCCATGCGCGAAGGCCAGAAAAGCTCCTAAGATGCGGCCCGGTTGAGCCCTAGAACGTCGATGCAGACGCGCAACCCGACATCCTTGCCTGGATGGGGGGCTGCGCCTCGTGAGCGGCGGTCTCCGTGCATGGCCCTTGCATCTTGCAGTTCCTGAGTGGTCTTGGTGATGAACTCCTGAGAGGTGGGCGCTCCGTGCCCTGTGTTCTCCTGAGCGAAACGTGCCGCGAAGCACGCCTCCAAGTGGTGCCCAAGCGCCTCCCTCATGATGTTGGCAAGGTTCGAGGACCTCCAGAAGAGAGCCCCCGAGCCCTGTCCAAGGAGGGCGCCGGGCGCGCCTTCCTATGCGATGGAGGGAGGCGCCCCTGGAGCGGGCGCTGATCCTGATGAGGCTCCAGCCGCGACGCCATCCTCCTGAGATCCTGCACGGTTCAACTACTTCTTCTTCTTGGGCAGGGCCTCAGGAGGGCCCTCGCCCTTGTTGTCGGGGTCGTCGATTGCTGCAGCTTGGAAGGCGCGCTCGAGGGAGTACACAACATCTCTTTCTTCACATGGGACCGTGATGATTCCGCCCCTTCCCGGCATCTTGAGGACGTTGTAGCCGTGGTGGGTGACGGCCATGAACTTGGCCAGGGCTGGATACCCAAGGATGGCGTTGTACGACAGACGGATGTGCGCGACGTCGAAGTCGATGAGCTCAGTGCGGTAGTTCTTGCGTTCTTCGAAGGTGACAGGGAGGCGGACCTGCCCTATTGGTGTGGTGGAGCCGTCGGTCACTCCTGAGAAAGGCTTGGTGGGCTGAAGCTGCTCATATGGCACTTGGAGGTTGTCGAACGTGTCGACGGACAGGATGTTGAGCCCTGCGCCGCCGTTGATGAGGATCTTGGTAACTTGCACGTTGCTGATGACTAGTGAACAAAGCATTAGGAGAGCGCCAGCGGTTGCTGCGCACTTGAGCTGGTCTGCCGAGTTGAAGGTGATGGTGCACTGGGACCACCTGAGCGGGCGTGTAGCCTCGAGCTTGGGAAGGACTGCATTCACCTCACGAGCAAACTGTTTGAAGATACGCTGCGAGGTTGGGGCCTGAGCTCCGCCCAAGATGCACGCGATTGCACGCGGCTCTTGGAAGCCCCCAGCCCCCTCGTCTTGATGGTGGTCGTCATTCCTTCTTGGTGGTGGCGGCAGCGGAGGAAGCCCTGCGTTGCCCTGTGGACGGTCCTCGTGAGGCTGATCCCTCCAGGCGCCCTCGCGAGGATGATCCTGCCAGCGGTCCTCACGAGGCCTGTCACACCACTCCTGGCGCGGGCCACAGTCGTCCCAGCATCCGCCTCCACGTCCTCCTCCTCGGCCGTATCCCCGGTCGCTGCGCTCGGGGCGTCGACCGAAGCGTCCTTCGCGAATGGCTCTGAGTTCTTGACAGTCACTGGTGTTATGGGTGTTCAGGTTGTGGAAGGCGTAGAATGGTCAGCCGCCCTTGGATGACTCGGGTTGGTCCCTGCCTCGCTTGGTGTCAGGCTCTGCCGCGAGCACAACTGCCTCCTTGCACTTCACGTCCTTGGCATTGGCCTTCTTCTCTTCTGTGCCCGCGGGTGGCAGCTTGAGGAGGGAGAGGCGCCCCTCCTCAGCTCTTGCTGTTACAGCCTGGTTTTTGCCCTCTCTCATTTGCTTTATTTTATTTGGATTTAATTTGAAATATGGAATTTTTGAATCTTTTCATATGGACTTAAACACTTGGGTACCCTTGGCTTTCACCCAAGTTCTCCATTTCCCTCTCTAATCCTCATTTCCCTTCTGATCCACCCCAAAATAATCTTTGGAATATTTTTCTTAAATGAAAAATATTCATTTTTCTTCCAAAAACCCTAGCTAGATCAATATGCTCCAAAGCAACCCCAATTTTTATGGCCCAGAAAAATCTGAGATAATTCACAAATATTCTTTGAACCCTAGGGCATGAGTAAAAATATCTTATCACTTTTTGGAATATTTTTGCTACAGAAAATATTTTCTGTTCTGGACAGAAATGGTGGTTTCTACATCAACTACCATTTTACTTGCTCCATTGTGCCTGGGTTTTCTTGTGCATTTTCTCCTTAGTAACTCTTGGCTAACCTCCAAAGCACAGCCTCAAACTCCCAGCCATTTGACCTTAGTAACCTCTCAAAGTAACTGACCAGAAACTTACCTGGCGTGTAAAAACTTCTCTACTGCACCTGGATCCAAACCAAAGCGTGGTAACATCTCAAACTACCACGAACAACACGCCAGACATGAATTTAGGCTTAGCTCGACCTAATGTCATAGTCCATGCGGTCACCGCGTTCGTCCAGGGGTGCTGGCATGCGTGTCGATGCGCTCTAAGTGCCGCCGAGCGCTCTGTTTCGCGCGTGCTCTCTTCCCCTACTGCCGTAGTGCGCCAAACTTCGCCACCATCTTCGTCTCAACTCCCTTAACTCCCCTCTGGCGCTCGCTGACACCAGAGCTCGCTGCAGCGAGCACGGGCACGGTCCGGCCAACCCAACAGTGCGGTGCGCACTGTGCTCGTCTTCTTCTCCTCGTTCTTGTGCTCGTCTCGTCCGCCAACAGTTGCCGCATGAGCTGCGTCGCCTTCTGCCCTTCTCACTGACGCTGCTTGTCGCCGGGCGCCGTGGACAGGTGTCCACCAGCGGAGCCCGAAACCCCCTCGCTGCTCGCCTATAAATGAAGCCGCCCCCAGCCTCCTCGAGCACCATCCAGCACTCCCACACATCCGACAAGCACGTAGGAAGCCGTAGCCCGGCCGGGCAGGCCTCGGGCCGCCGTCCCTGAGCTCGAGCTCGCCAGTAATCCCCTCTGGTCGCCGCGGTAGCTCCAGCCCCTCCCAGGCCAGGGCGACCCTTCCAGGGCCTCCGCCCCTCTCCGGTGAAGCCATTCCGCCCCTCTCCGGTGAAGCCGTTCTGCCCCTCTAGAGCCCCTGGAGTTGCCTCTGCTCGCCGTCTTCTTCATCTCCGGCGACCACCGGTTCTGCCTCCGCTTGCAAGGTTGATTCCGACGCCGTCCGACCACCCCTAGCTATGCTACGGGTACGGGCAGGTGCGTCTCAACCCCCTCTTGCCATCCCTCCCTCTCGTTTTGGCCAAGGAGTCCTCGTCGCCGGCGAGAACTCCGACGGAGATGCGACTCCCTCTGTTTCCTTCTCCCCTCCTCCTAACCTGACTAGCGGGGCCCGCTAGTCAGCAACTCTGTACGCGTGCGAAGCGGTATGAGTGGTGGCGCCCTTGGGCTTTACGCCTTCGACGTCACCCCCAGCCTGTTTATTTTTATTAAAATTCATTTGAATTTACAGAACACTTCAAACAGTCATAACTCTTCAACCATAAGTCCAAATGAATTGATTCTTTTTGCATTTTGTTCTTTGCAAAGAAATCTAGCAGCTCACCAAAGATGAGATTTTTTTGAGCTGTTTAGAATTTCTGGTGATTTTCAGAAGTGTTCTTGATATTTTCTTTTTGTGTTTAAAATTATTTTCAGAGGGTGAGGCTTGTCTTGAGGATCACCAGAAGGCTTGTGTGTTGGGGAACATAGAAGAAATTCAAAATTTTCCTACGTCACCAAGATCTATCTATGGAGAAACTAGCAACGAGGGGAAGGAGAGTGCATCTACATACCCTTGTAGATCGCTAAGCGGAAGCGTTCAAGTGAACGGGGTTGATGGAGTCGTACTCGTCGTGATCCAAATCACCAATGATCCTAGTGCCGAACGGACGTCACCTCCGCGTTCAACACAGGTACATCCCGGTGACGTCTCCCATGCCTTGATCCAGCAAGGAGAGAGGGAGAGCTTGAGGAAGACTCCATCCAGCAGCAGCACAACGACGTGGTGGTGGTGGAGGAGCGTGGCAATCCTGCAGGGCTTCGCCAAGCACCGCGGGAGAGGAGGAAGGAGAGAGGTAGGGCTGCACCAACAGGGAGATCAAATCGTGTGTCTTTGGGCAGCCCCTAGGCCTCATATATACAGGGGAAGGAGAGGAGGGTGCGCCCCCTCTAGGGTTCCCACCCCTAGAGGGCGGCAGCCCTAGATGGGTTTGAGGGGGGGGGGGGGGGCGGCCAAGAGGGGGAGAGAGGGAGGCGCAGGGAGCATGGGCCTTAGGGCCCATCTGCCCTTAGGGTTTGCCCCCTCTTCTCTCCCTTGCGCCTTGGGCACTTGTGGGGGGGCGCACCAGCCCACCTGGGGCTGGTCCCCTCCCACACTTGGCCCATGCAAGCCTCCGGGGCTTGTGGCCCCACTTGGTGGACCCCCGGACACCTCCGGTGGTCCCGGTACACCACCGATAAACCCTGAAACTTTTCCGGCGACCAAAACAGGACTTCCCATATATAAATCTTTACCTACGGACCATTACGGAACTCCTCGTGACGTCCGGGATCTCATCCGGGACTCCGAACAACATTCGGTAACCACATACAAACTTCCTTTATAACCCTAGCGTCATCGAACCTTAAGTGTGTAGACCCTACGGGTTCGGGAGACATGCAGACATGACCGAGACGTTCTCCGGTCAATAACCAACAGCGGGATCTGGATACCCATGTTGGCTCCCACATGTTCCACGATGATCTCATCGGATGAACCACGATGTCAAGGACTTAATCAATCCCGTATACAATTCCCTTTGTCTAGCGGTATAGTACTTGCCCGAGATTCGATCGTCGGTATCTCGACACCTTGTTCAATCTCGTTACCGGCAAGTCTCTTTACTCATTCCATAACACATCATCCCGTGATCAACTCCTTGATCACATTGTGCACATTATGATGATGTCCTACCGAGTGGGCCCAGAGATACCTCTCCGTCACACGGAGTGACAAATCCCAGTCTCGATTCGTGCCAACCCAACAGACACTTTCGGAGATACCCATAGTGCACCTTTATAGCCACCCAGTTACGTTGTGACGTTTGGCACACCCAAAGCACTCCTACGGTATCCGGGAGTTGCACAATCTCATGGTCTAAGGAAACGATACTTGACATTAGAAAAGCTTTAGCATACGAACTACATGATCTTGTGCTAGGCTTAGGATTGGGTCTTGTCCATCACATCATTATCCTAATGATGTGATCCCATTATCAATGACATTCAATGTCCATGGTCAGGAAACCGTAACCATCTATTGATCAACGAGCTAGTCAACTAGAGGCTTACTAGGGACATGGTGTTGTCTATGTATCCACACATGTATCTGAGTTTCCTATCAATACAATTCTAGCATGGATAATAAACGATTATCATGAACAAGGAAATATAATAATAATCAATTTATTATTGCCTCTAGGGCATATTTCCAACAGTCTCCCACTTGCACTAGAGTCAATAATCTAGTTCACATCGATATGTGATTAACACTCAAGGTCACATCCCTATGTGACT
Source organism: Aegilops umbellulata (assembly GCA_032464435.1). Taxonomy (NCBI): domain Eukaryota; kingdom Viridiplantae; phylum Streptophyta; class Magnoliopsida; order Poales; family Poaceae; genus Aegilops; species Aegilops umbellulata. The sequence goes on along the minus strand of CP136060.1, from coordinate 10,957,148 downwards.
AACACCCAGGAGTTCTGGGTTTGATCATGTTATGCTTGTGAGAGAGGTTATAGTCAACGGGTCTGAACTTTTCAGATCCGTGTGTGCTTTACAAACATCTATGTCATCTCCTAGATGCAGTTACCACGCTCTATTTGGTGCTATTCCAAATAACTGTTCTACTATACGAATCTGGTTTACTACTCAGAATCATCCAGATTAGTGTCAAAGATTGCATCGGCGTAACCCTATACGACGAACTCTTTTACCACCTCCATAATCGAGAAAATTCCTTAGCCCACTAGTTACTAAGGATAACCTTGGCTGTTGTCCTGTGATCCATTCCTAGATCACACTTGTACCCCTTGACTGACTTATGGCTTGGCACACTTCAGGTTCGGTACACAACATAGCATACTTTAGAGCCTATGTCTGAAGCATAGGGGACGACCTTCGTCCTTTCACTCTATTCTGCCGTGGTCAGGTCTTGAGTCTTACTCCATGCTCATACCTTATAACACAGCCAAGAACTCCTTCTTTGCCGCTCTATTTTTGAACTCCTTCAAAATCTTGTCATGGTATGTGTTTGTTTGAAAGTACTATTAAGCGATTTTGATCTATCCTTATAGATCTTGATGCTCAATGTTCAAGTAGCTTAATCCAGGTTTTCCATTGAAAAACACTTTTCAAATAACCCTATATGCTTTCCAGAAATTCTACATCATTTCTGATCAACAATATGTCAACAACATATACTCATCAGAAATTCTATAGTGCTCCCACTCACTTCTTTGGAAATACAAGTTTCTCATAAACTTTGTATAAACCTCAAATCTTTGATCATCTCATCAAAGCGTACATTCCAATTCCGAGATGCTTACTCCAGTCCTTAAAAGGATTGCTGGAGCTTTGCATACTTGTTAGCATCTTTTCAGGATTGACAAAACTTTCTGGTTGTATCACATACAACCTTTCCTCAAGAAAATCGTCGAGGAAACAATGTTTTGACATCCTATCTGCAAGATTTCATAAATAATGCAGTAACTGCTAACATAATTCCAATAGACTTATTAGCATCGCTACGAGTGAGAAAGTCTCATCGTAGTCAACTCTTTGAACTTGTCAGAAAACATCTTTAACGACAAGTCGAGCTTTCCTAATGGTGATACTTACCATCATTTTCTGTCTTCCTTTTAAAACCCATATGTACCGAACAGCCTTACGACCATCAAGTAGTTCTTCCAAAGTCTACACTTTGTTTTCATATATGGATTCTCTCTCAGATTTTATGGCCTCGAGCCATTCTTGGAATCCGGGCCCACCATCGCTTCTCCATAGCTCGTAGGTTCATTGTTGTCTAGCAACATGACTTCCAAGACAGGATTACGTGCCAGTTTGAAATAGCACGCATCCTTGTCGTTCTACGAGGTTTGGTAGTGACTTGATCCGAAGTTTCATGATCACTATCATAAGCTTCTACTTCAAATGGTGTAGGTGCCACAGGAACAACTTCCTGTGCCCTGCTACACACTAGTTGAAGTGACGGTTCAACAACCTCATCAAGTCTCCACCATCCTCCCACTCAATTCTTTCGAGAGAAACTTTTTCTCGAGAAAGGACCCGATTCAAGAAACAATTCCTATTGCTTTCGGATCTGAGACTGGAGGTATACCCAACTGTTTTTGGGTGTCCTATGAAGATGCATTTATCCGCTTTGGGTTCGAGCTTATCAGCCTGAAACTTTTTCACATAAGCGTCGTAGTCCCAAACTTTTAAGAAACAACAGCTTAGGTTTCTCTAAACCATAGTTCATACGGTGTCGTCTCAACGGATTTGTGTGGTTCCCTATTTAAAGTGAATGCGGTTGTCTCTAATGCTTAACCCATAAACAATAGTGGTAATTCGATAAGAGACATCATGGTATGCACCACATCCAATAGGGTGCAACTATGATGTTCGGACACACCATCACTCTATGGTGTTCCAGGAGGTACTAGTCGTGAAACAATTTCCACAGTGCCAAACTCATAACTCAGATATTCATTTCTATGATCATATCATAGATATTTTATCCTCTTGTCACGACGATATTCAACTTCACTCTGAAATTACTTGAACCATTCAATAATTCAGACTTGTGTTACATCAAGTAAATATGCTCAGTATCTACTCAAATCATCTGTGAAGTAAGAGCATAACGATATCCACTGCGTGCCTCAGCACTCATTGGACTGCACACATCAAAATGTGTTACTTCCAACAAGTTGCTTTCTTGTTCCATTTTACTGAAACCGAAGCTTTCAGTCATCTTGCCCATGTGGTATGATCTGCATGTCTCAAGCGATTCAAAATCAAGTGAGTCCAAACGGTCCATCTGCATGGAGTTTCTTCATGCGTATATACCAATAGACATGGTTCACATGTCTCAATCCTTTTCAAAAATGAGTGAGTCCAAAGATCCATCAACATGGAGCTTCTTCATGCGTTTTATACCAATATGACTTACATGGCAGTGCCACAAGTAGGTGGTACTATCATTACTATCTTATATCTGTTGGCATGAACATGTGTATCACTATGATCGAGATTCAATAAACCATTCATTTTAGGTGCAAGACCATTGAAGGTATTATTCAAATAAATAGAGTAACCATTATTCTCCTTAAATGAATAACCGTATTGCGATAGACATAATCCAATCATGTCTATGCTCAACGCAAACACCAAATAACAATTATTTAGGTTTAACACCAATCTCGATGGTAGAGGGAGCGTGTGATGCTTGATCATATCAACCTTGGAAACACTTCCAACACATCTCGTCAGCTCACCTTTAGCTAGTCTCCGTTTATTCCGTAGCCTTTATTTCGAGTTACTAACACTTAGCAATCGAACCGGTATCTAATACCCTGATGCTACTAGGAGTACTAGTAAAGTACACATTCACATAATGTATATCCAATATACTTCTATCGACAGCCTTCTTATCTACCAAGTATCTAGGGTAATTCTGCTCCAGTGGCTGTTCCCCTTATAACAGAAGCACTCAGTCTCGGGTTTGGGTTTAACCTTGGGTTTCTCCACTAGAGCAGCAGCTGATTTGCCGTTTCATGAAGTATCCCTTCTTGCCCTTGCCCTTCTTGAAACTAGTGGTTTCACTAACCATCAACAATTGATGCTCCTTCTTGATTTCTACTTTCGCGGTGTCAAACATCGTGAATATTTCAAGGATCATCATATCTATCCCTGATATGTTATAGTTCATCACGAAGCTCTAGCAGCTTGGTGGCAATGACTTTGGAGAAACATCACTATCTTATCTGGAAGATCAACTCCCACTCGATTCAAGTGATTGTTGTACTCAGACGATTTGAGCACAAGCTCGACGATTGAGCTTTTCTCCCTTAGTTTGCAGGCTAAGAAAATCGTCGGAGGTCTTATACCTCTTGACGTGGGCACGAACCTGAAATCCCAATTTCAGCCCTCGAAACATCTCATATGTTCCGCGACATTTCAAAAATGTCTTCGGTGCCTCAATTCTAAACCATTCAACATTACCGAACTATCACATAGTTATCTAAAAGTGTATGTCCGATGTTCGCAACATCCACAAATGACGTTTGGGGTTCAGCACACTGAGCGGTGCATTAAGGACATAAGCCTTCTACTGTCCGCATAATTGCTACTATCAACTTTCAACTATATTTTCTCTAGGAACATATCTTAAACAGTAGAACTAAAGGCGAGCTTACGACATAATTTGCAAAGATCTTTTGACTATGTTCAGGATAATTAAGTTCATCTTATGAACTCCCACTCAGATAGACATCCCTCTAGTCATCTAAGTGATTACATGATCCGAGTCAACTAGGCCGTGTCCGATCATCACGTGAGACGGACTAGTCATCATCGGTGAACATCTTCATGTTGATCGTATCTACCATACGACTCATGCTCGACCTTTCGGTCTCTTGTGTTCCGAGGCCATGTCTGTACATGCTAGGCTCGTCAAGTCAACCTAAGTGTTTGCATGTGTTCCGAGGCCATGTCTGTACATGCTAGGCTCGTCAACACCCGTTGTATTCGAACGTAAGAATCTATCACACCCGATCATCACGTGGTGCTTCGAAACGACGAACTTTCACAACGGTGCATAGTTAGGGGGAACACTTTCTTGAAATTTTAATGAGGGATCATCTTATTTACTACCGTCGTTCTAAGGAAATAAGATGTATAAACATGATAAACATCACATGCAATCAAATAGTGACATGATATGGCCAATATCATATTGCTCCTTTTGATCTCCATCTTCGGGGCTCCATGATCATCATCGTCACCGGCATGACACCATGATCTCCATCATCATGATCTCCATCATCGTGTCTTCATGAAGTTGTCACGTCAACTATTACTTCTACTACTATGGCTAACGGTTAGCAATAAAGTAAAGTAATTACATGACGTTTATGTTGACACACAGGTCATAAATAAATTAAAGACAACTCCTATGGCTCCTGCCGGTTGTCATACTCATCGACATGCAAGTCGTGATTCCTATTACAAGAATATGATCATCTCATACATCACATATATCATACATCACATCCTTTGGCCATATCACATCACATGGCATACCCTGCAAAAACAAGTTAGACGTCCTCTAATTGTTGTTTGCATGTTTTACGTGGCTGCTATGGGTTTCTAGCAAGAATGTTTCTTACCTACGCAAAACCACAACGTGATATGTCAATTGCTATTTACCCTTCATATGGACCCTTTTCATCGAATCCGATCTGACTAAAGTGGGAGAGACTGGCACCCGCTAGCCACCTTATGCAACTAGTGCATGTCAGTCGGTGGAACCTGTCTCACGTAAGTGTACGTGTAAGGTCGGTCCGGGCCGCTTCATCTTAGAATGACGCCGAATCAAGATTGACTAGTAACGGTAAGCATATTGAACAAAATCAACGCCCACAACTACTTTGTGTTCTACTCGTGCAAAGAATCTACGCAATAAACCTAGCTCATGATGCCACTGTTGGGGAACGAAGCAGAAATTCAAAATTTTCCTACGTCACCAAGATCTATCTATGGAGAAACTAGCAATGAGGGGAAGGAGAGTGCATCTACATACCCTTGTAGATCGCTAAGCGAAAGCATTCAAGTGAACGGGGTTGATGGAGTCGTACTCGTCGTGATCCAAATCACCAATGATCCTAGTGCCGAACGGACGACACCTCCGCGTTCAACACACGTACAGCCCGGTGACGTCTCCCATGCCTTGATCCAGCAAGGAGAGAGGGAGAGCTTGAGGAAGACTCCATCCAGCAGCAGCACAACGGCGTGGTGGTGGTGGAGGAGCGTGGCAATCCTGCAGGGCTTCGCCAAGCACCGCGGGAGAGGAGGAAGGAGAGAGGTAGGGCTGCACCAACAGGGAGATCAAATCGTGTGTCTTTGGGCAGCCCCTAGGCCTCATATATATAGGGGAAGGAGAGGAGGGTGCGCCCCCTCTAGGGTTCCCACCCCTAGAGGGGCGGCAGCCCTAGATGGGTTTGAGGGGGGGGGGGGGGGGGGGCGGCCAAGAGGGGGAGAGAGGGAGGCGCAGGGAGCATGGGCCTTAGGGCCCATCTGCCCTTAGGGTTTGCCCCCTCTTCTCTCCCTTGTGCCTTGGGCACTTGTGGGGGGGGGCGCACCAGCCCACCTGGGGTTGGTCCCCTCCCACACTTGGCCCATGCAAGCTTCCGGGGCTTGTGGCCCCACTTGGTGGACCCCCGGACACCTCCGGTGGTCCCGGTACACCACCGATAAACCCTGAAACTTTTCCGGCGACCAAAACAGGACTTCCCATATATAAATCTTTACCTCCGGACCATTCCGGAACTCCTCGTGACGTCCGGGATCTTATCCAGGACTCCGAACAACATTTGGTAACCACATACAAACTTCCTTTATAACCCTAGCGTCATCGAACCTTAAGTGTGTAGACCCTACGGGTTCGGGAGACATGCAGACATGACCGAGACGTTCTCCGGTCAATAACCAACAGTGGGATCTGGATACCCATGTTGTCTCCCACATGTTCCACGATGATCTCATCGGATGAACCACGATGTCAAGGACTTAATCAATCCCGTATACAATTCCCTTTGTCTAGCGGTATAGTACTTGCCCGAGATTCGATCGTCGGTATCTCGACACCTTATTCAATCTCGTTACCGGCAAGTCTCTTTACTCGTTCCGTAACACATCATCCCGTGATCAACTCCTTGATCACATTGTGCACATTATGATGATGTCCTACCGAGTGGGCCCAGAGATACCTCTCCGTCACACGGAGTGACAAATCCCAGTCTCGATTCGTGCCAACCCAACAGACACTTTTGGAGATACCCGTAGTGCACCTTTATAGCCACCCAGTTACGTTGTGACGTTTGGCACACCCAAAGCACTCCTACGGTATCCGGGAGTTGCACAATCTCATGGTCTAAGGAAACGATACTTGACATTAGAAAAGCTTTAGCATACGAACTACATGATCTTGTGCTAGGCTTAGGATTGGGTCTTGTCCATCACATCATTCTCCTAATGATGTGATCCCGTTATCAATGACATCCAATGTCCATGGCCAGGAAAGCGTAACCATCTATTGATCAACGAGCTAGTCAACTAGAGGCTTACTAGGGACATGGTGTTGTCTATGTATCCACACATGTATCTGAGTTTCCTATCAATACAATTCTAGCATGGATAATAAACGATTATCATGAACAAGGAAATATAATAATAATCAATTTATTATTGCCTCTAGGGCATATTTCCAACATTGTGAACCTCATCTGCACTAAGGCAAGCCACAACAACATTTTCATGATGTCATTTCAATATTTGTGATTTTCTTACTTGAATGAGATGATTAATCCATGCATTTAAATAACTATTGTGTTATTTATATTCTGTTAAATGTTTGTTAGTTATTATGCTTGAGTTACAGAATGTGGAAACTAGCTTAGTTGGTGAAGCAAAGTTAAGATCTATTTGTGGTGATGATAGAAATAAATTTTGTTATGCATGTTATTAATTATTTAAAGTTATGTTCTTGCATAAATAAAATGATAACAATTTGCTAGAAAATATTCTGTTAAGTGCTTGTTTAGTCATTTTACTTGACTTACAGAATGTTTGAACATCACTTGGTTGGTAAAGAAATTAGGATTTGTATGTGGTAAAATCTTTGTTATTCATATGAGAAATTAATCGGAGTTACGTTCTTGCATGAGAAAATAATAAAACTTGCTGGAAAATATTTTGGTTAATATGTGAGTTATCTTGATCAGCAAAATAATATGAGTTGTTGATGTTTATGCTTAGTGTGAATATGGATGACATCGGTCATTTTCGTTATTAAGTGATGCATGTGTAGCTTTGCATTTCATGGCATGCTATGACACCAGTCATTTTTATTTTAAGTTGAACCTGAATATAACTCAACTTGAATATACCGTTGACTGGGTCATGGTGCCGCTGAATCGAGTTTTTCCCAGTGCAACCACATTTGCCTTTGTGGGAAGGCCTTGATTCGGTCCATTGACATTGCCTCTGGTCGGTGCCTCCAACTAGGGAAGGTTGCGTCGTGCTTACCCTGGCCCGGTAAGCAGGCATAACCTTGTGTGCCCGTTGTTGATATTATGGTACTGAGTCCCCGAGTGGGATCGTGTTGGCCACGACGGTGGTCGGTGTGTCTTTGGTAGACACGGGGCCACCCAGGACTAGCCCGTTGTAGATTGGGTCGGAGTGGCCGGGAGAGTGTCATGGCAATGGAAAGGTTTCATCGGAATGCCGTTGGTCCACCTGAATGGGAGTGCGAGGCCATGGGTTCCGTGGTGTGGGTACAGTGTGCTACCTCTGCAGAGTGTATAATCTATCGATAGCCGAGTCCACGGTCACAGACACCTCGTAGTAGGTCCCACCATGAGTCAACGTTTAATAAATTTGCACCCTAAGCTATGAACTTTGCATTGTTGACGATGGTGGAAAGGCCATCGAGATATTCGGGACCAGATATTGGTCGTGGTTGTGATCGCCGTAAGGATCACGAGTTACTCTTGTAAGACCATGTTGGTGGTTTGTTTGTGATCCCAGAATGATCACGGTTGGTAAGTTCGTCCCGAGGTACGTTCGAGCATGATCAAAGCATGTTGGACATATAGTGTTGCATTATTAATAATTGGTTAATTATCATGATATTGTTTGCCATTATGATTATGCCTGTTGTGAGCTTGCAAGTACATTCAATGTACTGACCTGGCGTGTCATGCCAGATTTCAGGAAAGTCTCGTTGGAGAGGAGCGCTGCTCGAGTGTAGATCGTGTCCACATCAGTGTCCCTGTGATATGGAGCTTCCGCTACGACGTTATTCCGCTGCCACTTAGTTGTTCTGATCGAGGCCCCTTTATGTTCACTAAATAATGTTCAGCCGCACCGGGTGTGCCGCTTGGCCTCGACAACTGTTGTAATATAAACTCTGTTCCGCTAGCATCAATAAAGCGGTTGTTTTCTATACCAAGATGTTCTGTGTTGCCAGAAGACTTGGTCTCTGGGCTGGCAATGCATGGTAAACCGGTCGCTCTGAGCCGGGGTGCCACAACGCTTGGTATCAGAGCCACACTGACTGTAGGCCACGCTAGACTACGACGTGTTAACTGGACGTTAGATACAAGTTAAAGTTGAGTGCCGGTAGCAATTGTAGCTGGTTGTTGCATTGCATGCATTTGGTTTATATTTTTTGTTGGAGAACGTAGCAGAAATTCAAAATTTCCCTACGTGTCACCAAGATCTATCTATGGAGAAACCAACAACGAGGGGAAGGAGAGTGCATCTACATACCCTTGTAGATCGCTAAGCGGAAGCGTTCAAGTGAACGGGGTTGATGGAGTCGTACTCATCGTGATTCAAATCACCGATGACCAAGTGCCGAACGCACGGCACCTCCGCGTTCAACACACGTACAGCCCGGTGACGTCTCCCAAGCCTTGATCCAGCAAGGAGAGAGGGAGAGGTTGAGGAAGACTCCATCCAGCAGCAGCACAACGGCGTGGTGATGATGGAGGAGCGTGGCAATCCTGCAGGGCTTCGCCAAGCACCACAGAAGAGGAGGAAGAGAGAGGTAGGGCTGCACCAAGAGGCAGAGATCGAATCACCAATTGTGGGCAGCCCCCTAGGCCTCATATATATAGGGGAAGGGAAGGGGCTGCGCCCCCTCTAGGGTTCCCGCCCCTAGGGGGGCGGCATCCCTAGATGGGGATCAAGGGGGCGACCAAGAGGGGGAGAAGGGGTGGCGCCCCTAGGGTGGGCCTTAAGGACAATCTAAGCCTAGGGTTTCCCCTTTTTTTTTTCTCTTAGCTGCCCCTTGGGCCTTGTGGGAGGCGCACCAGACCACTAAGGGGCTGGTCCCTCACCACTCTTGGCCCACGCAACCTTCTGGGGCTTGTGGCCCCACTTGGTGGACCCCCGGACACCTCCGGTGGTCCCGGTACACTACCGATAAACCCTGAAACTTTTCCGGCAACCAAAGCAGGACTTCCCATATATAAATCTTTACCTCCGGACCATTCCGGAACTCCTCGTGACGTCCGGGATCTCATCCGGGACTCCGAACAACATTCGGTAACCACATACAAGCTTCCTTTATAACCCTAGCGTCATCGAACCTTAAGTGTGTAGACCCTACGGGTTCGGGAGACATGCAGACATGACCGAGACGTTCTCCAGTCAATAACCAATAGCGGGATCTGGATACCCATGTTGGCTCCCACATGTTCCACGATGATCTCATCGGATGAACCACGATGTCAAGGACTTAATCAATCCCGTATACAATTCCCTTTGTCTATCGGTACGATACTTGCCCGAGATTCGATCGTCGGTATCCCGATACCTTGTTCAATCTCGTTACCGGCAAGTCTCTTTACTCGTTCCGTAACACATCATCCCGTGATCAACTCCTTGATCACATTGTGCACATTATGATGATGTCCTACCGAGTGGGCCCAGAGATACCTCTCCATCACACGGAGTGACAAATCCCAGTCTCGATTCGTGCCAACCCAACAGACACTTTCGGAGATACCTGTAGTGTACCTTTATAGCCACCCAGTTACGTTGTGACGTTTGGCACACCCAAAGCATTCCTACGGTATCCGGGAGTTGCACAATCTCATGGTCTAAGGAAATGATACTTGACATTAGAAAAGCTTTAGCATACGAACTACACGATCTTTGTGCTAGGCTTAGGATTGGGTCTTGCCCATCACATCATTCTCCTAATGATGTGATCCCGTTATCAACGACATCCAATGTCCATGGTTAGGAAACCGTAACCATCTATTGATCAACGAGCTAGTCAACTAGAGGCTTACTAGGGACATGGTGTTGTCTATGTATCCACACATGTATCTGAGTTTCCTATCAATACAATTATAGCATGGATAATAAACGATTATCGTGAACAAGGAAATATAATAATAACTTATTTATTATTGCCTCTAGGGCATATTTCCAACAGTCTCCCACTTGCACTAGAGTCAATAATCTAGTTCACATCACCATGTGATTAGCACTCACAAGTCACATCGCCATGTGACCAACATCCAAAGAGTTTACTAGAGTTAATAATCTAGTTCACATCACTATGTGATTAATACTCAATGAGTTCTGGGTTTGATCATGTTGCTTGTGAGAGAGGTTTTAGTCAACAGGTCTGCAACATTCAGATCCGTATGTACTTTGCAAATCTCTATGCTATATTTGGAGCCATTTCAAATAACTGTTCTACTTGGAGCTATTCTAAATTGTTGCTCCATTATACGTATCCGATATCTCTACTCAGAGCTATCCGGATAGGTGTCAAGCTTGCATCGACGTAAATCTTTATGTCGAACTCTTTTCACCTCCATAACCGAGAAACATATCCTTATTCCTCTAAGGATAATTTTGACCACTATCTGGTGATCTACTCCTAGATCACGTTTGTACCCTCTTGCCATACATGTGGCAAGGCACACATCAGGTGCGGTACTCAGCATGGCATTCCGTATAGAGCCTATGACAAAAGCATAGGGGACGACCTTCGTCCTTTCTCTTTGTTTTGCCGTGGTCGAGCTTTAAGTATTAACTTTGTACCTTACAACTCAGGCAAGAACTTCCTTCTTTGACTGATCCATCTTGAACACCTTCAAAATCATGTCAAGGTATGTGCTCATTTGAAAGTACCATTAAGCGTTTTGATCTATCCCTATAGATCTTGATGCTCAATGTTTAAGCAGCCTAATCCAGGTTTTCCATTGAAAAACACTTTTCAAATAACCCTATATGCTTTCCATAAATTCTACATTATTTCTGATCATCAATATGTCAACAACATATACTCATCAGAAATTCTATAGTGCTCCCACTCACTTCTTTGGAAATACAAGTTTCTCATAAACTTTGTATAAACCCAAAATCTTTGATCATCTCATCAAAGTGTACATTCCAACTCCGAGATGGTTACTCCAGTCCTTAGAAGGATTGCTGGAGCTTTGCATACTTGTTAGCATCTTTCAGGATCGACAAAATCTTCTGGTTGTATCATATACAACCTTTCCTCAAGAACAAGGAAACAATATTTTGACATCCCATCTGCAAGATTTCATAAATAATGCAGTACTTGCTAATTCCAACAGACTCTTAGCATCGCTACGAGTGAGAAAGTCTCATCGTAGTCAACTCCTTGAGCTTGTCGGGAAACACCTTAACGACAAGTCGAGCTTTCTCAATGGTGACACTTACCATCATTGTCTGTCTTCCTTTTAAAATCCATATGTGCCCAACAGCCTTACGACCATCAAGTAGTTCTTTCAAAGTCTACACTTTGTTTTCATACATGGATCCTCTCTCGGATTTTATGGCCTCGAGCCATTTTTCGGAATCTGGGCCCACCATCGCTTCTCCATAGCTCGTAGGTTCTTTGTTGTCTAGCAACATGACTTCCAAGACAGGATTACCACTTAGAAGTTGTACACACCCTTGTCAACCTATGAGGTTCGATAGTAACTTGATCTGAAGCTCCATGATCATCATCATTAGCTTTCTCTTCAACTGAGGCAGGGGCCACAGAAACATTTTTCCTGTGCTTGCGCTACTCTCTGCCTGAAGTAAAGGTTCAACAACCTTATCAAGTTCTATCTTCCTCCCACTCAATTCTTTCGAGAGAAACTTTTCCTCGAGAAAGCATCCGATTCTAGAAACAATCCCTATTGCTTTCGGATTTGAATTAGGAGGTTTACCCAACTGTTTTGGGTGTCCTATGAAGATGCATTTTATCCGCTTTGGGTTCGAGCTTATCAACCTGAAACTTTTTCACATAAGCGTCGCAACCCTAAACTTTTAAGAAACGACAACTCAGGTTTCTCCAAACCATAGTTCAAACGGTTTCGTCTCAACGGAATTACGTGGTGCCCTATTAAAGTGAGTGCGGTTGTCTCTAATGCCTAACCCATGAACGATAGTGGTAATTCGATAAGAGACATCATGGTATGCACCATATCCAATAGGGTGCAACTATGATGTTCGGACACACCATCACACTATGGTGTTCCAGGCGGTATTAGTTGTGAAACAATTTCCACAGTGCCAAACTCGTAACTCAGATATTCATTTCTATGATCATATCATAGACATTTTATCCTCTTATCACGAAGATCTTCAACTTCACTCTGAAATTACTTGAACCATTCAATAATTCAGACTTGTGTTTCATCAAGTAAATATACTCAGTATCTACTTAAATCATCTGTGAAGTAAGAATATAACGATATCCACTGCGTGCCTCAGCACTCACTGGACTGCACACATCAAAATGTGTTACTTCCAACAAGTTGCTATCTTGTTCCATCTTACTGAAAACGAGGCTTTTCAGTCATCTTGCCCATGTGGTAAGATTTGCATATCTCAAGTGATTCAAAATCAAGTGAGTCCAAACGATCCATCTGCATGGAGTTTCTTCATGCGTATTATACCAATATGAGTTACATAGCAGTGCCACAAGTAAGTGGTACTATCATTATTATCTTATACCTTTTGGCATGAAAATGTGTATCACTACGATCAAGATTCAATAAACCATTGCTTTAGGTGCAAGACCATTAAAGGTATTATTCAAATAAACAGAGTAACTATTATTCTCTTTAAATGAACAACCGTATTGCGATAGACATAATTCAATCATGTCTATGCTCAACGCAAACACCAAATAACAATTATTTATGTTTAACACCAATCTCGATGGTAGAGGGAGCGTGCGATGCTTGATCATATCAACCTTGGAAACACTTCCAACACGTATCGTCAGCTCACCTTTAGCTAGTCTCCTTTTATTTCGTAGCTTTTATTTCGAGTTACTAACACTTAGCAACCGAACCGGCATCTAATACCCTGGTGCTACTAGGAGTACTAGTAAAGTACACATTCACATAATGTATATCCAATATACTTCTATCGACAGCCTTCTCATCTACCAAGTATCTAGGGTAATTCTGCTCCAGTAGCTGTTCCCCTCATTACAGAAGCACTTAGTCTCGGGTTTGGGTTCAGCCCTTGCCCTTCTTGAAACTAGTGGTTTCACTAACCATCAACAATTGATGCTCCTTCTTGATTTCTACTTTTGCGGTGTCAAACATCACGAATTTCTCAAGGATCATCATGTCTATCCCTGATATGTTATAGTTCATCACGAAGCTCTAGTGGCTTGGTGGCAGTGACTTTGGAGAACTATCACTATCTCATCTGGAAGATAATTCCCACTCGATTCAAGTGATCGTCGTACCCAGACAATCTGAGTACAAGCTCAACGATTGAGCTTTTCTCCCTTAGTATGCAGGCTAAGAAAATCGTCGGAGGTCTTATACCTCTTGACGTGGGCACGAGCCTGAAATCCCAATTTCAGCCCTCGAAACATCTCACATGTTCCGCGACATTTCAAAAACGTCTTTGGTGCCTCAACTCTAAACTGTTTAACTGAACTATCACGTAGTTATCTAAACGTGTATGTCCGATGTTCGCAACATCCACAAACGACGTTTGAGGTTCAGCACATTGAGCGGTGCATTAAGGACATAAGCTTTCTATGAAGCAACGAGGACAATCCTCAGTTTACAGACCTAGTCCGCATAATTGCTACTATCAACTTTCAACTAAATTTTCTCTAGGAACATATCTAAACAGTAGAACTGAAGCGCGAGCTACGACATAATTTGCAAAGATCTTTTGACTATGTTCAGGATAATTAAGTTCATCTTATGAACTCCCACTCAGATAGACATCCCTCTAGTCATCTAAGTGATTACATGATCCGAGTCAACTAGGCCGTGTCCGATCATCACGTGAGACGGACTAGTCATCATCGGTGAACATCTTCATGTTGATCGTATCTACCACACGACTCATGCTCGACCTTTCGGTCTCTGTGTTCCGAGGCCATGTCTGTACATGCTAGGCTCGTCAAGTTAACCCTAAGTGTTTTGCATGTGTAAAACTGTCTTACACCCGTTGTATGTGAACGTAAGGATCTATCACACCCGATCATCACGTGGTGCTTCGAAACGACGAACTTTAGCAACGGTGCACAGTTAGGGGAGAACACTTCTTGAAATTTTAATGAGGGATCATCTTATTTACTACCGTTGTTCTAAGCAAATAAGATGTAATAACATGATAAACATCACATGCAATCAAATAGTGACATGATATGGCCATCATCACTTTGCTCCTTTCGATCTCCATCTTCGGGGCTCCATGATCATCATCGTCACCGGCATGACACCATGATCTCCATCATCATGATCTCCATCATCGTGTCTTCGTGAAATTGTCTCGCCAACTATTACTTCTACTACTATGGCTAACGGTTAGCAATAAAGTAAAGTAATTACATGACGTTTATGTTGACACGCAGGTCATAAATAAATTAAAGACAACTCCTATGGCTCCTGCCGGTTGTCATACTCATCGACATGCAAGTCGTGATTCCTATTACAAGAACATGATCAATCTCATACATCCCATATCATTCATCACAGTCTTCTTGGCCATATCACATCACAAAGCACTTGCTGCAAAAACAAGTTAGACGTCCTCTAATTGTTGTTGCAAGTTTTTACGTGGCTGCTATAGGTTGCTAGCAAGAACGTTTCTTACCTACGTTAAAACCACAACGTGAATTGTCAATCTCTATTTACCCTTCATAAGGACCCTGTTCATCGAATCCGATCCAACTAAAGTGGGAGAGACAGACACTCGCCAGCCACCTTATGCAACTAGTGCATGTCAGTCGGTGGAACCGGTCTCACGTAAGCGTACGTGTAAGGTTGGTCCGGGCCGCTTCATCCCACAATACCGCTGAATCAAGATAGGACTAGTAACGGCAAGAAGAATTGACAATTCGACGCCCACAACTACTTTGTGTTCTACTCGTGCATAGAATCTACGCAATAGACCTAGCTCATGATGCCACTGTTGGAGAACGTAGCAGAAATTCAAAATTTTCCTACGTGTCACCAAGATCTATCTATGGAGAAACCAGCAACGAGGGGAAGGAGAGTGCATCTACATACTCTTGTAGATCGCTAAGCGGAAGCGTTCAAGTGAACGGGGTTGATGGAGTCGTACTCGTCGTGATTCAAATCACCGATGACCAAGTGCTGAACGCACGGCACCTCCGCGTTCAACACACGTACAGCCCGGTGACGTCTCCCAAGCCTTGATCCAGCAAGGAGAGAGGGAGAGGTTGAGGAAGACTCCATCCAGCAGCAGCACAACGGCGTGGTGATGATGGAGGAGCGTGGCAATCCTGCAGGGCTTCGCCAAGCACCACAGAAGAGGAGGAAGAGAGAGGTAGGGCTGCACCAAGAGGCAGAGATCGAATCACCAATTGTGGGCAGCCCCCTAGGCCTCATATATATAGGGGAAGGGAAGGGGCTGCGCCCCCTCTAGGGTTCCCACCCCTAGGGGGGGCGGCAGCCCTAGATGGGGATCAAGGGGGCGGTCAAGAGGGGGAGAAGGGGTGGCGCCCCTAGGGTGGGCCTTAAGGCCCATCTAAGCCTAGGGTTTCCCTTTTTTTTCCTCTTAGCTGCCCCTTGGGCCTTGTGGGAGGCGCACCAGACCACTAAGGGGCTGGTCCCTCACCACTCTTGGCCCACGCAACCTTCTGGGGCTTGTGGCCCCACTTGGTGGACCCCCGGACACCTCCGGTGGTCCCGGTACACTACCGATAAACCCTGAAACTTTTCCGGCAACCAAAACAGGACTTCCCATATATAAATCTTTACCTCCGGACCATTCCGGAACTCCTCGTGACGTCCGGGATCTCATCCGGGACTCCGAACAACATTCGGTAACCACATACAAGCTTCCTTTATAACCCTAGCGTCATCGAACCTTAAGTGTGTAGACCCTACGGGTTCGGGAGACATGCAGACATGACCAAGACGTTCTCCAGTCAATAACCAACAGCGGGATCTGGATACCCATGTTGGCTCCCACATGTTCCACGATGATCTCATCGGATGAACCACGATGTCAAGGACTTAATCAATCCCGTATACAATTCCCTTTGTCTATCGGTACGATACTTGCCCGAGATTCGATCGTCGGTATCCCGATACCTTGTTCAATCTCGTTACCGGCAAGTCTCTTTACTCGTTCCGTAACACATCATCCCGTGATCAACTCCTTGATCACATTGTGCACATTATGATGATGTCCTACCGAGTGGGCCGAGAGATACCTCTCCGTCACACGGAGTGACAAATCCCAGTCTCGATTCGTGCCAACCCAACAGACACTTTCGGAGATACCTGTAGTGTAACTTTATAGCCACCCAGTTACGTTGTGACGTTTGGCACACCCAAAGCATTCCTACGGTATCCGGGAGTTGCACAATCTCATGGTCTAAGGAAATGATACTTGACATTAGAAAAGCTTTAGCATACGAACTACACGATCTTTGTGCTAGGCTTAGGATTGGGTCTTGCCCATCACATCATTCTCCTAATGATGTGATCCCGTTATCAACGACATCCAATGTCCATGGTTAGGAAACCGTAACCATCTATTGATCAACGAGCTAGTCAACTAGAGGCTTACTAGGGACATGGTGTTGTCTATGTATCCACACATGTATCTGAGTTTCCTATCAATACAATTATAGCATGGATAATAAACGATTATCGTGAACAAGGAAATATAATAATAACTTATTTATTATTGCCTCTAGGGCATATTTCCAACATTTTTATGCTAACCTGCTAATGGTTGTGGGTGTAGATGGCTCCAGTGCCGTATCCGTACCAGTTGCAGCTGATGCCGTACACGTCACCGCACCTCCTTCGCAACGTGTGGTGTCGGCTGTATCCTCTCGGAGACGACCCAGTCTATCTTGTGTACCGGGAGCGTCTAGCTGATTCAGTGTATGAGTATCATGCAGTGGTCACTCTACGCACTAGTTCCGATTCCAGCTCTTACACTCGTACTTCTTGGAGCAGTTGTGCCTCCACTGCTTCTCAGGCTGTCCAGTTTGCTGCATTTGAGGTCCTTGTCGAGCTTCGCTACAACGAGGTCCGGATGCAGAACCACCCAGGTTTCTATTACTACCCATCCCTGAACGACAATGGTCGTTTCTGTTTCCCTATCATTGATCCGGAGTCTGATAGTGTTGCTAGCCACCTTGCTCGTGATGTCACTGCTAGCTATCCTATGATCCATGAGGTGGCTCGAGAGCTGACTCGTGCCCGTACTGCTTTAGCCGCTGCTTTAGTCACTACTAGATTTGCCACTACTCCATCTTCTCTAGGATTTACCCCTTATATTCCAGTCAGTTCTAGTTCCCCTATTTCGCCGGTTACTCCATCGAGTAGCACGGGCGTCTCGGCCGTGAACCCTCTCAGTACTCCTGCCGAGTGGGTTTCACTTCTCACTACTCTTGTAGCCCCGATGCTTCATCCTACCCCTACCCCTGAGGGAGAGCCCTCGAGGCAGCGCCGTCGTGTTACTTTTAATCCGAAGGTTTCTGTTAACCACGTCAGTTCAGGATCCGAGACCGCTTCAGGGGAGGACACCGCAGCACCAGCAGAGCAGTAGTATCTTTGAGTATTCGCAGTCGTCTGAATGATGTACGGATGTAGTCGTACGAGTCATGATGTTTCGTTGCATGTATGAGAGTAGTTGAACCAGGCATGTTGTTTATCTTTCATGTATGAGTCTATGTATATTTATGTTGGGACTTTATTCGCCGGATTTTCTTCGCTCTTTTGTTTTCTTCCGGGATTTGTCGCTGGCTTTTCCCCAATTTTATTCTTGGATGTTTCTCATCTCGATTGCGTTGTCTTGGGAAAAATCCACAATAGGATGACGCGGGGAGGCAGCAGTAGCAACGTTCGTGAGGGAACTCATGTTCGTCGTTCCGCACGACAGGCAGGACATTCTCACGAGCCGTACGTTCCGCCGCACGTCCACCGCCTAATCCGCCGTCCATCGAGCAAATTTTGCGTATGTTTGAGGAAAGAAGGAACATTGATCTGATCAAAATATTAAGAAGTGTGCAAGCTATGGTTGGACAGAATGGAAATCAGAACGGCCATCACTCAAAGCTGTCAGATTTTCAGAGGACCAAGCCACCCAGCTCCAGTCAGATTGTTGACCCATTGGATGCAGACGATTGGTTGCGCACCATTGAGAAAAAGCTTGAGATTGCTCGTACTGAAGAAAATGATAAATTTCCATTTGCAACTCATTACCTTGAAGGCGCATCTGCCATATGGTGGGAAAATACAAAAGCCATGTGGCCGGTTGATGAGGAAATCACCTGGGAAAAGTTTAAGGATCAGTTCCAAAAATATCATATCCCTACTGGAGTTATGAAGACCAAGCAACGTGAATTTCTCGCACTCATCCAAGGAAATCAATCTGTGGCTGAATATTTGCAAAAATTCAATCATCTGGCCCGTTACTCTCTTTATGACGTGGCCACCGAAGAAAGGAAGATTGACAAATTTCTTGGGGGCCTAAATCCGCAACTCCGGTGTACTCTCAGTATGCTTGATTTCCCAGATTTCCAAACTCTGGTGAACAAGGCTTTCATTGCTGAATGGGAGCACAAGCTTATAGCAGATAATAGGCCTGTTAACAATGACAACAAGTGTAAGTTTGAGCCAAAGAAGGATGGGCAACTAGTGCAAAAGGCTCGTACCTGGCAGCAGACTCAGGTGGAATACAAGCCAAATTGGCAACAGAATGTTAACAAGACCACCACTCAAGTCAAGAATGTCGTGACCAACCCAATGCATGAGGAGCGTCAGCGCAATAATTCTTGCTTTAGTTGTGGGCAGAACGGACATTATGCCAGACAGTGCCCCAAGAACAACAAGGCGAATGCCCTAATCAGGCCACAAGTCAACTTTATGGAATCAGGGCCGACCCAGCCAAACTTCACTGGGCACGTGCATCATATCTCCGCCGATGAAGCCCAAGAGAAGCCAGAAGTCGTCATTGGTATGTTTTCTATTAATAACATACCTGCCGTAATTTTATTTGACTCTAGGGCTTCCCATTCTTTTATTTCTCGGAGTTCTGCTGCCCAAAACCAATTTCCTTGCACGCTTTTGGGCAAAAATATGCTGGTACAAACCCCAGGATTTATAATCAAGAGCAATCTGGTCTGCCGTGATCTGGAAATCAATATCAATGGTGTCTACTTTCCAACCTCTCTGATCATCATTGAGTCTGAAAAGTTGGATATTATATTGGTTATGAATTGGTTGACCAAATATCAAGTTTGCATAAACTGCACAACACGAGAAGTCACTTTGACCAATCTGAATGGGCAGACTACCAAATTCTATGCTTGCAAGAATATACCCAAGCAAGAATTGCTTTGCACCGCTGTGGCTGAGTTGGAATTAATTCCTGTGGTCAGCGAGTACCCTGATGTATTTCCAGAAGAACTGCCAGGCATGCCACCAGATCGGGAACTGGAATTTGCAATAGATCTTGTGCCCGGGACTGCACCGTTATACAAGAAGTATTACCGGATGCCCTCATCAGAATTAGTGGAGCTAAAGAAACAGCTTGATGAATTGCTCCAGAAAGGATATATTCGTCCCAGCTCTTCACCATGGGGATCACCTGCTCTTTTCGTGGATAAAAAGGATGGCAGTCTCCGCATGTGTGTAGATCACCGCCAGCTGAATGAGGTCACTATCAAAAATAAATATCCGCTGCCAAGGATTGATGATCTGTTTGATCAGCTCAGTGGGGCCAAAGTATTCTCTAAGATCGATTTACGGACCAGATATCATCAACTCAAGATTAAAAAGGAGGATATTCCTAAGACCGCATTCACTACTCGGTACGGTCTTTATGAATATACCGTGATGTCCTTTGGTCTCACCAATGCCCTTGCTTTCTTCATGCATATGATGAACAAAGTATTCATGGACTTCCTCGACAAATTCGTGGTGCCATCCTCATTTACTCCAAGGGTGAAGAAGAGCACAAGGATCACCTCCGAGCAGTGCTACAACGACTCTGTGACCATCAGCTATACGCCAAATTCAGTAAATGCGAATTTTGGCTCAAGCAAGTTGGGTTTCTCGGACATGTACTATCCGCCGAAGGAATAGCCGTGGACCCGAGCAAAGTAAAGGATGTGCTCGATTGGGTGCCGCCCACGACTTTGACGCAGATCCGGAGTTTTCTCGGATTGGCTGGATATTATCATTGTTTTATTGAAGGGTTTTCCAAGATTGCTAAACCCATGACGGAGATACTCAAAAAGGATAAGAAGTTTGAATGGACGGAGGACTGTGAGGAAAGTTTTAATGAGTTAAAGATACGTCTGACAACCGCACCTGTATTGACTCTTCCAGACATTTATCGCAGTTTTGATGTGTATTGTGACACCTCCAGGCAAGGTATTGGGTGCGTACTTATGCAAGACAGCAAGGTAGTGGCATATGCATCGCGACAGGTACGACCCCATGAGGAAAATTATCCTACTCATGATTTGGAATTGGCTGCGGTGGTTCATGCGTTAAAAATTTGGAGACACTACCTCATTGGAAAACGGTGCCAAATTTTTACCGACCACAAGAGTCTCAAATACATCTTCACTCAGCCAGATTTAAACCTCCGTCAGCGAAGATACTAGAGTTGGTCAAGGATTATGACCTTGGAATAAATTACCACCCAGGCAAGGCCAACGTAGTTGCCAATGCACTCAGTCGAAAGCCCGCCAGCTTAAATGTCATATTGAGATCCTTGCCGCCTGAACTACAAGAGGAGATCACTCAGCTCAACCTGGTCATAGTAGATGCCGGCCTCGCTAATAGTGTTGCATTAAATAATTGGTTAATTATCATGATATTGTTTGCCATTATGATTATGCCAGTTGTGAGTTTGCAAGTACACTCAATGTACTGACCTGGCGTGTCATGCCAGATTTCAGGAAAGTCTCGTTGGAGAGGAGCGCTGCTAGAGTGTAGATCGTGTCCACATCAGTGTCCCTGTGATATGTAGCTTCCGCTACGACGTTATTCCGCTGCCATGTAGTTGTTCTGACCGAGGCCCCTTTATGTTCACTAAATAATGTACATATTGTTCAGCCACACCGGGTGTGCCGCTTGGCCTCGACAGCTGTTGTAATATAAACTCTGTTCCGCTAGCATCAATAAAGCGGTTGTTTTCTGTACCAAGATGTTGTGTGTTTCCAGAAGACATGGTCTCTGGGCTGGCAATGCATGGTAAACCGATCGCTCTGAGCCGGGGGCCACACTTGCGCACTTTGTCGCCAGGTTGAACAGCTCCTGAGATGTGCACATCTCCTCGTGGATAGCGAGCTCCTCCTTTAACTTGATGTCGCGGACGCCGTCAGAGAACGCGGAGATGATGGCCTCGTCCGTGACCTTGGGGATCTTGAGGCGAGTGTTGTTGAAGCGCTGGATGTACTTCTGGAGGGTCTCTCCTGGTTGTTGCTTGATGCGGTGCAGGTCACCCGCGGCCGGCGGGCGGTCGCGGGTGCCCTGGAAGTTGGCGATGAAGCGGTCGCGCATCTCGTCCCAGGCGGAGATCGATCCTTGAGGCAGGTTCAGGAGCCACGAACGGGCGCATCCTTGAGCGCCATCGGTAACCAGTCCGCCATGACTTTCTCGTTGCCATTGGCAGCTTCGATGCTCAGCTCGTAGAGCTGCAGGAACTCCGCGGGGTCGGGGGTGTCGTCGTAGTGAGGAGGCACATCCGACTTGAACTTGCCCGGCCAGGCGACGCTATGCAGCTCGGGGGTGAAGGCACGGCAGCTGGCCGTGGTTGCCGGGGCCCGTCTTGGAGGTGGAGCTTGGTCTTGACGAGGCCCGCGCGCCGCCACCACAGGTAGGGCGCGGTCTTGACGAGGCAGCGCGAGGAGCGCAGGTGCAGCTTCTCGTGGCCGAGGGATTTCTTGGCAGCTTTTCTCTTCGCACGCGGGCACCAGGCGTGGTGGATCGCGCCGTGGGGCCACGCGCCTTGGCGCGAAGGCACAGTCTTGGGGCAGAGGTGGTGGAGGCGCTCCATGGGCCACGTCGCCCGTGGCTGGCAGAGGGTGAGGCAGAGAGTGGGACGGCGTCGGGGAGCCCCCTGCGGCGCGGACGAGCTCAGCGACGCGGTCGAGCCAGTCCTCGTAGAGGTCGTTGACCGGGCGGTAGCGCAGGAGCTCGTTCGCCATGAGGAGCGCGGCCTGTGCGTCCATGGGAGCGCGACGTGCGTGGGACGAGGAACCGGCGGGGGTCAGTGATGGAGTGGCGGTGCGGTCGTCCTGCCGCACCGATGGGTGCAGCGAGGACGCTTGCTGCTTGTCCCCGCTGGGCCGGTGGCGGCGTTGGCGGCAGGAGACGGAGAACGACGAGGTGGCCCGCCGACGGGAGCCGTTTGAGCAACGCAGGCGGTGAGGGAAGCCTGGCGCTCATCTCGAGCGCGGCGAGCGTCTGCCATGGAGACGACGGAGCGATGGATCGACGGAAGGGAAGCTACGACGCACCCCTACCTGGCGCGCCAAATGTCGGATCTGGGGTTCCGGCAAAACCCTTAAGGTTCGAACTCTGGGGTGCGCGCGAAGTTCTTTCCCTCCTACCGATATATGCCCTAGCTCGCTAAGATCTCGCGGATGAACTCGACAAACTCGCAACACAGAAAGACACGAGATTTATACTGGTTCGGGCCACTGTTGTGGTGTAATACCCTACTCCAGTGTGTGGTGGATGGATTGCCTCTTGGGCTAATGATGAACAGTACAAGGGGAAGAACAGCCTCCGGAGGTTAAGGTGCTCTTGTGCTTGGTGAACTTGTGGGTGTGAGGATGGGATGGATCCAATCCAAGATGAGTTTCCCCTACTGCGGTGGCTATTTCTACTTATATAGGCCCTGGTCCTCTTCCCAAATATTGAGCGGGAAGGGAGCCAACAACGACGGCCAATTTGAAAGGAGACAGCTAGTACAAGCTATCGTGACAAAAGCGGTCTTCGCCTGCAAAAGGCCCTGGCGGTGACGCCCTCTTGGGCTCCATGGTGACCTCTGTTTTGCCGTCTTGCTGGTCTTTGGTCTCGTTGCACCAATATGGAAACCTTTGCCTGATGCCTCGGTACACCGTGCCTGCGCTTGCTCCCTTAGCACCAAAGAGGAAACAAGGATGCTGCGCGCGCTGGCGCCCGCCTGGTGTCGATCGTCATGGCTCACGTCACAGGAGCCTCGTGAGGTTTGCCCCGCCTTGATATCTCCGCTCCTCATGAGCCTGCCTGGAGAGGCAGCCCCTAAGGAGGTCTTGCGTCGTCCGCCTCGTGAGGCTTGGACCCTCGCGAGGGCCTTGAATGTCTTGTCGATGAAGATGGGCCGTATGGCCTACTAGCATAGCCACGCCGTGGGCCGTAGGCAGGCAAGTCTGGGGACCCCCGTTCCCAGAACACCGACAGTTTTGAGTCCACTCAACAGTTAAAGCGGCTGCGCTGAGAACGACAAGGTGTTTTGCTCGGCAGCAAGCGCCCCCCGGCAGGCTGCTAAGGATCCGTCCTTCAAAGCACCATGACATGGGTTTACGTGCCGGCAAACCTATCCAACTAGGCGTAGGGTGTGTACATACAAGGAAAGATTGGGCAGGAAGATATCATGCTTCATTTGAAAGTACTACAGAGTTATATTACATCAATGGTTGCCGCGGTTCTAACTTAAGGTAAATTGTCTTGGGCATGAACTCGCAGCGGCAAGGAGAAACGGGGTGGCTAGTCCCGGTGCTGGCCCTCCACCTGAAGGAAATATGCCCTAGAGGCAATAATAAAGTTATTATTTATTTCCTTATATCATGATAAATGTTTATTATTCATGCTAGAATTGTATTAACCGGAAACATAATACATGTGTGAATACATAGACAAACAGAGTGTCACTAGTATGCCTCTACTTGACTAGCTCGTTAATCGAAGATGGTTATGTTTCCTAACCATAGACATGAGTTGTCATTTGATTAACGGGATCACATCATTAGGAGAATGATGTGATTGACTTGACCCATTCCGTTAGCTTAGCACTTGATCGTTTAGTATGTTGCTATTGCTTTCTTCAGGACTTATACATGTTCCTATGACTATGAGATTATGCAACTCCCGTTTACAGGAGGAACACTTTGTGTGCTACCAAACGTCACAACGTAACTGGGTGATTATAAAGGTGCTCTATAGGTGTCTCCGAAGGTACATGTTGGGTTGGCGTATTTCGAGATCAGGATTTGTCACTCCGATTGTCGGAGAGGTATCTCTGGGCCCTCTCGGTAATACACATCACTCAAGCCTTGCAAGCATTGTGACTAATGAGTTAGTTGCGTGATGATGTATTACGGAATGAGTAAAGAGACTTGCCGGTAACGAGATTGAACTAGGTATTGAGATACCGATTATCGAATCTCGGGCAAGTAAAATACCGATGACAAAGGGAACAACATATGTTGTTATGTGGTCTGACCGATAAAGATCTTCGTAGAATATGTGGGAGCCAATATGAGCATCCAGGTTCCGCTATTGGTTATTGACCGGAGACGTGTCTCGGTCATGTCTACATTGTTCTCGAACCCGTAGGGTCCGCACGCTTAAGGTTTCGATGACAGTTATATTATGAGTTTATGAGTTTTGATGTACCGAAGGAGTTCGGAGTCCCGGATGAGATTGGGGACATGACGAGGAGTCTCGAAATGGTCGAGACGTAAAGATCGATATATTGGACGACTATATTCGGACATCGGAAAGGTTCCGAGTGATTCGGGTATTTTCAAGGGTACCAGGGAGTTACGGGAATACGAGGAAGAAGTAATGGGCCTCATGGGCCAAGTGGTGGAAGAGAGGAGGCAGGGCGCGCGGCCCCCCCTAGCCCAAACCGAATTGGACTAGGGGGCCGGCCCCTCTTTCCTCCTTTTCCTCCATCTCCTTCTCCTTCCCTTCCTTCCCCTCTCCTACTTGGACTAGGAAAGAAGGGGGAATCCTACTTGGAGTAGGATTGGCCCCCTTGGGCGCGCCTCCTCCCCTTGGCCGCCTCTTCCCCCTTGCTCCTTTATATACGGTGGCAGGGGGGCACCCCAAAGACACAACAATTGATCCTTGAGATCTATTAGCCGTGTGCGGTGCCCCCCGCCACCACAATCCTCGATAATATCGTAGTAGTGCTTAGGCGAAGCCCTGCGATGGTAGAACATCAAGATCGTCATCACGCCGTCGTGCTGACGGAACTCATCCCCGACACTTTGCTGGATCGGAGTCCGGGGATCGTCATCGAGCTGAACGTGTGCTAGAACTCGGAGGTGCCGTAGTTTCGGTGCTTGATCGGTCGGGCCGTGAAGACGTACGACTACATCAACCGCGTTGTTATAACGCTTCCGCTTCGGTCTACGAGGGTACCTGGACAACACTCTCCTCTCTCGTTGCTATGCATCACCATGATCTTGCGTGTGCATAGGATTTTTTTTGAAATTACTACGTTCCCCAACAGTGGCATCCGAGCCAGGTTTTATGTGTTGATGTTATATGCACGAGTAGAACACAAGTGAGTTGTGGGCGATATAAGTCATACTGCTTACCAGCATGTCATACTTTGGTTCGGCGGTATTGTTGGATGAAGCGGCCCGGACCGACATTACGTGTACGCTTACGCGAGACTGGTTCTACCGACGTGCTTTGCACATAGGTGGCTGGCGGGTGTCAGTTTCTCCAACTTTAGTTGAACCGAGTGTGGCTACGGCCGGTCCTTGCGAAGGTTAAACCAACACCAACTTGACAAACTATCGTTGTGGTTTTGATGCGTAGGTAAGATTGGTTCTTGCTAAGCCCGTAGCAGCCACGTAAAACTTGCAACAACAAAGTAGAGGACGTCTAACTTGTTTTTGCAGGGCATGTTGTGATGTGATATGGTCAAGACATGATGCTAAATTTTATTGTATGAGATGATCATGTTTTGTAACCGAGTTATCGGCAACTGGCAGGAGCCATATGGTTGTCGCTTTATTGTATGCAATGCAATCGCCCTGTAATGCTTTACTTTATCACTAGGCGGTAGCGATAGTTGTAGAAGCATAAGTTTGGCGAGACGACAACGATGCTACGATGGAGATCAAGGTGTCGCGCCGGTGACGATGGTGATCATAACGGTGCTTCGGAGATGGAGATCGCAAGCACAAGATGATGATGGCCATATCATATCACTTATATTGATTGCATGTGATGTTTATCTTTTATGCATCTTATCTTGCTTTGATTGACGGTAGCATTATAAGATGATCTCTCACTAAATTTCAAGATAAAAGTGTTCTCCCTGAGTATGGACCGTTGCCAAAGTTCGTCATGCCCAGACACCACGTGATGATTGGGTGTGATAAGCTCTACGTCCATCTACAACGGGTGCAAGCCAGTTTTGCACACGCAGAATACTCAGGTTAAACTTGACGAGCCTAGCATATGCATATATGGCCTCGGAACACTGAGACCGAAATGTCGAGCGTGAATCATATAGTAGATATGATCAACATAGTGATGTTCACCATTGAAAACTACTCCATTTCACGTGATGATCGGTTATGGTTTAGTTGATTTGGATCACGTGATCACTTAGAGGATTAGAGGGATATTGTAACGCCCTCGATGCGGCTATATCTCCCACGTGTCGAGGCACGACTTAGAGGCATAACCGCATTGAAAGCAATGTCGCAAGTGAGGTAATCTTCACACAATCCATGTAATAAATAAAGGGGAAAGATACATAGTTGGCTTACAAACGCCACTTCACACAAGTACATAAATAACATCCATCATACAGATTACACTCAAGGTCCGACTACGGCACCAAAAGAAAGAAGACTACCCCAAATGCTAAACAGATCCCCGGATCACCCAACTGGGCTCCACTACTGATCGTCTGGAAAAGAAACATAGTAACGGCCACGTTCCTCATCGAACTCCCAAATGAGCTCGGTCGCGTCATCTGCACTGACATCGTTGGTACCTGCAACTGAGGTGATAATATCTGTGAGTCACGGGGACTCAGCAATCTCACACCCGCGAGATCAAGACTATTTAAGCTTAAAGGTGGGAAAGGGGTTTATGAGGTGGAGCTGCAGCAAGCGACTAGCATGTGGTGGCTATAGCGCAAAAGAGAGCGAGAAGAGAAGGCAAAGCACGGTCGTGAAGCTAGAAGTGATCAAGAAGTGATCCTGAAACAACCTACGTCAGACATAACTCCAACAACCGTGTTCACTTCCCGGACCCCGCCGAGAAGAGACCATCACAGTTACACACGCGGTTGATGTGTTTTAGTTAAGGTCAACTTCGGGTTTTCTACAACCGGACATCAACAAATTCCCATCTGCCTCATAACCGCGGGCACGGCTTTCGAAAGATAATACCCTGCAGGGGTGTCCCAACTTAGCCCATGATAAGCTCTCACGGTCAACAAAGGATATTCCTTCTACCGGGAAGACCCGATCAATCTCGGAATCCCGGACTACAAGACATTTCAACAGCAATAAAACAAGTCCAGCAAAGCCGCCCGATTGTGCCGACAAATCCTGATAGGAGCTGCACATATCTCGGTCTCAGGGCACATCCGGATTGTCCAAACTTCCGATAGGCGAACCCAGAGTTGTCCCTGGTGGCCACCGGCGGCTGACGGTTTGGACCAGCAATCGAAGGAGAACTGGCCCGAGGGTTAAAATAAAGATGACCCTTGAGTCTGCAGAACCCAAGGGAAAAAGGCTAGATGGCGAATGGTAAAACCAATGTTGGGCCTTGCTGGAAAAGTCTTATTCAAAGCGAACTGTCAAGGGGGTCCCATAAATCACCCAACCGTGTAAGGAACGCAAACTCCGGGAACATAACACCGGTATGACGGAAACTAGGGTGGCAAGAGTGGAACAAAACACCAGGCATAAGGCCGAGCCTTCCACCCTTTACCAAGTATATAGATGCGTTAATTAAATAAGAGATATTGTGATATCCCAACAAGTAAACATGTTCCAACAAGGAACAACAAGATCATGTTCCAACAAGGAACAAACTTCATCTTCACCTGCAACTAACAACGCTATAAGAGGGGCTGAGCAAAAGCGGTAACATAGCCAAACAACGGTTTGCTAGGACATGGATGGTTAGGGGCTGACAAGGCAATATAGGAGGCATGATATAGCAAGTGGTAGGTATCGCAGCATAGGCATAGCAAAAGAGCGAGCAATATAGCTAGCAAAGATAGAAGTGATTTCGAGGGTATGGTCATCTTGCCTGCAAGGTTCTCAGAGTTGTCGAAAGCTTGGTCCTCGTAAGCGTTCTCAACAGGTTCCTCGTTCACGTACTCGTCTCCCGGCTCTACCCAAGACAAGAGAACAAGCAAAGGAACCAATATCAACCACGATGCAATGCGCAAGCAACATGATGCAAAAACATGGCATGATATGCGAGAGGTGATATGCAATGCGTATGCATGCTCCGGAAAGACAAGGATGAACAGGGCATAATCTTGGCAAACCAAGCATGCCACTGGATAGATGAGGTGATTTCGATTGAAATCGATATAAAGATCACCGGAATCGGATGCACGGTTTGCAAATGGCAAGCAAAACAAGAATGACACGAATCTGCCATAAACAGCATGATGCTACTTAGCAAGCAACAAATAATTGAGCTACTGCACCCAAACATGGCAACAAAGCATATGACAGTAATCTACTCAAGATGCACGACAAAAGATGAACACTGAGCTACGGCTCAATCCCATCATAACAGGTCCAAACCATCATGGCAAAAGTGCAACTTATAACAGATTCACAGACTTAGTGAAATAACAACAAGTCAGGAAAATAACATCAGGATGACATGTTCAGAGCAATGAAATTACATGCTACAGGTTCAGAACATAGCAAATAAAGGCATGGCATGAATCTACTCATAGCACTCGACAAAAGTCCCTTACTGACCATAAGCCAAAAAGGATCGGAAAATATGATTACACCCATGTCAAATAAGCAAGTTTCGTTACAGGTTTCAGACTTAGCAGAAAACTGGACATGGCAGAAAACTGATAACGACTAGGCATGTTCGTGAGCTCGATGCACTCACTACAGAGCATCTCATGATAAACTAAGCATACATACATCAAGAAGACATGGCATAGTAACTAGGCATGGCAAGAATAACATCATATCAAGCAAGGATCAACTACACCAAGCTTGGCAAAATCGAATAACATGTAAACAATCTGCCAGTAACATTTTGAAGCAAAAGTAGAGCTCGATTAACTCAAGCTATGGCACTCCATAATTGCAACCAAAGGCATGGATGGATTAAGAAAATACTCAAGTTCCAAACACCCTTACTGATCATGCTCAAATTATGCTTGGATCTCTCATAAACAACATGAATACATGGCATGATAATAACAAAAGTCAGGGACTTAGTGAAAACAGCAATATCATCATCCCTACTTTGCATGCAATTTCTAGCCACCTCAAGCATCACAAAAATACATAGCAAAATTCCCTGGAAAGGTAACATGGCATATTACAAAACACATATATAGCTCAACCTCATAGGAGGTACACATCAATCATGGCAAAAATGACAAAAGTGCATGATCAGCTAAGATCCAGCAATAAACATCAACTAGCCCTCTTCTAACAGCATTTCGGGCATCGATATGACCTCAAATGAAAATGATGCAATGTAACAAAATGATGTACTCTTCGAGGCGAACAAAATGACATATTATACGCGCGAATCGGAGCTATAGATGCAAAGTTATGGCATGTCGAAAATGCGATGATGATGATGAAAATAAATGACTTAGAGTTTTCGGGGAGGAGGTAAAAGTCAACCCAGCCGACACGGTTTACGATGTTCGCCGGAGGGAGCGGCGGATCTGGCGGCTCGCCGGAGCTCGGAGGCGAGGAGGCGGAGGAGAGGTCGGGGCGGGCCGGATCTGGCCGGATCCGGCGCCGGCGAAGTGCGGGGCGGCGCGGTGGCGCGGTGGAGGAGGCGGCGACCGGCGCGGAGGCGAGCGGCGCCGGCGTGGCGGCGCGGTGGCGGGGCCGGCGAGGTGACGGCGGAGCCGGGCGACGGCGGAGCGCGGCGCGGCCGGGCGGTCTCGCGCGGGAGGCGGGCGGCGGCTACCGCGCGGCGGCGGCGGGACTCGGGCCCGCGCGGGCCTGCCTCGGGCCCCGCGGGCCGCGGCGGCGGAGGGGAGAGAGAGGCGGGACCGGCGCTGACGTGGCGAGGGGCGGTTGGCCCGGGCGCGCCGGCGGCGGGACAGGTGGCGGCGGGGCACTGCGGGCGCGGATTTCGAGGAAGGATCTAGGGTTTCGGGGTGATTTCTCTCTCAGATTTGGAAGGGGAGGACGTTTTTATAGCTAGAAGGAGCTAGGGAGCTCCAAACGGAGTGCGGTTTTCGCCCACGCGATCGTGATCGAACGGCGGAGGACATGGGAGTGACTTAGATGGGTTATTGGGCTGTTTTGAAGGGGTGTTGGGCTGCAACACACACGAGGCCTTCACGGTTACCCGGTTAACCGTTGGAGTACCAAACGAACTCCGATTGACCCGAAACTTGACAGGCGGTCTACCGGTGCTATACCGAGGCCACATGTCAAACCTCGGTCCATTCCGAGAATGTTTAATACCCGCTCACGAAGAAATGTAAAAGGGGACGCCGGGAGACATAGGAGCGCCGGATTGCAAAACGGACAACGGGGAAAAAGCTCGGATTTATGAGACGAATGCGTATGCGAATGCGATGCACATGATGACATGATATGAAAAGCATGACATGACCAAAATGCAAAACGGAGAGAACCCAACCACGGAGGAAATATCATAGCACATAGCCGGAAATGGCAAGAGTTGAATTACAAATATGGCAAGTTACAACGGGGGCGTTACAGATATCTATCTAAGTGGGAGTTCTTAAGTAATATGATTAATTGAACTTTAATTTATCATGAACTTAGTTCTGGTAGTATTAGCATATCTATGTTGTAGATCAATAGCTCGTGTTGTTGCTTGCCTATGTTTTATATATGTTCCTAGAGAAAACTAAGTTGAAAGATGTTAGTAGCAAAGATGCGGATTGGATCCGTGATAGTTTATCCTCATTGCTGCACAGAAGAATTATGTCCTTGATGCACCGCTAGGTGACAGACCTAATGCAGGAGCAAATGCATACGTTATGAACGTTTGGCTAGCTCAATATGATGACTACTTGATAGTTTAGTGCACCATACTTAACAGCTTAGAATCGGGACTTCAAAGACGTTTTGAACGTCATGGACCATATGAGATGTTCCAGGAGTTGAAGTTAATATTTCAAGCAAATACCCGAGTTGAGATATATGAAGTCTCCAACAAGTTCTATAGCTAAAAGATGGAGGAGAATCGCTCAAGCAGTGAGCATGTGCTCAGATTGTCTGGGTACTACAATCGCTTGAATCAAGTGGGAGTTAATCTTCCAGATAAGATAGTGATTGACAGAATTCTCTAGTCACCATCACCAAGTTAGTAGAACTTCGTGATGAACTATAATATGCAAGGGATAACGGAAACAATTCCCAAGCTCTTCGTGATGTTGAAATCGACGAAGGTAGAAATCATCAAGCATTGATGGTCGACGAGACCACTAGTTTCAATAAAAGGGCAAAGGGAAGTAGAGGAACTTCAAGAAGAACGGCAAGAAAGTTGCTGCTCAAGTGAAGAAGCCCAAGTCTTATCCTAAGCCTGAGACTAAGTGCTTCTATTGCAAAGGGACTAGTCACTGGAAGCGGAACTACCCCAAGTATTTGGCGGATAAGAAAGGATGGCAAAGTAAACAAAGGTATATTTGATATATATGTTATTGATGTGTACTTTACTAGTGTTCATAGCAACCCCTCAGTATTTGGTACTAGTTCAGTTGCTAAGATTAGTAACTTGAATCGGGAGTTGCAGAATGAACAGAGACTAGTTAAGGGTGAGGTGACGATGTGTGTTGGAAGTAGTTCCAAGATTGATATGATCATCATCGCACACTCCCTATACTTTTGGGATTAGTGTTGAACCTAAATAAGTGTTATTTGGTGTTTGCGTTGAGCATGAATATGATTTGATCATGTTTATTGCAATACAGTTGTTCATTTAAGTAAGAGAATAAATTGTTGTTCTGTTTACATGAATAAAACCTTATATGGTTACACACTCAATGAAAATGGTTCGTTGGATCTCGATCGTAGTGATACACATATTCCTAATATTGAAGCCAAAAGATGCAAAGTTAATAATGATAGTGCAACTTATTTGAGGCACTTCCGTTTAGGTCATATTGGTGTAAAACGCATGAAGAAACTCCATGCTGATGGGCTTTTGGAATCACTTGATTATGAATCACTTGATGCTTGCGAACCATGCCTCATAGGCAAGATGACTAAGACTCCGTTCTCCGGAACAATGGAGCGAGCAACTGACTTATTGGAAATAATACATACTGATGTATGCGATCCGATGAGTGTTAAGGCTCACGGCGGGTATTGTTATTTTCTGACCTTCACAGATGATTTGAGCAGATATGGGTATATCTACTTGATGAAACATAAGTCTGAAACATTTGAAAAGTTCAAAGAATTTCAGAGTGAAGTGGAAAATCATCGTGACAAGAAAATAAAGTTTCTACGATCTGATCGCGGAGACGAATATTTGAGTTACGAGTTTGGTCTTCAATTAAAACAGTGTGGAATAGTTTCACAAACTCATGCCACCTGGAACACCACAGTGTAATGGTGTGTCTGAACATCGTAACCATACTTTATTAGATATGGTGCAATCTATGATGTCTCTTACCGATTTACCACTATCATTTTGGGGTTATGCATTAAAAGACAGCTGCATTCACGTTAAAAAGGGCACCATCTAAGTCCGTTGAGACGACACAATATGAACTATGGTTTGGCAAGAAACCAAAGTTGTCATTTCTTAAAGTTCGGGGTTGTGATGCTTATATGAAAAAGTTTCATCCTAATAAGCTCAAACCCAAATCGGAGAAATATGTCTTCATAGGATACCCAAAGGAGACTGTTGGGTACACCTTCTATCATAGATCTGAAGGTAAGACATTCGTTGCTAAAAATGGATCCTTTCTAGAGAAGGAGTTTCTCTCGAAAAGAAGTGAGTGGGAGGAAAGTAGAAATTGATGAAGTAACTGTACCTGCTCCCTTATTGGAAAGTAGTTTATCACAGAAATCTGTTCCTGTGACTCCTACACCAATTAGTGAGGAAGCTAATGATGATGATCATGTAACTTCAGATCAAGTTACTACCGAACCTCATAGGTCAACCAGAGTAAGATCCGCACCAGAGTGGTACGGCAATCCTGTTCCGGAAGTTATGTTACTAGACCATGACGAACCTACGAATTATGAAGAAGCGATGGTGAGCCCAGATTCCGCGAAATGGCTTGAGGCCATAAAATCTGAGATGAGATCCATGTATGAGAACAAAGTATGGACTTTGATTGACTTGCCCAATGATCGGTGAGCCATTGAGATCAAATGGATCTTCAAGAGGAAGACGGACGCTGATAGTAGTATTACTATCTACAAAGCTAGAATTGTCGCAAAAGGTTTTCGACAAGTTCAAGGTGTTGACTACGATGAGAGTTTCTCACTCGTATCTATGCTTAAGTCTGTCCGAATCATGTTAGCAATTGCCGCATTTTATGAAATCTGGCAAATGGATAAACAAAACTGCATTCCTTATTGGATTTATTATAGAAGAGTTGTATATGATGCAACCAGAAAGTTTTTGTCGATCCTTAAGGTGTTAACAAAATATGCAAGCTCCAGCGATCCATCTATGGACTGGTGCAAGCATCTTGGAGTTGGAATATACGCTTTGATAAGTTGATCAAAGCATATAGTTTTATACAGACTTGCGGTGAAGCCTGTATTTACAAGAAAGTGAGTGGGAGCACTACAACATTTCTGATAAGTATATGTGAATGACATATTGTTGATCAGAAATAATGTAGAATTATTCTGCAAAGCATAAAGGAGTTTTTCAAAGAAAGACCTCGGTGAAGATGCTTACATATTGAGCATCAAGATCTATAGAGATAGATCAAGATGCTTGATAAGTTTTTCAATGAGTACATACCTTGACAAGATTTTGAAATAGTTCAAAATGGAACCGTCAAAGAAAGAGTTCTTGCCTGTGTTACAAGGTGTGAAATTGAGTAAGACTCAAAGCCCGACCACGACAAAAGATAGAAAATGAAAGTCATTTCCCTATGCCTCAGCCATAGGTTCTATAAAGTATGCCATGCTGTGTACCAGATCTATTGTATACCCTACCACTGAGTTTGGCAAGGGAGTACAATAGTGACTAGGACTAGATCACTGGCAGCGGTCAAAATTATCCTTAGTGGAATAAGGATATGTTTCTCAATTATGGACGTGACAAAAAGGTTCGTCGTAAAAGGTTACGTCGATGCAAATTTTGACACTGATCCAGATGACTCTAAATCTCAATTTGGATACATATTGAATGTGGGAGCAATTAGCTAGAGTAGCTCTGAGCAGAGTATTGTTGACATAGAAATTTGCAAAATACATACGGATCTGAATGTGGCAGACCCGTTGACTAAACTTCTCTCACAAGCAAAACATGATCACACCTTAGTACTCTTTGGGTGTTAATCACATAGCGATGTGAACTAGATTATTGACTCTAGCAAACCCATTGAGTGTTGGTCACATAACGATGTGAACTATGGGTGTTAATAACATGATGATGTGAACTATTGGTGTTAAATCACATGGCGATGTGAACTAGATTATTGACTCTAGTGCAAGTGGGAGACTGAAGGAAATATGCCCTAGAGGCAATAATAAAGTTATTATTTATTTCCTTATCTCATGATAAATGTTTATTATTCATGCTAGAATTGTATTAACCGGAAACATAATACATGTGTGAATACATAGACAAACAGAGTGTCACTAGTATGCCTCTACTTGACTAGCTCATTAATCGAAGATGGTTATCTTTCCTAACCATAGACATGAGTTGTCGTTTGATTAACGGGATCACATCATTAGGAGAATGATGTGATTGACTTGACCCATTCCGTTAGCTTAGCACTTGATCGTTTAGTATGTTGCTATTGCTTTCTTCATGACTTATACATGTTCCTATGACTATGAGATTATGCAACTCCCGTTTACCGGAGGAACACTTTGTGTGCTACCAAACATCACAACGTAACTGGGTGATTATAAAGGTGCTCTATAGGTGTCTCCGAAGGTACATGTTGGGTTGGCGTATTTCGAGATTAGGATTTGTCACTCCGATTGTCGGAGAGGTATCTCTGGGCCCTCTCGGTAATACACATCACTCAAGCCTTGCAAGCATTGTGACTAATGAGTTAGTTGCGAGATGATGTATTACGGAATGAGTAAAGAGACTTGCCGGTAACGAGATTGAACTAGGTATTGAGATACCGATTATCGAATCTCGGGCAAGTAACATACCGATGACAAAGGGAACAACATATGTTGTTATGTGGTCTGACCGATATAGATCTTCGTAGAATATGTGGGAGCCAATATGAGCATCCAGGTTCCGCTATTGGTTATTGACCGGAGACGTGTCTCGGTCATGTCTACATTGTTCTCGAACCCGTAGGGTCCGCACGCTTAAGGTTTCGATGACAGTTATATTATGAGTTTATGAGTTTTGATGTACCGAAGGAGTTCGGAGTCCCGGATGAGATTGGGGACATGACGAGGAGTCTCGAAATGGTCGAGACGTAAAGATCGATATATTGGACGACTATATTCGGACATCGGAAAGGTTCCGAGTGATTCGGGTATTTTCAAGGGTACTAGGGAGTTACGGGAATACGAGGAAGAAGTAATGGGCATCATGGGCTAAGCGGTGGAAGAGAGGAGGCAGGGCGCGCGAGCCCCCCTAGCCCAAACCGAATTGGACTAGGGGGGCGGCCCCCCTTTCCTCCTTTTCCTCCATCTCCTTCTCCTTCCCTTCCTTCCCCTCTCCTACTTGGACTAGGAAAGAAGGGGGAATCCTACTTGGAGTAGGATTGCCCCCCTTGGGCGCGCCTCCTCCCCTTGGCCGCCTCTTCCCCCTTGCTCCTTTATATACGGGGGCAGGGGGGCACCCCAAAGACACAACAATTGATCCTTGAGATCTATTAGCCGTATGCGGTGCGCCCCTCCACCACAATCCTCGATAATATTGTAGCAGTGCTTAGGCGAAGCCCTGCGATGGTAGAACATCAAGATCGTCATCACGCCGTCGTGCTGACGGAACTCATCCCCGACACTTTGCTGGATCGGAGTCCGGGGATCGTCATCGAGCTGAACGTGTGCTAGAACTCGGAGGTGCCGTAGTTTCGGTGCTTGATCGGTCAGGCCGTGAAGACGTACGACTACATCAACCGCGTTGTTATAACGCTTCCGCTTCGGTCTACGAGGGTACGTGGAAAACACTCTCCCCTCTCGTTGCTATGCATCACCATGATCTTGCGTGTGCGTAGGAATTTTTTTGAAATTACTACGTTCCCCAACAGTGGCATCCGAGCCAGGTTTTATGTGTTGATGTTATATGCACGAGTAGAACACAAGTGAGTTGTGGGCGATATAAGTCATACTGCTTACCAGCATGTCATACTTTGGTTCGGCGGTATTGTTGGATGAAGCGGCCCGGACCGACATTACGCGTACGCATACGCGAGACTGGTTCTACCGACGTGCTTTGCACACAGGTGGCTGGCGGGTGTCAGTTTCTCCAACTTTAGTTGAACCGAGTGTGGCTACGCCCGTTCCTTGCGAAGGTTAAAACTGCACCAACTTGACAAACTATCGTTGTGGTTTTGATGCATAGGTAAGATTGGTTCTTGCTAAGCCCGTAGCAGCCACGTAAAACTTGCAACAACAAAGTAGAGGACGTCTAACTTGTCTTTGCAGGGCATGTTGTGATGTGATATGGTCAAGACATGATGCTAAATTTTATTGTATGAGATGATCATGTTTTGTAACCGAGTTATCGGCAACTGGCAGGAGCCATATGGTTGTCGCTTTATTGTATGCAATGCAATCGCCCTGTAATGCTTTACTTTCTCACTAAGCGGTAGTGATAGTCGTAGAAGCATAAGTTCGGCGAGACGACAACGATGCTACGATGGAGATCAAGGTGTCGCACCGGTGACGATGGTGATCATAACGGTGCTTCGGAGATGGAGATCGCAAGCACAAGATGATGATGGCCATATCATATCACTTATATTGATTGCATGTGATGTTTATCTTTTATGCATCTTATCTTGCTTTGATTGACGGTAGCATTATAAGATGATCTCTCACTAAATTTCAAGATAAAAGTGTTCTCCCTGAGTATGCACCGTTGCGAAAGTTCGTCGTGCCCAGACACCACGTGATGATCGAGTGTGATAAGCTCTACGTCCATCTACAACGGGTGCAAGCCAGTTTTGCACACGCAGAATACTCAGGTTAAACTTGACGAGCCTAGCATATGCAGATATGGCCTCGGAACACTGAGACCGAAATGTCGAGCGTGAATCATATAGTAGATATGATCAACATAGTGATGTTCACCATTGAAAACTACTCCATTTCACGTGATGATCGGTTATGGTTTAGTTGATTTGGATCACGTGATCACTTAGAGGATTAGAGGGATATCTATCTAAGTGGGAGTTCTTAAGTAATATGATTAATTGAACTTTAATTTATCATGAACTTAGTCCTGGTAGTATTAGCATATCTATGTTGTAGATCAATAGCTCGCGTTGTTGCTTGCCTATGTTTTATATATGTTCCTAGAGAAAACTAAGTTGAAAGATGTTAGTAGCAAAGATGCGGATTGGATCCGTGATAGTTTATCCTCATTGCTGCATAGAAGAATTATGTCGTTGATGCACCGCTAGGTGACAGACCTAATGCAGGAGCAAATGCAGACGTTATGAACGTTTGGCTAGCTCAATATGATGACTACTTGATAGTTTAGTGCACCATACTTAACGGCTTAGAATCGGGACTTCAAAGACGTTTTGAACGTCATGGACCATATGAGATGTTCCAGGAGTTGAAGTTAATATTTCAAGCAAATACCCGAGTTGAGATATATGAAGTCTCCAACAAGTTCTATAGCTAAAAGATGGAGGAGAATCGCTCAAGCAGTGAGCATGTGCTCAGATTGTCTGGGTACTACAATCGCTTGAATCAAGTGGGAGTTAATCTTCCAGATAAGATAGTGATTGACAGAATTCTCTAGTCACCATCACCAAGTTAGTAGAACTTCGTGATGAACTATAATATGCAAGGGATAACGGAAACAATTCCCAAGCTCTTCGTGATGCTGAAATCGACGAAGGTAGAAATCAAGAAAAACATCAAGCGTTGATGGTCGACGAGACCAGTAGTTTCAATAAAAGGGAAAAGGGAAGAAGGGGAACTTCAAGAAGAACGGCAAGCAAGTTGCTGCTCAAGTGAAGAAGCCCAAGTCTGGTCCTAAGCCTGAGACTAAGTGCTTCTATTGCAAAGGGACTAGTCACTGGAAGCGGAACTACCCCAAGTATTTGGCGGATAAGAAAGGATGGCAAATAAAACAAAGGTATATTTGATATACATGTTATTGATGTGTACTTTACTAGTGTTCATAGAAACCCCTCAGTATTTGGTACTAGTTCAGTTGCTAAGATTAGTAACTTGAATCGGGAGTTGCAGAATGAACAAAGACTAGTTAAGGGTGAGGTGACGATGCGTGTTGGAAGTAGTTCCAAGATTTATATGATCATCATCGCACACTCCCTATACTTTCAGGATTAGTTTTGAACCTAAATAAGTGTTATTTGGTGTTTGCGTTGAGCATGAATATGATTTGATCATGTTTATTGCAATACGGTTGTTCATTTAAGTAAGAGAATAAATTGTTGTTCTGTTTACATGAATAAAACCTTATATGGTTACACACCCAATGAAAATGGTTCGTTGGATCTCGATCGTAGTGATACACATATTCATAATATTGAAGCCAAAAGATGCAAAGTTAATAATGATAGTGCAACTTATTTGAGGCACTGCCGTTTAGGTCATATTGGTGTAAAACGCATGAAGAAACTCCATGCTGATGGGCTTTTGGAATCACTTGATTATGAATCACTTGATGCTTGCGAACCATGCCTCATGGGCAAGATGACTAAGACTCCATTCTCCGGAAAAATGGAGCGAGCAACTGATTATTGGAAATAATACATACTGATGTGTGCGATCCGATGAGTGTTAAGGCTCGCGGCGGCTATCATTATTTTCTGACCTTCACAGATGATTTGAGCAGATATGGGTATATCTACTTGATGAAACATAAGCCTAAAACATTTGAAAAGTTCAAAGAATTTCAGAGTGAAGTGGAAAATCATCATGACAAGAAAATGAAGTTTCTACGATCAGATCGCGGAGACGAATCTTTGAGTTACGAGTTTGGTCTTAGATTAAAACAGTGTGGAATAGTTTCACAAACTCATGCCACCTGGAACACCATAGTGCAATGGTGTGTCCGAACATCGTAACCGTACTTTATTAGATATGGTGCAATCTATGATGTCTCTTACCGATTTACCACTATCATTTTGGGGTTATGCATTAAAAGACAACTGCATTCACGTTAAAAAGGGCACCATCTAAGTCCGTTGAGACGACACAATATGAACTATGGTTTGGCAAGAAACCAAAGTTATCATTTCTTAAAGTTCGGGGTTGTGATTCTTATATGAAAAAGTTTCATCCTAATAAGCTCAAACCCAAATCGGAGAAATATGTCTTCATAGGATACCCAAACGAGACTGTTGGGTACACCTTCTATCACAGATCCGAAGGCAAGACATTCGTTGCTAAAAATGGATCCTTTCTAGAGAAGGAGTTTCTCTCGAAAAGAAGTGAGTGGGAGGAAAGTAGAACTTGATGAGGTAACTGTACCTGCTCCCTTATTGGAAATTAGTTTATCACAGAAATCTGTTCCTGTTACTCCTACACCATGAGGAAGCTAATGATGATGATTATGTAACTTCAGATCAAGTTACTACCGAACCTCATAGGTCAACCAGAGTAAGATCCGCACCAGAGTGGTACGGCAATCCTGTTCCGGAAGTTATGTTACTAGACCATGACGAACCTACGAATTATGAAGAAGCGATGGTGAGCCCAGATTCCGCGAAATGGCTTGAAGCCATGAAATCTGAGATGAGATCCATG
Source organism: Aegilops umbellulata (assembly GCA_032464435.1). Classification (NCBI taxonomy): domain Eukaryota; kingdom Viridiplantae; phylum Streptophyta; class Magnoliopsida; order Poales; family Poaceae; genus Aegilops; species Aegilops umbellulata. The sequence continues at coordinate 10,916,284 of CP136060.1, read as the reverse complement.
TATGAGAACAAAGTATGGACTTTGATTGACTTGCCCAATGATCGGCGAGCCATTGAGATTAAATGGATCTTCAAGAGGAAGACGGACGCTGATAGTAGTATTACTATCTACAAAGCTAGAATTGTCGCAAAAGGTTTTTGACAAGTTCAAGGTGTTGACTACGATGATAGTTTCTCACTCGTATCTATGCTTAAGTCTGTCCGAATCATGTTAGCAATTGCCGCATTTTATGAAATCTGGCAAATGGTTAAACAAAACTGCATTCCTTATTGGATTTATTATATAAGAGTTGTATATGATGCAACCAGAAAGTTTTTGTCGATCCTAAAGGTGTTAACAAAATATGCAAGCTCCAGCGATCCATCTATGGACTGGTGCAAGCATCTCAGAGTTGGAATATACGCTTTGATAAGTTGATCAAAGCATATAGTTTTATACAGACTTGCGGTGAAGCCTGTATTTACAAGAAAGTGAGTGGGAGCACTACAACATTTCTGATAAGTATATGTGAATGACATATTGTTGATCAGAAATAATGTAGAATTATTCTGCAAAGCATAAAGGAGTTTTTCAAAGAAAGACCTCGGTGAAGATGTTTACATATTGAGCATCAAGATCTATAGAGATAGATCAAGATGCTTGATAAGTTTTTCAATGAGTACATACCTTGACAAGATTTTGAAATAGTTCAAAATGGAACCGTCAAAGAAAGAGTTCTTGCCTGTGTTACAAGGTGTGAAATTGAGTAAGACTCAAAGCCCGACCACGACAGAAGATAGAAAATGAAAGTCATTTCCCTATGCCTCAGCCATAGGTTCTATAAAGTATGCCATGCTGTGTACCAGATCTATTGTATACCCTACCACTGAGTTTGGCAAGGGAGTACAATAGTGACTAGGACTAGATCACTGGCAGCGGTCAAAATTATCCTTAGTGGAATAAGGATATGTTTCTCGATTATGGACGTGACAAAAAGGTTCGTCGTAAAAGGTTACGTCGATGCAAATTTTGACACTGATCCAGATGACTCTAAATCTCAATCTGGATACATATTGAAAGTGGGAGCAATTAGCTAGAGTAGCTCCGAGCAGAGTATTGTTGACATAGAAATTTGCAAAATACATACAGATCTGAATGTGGCAGACCCGTTGACTAAACTTCTCTCACAAGCAAAACATGATCACACCTTAGTACTCTTTGGGTGTTAATCACATAGCGATGTGAACTAGATTATTGACTCTAGTAAACCCATTGAGTGTTGGTCACATAACGATGTGAACTATGGGTGTTAATAACATGATGATGTGAACTATTGGTGTTAAATCACATGGCGATGTGAACTAGATTATTGACTCTAGTGCAAGTGGGAGACTGAAGGAAATATGCCCTAGAGGCAATAATAAAGTTATCATTTATTTCCTTATATCATGATAAATGTTTATTATTCATGCTACAATTGTATTAACCGGAAACATAATACATGTGTGAATACATAGACAAACAGAGTGTCACTAGTATGCCTCTGCTCGACTAGCTCGTTAATCGAAGATGGTTATGTTTCCTAACCATAGTCATGAGTTGTCATTTGATTAACGGGATCACATCATTAGGAGAATGATGTGATTGACTTGACCCATTCCGTTAGCTTAGCACTTGATCGTTTATTATGTTGCTATTGCTTTCTTCATGACTTATACATGTTCCTATGACTATGAGATTATGCAACTCCCGTTTACCGGAAGAACACTTTGTGTGCTACCAAATGTCACAACGTAACTGGGTGATTATAAAGGTGCTCTATAGGTGTCTCCGAAGGTACATGTTGGGTTGGCGTATTTCGAGATTAGGATTTGTCACTCCGATTGTCGGAGAGGTATCTCTGGGCCCTCTCGGTAATCCACATCACTTAAGCCTTGCAAGCATTGTGACTAATGAGTTAGTTGCAAGATGATGTACTACGGAACGAGTAAAGAGACTTGCCGGTAACGAGATTGAACTAGGTATTGAGATACCGACGATCGAATCTCGGGCAAGTAACATATCGATGACAAAGGGAACAACGTATGTTGTTATGCGGTCTGACCGATAAAGATCTTCGTAGAATATGTGGGAGCCAATATGAGCATCCAGGTTCCGCTATTGGTTATTGACCGAAGACATGTCTCGATCATGTCTACATTGTTCTCGAACCCGTAGGGTCCGCACGCTTAAGGTTTCGATGATAGTTATATTATGAGTTTATGAGTTTTGATGTACCGAAGGAGTTCGGAGTCCTGGATGAGATCGGGGACATGACGTGGAGTCTCTAAATGGTCGAGACATAAAGATCGATATATTGGACGACTAAATTCGGACATCGGAAAGGTTCCGAGTGATTCGGGTATTTTTGGGGGTACTGGGGAGTTACGGGAATACGAGGAAGAAGTAATGGGCCTCATGGGCCAAGTGGTGGAAGAGAGGAGGCAGGGCGCGCGGCCCCCCTAGCCCAAACCGAATTGGACTAGGGGGCCGGCCCCCCTTTCCTCCTTTTCCTCCATCTCCTTCTCCTTCCCTTCCTTCCCCTCTCCTACTTGGACTAGGAAAGAAGGGGGAATCCTACTTGGAGTAGGATTGCCCCCCTTGGGCGCGCCTCCTCCCCTTGGCCGCCTCTTCCCCCTTGCTCCTTTATATATGGGGGCAGGGGGGCACCCCAAAGACACAACAATTGATCCTTGAGATCTATTAGCCGTGTGCGGTGCCCCCCTCCACCACAATCCTCGATAATATTGTAGCAGTGCTTAGGCGAAGCCCTGCGATGGTAGAACATCAAGATCGTCATGACGCCGTCGTGCTGACGGAACTCATCCCCGACACTTTGCTGGATCGGAGTCCGGGGATCGTCATCGAGCTGAACGTGTGCTAGAACTCGGAGGTGCCGTAGTTTCGGTGCTTGATCGGTCAGGCCATGAAGACGTACGACTACATCAACCGCGTTGTTATAACGCTTCCGCTTCGGTCTACGAGGGTACGTGGACAACACTCTCCCCTCTCGTTGCTATGCATCACCATGATCTTGCGTGTGCGTAGGATTTTTTTTGAAATTACTACGTTCCCCAACAGTGGCATCCGAGCCAGGTTTTATGTGTTGATGTTATATGCACGAGTAGAACACAAGTGAGTTGTGGGCGATATAAGTCATACTGCTTACCAGCATGTCATACTTTGGTTCGGCGGTATTGTTGGATGAAGCGTCCTGGACCGACATTACGCGTATGCTTACGCTAGACTGATTCTACCGACGTGCTTTGCACACAGGTGGCTGGCGGGTGTCAGTTTCTCCAACTTTAGTTGAACCGAGTGTGGCTACGCCCGGTCCTTGCGAAGGTTAAAACAGCACCAACTTGACAAACTATCGTTGTGGTTTTGATGCATAGGTAAGATTGGTTCTTGCTAAGCCCGTAGCAGCCACGTAAAACTTGCAACAACAAAGTAGAGGACGTCTAACTTGTTTTTGCAGGGCATGTTGTGATGTGATATGGTCAAGACATGATGCTAAATTTTATTGTATGAGATGATCATGTTTTGTAACCGAGTTATTGGCAACTGGCAGGAGCCATATGGTTGTCGCTTTATTGTATGCAATGCAATCGCCCTATAATGCTTTACTTTATCACTAAGCGGTAGCGATACTCGTAGAAGCATAAGTTTGGCGAGACGACAACGATGCTACGATGGAGATCAAGGTGTCGCGCCGGTGACGATGGTGATCATCACGGTGCTTCGGAGATGGAGATCGCAAGCACAAGATGATGATGGCCATATCATATCACTTATATTGATTGCATGTGATGTTTATCTTTTATGCATCTTATCTTGCTTTGATTGACGGTAGCATTATAAGATGATCTCTCACTAAATTTCAAGATAAAAGTGTTCTCCCTGAGTATGCGCCGTTGCCAAAGTTCGTCGTGCCCAGACACCACGTGATGATCGAGTGTGATAAGCTCTACGTCCATCTACAACGGGTGCAAGCCAGTTTTGCACACGCAGAATACTCAGGTTAAACTTGACGAGCCTAGCATATGCAGATATGGCCTCGGAACACCGAGACCGAAATGTCGAGCGTGAATCATATAGTAGAGATGATCAACATAGTGATGTTCACCATTGAAAACTACTCCATTTCACGTGATGATCGGTTATGGTTTAGTTGATTTGGATCACGTGATCACTTAGAGGATTAGAGGGATATCTATCTAAGTGGGAGTTCTTAAGTAATATGATTAATTGGACTTTAATTTATCATGAACTTAGTCCTGGTAGTATTAGCATATCTATGTTGTAGATCAATAGCTCGCGTTGTTGCTTGCCTATGTTTTATATATGTTCCTAGAGAAAACTAAGTTGAAAGATGTTAGTAGCAAAGATGCGGATTGGATCCATGATAGTTTATCCTCATTGCTGCACAGAAGAATTATGTCCTTGATGCACCGCTAGGTGACAGACCTAATGCAGGAGCAAATGCATACGTTATGAACGTTTGGCTAGCTCAACATGATCACTACTTGATAGTTTAGTGCACCATACTTAACGGCTTAGAATTGGGACTTCAAAGACGTTTTGAACGTCATGGACCATATGAGATGTTCCAGGAGTTGAAGTTAATATTTCAAGCAAATACCCGAGTTGAGATATATGAAGTCTCCAACAAGTTCTATAGCTAAAAGATGGAGGAGAATCGCTCAAGCAGTGAGCATGTGCTCAGATTGTCTGGGTACTACAATCGCTTGAATCAAGTGGGAGTTAATCTTCCAGATAAGATAGTGATTGTCAGAATTCTCTAGTCACCATCACCAAGTTAGTAGAACTTCGTGATGAACTATAATATGCAAGGGATAACGGAAACAATTCCCAAGCTCTTCGTGATGCTGAAATCGACGAAGGTAGAAATCAAGAAAAACATCAAGCGTTGATGGTCGACGAGACCACTAGTTTCAATAAAAGGGCAAAGGGAAGTAGAGGAACTTCAAGAAGAACGGCAAGCAAGTTGCTGCTCAAGTGAAGAAGCCCTAGTCTGGTCCTAAGCCTGAGACTAAGTGCTTCTATTGCAAAGGGACTAGTCACTAGAAGCGGAACTACCCCAAGTATTTGGCGGATAAGAAAGGATGGCAAAGTAAACAAAGGTATATTTGATATACATGTTATTGATGTGTACTTTACTAGTGCTCATAGCAACCCCTCAGTATTTGGTACTAGTTCAGTTGCTAAGATTAGTAACTTGAATCGGGAGTTGCAGAATGAACAGAGACTAGTTAAGGGTGAGGTGACAATGTGTGTTGGAAGTAGTTCCAAGATTGATATGATCATCATCGCACACTCCCTATACTTTCGGGATTAGTGTTGAACCTAAATAAGTGTTATTTGGTGTTTGCGTTGAGCATGAATATGATTTGATCATGTTTATTGCAATACGGTTGTTCATTTAAGTAAGAGAATAAATTGTTGTTCTGTTTACATGAATAAAACCTTATATGGTTACACACCCAATGAAAATGGTTCGTTGGATCTCGATCGTAGTGATACACATATTCATAATATTGAAGCCAAAAGATGCAAAGTTAATAATGATAGTGCAACTTATTTGAGGCACTGCCGTTTAGGTCATATTGGTGTAAAACGCATGAAGAAACTCCATGCTGATGGGCTTTTGGAAACACTTGATTATGAATCACTTGATGCTTGCGAACCATGACTCATGGGCAAGATGACTAAGACTCCGTTCTCCGAAAAAATGGAGCGAGCAACTAACTTATTGGAAATAATACATACTGATGTATGCGATCCGATGAGTGTTAGGCTCGCGATGGGTATCGTTATTTTCTGACCTTCACAGATGATTTGAGCAGATATGGGTATATCTACTTGATGAAACATAAGTCTGAAACATTTGAAAAGTTCAAAGAATTTCAGAGTGAAGTGGAAAATCATCGTGACAAGAAAATAAAGTTTCTATGATCTGATCGTGGAGATGAATATTTGAGTTACGAGTTTGGTCTTCAATTAAAACAGTGTGGAATAGTTTCACAAACTAATGCCACCTGGAACACCACAGTGTAATGGTGTGTCCGAACATCGTAACCGTACTTTATTAGATATGGTGCAATCTATGATGTCCCTTACCGATTTACCACTATCATTTTGGGGTTATGCATTAAAAGACAGCTGCATTCACGTTAAAAAGGGCACCATCTAAGTCCGTTGAGACGACACAATATGAACTGTGGTTTGGCAAGAAACCAAAGTTGTCGTTTCTTAAAGTTTGGGGTTGTGATGCTTATATGAAAAAGTTTCATCCTAATAAGCTCAAACCCAAATCGAAGAAATATGTCTTCATAGGATACCCGAAGGAGACTGTTGGGTACACCTTCTATCACAGATCCGAAGGCAAGACATTCGTTGCTAAAAATGGATCCTTTCTAGAGAAGGAGTTTCTCTCGAAAAGAAGTGGGTGGGAGGAAAGTAGAACTTGATGAGGTAACTATACCTGCTCCCTTATTGGAAAGTAGTTTATCATAGAAATCTGTTCCTGTGACTCCTACACCAATTAGTGAGGAAGCTAGTGATGATGATCATGTAACTTCAGATCAAGTTACTACCGAACCTCATAGGTCAACCAGAGTAAGATCTGCACCAGAGTGGTACGGTAATCCTGTTACGGAAGTTATGTTACTAGACCATGACGAACCTACGAATTATGAAGAAGCGATGGTGATCCCAGATTGCGTGAAATGGCTTGAAGCCATGAAATCTGAGATGAGATCCATGTATGAGAACAAAGTATGGACTTTGATTGACTTGCCCAATGATCGGCGAGCCATTGAGATTAAATGGATCTTCAAGAGGGTGACAGACGCTGATAGTAGTATTACTATCTACAAAGCTAGAATTGTCGCAAAAGGTTTTCGACAAGTTCAAGGTGTTGACTACGATGAGAGTTTCTCACTCGTATCTATGCTTAAGTCTTTCCGAATCATGTTAGCAATTGCCGCATTTTATAAAATCTCGCAAATGGATAAACAAAACTGCATTCCTTATTGGATTTATTATAGAAGAGTTGTATATGATGCAACCAGAAAGTTTTTGTTGATCCTAAAGGTGTTAACAAAATATGCAAGCTCCAGCGATCCATCTATGGACTGGTGCAAGCATCTCGGAGTTGGAATATATGCTTTGATAAGTTGATCAAAGCATATAGTTTTATACAGACTTGCGGTGAAGCCTGTATTTACAAGAAAGTGAGTGGGAGCACTACATCATTTCTGATAAGTATATGTGAATGACATATTGTTGATCGGAAATAATGTAGAATTATTCTGCAAAGCATAATGGAGTTTTTCAGAGAAAGACCTCGGTGAAGCTGCTTACATATTGAGCATCAAGATCTATAGAGATAGATCAAGATGCTTGATAAGTTTTTCAATGAGTACATACCTTGACAAGATTTTGAAATAGTTCAAAATGGAACCGTCAAAGAAAGAGTTCTTGCCTGTGTTACAAGGTGTGAAATCGAGTAAGACTCAAAGCCCGACCATGACAGAAGATAGAAAATGAAAGTCATTTCCCTCTGCCTCAGCCATAGGTTTTATAAAGTATGCCATGCTGTGTACCAGATCTATTGTATACCCTACCACTGAGTTTGGCAAGGGAGTACAATAGTGATCTAGGACTAGATCACTGGCAGCGGTCAAAATTATCCTTAGTGGAATAAGGATATGTTTCTCGATTATGGACGTGACAAAAAGGTTCGTCGTAAAAGGTTACGTCGATGCAAATTTTGACACTGATCCAGATGACTCTAAATCTCAATCTGGATACATATTGAAAGTGGGAGCAATTAGCTAGAGTAGCTTCGAGCAGAGTATTGTTGACATAGAAATTTGCAAAATACATACGGATCTGAATGTGGCAGACCCGTTGACTAAACTTCTCTCACAAGCAAAACATGATCACACCTTAGTACTCTTTGGGTGTTAATCACATATCGATGTGAACTAGATTATTGACTCTAGTAAACCCATTGAGTGTTGGTCACATAACGATGTGAACTATGGGTGTTAATCACATGACGATGTGAACTATTGGTGTTAGATCACATGGCGATGTGAACTAGATTATTGACTCTAGTGCAAGTGGGAGACTGAAGGAAATATGCCCTAGAGGCAATAATAAAGTTATTATTTATTTCCTTATATCATGATAAATGTTTATTATTCATGCTAGAATTGTATTAACCGGAAACATAATACATGTGTGAATACATAGACAAACAGAGTGTCACTAGTATGCCTCTACTTGACTAGCTCGTTAATCAAAGATGGTTATGTTTCCTAACCATAGACATGAGTTGTCATTTGATTAACGGGATCACATCACTAGGAGAATGATGTGATTGACTTGACCCATTCCGTTAGCTTAGCACTTGATCATTTAGTATGTTGCTATTGCTTTCTTCATGACTTATACATGTTCCTATGACTATGAGATTATGCAACTCCCGTTTACCGGACGAACACTTTGTGTGCTACCAAATATCACAACGTAACTGGGTGATTATAAAGGTGCTCTACAGGTGTCTCCGAAGGTACATGTTGGGTTGGCGTATTTCGAGATTAGGATTTGTCACTCCGATTGTCGGAGATGTATCTCTGGGCCCTCTCGGTAATACACATCACTCAAGCCTTGCAAGCATTGTGACTAATGAGTTAGTTGCGAGATGATGTATTACGGAACGAGTAAAGAGACTTGCCAGTAACGAGATTGAACTAGGTATTGAGATACCGACGATCGAATCTCGGGCAAGTAACATACCGATTACAAAGGGAACAACATATGTTGTTATGCGGTCTGACCGATAAAGATCTTCGTAGAATATGTGGGAGCCAATATGAGCATCCAGGTTCCGCTATTGGTTATTGACCGGAGACGTGTCTCGGTCATGTCTACATTGTTCTCGAACCCGCAGGGTCCGCACGCTTAAGGTTTCGATGACAGTTATTGTCGGTGTACTAAAGTAGGGGTACCTTAGTATCCCGAACTTGTGCACGGGCAGTCGTAGCACCCCGCGGCAAGGCTTGCCAGGCGATCACCAAGACTCTCCGTGGTCCCTTTTTGGGCCATCCAAGAACAAAGTATTTGAGCCAAGGCCCCGGCAGGAGGAGCCTGCCGGGAAGGCCACCCGAAGAGAGCAAGGCCCTGGTAAGAGGAGCTTGCCGGGACGACCGCTCGAAGCACAAGACCCCGGCAGGAGGAGCTTGCCGGGAAGGCCGACCGAGGCACGACAAGATACTTGCTGCGACACGCTCCACGTGCCGGCAAGGACCGGTGAGCGACAAGCTCCCGGGCGCGACAAGACATCAGCCGCGGCAAGTCACCACCCCGCGCCTGCGCTCCAGCTCATCCACCCACGCGTTGCTCTGGGGCCGTTCCAGGCGTACGTGGCGAGAGGCTGCGCAGCCAGGGGCATGCGGTGGCGAAGCAACGCTGACAGAGTAGCCATCGTGGCAAACGGTGGCGCTCCTGACGGTCCCCTTTCCTGCACCGTCTGGGCGATGCGGACGGGCATTTAATGCCCTTGTCCCCTGCCGTCAGATTTAGGTATGATAGCACTGTACAGCCACTGTGCAGGCAGCTGTACCCACTACAGCGTTCTCCCATTTTTGCCCCCACCTGCGCTGCCACCTGTGGGTAACCCCTTGAGCATATAAAAGGAGGCCCCATGCGCACGTAGGAGAAAGGGAGGAGGACACCCATCGCTATGCTCGGTCTCACCAGCGGCTCGTGTGTACTGTAGCACCACGCGCTCCCGAGCAAGAACACAATACAATCCACAAAGCAGCAGTAGGGTTTTACGCATCCTTGCGGCCCGAAGCTGGGTAAAATCCCTCATGTGCATCGCCTCGATCCGCTCTTCGCGCGACCTCCGCCCCCGCCGAACCAAGAAAGGGGCTCGGTCCCCATAGGTGTTCGAGGAAGCCGATTCCCCCCGACATCTTTGGCGCGCTAGGTAGGGGGCGTCGAGGTTGTGTGAACCTGATCCGGCGTCTGCACAGGCTAGATCTCCATCATCTTCGTCGACATGCCACCGAAGAAGAAAGCTCCGGAGGTGGCCGGTCCGTCCGCGTCGAACCCACCGCCCTTGGAGCAAACGGGTGGTGGGGACGGCACCGGCAGCGGGACGGGCATCGTCGAGCCAGCTCATGGTGCCGCGGCGTCCGAACATGCACCGCGCCCCTCTCAGGAGGCACGGGACCGGCAGCGTCTTGGCGCCCACAGTACCATACGCTCGCTGGACCCAGATCGAACCGGCGGATCCCAGGGCGCTCAAGGCCAGCACTCACACCAACGTGTTGGCGCGAGCGTGGCGCGGCTGCCTGGTCCGGGTGTTGCTCCTTCTAACGTAGTTAGAAGTTCGAGCACATCCTGCTCCACGGGCCGTTCGCCACCACTGCCCGCCACTCCAGCAGAAGCTCTGGCGCGAGCTCAAGTGCTCCTAGACTACCCTCCAATGGCGGACAAGCTCGACGACTGGAGGGCCACGATACAGAGCCTCATTGGTTTCGCTAACGGCGACACCCCGCGGCAGCACAGCGCGTCACATCCGCGGCGGGACGGCCAGGCGAGAACCGATGGCGCCAAGACCGGCGGGGGTGCAACCACCGTGCACTCCCCGCCCCAAAGGCCAAGATCACCGACTCGCCGGAACCATCACGACAACGACTCCACCGCGTCATCGAATCCGCGAACTCGTCGCGATCAACGCCTAGTTCTTCACGAGCGAGAGCAAGAGGACGCTCGTACTCACATCGAGCGTCAGAGAGAAGCGCGGCGTCAATCAGACCAGCGCGCTGGGCCCTCTGTCGACATGCATGCACCGGGGGAACCAGGCGACCTGCCGTACGCGGTGGGCTGCCCTGCATTCACCCGTGAGCTGCGGCATGTCAAGTGGCCCAGCACGAAGAATTTCAAGCCAGACGTACGAGAGAAGTACGACGGCAAGTCGCATCCGTCGGAGTTCCTCAGCATCTACACCATCGCGGTGCAGGCTGCTGGAGGGCGAGACGACCAGATCCTTGCGAACTACTTCCCGCTGGTACTCAAATCCAACGTCAGATCCTAGCTCATGCACTTGCCGGAAAACTCCATAACCTCCTGGACAGACTTGTGCCATCAGTTTGTTGGCGCCTTTACGGGCGGCCACAAACCCCATGGCCAAGCGAGCGACCTTCATCTGCTCGTCCAGAAGGAAGGGGAACCCTTGCACAAGTTCATCCAGAGATTCAGCCGTGTACACTACAACATCCCAGACGTCCACCCCGCCGCGGTCATCAGCGCGTTCCATCAGAACGTGCGTAACCGCAGGATGCGGGAGGAGATGGCGATGTGCAAGATCAAAGACGTCAGCGAGCTATATGCCCTGGCCGACAAGTGTGCCCGTGCTGAGGAGGGGAGGAAACTCCCTGGAGAGAACACTGGAGCAGGAGAATCTGACAGTGAGGATACCGCCCCGGCAAGGAAGAGCCGGTGGCGGAGAAACAGGAAGAAGAAGAGCCAAGAGGTACTGGTTGTTGAGCAGTCTGGCGACGAAGGCGCCGCCAAGAAGGCCCAGGCTAGTAGCTCCGGCAAGGAGGTTGCCGGATGCGCCAACTGCCAGGCTGTGGCGGTCGTCGACAAGCGGGACGACACCAACAAACAGTACTGCAAGATCCACCGCACCAAGGGCCATGACCTCCAGAGCTGCAAGCAGGTCGAGCGGCTCGTCGAGCTGCAAAAGGCCGAGTACGAGCGGCGTGACAAGGAGAGAGCCCGGGGAGGTGGCGGAGGATCAGGCACGAAGCGCCCCGGCCAGGGAGGACGCCGCGACAAGGACAAGCAGCGGCAAGCAGACAGACCTCCCCGCGGCCGCGACAAGAACGAAGACGACGACAAAGACGAAGACATGGATGATGTCGAGACCAGTGAGCAGGAGTTTCAGAAAGCCACAGAGGTCTTGTGCGTAGATGGCGGTGCTTGCCTGCATACTTCTCACCGCCAGCTCAAGCAGTGGGCGCGGGAAGTCAATGCAGCGGAACCACCCGTCGAGTCGCGCAAGCCTCTGAAATGGTCCAGCACGCCTATCATCTTTGATATTGAGGACCACCCTGATCGCACAACTGCGATCGGGTGCTTGCCGATGTTGGTCTCACCAACAGTCCGCAACCTCAAGGTCACTAAGATGCTAGTTGACGTCGGGGCCGGCTTGAACCTGATCTCCTCCGCTGTGCTCCGGAAACTCCAAGTCCCCGACAGCGAGCTCGAAGAGACCGGCGCGTTCCAAGGAATCAACCCGGAAAGAAGCAAGCCGAAGGGGAAGATAACGTTGCCAGTGACATTTGGCAGCGAGCTGAACTTCAGGACAGAGAGGATCACTTTTGACGTCGCCGATTTTCCATTGCCATACAATGGAATTCTCGGCCGTCCAGCGCTCGCCAAGTTCATGGAGGCCTCTCACTACGCATACAACATGCTCAAGATGCCAGGCCCGATAAGCGTCATCTCTGTCCCCGGCGACAAGAAGGATGCCCTTATCTGTGCTGACAAGATCTACCGGGCAGCAGCAGCCACAGCGGATCACAAGCCGCTTGCCGCTGAAGCTCCCGGAGGGAAGAAGAGGACCAAGCCCGACAAGTGCTCTGGCGCCCACTCCGGCAAGCGCACCTCTTCGGAGTGCTGCGCTACCGTCGAGGACGCGCCATCGAGCTCCACCGGCAAGAGTAAGAAGACAATGGCGGCTCCGCCAACGACCAAGAAGGTGTCCGCCAAGGAGGACGACACTAGTGGTACCTTCACCATCAGTGCCACGCTTGACCCCAAATAGGAAAGCACGCTCGTTGCTTTCCTGCGGGCGAATGTCGATGTGTTTGCCTGGCAACCATCTGACATCCCCGGCATTCCCAGGAAAGTGATTGAGCACCACCTCGCCGTCTGTCCTCATGCGCGGCCCGTCAAGCAGAGAGTCAGGAAGCAAGCGGTGGAGCGCCAAGAGTTCATCGCAGAAGAGATCAAGAAGTTGGAAGCGGCAGGCCTCGTCAGAGGTGTGCTCCATCCGAGGTGGTTGGCCAATCCTGTTGTCGTGCGCAAAGCAAATGGGAAATGGAGGCTTTGCATCGACTTCACTGATGTTAACAAAGCTTGTCCCAAAGATCCCTTTCCCTTGCCGCGCATTGACCAGATTGTTGACTCCACGGCCGGATGTGACCTGCTTCCATTTCTTGACGCCTACTCAGGATACCATCAGATCTTCATGGCTGAAGAAGATGAAGAAAAGACCGCGTTCATCACTACATGTGGCACGTACTGTTTCGTACGGATGCCTTTCGGACCGAATAACGCCGGTTCAACATTTGCGAGGGTTATCCACACCGCTTTTGAGCCACAAATCCACAGAAATGTGGAGGCCTACATGGATGACATAGTGGTCAAATGCAGGGACATGGCAACCCTGATTCAAGACTTAGAAGAGACCTTTGCGAACCTGCGCAGGATCAGCCTCAAGCTCAACCCCAAGAAGTGCGTGTTCGGAGTCCCTTCCGGCAAGCTTCTCGGGTTCTTCGTGTCTCAGCGAGGAATCGAAGCCAACCCAGACAAGATCAAGGGCATCGAGCATATTGAAGCACCAACACGTGTCAAGGACGTACGAAGGCTTGCCGGCTGCGTCGCGGCTCTCAGCAGGTTTATTTCCAAGTCTGCAGAATGCGCCCTGCCGTTTTTCAAAATTTTGAAAAAGGCGGGTCCAGTAAAATGGACTCCAGAAGCGGAGGCTGCGCTGCAGGACTTGAAGAAATACCTGTCCTCCGCTCCAATACTTGTCGCGCCTAAACCACAAGAGAAGTTGCTGCTACACCTGGCGGCAACCAATCAAGTGGTTAGTGCTGCGTTAGTAGCGGAGAGGGAGGCAGATGATGAGCCAGCAACCGCGGCAAGCACGTCCAATGACAAGCAGGGGGCTTCCCCGACAAGCTCTGGCCCCGACAAGGATGAATCTGCGCAGGAGCAAGTGGAGGTGCAGAAGAAGAAAATGGTGCAGCGCCCGGTTTAGTTTGTCAGCTCCTTTTGCAGGGGGCTAGGTCAAGGTACTCTGGTGTGCAGAAATTGCTTTTCGGCCTCCTTATGGCCCCGAGAAAGCTGCGCCATTACTTCCAAGCACACGAGATTACGGTTGTCACCCGCTTTCCGCTGAAGAGGATACTACAGAATCCAGAAGCAACAGGCAGGATTGTCGAGTGGGCACTAGAACTGTCGAGCTTCGGTCTCCAGTTCGAGAGCACCTCGACTATCCAGAGCAGAGCATTGGCGGAGTTCATAGCAGAGTGGACACCGACACCAGACGAAGATATCCCAGAGACGAGCATCCCCGCCAAAGAAGCAAGCAAAGAGTGGCTGATGTACTTTGATGGTGCTTTCTCGCTGCAAGGCGCCGGTGCTGGCGCGTTACTTGTCGCGCCCACCGGAGAGCACCTCAAGTACGTAGTCCAGATGCACTTCCCCAAGGAGCAAGCGACCAACAATACTGCAGAGTATGAAGGTTTGCTTGCCGGTCTCAGGATCGCGGCAGAACTTGGGATCAAGAAGCTCATTGTCAGGGGTGACTCGCAGCTTGTCGTCCGCCAAGTGAACAAGGATTACCAGAGTCCGTTGATGGAAGAATACGTTGATGAAGTGAGGAAGCTAGAAGAGCGCTTTGACGGCCTGCAAATGGAACACATACCAAGAGCTGAGAACGACATCGCTGATGGCCTGTCAAAGTGCGCAGCATTTAAGTTACCTGTGGAACCAGGAACCTTTGTGCTCAAGCTGACTCAGCCATCCGTAACGCCATCAACCAGACAGAGCAAGAAGAGGAGGTTGGTCTCCGGCGACTATCTTATGGCAGAGCTCCTCGGAGCCGCCGCCAAGAAGGTCCCCAAGATCGACGCCAAGAGCGCTGAGGAGCCGTCTGCTCCGGAAAACCCCAGGGTTTGTCCCGTAGAAGCAGGCGCTCCCGACAAGTTTTGCTCCGGCAAGTTTGCCGGGGAACGTCAAGCTCCGGCTGAGCCCCATATCCTCGCCGTAGAAGCGGACGTTCCCGCAGCAGCAGATGTGCCTTCAGTCCTTGTTGTCGAGCCGCAGGCTCCAGCATGGGCGCAATAGACTGTCCATTTCCTCCAGCACGGAGAACTTCCCGAAGAGCAAGAAGAAGCGGAAAGAGTAGCCCGGCGCTCGAGTATGTACCAGTTCGTCGACAACACACTGTACAGAAGAGGGCGCAACGGTGTGAAATTGAAGTGTATTTCCCGGGAAGACGGACAGAAGCTGTTGGCAGAGATACATAGAGGCATATGTGGTCACCACATTGGCGCAAGAGCACTTGCCGGCAAAGCGTTCCGGCAAGGTTTCTTCTGGCCGACAGCCCTCTAGGATGCAACTGCACAAGTAACCAAGTGTGAAGCGTGCCAGTTCCATTCCAAGCAGATACACCAGCCAGCTCAAGCTCTCCAGACGATCCCTTTATCCTGGCCATTTTCGGTGTGGGGGCTCGACATCCTCGGCCCCTTCCCCCGAGCTGTCGGGGGCTTTGAGTACTTGTACGTCACAATCGACAAGTTCACAAAGTGGCCGGAAGTGGAACCAGTGAGGAAGGTGACAGCACAGTCAGCCATCAAGTTCTTCAGGTCAATTGTCTGCCGCTTCGGGATCCCCAACAGGATCATCACCGACAACAGTACACAATTCACGAGCCGCGCCTTCATGCAATACGTCCAAGATCTCGGCACCAAGGTCTGCTTCGCTTCTGTTGCTCATCCCAGGAGCAACGGTCAAGCTGAAAGGGCCAATGCCGAAGTACTGCGCGGGCTCAAGACCAGAACTTTCGACAGGCTGTACAAGTGCGGAAGAAACTGGATCGAGGAGCTGCCGGTGGCTCTTTGGTCGATCAAAACGACGCCAAATCGAGCCACTGGCCAGACACCATTTGCTCTAGTCTATGGAGCAGAAGCAGTTACCCCCACGGAACTCGTATACGGGTCACCTCGAGTGCTCGCTTATGATGAGCTTGAGCAAGAGCGGCTGCGTGAAGATGACGCGCTGCTCCTTGAGGAAGATCGTCTTCAGGCTGCTGTGCGAGCCTCTTGCTACCAGCAAGCTTTGCGTCGCTACCATAGCTGCAAAGTTAAAGCCAGAAGCTTCGAGGAAGGCGACCTTGTTCTTCGGCACGCCCCGTCCGCCAAGAATCATAACAAGTTGACGCCGAAGTGGGAAGGCCCTTACCGGGTGAGACGAGTCACGAGGCCCGGCGCTGTCCGCCTCGAGACCGAAGATGGCACTCTGGTGAGCAACTCCTGGAACATTGAGCATCTTCGTAAGTTTTACCCGTAAGGCGCGGTTGTCGGGCCCCGCCCGGCAACCAACCTTTTGTACAAGTCTTGCCACAGTTGCATGTAATCCTTTGTACAAAGCCAGGCGCAGACCCTGAGCAGCAGTAAATGAAGCGCTGGCGCCCTAAGTTTTAGCATGCATGCTGAGTCGAGTCTTGTCCTTGGTTAGGGTTGATAGTGCCTAACAGCTGCTAACCCCTAGCTTAGAGGTCGAGTCTGCGTCCTTTTTCCTGTTCTTTCGTTTCCTTTGGTTCGCAGGGTTTTGCATATCCTGGCCAGACCGCTTAAGGACGAAGAAAAGAAGAAGGGCGGGCCAGCATCTGGTCCCCGGCAAGCCAGTGTTGCCGGGGGCTTCAAGTACGAAGATTCGCCCGCGGCAAGCCAAAGTTGTCGGGGGCTGGAATCCCAGATAAGTTTTTGCATCCCTTGTCATGCATTCTCTTATGAACTGTGGAATACGAAAGCCTTGTTTCCTCCTAAAAGCTACCGTGCTCCCTTAACGACAGGCCCCAGAGCGCGTTCCTGGGGCCCGTTTTGGTAGTAGTCGCGGCGGCAAAGGGGCTGAACGAGGGGCCAGAACCCGCTTCATCCCTTCCTCCGCCAAAGGCGTGAGAGAGGTCGAGTGGCGCGGGAAGACGGCAGGGCCTGTTGCCGGGCAAAGAAGTGTCTATCTTAACGATACAAAGGATTCGCTCCTTGGCGTGGGTTTTACCCACGGGACAAATGGCCCGGCAAACATCCCCTTTTCATTAAAAACATTCTGCTCAGGTACAGTTCAGAGAGAATGAAAAACATGAAAGGTGGGATTACAAGTTTTAAACACAACTAAGGCCCGATGGCTTACAGATTGAAAAAAGATAAGATGCCCATAATCCCTTTCTTGTCTCTCTCCTCAGGAGGTAGGACAAGGAGGCGAAAAGGGCAAAACGGGCGCCTAGGCGAGCTACGGGTGGCAGAAGACACCAATAGAACGCCCCGGGGGCCGGCTGAAAGCTGGACGGTGGTGGCGGCGCCGGAAGAAGGGCTTGACGAGGCGACAGGGCGTCAGCACGCTGTCGAGGGCGCCGTGCCCTCGTACTCCGAGTTGACAGCCTTGCCGCCAGCCCTCTTCCTCTTCCGCAGCCTCGCCACGCCAGTCGCCAAGGAGGCGACCCCGGGAAGCTCAAGGAGCCGGCGACACGGATGATGGGGTCGCCGGTGCCACACGGGGCTGCGGCTGGCGCCTAGTCGGACCCGTCATCCCGACGACCGCTGCCCTCTTCGTCGCTGTCGCTCCCCTCCTCGTCACTCTCGCTTGAGGAGGAGCCTTCGCTGTCGGAGGAGCTATCCACGCAGCACCGGGCCCGGGTCCCGAAGTCCCTGAAGGCCTTGACGGAGAGGAGATCGCCCTCCATCAAATTAAAATGGAGGGTGAACCCCTCCATCAAGCTGTGGATACGGGCGAATGTCTTCCACCCTCGGCCAAGATACACCATGCCGGGGGCTGGGGACTCGACGCGGACCCGCGTGCCGCTGATCCCGCAGCCCTTCATGCGCAGCCTTAGCGTCTTGGGTTGCTCCATCTCCATCACGCTTGCGAAGGGAGCCAGGAGGCGGAGGCGGCGGCGAGGCGCCCGGCGCAGCCTGACGAAGAACTCGCAAGGATCGTCCCCGAGGTGGACCGCCGTGGGAAGAGGAGCCGCTGGCGGAGGCGAGGCCGGCGCGTCGCCCCGCCCGCCTCTTCCCTGAGCGCCTCGGCCTCGTCCACGCCCTCGTCCACGACCTCGCCCCCTCCCCCTTCGCCTTATGGCTGGCTTCGCCACCACGGGTGCAAGGGGAGGAGGGGCGCGCTGCCTAGCGGCAACCCTCGCCGCCACCGATGAAGGACCAGGATTCCCTTTCTCCATGGTGAATGGAGGGAGGGGATCAGAAGCCGAAGGGAAGGAAAGACGAAGGAGTGCGGATTTCCGTCGCCCCCTCTTGCTCTTTATAAAGAAGCAGGGTGGGGGCTCGGCCGCCCCGCTCAGCCAATCAAGACGCAGGAAGGCCAGGCGACTGGGGCCGACCTGCTGCCCCGACTCGCGACGGCCCGGTTTCCTGCCTCCACCATCCGCAACCCCGGGTGCATGGAAGCCGCGTGGCTGACGCGCAGGACCGAGGCGACGGATGAGGCGACCTCTCCCCACCCCGTGATCGTGGGGAGCGGGCGCCTCGGAAACCGTGCCTCGGCCCCGTCCAGCGAACAAGCCACGCCTCCACGCCTCCCTCCACTTATGGAGCTAGCGCGAACCGTCCCCCTTTATTGCGACGTGACGCATGCCTGCGGGGTTCGGCCCCGCGCACGCCGCCCACGTCACGCACGCCTCTCCCCACGATGCCGCGTTCGACGCGTGCCGTTCGGGGAGGACGTGGTGGACGTAGAAGCAGATGCAGCGTGACCCAGGCAGCGCGTGCCCGTGCACTGTTTTGGGCCTGGCCCAACAGCGCTCGGCTCCGTTTATGGCCCAGGCCCGGGGGCTCCTGTCGGTGTACTAAAGTAGGGGTACCTTCGTATCCCGAACTTGTGCACGGGCAATCGTAGCACCCCGCGGCAAGGCTTGCCAGGCGATCGCCAAGACCCTCCGTGGTCCCTTTTTGGGCCATCCAAGAACAAAGTATTTGAGCCAAGGCCCCGGCAGGAGGAGCCTGCCGGGAAGGCCACCCGAAGAGAGCAAGGCCCCGGCAAGAGGAGCTTGCCGGGACGACCGCTCGAAGCACAAGACCCCGGCAGGAGGAGCTTGCCGGGAAGGCCGACCGAGGCACGACAAGATACTTGCTGCGACGCGCTCCGCGTCCCGGCAAGGACCGGTGAGCGACAAGCTCCCGGGCGCGACAAGACATCAGCCGCGGCAAGGCGCTTGCCGCGGCAGGTCACCACCCCGCGCCTGCGCTCCAGCTCATCCACCCACGCGTCGCTCTGGGGCCATTCCAGGCGTACGTGGCGAGAGGCTGCGCAGCCAGGGGCATGCGGTGGCGAAGCGACGCTGACAGAGTAGCCATCGTGGCAAACGGTGGCGCTCCTGACGGTCCCCTTTCCTGCACCGTCTGGGCGATGCGGACGGGCATTTAATGCCCTTGTCCCCTGCCGTCAGAGTTAGGTATGATAGCACTGTACAGCCACTGTGCAGGCAGTTGTACCCACTACAGCGTTCTCCCATTTTTGCCCCCACCTGCGCTGCCACCTGTGGGTAACCCCTTGAGCATATAAAAGGAGGCCCCATGCGCACTTAGGATAAAGGGAGGAGGACACCCATCGCTATGCTCAGTCTCGCCAACGGCTCGTGTGTACTGTAGCACCACGCGCTCCCGAGCAAGAACACAATACAATCCACAAAGCAGCAGTAGGGTTTTACGCATCCTTGCGGCCCGAAGCTGGGTAAAATCCCTCGTGTGCATCGCCTCGATCCGCTCTTCGCGCGACCTCCGCCCCCCGCCGAACCAAGAAAGGGGCTCGGTCCCCATAGGTGTTCGAGGAAGCCGATTCCCCCCGACAGTTATATTATGAGTTTATGAGTTTTGATGTACCGAAGGAGTTTGGAGTCCCGGATGAGATCGGGGACATGACGAGGAGTCTCGAAATGGTCGTGACGTAAAGATCGATATATTGGACGACTATATTCGGTCATCGGAAAGGTTCTGAGTGATTCGGGTATTTTCAAGGGTACCGGGGAGTTACGGGAATACGAGGAAGAAGTAATGGGCCTCATGGGCCAAGTGGTGGAAGAGAGGAGGTAGGGCGCGCGGCCCCCCTATCCCAAACCGAATTGGACTAGGGGGCCGGCCCCCCTTTCCTCCTTTTCCTCCCTCTCCTTCCTTCTCCTTCTCCTTCCCTTCCTTCCCCTCTCCTACTTGGACTAGGAAAGAAGGGGGAATCCTACTTGGAGTAGGATTGCCCCCCTTGGGCGCGCCTCCTCCCCTTGGCCGCCTCTCCCCCCTTGCTCCTTTATATACGGGGGCAGGGGGCACCCCAAAGACACAACAATTGATCCTTGAGATCTATTAGCCGTGTGCGGTGCCCCCCCTCCACCACAATCCTCGATAATATTGTAGCAGTGCTTAGGCGAAGCCTTGCGACGATAGAACATCAAGATCGTCATCATGCCGTCGTGCTGACGGAACTCATCCCCGACACTTTGCTGGATCAGAGTCCGGGGATTGTCATCGAGCTGAACATGTGCTAGAACTCGGAGGTGCCGTAGTTTCGGTGCTTGATCGGTCGAGCCGTGAAGACGTACGACTACATCAACCGCGTTGTTATAACGCTTCCGCTTCGGTCTACGAGGGTACGTGGACAACACTCTCCCCTCTCGTTGCTATGCATCACCATGATCTTGCGTGTGCGTAGGATTTTTTTTGAAATTACTACGTATGCCAACACCACCCTCTTGACTCCGTCGATGCAGTTGATGATGGGCTTGATACACTCTTCGAGTGCCGTGAGGTCCGTACCCTCCGGCAAGCTCTCCAGCGCATCGGCGAAGTCGATGCTGGGGTTCCAGAATGCCACCTTGGTGAGTGCCTTGGTCAGAGCGCCCCGACAGAGCCTCCGGGACTCCTTGGCCAGATAGGTTGCTCGATTGAAGCGGAGCTGCTCTAGGGCGTTGAGGACGCCCTCGAAGAACAAGGTCAGTCTGGCGTTGGGGCTCACGTTCGGCTCCTGGGAGTACCTGACATCCGGCAGGCACATGACGGCCAGCTGCGTGGTGATCCTCCCGGCGACGTCGACGAGGCGGCTGATCCAGAGGTTTACGCTCTTCACATAATCCTTGTGGGCGGCGGCGTCATCGCTCCGCAACCGCTTCTCGTCCTCCAGGGCCTTGTTCAGGGTCTCCTCATGGGCCCTGACCTCCGAGAGCGTCCCCTCCAAGCCGTCCGGTTTCAGCTTCACGTCGCTGATGGAGTCGTTGGCCTCGGAGAGAAGCTTGGCCTTGTCGGAGATGGCGACCTGCGAGTCTGCCAGAGTGCGGTTGGCTGTGTCCCTCTCCTCCGTCAGTGCCAAGATCTCCTTCTTCAGCTGCCCCAGCTCTAGCTCCGGCTTCTCCACCTTGCTGGCGTGGTCCAGGGCTAGAGCATCGAGTGTGTCCTTATGCCTCTGCTCCAGCTCCTGGGTCCGCTGCGCGACGATCTTCCCGATCTCCTCGTCCTTGCCGCGGAGCGTGGCAGCAAGCGCCTGCTCACGAGCAACGAGGTCTTCCTCCTGGCTGTTCAGCAGAGCCTGCTGCTGTTGCTGAGTAGCCTCGTCCTTGGCGGCCTGATCCTTGCCTGCCTCCTGGGCCTTCTCGATATCGACCTGCTTCAGGATGAGCTCTCGCTTGCACTCATCCAGCTCACCCTGGGCAGCCCTCAGTTCATCCCGGGCCCCGCCAAACCAGACCCGCGTCTGAGCGATGCGCTCCTCAAAATCTGCCTCCGCCTTGTCCACCACCACATCCTGGATTTCACTTTGTCTTGGCGGGCATGGTGGAGCGCTTGGAGCTTCTGGAAGTTAGCGCTCATGGCTCGGAGGAGTTGCTCTTCTTGGGGACCGCTGCTGCTGGTGCTCGGTTCATCAACAACCTGGAGCCCAGTAGTGGCGAGCGCCTCGTCATCGAAGACTTCCCCTTCGGCAGGCGCTCTGATCTCTGCCGTCCCTGGGAGGCGGCCGAACAGGTCGTCGCCCACCTTCAGGTACTTGCCCGGCGCGGGGGCTGCCGGGGAGGAAGGTTGGTCGTTGGCCACCTCTTCCTCGGCAGGCTTCTTGGCGGCCTCCTCGGCAGCAGCCTTGGTGGCCTCCTCGGCAGCGGCCTTGCCGGGCTCCTCGGCAGTGCCCTTGTCGGCCTCCCCGACAGACCCCTTGCCGGCCTCCTCGGCGGAGGACTTGGTGGCTTCCCCAGCCGCGATCCTGGCAGCCTCGGCTTCGGCGTCCTTGGCGACCTCCTCGATGGCGGTGTCGATATCCTCCTGGCCCGTCGAGGGAGGGTCTGGAAACCAAAAGGGAGGATGAAACGAGGCCAAAATTAAAGCTCGGAGCGAAGAAAAGATAGAACGTCGCAAGGCAAAAAACAGGGATGGGAGGCAGGCCACTTACCCGTGCCGAGTTGAGAAGAAGTGGTCCCCTCCCTGCCAACGTTCGTTGCCGGGACGGAGCCGCCGGCACCCAAGCTCGCCTCCTCTTCCTCCGTGCGCGTGGGCTTGTCGGTAGGTGCCCTTGCCGGGGACGCCCCTCTAGGCGGCATGGTCGATGGGGGCGGCATGTCAGGGGCGGCCCTCAGCGGCTCCTCCTGTTGTTGCTCCCCTCCTACAAATCCGGCAAGGTCAGCACCAAGATTCACGCCCCGACGCCCGTCAATGAGGAGTGGGTAACGAACTTACGCTGGGGGCTGAAGCGGGGGCTGCATCGAGGGCTGGCATCTGGGCTGATTGATGTCTACTACGCAACCTTCTTCTTGTAGACGTTGTTGGGCCTCCAAATGCAGAGGTTTGTAGGACAGTAGCAAATTTCCCTCAAGTGGATGACCTAATGTTTATCAATCCGTGGGAGGTGTAGGATGAAGATGGTCTCTCTCAAACAACCCTGCAACCAAATAACAAAGAGTCTCTTGTGTCCCCAACACACCCAATACAATGGTAAATTGTATAGGCGCACTAGGTGGGCGAAGAGATGGTGATACAAGTGCAATATGGATGGTAGATATAGGTTTTTGTAATCTGAAAATATAAAAACAGCAAGGTATCAACTGATAGAAGTGAGCGTAAACGGTATTGCAATGCTAGGAAACAAGGCCTAGGGTTCATACTTTCACTAGTGTCACCTAGATACTCCAGTGTCACCTAGATACTCCAATGTCACCTCAAGTATCCGTGGGTACGATTATACGATATGCATCACACAATCTCAGATTCATCTATTCAAACCAACACAAAGTACTTCAAAGAGTGCCCCAAAGTTTCTACCAGAGAGTCAAGACGAAAACGTGTGCCAACCCCTATGCATAAGTTCACAATGTTACGGAACCCGCAAGTTGATCACCAAAACATACGTCAAGTAAATCACGTG
Organism: Aegilops umbellulata; assembly: GCA_032464435.1. Lineage (NCBI taxonomy): Eukaryota > Viridiplantae > Streptophyta > Magnoliopsida > Poales > Poaceae > Aegilops > Aegilops umbellulata. Next base: position 10,892,803 of record CP136060.1, on the reverse strand, counting down.
AATATCCCATTGTCACCACAGATAAGTGAAGGGGAACGTAGTAATTTCAAAAAATTTCCTACGCACACGCAAGATCATGGTGATGCATAGCAACGAGAGGGGAGAGTGTTGTCTACGTACCCTCGTAGACCGAAGCGGAAGCATTAACACAATGTAGAGGAAGTAGTCGTACGTCCTCCTCCCGATCCGACCGATCCAAGCGCCGTTACTCCGGCGCCTCCGAGTTCTTGACACACGTACAGCTCGATGACGTTCTCCGGGCTCCGATCCAGCAAAGCTCTCGGGGAAGAGTTTCGTCAGCACGACGGCGCCGTGACAATCTTGATGAACTACCGACGCAGGGCTTCACCTAAGCACTGCGACAATATGACCGAGGTGGAATATGGTGGAGGGGGGCACCGCACACGGCTGAGGAACGATCACGAAGATCAACTTGTGTGTTCTAGGGTGCCCCCTGCCCCCGTATATAAAGGAGCAAGGGGGGAGGCCGGCCGACCCTATGGGGCGCGCCAAAGGAGGGGGGAGTCCTCCTCCTAGTGGGAGTAGGACTCCCCTTTCCTAGTCCAACTAGGAAAAGAGGGGGGGGGGAAGGAAAGAGAGGGAGAGGGAGAGGGAAAGGGGGGCCGCGCCCCCCCTCCTTGTCCAATTCAGACTCCCCATGGGGGGGGGGCGCCACCTCCTGGCCGCAGCCCTCTCTCTCCCCTCGGGCCCAATAAGGCCCATTACTTCCCCGGGGGGTTCCGGTAACCCCTCCGGCACTCTGATTTTATCCGAAACCACTCAGAACCATTCCGATGTCCGAATATAGTCGCCCAATATATCAATCTTCACGTCTCGACCATTCCGAGACTCCTCGTCATGTCCGTGATCTCATCCGGGACTCCGAACTAACTTCGGTACATCAAAATGCATAAACTCATAATAACTGTCATCGTAACCTTAAGCGTGCGGACCCTACGGTTCGAGAACAGTGTAGACATGACTGAGACAAATCTCTGGTCAATAACCAATAGCGGGACCTGGATGCCCATATTGGCTCCTACACATTCTATGAAGATCTTTATCGGTCAGACTGCATAACAACATACGTTGTTCCCTTTGTCATCGGTATGTTACTTGCCCGAGATTCGATCGTCGGTATCCAATACCTAGTTCAATCTCGTTACCGGCAAGTCTCTTTACTCGTTCCGTAATACATCATCTTGCAACTATCTTATTGGTTGCAATGCTTGCAAGGCTTATGTGATGTGCATTACCGAGAAGGCCCTGAGAGACCTCTCCGACATTCGGAGTGACAAATCCTAATCTCGAAATACGCCAACCCAACAAATACTTTCGGAGACACCTGTAGAGCTCCTTTATAATCACCCAGTTACGTTGTGACGTTTGGTAGCACACAAAGTGTTCCTACGGTAAACGGGAGTTGCATAATCTCATAGTCAAAGGAACATGTATAAGTCATGGAGAAAGCAATAGCAACATACTAAACGATCGGGTGCTAAGCTAATGGAATGGGTCATGTCAATCAGATCATTCAACTAATGATGTGACCTTGTTAATCAAATGACAACTCCTTTGTCTATGGTTAGGAAACTTAACCATCTTTGATTAACAAGCTAGTCAAGTAGAGGCATACTAGTGACACTCTGTTTGTCTATGTATCCACACATGTATTATGTTTCCGGTTAATACAATTCTAGCATGAATAATAAACATTTATCATGATATATAAGGAAATAAATAATAACTTTATTATTGCCTCTAGGGCATATTTCCTTCAGTCTCCCACTTGCACTAGAGTCAATAATCTAGATTACACAGTAATGATTCTAACACCCATGGAGTCTTGGTGCTGATCATGTTTTGCTCGTGGAAGAGGCTTAGTCAACGGGTCTGCTACATTCAGATCCGTATGTATCTTGCAAATCTCTATGTCTCCCACCTGGACCAAATCCCGGATGGAATTGAAGCGTCTCTTGATGTGCTTGGTTCTCTTGTGAAATCTGGATTCCTTTGCCAAGGCAATTGCACCAGTATTGTCACAAAAGATTTTCATTGGACCCGATGCACTAGGTATGACACCTAGATCGGATATGAACTCCTTCATCCAGACTCCTTCATTTGCTGCTTCTGAAGCAGCTATGTACTCCGCTTTACATGTAGATCCCGCCACGACGCTTTGTTTAGAACTGCACCAACTGACAGCTCCACCGTTTAATGTAAATACGTATCCGGTTTGCGATTTAGAATCGTCCGGATCAGTGTCAAAGCTTGCATCAACGTAACCGTTTACGACGAGCTCTTTGTCACCTCCATATACGAGAAACATTTCCTTAGTCTTTTTCAGGTAGTTCAGGATATTCTTGACTGCTGTCCAGTGATCCACTCCTGGATTACTTTGGTACCTCCCTGCTAAACTTATAGCAAGGCACACATCAGGTCTGGTACACAGCATTGCATACATGATAGAGCCTATGGCTGAAGCATAGGGAACATCTTTCATCTTCTCTCTATCTTCTGCAGTGGTCGGGCACTGAGTCTTACTCAACTTCACACCTTGTAACACAGGCAAGAACCCTTTCTTTGCTTGATCCATTTTGAACTTCTTCAAAACTTTGTCAAGGTATGTGCTTCGTGAAAGTCCAATTAAGCGTCTTGATCTATCTCTATAGATCTTAATGCCCAATATGTAAGCAACTTCACCGAGGTCTTTCATTGAAAAACTCTTATTCAAGTATCCCTTTATGCTATCCAGAAATTCTATATCATTTCCAATCAGTAATATGCCATCTACATATAATATTAGAAATACTACAGAGCTCCCACTCACTTTCTTGTAAATACAGGCTTCTCCAAAAGTTTGTATAAACCCAAATGCTTTGATCACACTGTCAAAGCGTTTATTCCAACTCCGAGATGCTTGCACCAGTCCAATAATGGATCGCTGGAGCTTGCACACTTTGTTAGCTCCCTTTGGATCGATAAAACCTTCTGGTTGCATCATATACAACTCTTCTTTCAGAAATCCATTCAGGAATGCAGTCTTTACATCCATTTGCCAAATTTCATAATCATAAAATGCGGCAATTGCTAACATGATTCGGACAGACTTAAGCATCGCTACGAGTGAGAAGGTCTCATCATAGTCAATCCCTTGAACTTGTCGAAAACCTTTCGCGACAAGTTGAGCTTTGTAGATAGTAACATTACCATCAACGTCAGTCTTCTTCTTAAAGATCCACTTATTCTCTATTGCTTGCCGACCCTCGGGCAAGTCAACCAAAGTCCACACTTTGTTGTCATACATGGATCCCATCTCAGATTTCATGGCTTCTAGCCATTTTGCGGAATCTGGGCTCACCATCGCTTCTTCATAGTTCGTAGGTTCGTCATGATCTAGTAGCATGACTTCCAGAACGGGATTGCCGTACCACTCTGGTGCGGATCTTACTCTGGTTGATCTACGAGGTTCTGTAGTAACTTGATCTGAAGTTTCATGATCAATATCATCAGCTTCCTCACTAATTGGTGTAGGTGCTACAGAAACAGATTTCTGTGATGTACTACTTTCCAATAAGGGAGCAGGTACAGTTACCTCATCCAGTTCTACTTTCCTCCCACTCACTTCTTTTGAGAGAAACTCCTTTTCTAGAAAGACTCCGAATTTAGCAACAAAAGTCTTGCCTTCAGATCTGTGATAGAAGGTGTATCCAACAGTTTCTTTTGGATATCCTATGAAGACACATTTTTCCGATTTGGGTTCGAGCTTATCAGGTTGAAGCTTTTTCACATAAGCATCGCTGCCCCAAACTTTAAGAAACGACAACTTTGGTTTCTTGCTAAACCATAGTTCATAAGGCGTCGTCTCAACGGATTTCGACGGTGTCCTATTTAACGTGAATGCGACCGTCTCTAAAGCATAACCCCAAAACGATAGCGGTAAATCTGTAAGAGACATCATAGATCGCACCATATCTAGTAAAGTACAATTACGACGTTCGGATACACCATTGCGTTGTGGTGTTCCGGGTGGCGTGAGTTGCGAAACTATTCCGCATTGTTTCAAATGTAGACCAAACTCGTAACTCAAATATTCTCCTCCACGACCAGATCATAGAAACTTTATTTTCTTGTTACGATGATTTTCAACTTCACTCTGAAATTCTTTGAACTTTTCAAATGTTTCAGACTTGTGTTTCATTAAGTAGACATAACCATATCTGCTTAAATCATCTGTGAAGGTGAGAAAATAACGATATCCGCCATGAGCCTCAACATTCATTGGACCACATACATCTGTATGTATGATCTCCAATAAATCTGTTGCTCTCTCCATAGTACCGGAGAACGGTGTTTTGGTCATCTTGCCCATGAGGCACGATTCGCAAGTGCCAAGTGATTCATAATCAAGTGGCTCCAAAAGTCCATCAGTATGGAGTTTCTTCATGCGTTTTACACTGATATGACCTAAACGGCAGTGCCATAAATAAGTTGCACTATCATTATCAACTCTGCATATTTTGGTTTCAACACTATGAATATGTGTATCACTACTATCGAGATTCATCAAAAATAGACCACTCTTCAAGGGTGCATGACCATAAAAGATATTACTCATATAAATAGAACAACCATTATTCTCTGATTTAAATGAATAACCGTCTCGCATCAAACAAGATCCAGATATAATGTTCATGCTTAACGCTGGCACCAAATAACAATTATTCAGGTCTAATACTAATCCCGAAGGTAGATGTAGAGGTAGCGTGCCGACTGCGATCACATCGACTTTGGAACCGTTTCCCACGCGCATCGTCACCTCGTCCTTAACCAATCTTCGCTTAATCCGTAGTCCCTGTTTCGAGTTGCAAATATTAGCAACAGAACCAGTATCAAATACCCAGGTGCTACTGCGAGCATTTGTAAGGTACACATCAATAACATGTATATCACATATACCTTTGTTCACCTTGCCATCCTTCTTATCCGCCAAATACTTGGGGCAGTTCCGCTTCCAGTGACCAGTCTGCTTGCAGTAGAAGCACTCAGTTTCAGGCTTAGGTCCAGACTTGGGTTTCTTCTCTTGAGCAGCAACTTGTTTGCTGTTCTTCTTGAAGTTCCCCTTCTTCTTCCCTTTGCCCTTTTTCTTGAAACTAGTGGTCTTATTGACCATCAACACTTGATGCTCCTTCTTGATTTCTACCTCCGCAGCTTTTAGCATTGCGAAGAGCTCAGGCATTGTCTTATCTATCCCTTGCATATTATAGTTCATCACGAAGCCTTTGTAGCTTGGTGGTAGTGATTGGAGAATTCTGTCAATGACACAATCATCCGGAAGATTGACTCCCAGTTGATTCAAGTGATTATAATACCCAGACATTCTGAGTATATGCTCACTGACAGAACCATTCTCCTCCATCTTGCAGCTATAGAACTTATTGGAGACTTCATATCTCTCAATCCGGGCATTCTGTTGGAATATTAACTTCAACTCCTGGAACATCTCATATGCTCCATGATGTTCAAAACGTCGTTGAAGTCCCGCTTCTAAGCCGTAAAGCATGGCACACTGAACTATCGAGTAGTCATCAGCTTTGCTCTGCCAGACATTCATAACATCTGGCGCTGCTCCAGCAGCAGGCCTGGCACCCAGCGGTGCTACCAGGACGTAACTCTTCTATGCAGCAATGAGGATATTCCTCAAGTTACGGACCCAGTCCGTGTAATTGCTACCATCATCTTTCAACTTTGCTTTCTCAAGGAACGCATTAAAATTCAACGGAACAACAACACGAGCCATCTATCTACAATCAACATAAACAAGCAAGATACTATCAGGGACTAAGTTCATGATAAATTTAAGTTCAATTAATCATATTACTTAAGAACTCCCACTTAGATAGACATCTCTCTAATCCTCTAAGTGATCATGTGATCCAAATGAACTAAACCATGTCCGATCATCACGTGAGATGGAGTAGTTTCAATGGTGAACATCACTATGTTGATCATATCTACTATATGATTCACGCTCGACCTTTCGGTCTCCGTGTTCCGAGGCCATATCTGTTATATGCTAGGCTCGTCAAGTTAAACCTGAGTATTCCGCGTGTGCAACTGTTTTGCACCCGTTGTATTTGAACGTAGAGCCTATCACACCCGATCATCACGTGGTGTCTCAGCACGAAGAACTTTCGCAACGGTGCATACTCAGGGAGAACACTATTACTATGATAATTTAGTGAGAGATCATCTTATAATGCTACCGTCAATCAAAGCAAGATAAGATGCATAAAAAGATAAACATCACATGCAATCAATATAAGTGATATGATATGGCCATCATCATCTTGTGCTTGTGATCTCCATCTCCGCAGCACCATCATGATCACCATCGTCACCGGCGCGACACCTTGATATCCATCGTAGCATCGTTGTCGTCTCGCCAATCTTATGCTTCTACGACTATCGCTACCGCTTAGTGATAAAGTAAAGCATTACAGGGCGATTGCATTGCATACAATAAAGCGACAACCATACGGCTCCTGCCGGTTGCCGATAACTCGGTTACAAAACATGATCATCTCATACAATAAAATTTAGCATCATGTCTTGACCATATCACCTCACAACATGCCCTGCAAAAACAATTTAGACGTCCTCTACTTTGTTTGTTGCAAATTTTACGTGGCTGCTACGGGCTTAAGCAAGAACCAATCTCACCTACGCATCAAAACCACAACGATAGTTTGTCAAATAGACTCCGTTTTAACCTTCTCAAGGACCGGGCGCAGCCATACTCGGTTCAACTAAAGTTGGAGAAACTGACACCCGCCAGCCACCTGTGTGCAAAGCACGGCGGTAGAACCAGTCTCGCGTAAGCGTACGCGTAATGTCGGTCCGGGCCGATTCATCCAACAATACCGCCGAACCAAAGTATGACATGCTGGTAGGTAGTATGACTTATATCGTCCACAACTCACTTGTGTTCTACTCGTGCATAACATCAAACCATAAAAACCTGGCTCGGATGCCAATGAAGGGGAACGTAGTAATTTCAAAAAATTTCCTACGCACACGCAATATCATGGTGATGCATAGCAACGAGAGGGGAGAGTGTTGTCTACGTACCCTCGTAGACCGAAGCGGAAGCGTTGACACAACATAGAGGAAGTAGTCGTACGTCCTCCTCCCGATCCGACCGATCCAAGCGCCGTTACTCCGGCGCCTCCGAGTTCTTGACACACGTACAGCTCGATGACGTTCTCCAGGCTCCGATCCAGCAAAGCTCTCAGGGAAGAGTTTCGTCAGCACGACGGCGTGGTGACAATCCTGATGAACTACCGACGCAGGGCTTCGCCTAAGCACTGCGACAATATGACCGAGGTGGAATATGGTGGAGGGGGGCACCGCACACGGCTGAGGAACGATCACAAAGATCAACTTGTGTGTTCTAGGGTGCCCCCCTGCCCCCGTATATAAAGGAGCAAGGGGGGGAGGCCGGCCGACCCTATGGGGCGCGCCAAAGGAGGGGGGAGTCCTCCTCCTTGTGGGAGTAGGACTCCCCTTTCCTAGTCCAACTAGGAAGAGAGGGGGGAAGGAAAGAGAGGGAGAGGGAGAGGGAAAGGGGGGCCGCGCCCCCCTCCTTGTCCAATTCGGACTCCCCATGGGGGGGGCGCCACCTCCTGGCCGCAGCCCTCTCTCTCCCCTCGGGCCCAATAAGGCCCATTACTTCCCCGGGGGGTTCCGGTAACCCCTCTGGCACTCCAATTTTATCCGAAACCACTCGGATCCATTCCGATGTCCGAATATAGTCGTCCAATATATCAATCTTTACGTCTCGACCATTCCGAGACTCCTCGTCATGTCCGTGATCTCATACGGGACTCCGAACTAACTTCGGTACATCAAAATGCATAAACTCATAATAACTGTCATCGTAACCTTAAGCGTGCGGACCCTACGGTTCGAGAACAGTGTAGACATGACTGAGACAAATCTCTGGTCAATAACCGATAGCGGGACCTGGATGCCCATATTGGATCCTACACATTCTACGAAGATCTTTATCGGTCAGACCGCATAACAACATACGTTGTTCCCTTTGTCATCGGTATGTTACTTGCCCGAGATTCGATCGTCGGTATCCAATACCTAGTTCAATCTCGTTACCGGCAAGTCTCTTTACTCGTTCCGTAATACATCATCTTGCAACTATCTTATTGGTTGCAATGCTTGCATGGCTTATGTGATGTGCATTACCGAGAAGGCCCTGAGATACCTCTCCGACATTCGGAGTGACAAATCCTAATCTCGAAATACGCCAACCCAACAAATACTTTCGGAGACACCTGTAGAGCTCCTTTATAATCACCCAGTTATGTTGTGACGTTTGGTAGCACACAAAGTGTTCCTACGGTAAACGGGAGTTGCATAATCTCATAGTCAAAGGAACATGTATAAGTCATGGAGAAAGCAATAGCAACATACTAAACGATCGGGTGCTAAGCTAATGGAATGGGTCATGTCAATCAGATCATTCAACTAATGATGTGACCTTGTTAATCAAATGACAACTCCTTTGTCTATGGTTAGGAAACTTAACCATCTTTGATTAACAAGCTAGTCAAGTAGAGGCATACTAGTGACACTCTGTTTGTCTATGTATCCACACATGTATTATGTTTCCGGTTAATACAATTCTAGCATGAATAATAAACATTTATCATGATATATAAGGAAATAAACAATAACTTTATTATTGCCTCTAGGGCATATTTCCTTCAATAAGCACATGCAAGAAATACATCAAGTGTTCTCAAATCCTTAAAGACTCAATCCGATAAGATAACTTCAATGGGAAAACTCAATCCTTTACAAGAGAGTAGAGGGGGAGAAACATCATAAGATCCAACTATTATAGCAAAGCTCGCGATACATCAAGATCGTACCACCTCAAGAACACGAGAGAGAGAGAGAGAAAGATCGAACACATAGCTACTGGTACATACCCTTAGCCCCGATGGTGAACTACTCCCTCCTCATCATGGAGAGCGCCGGGATGATGAAGATAGCCACCGGTGAGGGATCTCCCCTCCTTCAGGGTGTCGGAACAGGGTCCCGATTGGTTTTTGGTGGCTACAGAGGCTTGCGGCGGCGGAACTCCTGATCTAGGTTATTTTCTAGAGGTTTCTATATATATAAGAGGTTTTGGCATTGAGAACAAGTCAGGGGGGTCTCTGGGCTGTCCACGAGGTAGGGGGCGCACCCAGGGGGGGTGGGCACGCCTCCCACCCTCGTGGGCAGCCCGGGACTCTTCTGGCCCAACTCTTTTACTCCATGGCCTTCTTCTGGTCCAAAAATAAGCCCCGTCAAGTTTCAGGTCAATTGGACTCCGTTTGGTTTTCGTTTTCTGCGATACTCACAAAACAAGGAAAAAACAGAAACTAGCACTGGTCTCTAGGTTAATAGGTTAGTCCCAAATCATATAAAATAGCATATAAATGCATATAAAACATCCTAGAAGGATAATATAATAGCATGAATACTTCATAAATTATAGATACGTTGGAGACGTATCACTAATCTCCACCACCACCGGCGTGCGTGGAGTGCTCGCCGGGGGCTTGGCGCCCGTCGAAGCCTTGGCCCTTTTCGCTGCCCTCTGGGCCAGCGTCTCCGTGTCCCTGGAAAGATGAGATCATGTGAGGGGAGATAGCACACGCTAAAGGTTAGAAATTATAAAGGGCGTGGTGCTTACTCCTCCTCCCCCTCTGGCCTCCTCTTCCTCTTCGGGCTGAAGGAACCGAGGTCGAAGTCGGCCTCCGGGTCGCTGTAGGAAGGGGGAGGAGAAGGGGATGGGGTCCTATGCCGCTTGGACGAGGAAGAGGCGGTGGCTGCTGCCTTCTTCTTCGCTCCTGCGGCCCTCGTCTGGCGCGCAGCTGCGCCTGGGCCTTTTGCCGCTGCATGGTCCTGCCTGGCCGGACCGGCTCGCCGGAGCTAGCCCATCGTAGGACACGTCTCCTCCCCAGGGCCAAGGAGTCATCCACCTCGGTCTCCTCTTCGACCAACTCCTCGACCATGTCTTCAACAAGGGGAGCCCCGGCGCCGGTGCCGCTGGCTTCCCCGGTAGACCCCGCCCACTCGGTGATCTCTTTCTCTTTTGTGGCCGTGTCGACCTCGTCCTCCATGGTGCCGATGCCGCCAGCCTCCCTGGCGAGTGCCGCCTCCTCTGCCCTGGCGGCAATATATGCCAGCTCTGCCTCGGTGGTGTCGCGGATGAGTAGCGGCTCGTCACGGACATACCTCTCCGACAGGTTGTCAAAGAAGGCCCGCACCCTCTCTGCTTCTGGCTCAGCCCATCTTGGATCGAGGCCGTGTGCATTGAAGTCCGACATCATGGCGATGATGGCGGTCTGGCAAGAGTTTTTGCTCAACGAGACCACTCCCGCCGGCAACCCAAACAGAGACCCGCCGACCCTGACGGCCTTGCCGGCCTTCTCGACCTTGCTGGTCCTCTCGACCCCGCCGTCCTCATTCACCTTGATCTGAAAGAGCCTCTGGCAAAAATGGGCATGCCCCAGCACCGTGAAATTGTGCTTCAAACCAGGGCGGAGCGTCATGATGTCGGCCACGTTCCTGAAGTCCCAGGCCGGCCTCCCCTTGTTGTGCAGTGGGGCAATCAGGCGGCGGATGAAGTCGGCCCCAATCATCTGGAGAGTGAGCCCAGCTGAAGTGAGGTGATGGATCCTGGTGGTGGCAACCGTGAGCTTCTTGTCGTTGGCGTCAACATTGCCCCAGTCTTTTCTACGGACCGGCGGCGCCCGACGGACCCGGCAGAACTCCTGCGGATTTGCCTCCTCAATCCAGCACCACCATCCCCTCCACTCTTCCCACCTCTCCTTCTGGGCACCCACCGGTTATGTACCCCTCTCCTGGGTCCTCGGGATCTAGGTGATGCACCCAGAGACGGCGCCCCCTGGCTGGATGCTAGGATAGAAGTAGTGGCGGAAGAGCGCCGTGCTGGGGAGCACTTCGGCAAAGCCCTCGCAGAGATGGGCGAAGAAGGCGATGCACGCCACGGCATTCGGCGTAAGGTCCAGAAGATGGAAGCCGTAGGTGTGCATGACGTTGTTGAAGAAATCAGAGAAAGGGGGGGAGAGCCCGCAGGAGAAGTAATCGACGAAGAAGGGGTACCGATTTGGACCGGCCTTCGCGAAATCGGCGGGGACGATACGCGTGGCAGGATGCCCCGACATTTCCCTCCCCACAGGGGCCTGAAGTAGTCCCTGAGGGTGAACGCATCGACCGTAGAGGGGAAGAGGCCACGCTGCATCCGAAGCGCCGCCAACTAACTCTCCGGCGCCTCCGTCCCTCCTTCATCTTTAGCCGCTCCCTTGCCCTTGCCTGTCTTGGGCGCCATGGCGACTGGGGGGGGGATGAAGAATCGAGGGCAATGGGGGCGCGGTAGCGGCGAACACATGCAAGAGCTTCGACTTGCGCCTGAGGAAGAAGAAGAGGGGAACGACCCTCCCGAGATTGGAAAAGGCACAGAGGGTAAATGAGCAGCGCCCTTGTGGTTTTCCTTTTTATGGGGAAGACGCAGGCCGCCTCTTTACTATTCACCATGACGTGATGCAAGCATGCTACAACCGCCCCACGCATGACCCCCACGTCACGCACTCAACGTAGGTCGTGGGGAAGCGCAACGGGTGAAGGAGTTTTCGCAGTCAAAACTCTGCCACGCACGCTCGCGCACCGTTCTGGGCCTGGCCCAACAATGCTCTGCGCTTATGTGTGGCCCAGGCCCGGTGGCTCCTGTCGGTGTACAAAAGTAGGGGCCTTCTGTACCCCTTTACTTGTGCATGGGCAGTTGTAGCCACACCTGTGGCCACGCTTGGCGGGGCAGAGGAAGCGAAGAACAAGACTACCAGAGTAGCGCCCAAGCCAGAGGCGCAAAGAGCGAAGGGGCAATGTGGGTTTCCCCCAGAAAGAGCCTTGCCGAGGACGACCTACGCTGCCCCGGCAAGAGCCTTGCCGCGGGAACTTGCCCAACACCAGCAAGGTCGCCACCCTTGAGCCTAAGAGTTCCGACACCATCGACAACATTGGAACCAAGGCTCGGGAGGCGCCTGCGTGGTGGCATGCAGATCTTTGTGAAGACCAGAGGCCTGCGAGACTAGATGAGAACCAGAGGACGAAGGCCCCCGGAGAGATCCTTGCCGGGGACAACCACGAGAACCCAGCAAGACCCTTGCCGGGAACATCTGTAGGGCCACAGCCAGGCCCACATCTACCAAGGCTCCACCGCCCCGCGGCCGCTCCAACACGGTGATCAGCTTGCCAACTAGGCGAGCGCCTGCATGGCATCATGCAACTTCTAGGCCAACTAGCCAAGCACCTGCGTGGTGGCATGCAGATCTTCATGAAGACCCTGCCACCGCACCAGCTCAGCAGCAGCCAACCAGCGTGGCGCTGCATGCCTCGTCAGCTTGGACGTGCGTTAGAGCGAGGCAAGGCGGCGACGGACGGGATGAGCTTCTTTTCCATCCCCGATAAAGCAAGGCGGCACTTCGGCAGCGCATTAAATGCGTTTTGTCCGGCGATGTCAGGATAGACTTGTACATTGTACAAACTTTCCACCTCCTGTTTGCCACTGTGGCGTCCCCTTTGACATATAAAAGGAGGCCCGAGGCGTATTGAGAAAGGATTCAGACTTTTTGGGCTAGGCATGCACCGCAGTTAGTTCAAGAGCTCAAGAACATCAAATATACACCAAAGGAGGACTAGGGTATTATGCATCGTTTGCGGCCCGAACCTGGATAAAATTCCCCCGTGTTGATCTTCTAAACCCGCTCTTTGCACAGCCCCGCGCCCCGCCAACCAAAGTAGGGATTCCCCGTGATCCCATAGGTGTCGTTCTTCAACCCCAACAGGAGGTGACAAAGAGCTCGTCATAAACGGTTACATCGATGCAAGCTTTGACACTGATCCGGATGACTCTAATCACAATCCGGATACGTATTTTTATTGAATGGTGGAGCTATCAGTTGATGCAGTTCCAAGCAAAGCGTCGTGGCGGGATCTACGTGTGAAGCGGAGTACATAGCTGCTTCGGAAGGAGCAAATGAAGGAGTCTGGATGAGGGAGTTCATATCTGATCTAGGTGTCATACCTAGTGCATCGGGTCCAATGAAAATCTATTGTGACAATACTGGTGCAATTGCCTTGGCAAAGGAATCCAGATTTCTCAAGAGAAACAAGCACATCAAGAGACGCTTCAATTCCATTCGTCATCAAGTGTCGGAAGGGGACAGAGATTTGCAAGATACATACGGATGTGAATGTTGCAGACCTGTTGACTAAGCCTCTTCCACGAGCAAAACATGATCAACACCAAAACTCCATGGGTGTTAGAATCATTACTTTGTAATCTAGATTATTGACTCTAGTGCAAGTGGGAGACTAAAGGAAATATGCCCTAGAGGAAATAATAAAGTTATTATTTATTTCCTTATTTCATGATAAATGTTTATTATTCATGCTAGAATTGTATTAAACGGAAACTTAGTACATGTGTGAATACATAGACAAAACGTAAGTGTCCCTAGTATGCCTCTACTTGACTAGCTCGTTTAGCAAAGATGGTTATGTTTCCTAACCATAGACATGTGTTTTCATTTGATGAATGGGATCACATCATTAGGAGAATGATGTGATGGACAAGACCCATTCGTTAGCTTAGCATTATGATTGTTATAGTTTCATTGCTACTGCTTTCTTCATGACTTATACATGTTCCTTAGACTATGAGATTATGCAACTCCCGAATACCGGAGGAACACTTTGTGTGCTATCAAACGTCACAATGTAAATGGGTGATTATAAAGAAGCTCTACAGGTGTCTCCGAAGGTATTTGTTGGGTTCGCATAGATCAAGATTAGGATTTGTCACTCCGTGTTTCGAAGAGGTATCTCTGGGCCCTCTCGGTAATGCTCATCACTATAAGCCTTGCAAGCAATGTGACTAATGATTTAGTTGCGGGATGAAGTATTACAGAACGAGTAAAGAGACTTGCCGGTAACGAGATTGAACTAGGTATGATGATACCTACGATTGAATCTCGGGCAAGTAACATACCGATGACAAAGGGAACAACGTATGTTGTTATGCGGTTTGACCGATAAAGATCTTCGTAGAATATGTAGGAGCCAATATCAGCATCCAGGTTCCGCTATTGGTTATTGATCGAAGATGTGTCTCATTCATGTCTACATAGTTCTTGAACCCGTAGGGTCCACATGCTTAACGTTCAATGATGATTTGTATTATGAGTTATGTGTTCTGATGACCGAAGTTTGTTTGGAGTCCCGGATGAGACCACGGACATGATGAGGAGTCTCTAAATGGTCGAGGCATAAAGATTGATATATTGGACCATGTTATTCGGACACCGGAAGTGTTCCGGATGGTTTCAGGTAAAAACGGAGTGCGGGAGGGGTTACCGGAACCCCCCGAGGAAGCAATGGGCCATCATGGGCCATTGGGGAAAGAGAGGACAGCCCACATAGGGGAGGCGCACCCCCATGGGGAGTCCGAATAGGACTAAGGGAGGGGGCGCGGCCCCCCTTTCCCTCTCCCTCTCCCTTCCTTCCCCCTTCCACCAAGTGGAATCCTACTAGGACTTGGAGTCCTAGTAGGACTCCCTCTCCTTGGGCACGCCCTTAGGGCCGGCCGACCTCCCCTCCCTCCTTTATATACGGGGCCAGGGGGGCACCCTAGAACATACAAGTTGATCTTTTAGCCGTGTACGGTGCCCTCCTCCACAGTTACACACCTCGATCATATCGCCGTAGTGCTTAGGAAAAGCCCTGCGCCGGTAACATTATCATCACCGTTGCCATGCCGTCGTGCTGACGGAACTGACCCTCGTCCTCAACTGGATCAAGAGCACGAGGGACGTCATCGAGCTGAATGTGTGCTGAACGCGGAGGTGCCGTACGTTCGGTACTTGGATCGGTTGGATCGCGAAGAAGTTTGACTACATCAACCTCGTTACTAAACGCTTCCGCTTTCGGTCTACGAGGGTACGTGGACACACTCTCCCCTCTCGTTGCTATGCATCTCCTAGATAGATCTTGCGTGATTCTAGGATTTTTTTGAAATTACTGCGTTCCCAACACTTGTAAAATTCATTAAGGTAAAAACCCAACCATCACATTAAGATATATATTGCCCCCCCTTCAATCCCGTACGTATCAATTTCTATGATTAGGCTGAAGCTGCTGTCACCCTTGCCCTCCAATGCATAGTCGTATCAACATACAACTAACCCTATGGTGTGATCCACACACGCGCTCATATGATGGGCACCAAAGGACATCACATAACCACAAGCAAATTAAACCAACCATAGCAATTCACCAATTACCGATATGACAACAAAAATCTACTCAGACATCAGAGGATGCCAACATATCATTGGATCAGGGCTGGGCATTTGGTAGAAACCGAAAATTCAGTTTATACTGTTCGTTTTTTTCAAACTTCGATTAGCAAAACCAAAAATTGAATAAGACAGTAAAAAACTGTAACATCCCAAATTTTCAATTTGAAATGTTATACATAGGTCATTCATGCATATCATATTTTATTGCATTTTCGTTTCGCAATCCTCGAAATCCTAAGTAACTCAAGGACCCTCGGAGAAAGTTGTGGTTTCACGTTCTTCATATTTGAATTTTATCAAATATTGAAACAAGGATCACTTTGGTTTTAATTTTATTTTTCCTCTTCTAAAATATTTTGTATTAAAATATATGAGAGGAGATAATATGAATTCTCCATAATAAAGGAATATTGGAGGAAAAATATTAAAATCGAACAAATAAATTTTATTTGGATTTTATTGCAATTTTATTTGAATTAGGAAAAATATGCGTTTTTCAAAATTTCATTAGAGGCCCAAATAAATGTTCACTTTGTCCGAAATATTATTAGAGGACCGTGAAAATTTATTTCAGGATTTTTGGACTCCATTTAGTATTTCTTTTATTTGTTTTTCCATGTCAGGTTATTTTAAAAAAATTGCACCGACCTAACCGGGCCGTGTCCGACTAGGACTCCAGCCCGACCGACCTTTATAAGCCGAGAGGCCCGAGGCCCCACCCCAAGCCACCAGCCCCGTCGCACTAACCCTAGCGCCGCCCCGCCGCTGCCGCCTCGCGCCGCCCCTCGCCGCCGTCCGGCGCCGCGCCGCCGTCCCGCACAGCCGCCGCGTCGTCGCCCCGCGTCGCCGTCCCGCACAGCCGCCACGCCGCCGGAGCCGCGCCGCCGTCCCGCCGCCGCCGGCGGCCTCGCCGGAGGTAGCCGCCGTCGCCGCCGTTCGTCGGTTTTCTCAAAAAACCGATCGGTTTTTTAAAACCCTAGCTCTAGTTTTTTTAAATAGATCGATTTGGTTTTTTCGGTTTAGTTATTTAGCAGACGTTCGTCCGTTCATTCGTTTTAACGAATGCTGTTCATCTGTTAGCCACAGATAGCGAATGTTCGTTCGTTAGCCTGCTCGTCAGTTTTTCTTTTTCCAGGGTTTTTCCGCGATTATTTTCGATTGCGATTTCTGCCCTGATCTTCGATCTAGTATAACTTTTCGCTTGTTTATCCAAATCAGGTGAAACAAGCGCCTAGATCTTCGTCTCGAAACCCTCTTTCTGTTTAACCAACTTGAACAAGATTTTGGTACTGTAAAATTTGACTTTATTCCAGATTAGTAATCGGATCTTATTTCTTTCGGAGTTTGAGTTTCGTTGCTCCATTTGATTTGATTCTTTTTGCAAACCGGAGTTCTTCAGTTGAACCTTCTGGTTAGATCTTCTTATTTGAGTTTTACCCGTGCATCTTTTCTTGATTGCTTATGTATGCTATTGTTTTCTTGCGATAGAATTCCCGGAGTGTGAAGCATGCTACTACGAGTCACTAGGTTTTGCGAATCGTCAGCAAGGCAAGTAACACATTGATCATACTCTTTTCATACCCAGTTTTTGTGCATTAGTTACAATCCTCAAACAATGCATGATTAGGATGCGATTAACTTGAGGGTTTCGGAAGTAGATGATGAGGTAGAACTTATTACCTGTTTTCAATATCAAACCCTTGGGAGTTACTTGTACGTTATGCTTTTATCGCTATGCTATGCTCGTAGACGTGGATTGGGTTTGAGTGTATCCATGACAAATGTGAGTTTGTTAATTAATGGTTGAATTTAAGGTGGCAACTTTAATACACATCTGGGTGGATTGTTGGTTTTTGGCACCTGGGGTTATACCAGTGTTGTCCTAGGAGATCCCGGGGTTATACCGTGTGATCCTCCTATGGTCCGCCACCGAGGCTCAAAGGGGTCATAAGATTATTCATGCTAGAAACTTCCGTGTGCAGCCACAAGATATTATGGGCTCTAGTATAGTTGAGTAGGTTGCATGACCTCTTCCAGTGGTAGGCTAGCAGATGTAGGGGATGTAGGTTGGTACTGTCTACCCGGGGTTAGAGTTAATGCTTCTGAAAGACTGTGTCTCCGTCATCCGTTTCTCAAACACCATGTAGTGCGAGAAATCAATGGGGGAGATCAAGTCTTGTGGGGAAAAGTGCGCAAACCTCTGCAGAGTGTATAAACTAATCATGGTTAGCCGTGTCCCCAGTTATGGACATCTTGAGTATCTGGTACTTGAAATATTGATTTGATCTCATCACTCTAAATTAATTTGTTGGGTTGATAATTACTTTCTAATTGGGATTGAGATGGGGGTACCATTCTCAATGTTTCAACCACCATGATAGTTAAATAAAATATATTCCTTTGTTGTAGGAAAAAATTGGGTTTTCGCAAAAATCAAATAACCATAGAGCCTCCACCAGCCATATATGCATGTAGTGATAGAGTTTATCTGTTCATTGCTCTATTGTGTTATTTTGCCAGCATATTCCATGTGCTGACCCGTTTTCGGGCTGCAACGTATCATGTTGCAGACTTTTCAGACGACGAGTAAGGTGCCGTAGGTCGTTTGTGATGCACTCAGCTATGCCGTTGGAGTTGATGGACTCACTTTATCCTCCAAGCCTTCCGCTGTTATCTTATTTAGATGGCCTTAAGCCATATTTATTGTAATAAGTTCTCTTTTGAGACATTCGATGTAATAAGTGTGTGATTGCTACTCTGTTATAAACCCATTCGAGTACTGTGTGTGTCAGCATTACCGATCCAGGGATGACACTGAAGCACAGAGACTTGACCGCCTGAGGTCGGGTTGCTACAAGATAGTATCAGAGCACATGCTGAATGTAGGACCCGACCACTAAGATGAGCCATAGGTCACTCTTCTCTGCTCATTTCTGACTCCTCTCCATTTTCTACTCTTTAGGATGGCAGACTCAAGGAACAAGTTTGCACAACCGGATGAAGACACACCCTTTGGACGACACTTAAAGGAAGTCACTAGGTACATGAACATTGGAATACCAAGCTTCACCGGGACCTACATCGCTACTTTACCTGAAGAGGAGCACTGGATGATTCAAGTTCAAGTTCCAGGAAGGACATTCACGCCAGTTACGGAGCCCATAGAGTTTTCCTTTGATGCCCCAACCTGGAGTCTAGGAAAGAGCATGGCAGCTCACATCTCCATGGGACGCATTGGCGAAGTCTACAACAAGGATCTCAAGGATACTATGTACCAAATATGTGGGCGCCGAGATGAGCAATGGGAGATAGTCAGCACCAGGAGTGACAGGTCCGTAGCAGCTTTCATCCAGGAGCTAAACTAGCACATTCGATGCCAGGAGAACCAGATGTGCGCATGCATGATAGATTTGAAGAAGGCAATGACCAGGATCACGGAGCTAGAAGAGGAACTCAATTCTACACGTGATGGATATGAGGAGGAAATGACGATACTCATGGAGAAGAATGACGACCTAACAAGGAAGCTAGGAGTTTTCATGGGAGACCCCGCGCCAGGAGGAGAAGACGACGAACCTAAGGAAATTCGTTCTGAAGACTACATCATCATCGATGACACCGAGTCCGACCATGATGGTAGTGATGATGATTATGAAGACGAAGCTAGAGCGGATATCATGGAGTCTTCCACCGATCAAAATTTCTAGATGACCACCATATGATTAGTAGTATTTCCCCTTGTATATAGTAGTAGCCTGAGCACTTTTGTAACGATAGTTCTAGACCGATTGTATGCCCTTGCTTGAATTGATTGAGTGATATGATATGATAGTGTTTGTCTCATGTGCATATGCGTAGTGCTTTCTCACTAGACCTCTTTTCTATTCTAATCTCTCCCCTCTAAACCCATCAGATGCCTCCGAGACGCGACACCGGATTTGTCTTCCCACCGGAGATCACCCAGTTGATCCAGCACCAGAATGCCTTGATATAACAATTAGTCCAGAACCAAGGCAACAACAACAACAACAACCCGCCACCACCACCTCCAGTTGACAACTTAGCCTGTTTTCTGAGGTTACAACAGCCGGTGTTTTCCAGTAGCACCGAGCCAATAGTTGCTAATGACTGGCTACACAGGATTGGAAGGGAGTTGACCACCACAGGTTGCACAGAAGCTGAGAAGGTGCGTTTTGCCGCACACCAATTGGATGGACCTGCAGCATCATGGTGGGAGAATTACACAACCACTTTCCCTATATCCAATATCACTTGGGATCAGTTTCAGCAAGCATTTCGCACAACCCATGTCTCAACTGGAGCTATGAGCATGAAGAAACGTGAGTTTCGCAACTTGCGCCAGGGAAACCGTACTATGGCTCAATATGTAGATGAGTTTAGTAAGCTATCTCATTATGCCCCTGATGATGTGGCCACAGATGCCCCGAAGCAGGAGAAGTTTATGGAAGGGCTGAATGATGAGATGAGCATGCAGTTGATGGTGGCAACATTTAACAACTACCAGGAGCTGGTAGACAAGGCTCTTATGATGGAAGGGAAGCAACAACAGATTGAGAGCCGCAAAAGGAAGTATGGACAAGGAAAGTACAATTCAGGAGCTCAGCAAAAGCCTCGTTTCACCCCGAACTCGGGAGGATTTACCGATAACCATGGAGGCCACACTCAGAATGGAGGTAGTTTGCATAACCATAGTGGCCCCAAGAATGGAAATGGGAATGGAGCAGGCAGCAATCAGAACCGCTCTAACCCAGCCACACACGCCAAGAAGGATCAAAGTCACATTACCTGTTTCAAGTGCGGGAAGACTGGGCACTACGCCAATGATTGTCCGGAATTGAAGAATGGAAATGGCAATGGAAGCGCTGGGAAGAAGCCCAACCCTTTCAACAGGGGACAAGTGAACCACGTGAACGCGGAGGAGGTTGAAGAGCAGCCTGATGCAGTTATCGGTAAGTTTTTGGTTAAGTCATTTACCACTTTCGTTCTTTTTGATACTGGTGCATCGCATTCATACATTTCAAGGGGATTTGTGGACAAGTTTAAGTTACCCACCCTAGCCCTTAGGACACCCTTGTTAGTAAGCTCACCAGGTGCAGAGTATATGGCCAGCCGATGGTGCGATTGGATACCTTTAACCATTGGTAGCCATGTTTTCCCCTCAGACCTAATAATTCTGGAGTCACAAGGATTGGATGTGATACTAGGAATGGACTGGTTATCGAAGTATGGAGGGAACATTGACTGCTAGTAGGTCAATTCTACTCACCACCCCGGAGGGAAAAAGGATCAAGTATGTTTCCAGGCATGCGCTCACAGGAGTTGTTCAGGAGGAAGTGCCGGTAGTGAAGGATTACCTAGATGTATTTCCAGAGGAGTTACCAGGCATGCCGCCAGATCGGGATATTGAGTTTTTGATAGAGTTGTTGCTAGGCACCGGACCAATATCGAAGAGACCATACCGCATGCCCGCGAATGATCTGGAAGAGATCAAGAAGCAGATTAAGGAGTTGTTGGAGAAAGGTTACATCTGACGAAGTTCATCACCATGGGGAACCTCAGTGCTCTTGGTTGAGAAGAAGGATAGATCATTGAGGATGGTTGTTGATTATCGTGCGTTGAATGAAGTGACGATCAAGAACAAGTACCCACTGCCGATGATCACTGATTTGTTTGACCAGATGCAAGGAGCTAAATTGTTTTTGAAGATCGATTTGCGATCAGGATATCACCAGCTGAAGATCCGATAAAAGGATATACCTAAAACAGCTTTCACCACAAGGTATGGGTTATACGAGTATACGGTTATGTCATTTGGACTGACTAACGCCCCTGCCTATTTCATGAGTATGATGAACAAGGTGTTCATGGAGTTCTTGGATAAGTTTGTCATGGTGTTCATTGATGATATCTTGGTATACTCGAAGAATGAGGAGGAACACAAGGAGCATTTGCGTTTAGTCCTCGAGAAGCTCAGGGAACATCAGTTACATGCCAAGTTCAGCAAATGTGAGTTTTGGTTGAAGGAAGTTGGATTTCTTGGACATGTTATATCAGGAGAAGGTATAGCAGTGGATCCTAGGAAGGTCCAGTCAGTCACCGAGTGGTTGGCACCCACCTCAGTTGGAGAGATCCGCAGTTTTCTTGGACTCGTGGGATACTATCGGAGATTTATTGAGAATTTCTCCAAGATTGCGAAGCCTATGACGGCATTGTTGAAGAAGGAAACCAAGTTCCATTGGACTGAAGAACGTGAAGCAAGTTTCCAGGAGTTGAGAAACGATTGACTACAACCCCAGTGCTAATTCTGCCGGATATACACAAGGATTTCCAAGTGTATTGCGATGCCTCTCGCTTAGGACTTGGAGGAGTACTTATGCAAGACGGAAGATATGTTTCATATGCCTCACGGCAACTTCGACCGCATGAGTTGAATTATGCCACACATGATTTGGAGTTAGCAGTTGTAGTGCATGCCCTCAAGACCTGGAGACATTTTCTTATTGGAAACCGTTGCGATGTGTACACGGATCACAAGAGTTTGAAGTACATTTTTACTCAGAAGGAGCTGAACCTCAGGCAGAGGAGATGGTTGGAACTCATAAAGGATTATGATATGAAGTTGCACTATCATCCAGACAAGGCCAATGTCGTAGCAGACGCTTTGAGCCGGAAGAGTTATGTCAATACCCTCGTAAGCGGAGGATTGCCAAGGGAGTTAGTAGAAGATCTCAGGGAGCTTCGTTTGGAGATAGTTCCCAGAGGATTTGTTGCAGCATTGGAGGTTCAGTCAACATTGTTGGAAAAGATTTGAGAAGCTCAGAAGGATGACAAAGAAATTGCCGAGATAAAGGAGAAAATGAGCAAAGGAAAAGCCAAGGGTTTTCATGAGGATGAGCACGACACCTTGTGGTTTGAGGACCGTGTATATGTGCCCAATAATGCAAAGATCAGGAAGTTAATACTACAGGAAGCTTATGACTCACCATACTCGATACACCCCGTAAACACCAAGATGTATTTGGATTTGAAGGAGCGTTTTTGGTGGACCGGAATGAAGAAGGATATTGCCGAGTATGTAGCCGTATGTGATGTATGTCAGAGAGTGAAGGCAGAACATCAGAAGCCAGCAGGACTACTACAGTCCATGCCGATACCGAATGGAAGTGGGACAAGCTTGGCATGGACTTTATCACCGGATTGCCCAGGACCCGATCGGGATATGATTCTATCTGGGTAGTAGTGGATCGCTTGAACAAAGTAGCTCACTTTATCCCAGTGAAAACCACTTATACCAGTGCAAAGTTGGCCTAGATATACATGACCAGGATCGTATGTCTGCACGGAGTTTCGAGGACCATAGTATTAGATAGAGGACACATAGTTTACTTTAAAGTTTTGGCACCAGCTACACCAGACTTTGGGTACCAGGCTAGAGTTCAGTACAACTTTTCACCCGCAGACAGATGGACAGACTAAGAGAGTCAATCAGATTCTGGAGGACATGTTGAGAGCTTGTGCACTAGATTATGGATCTAGTTGGGATGACAATTTGCCGTACGCGGAGTTCTCATACAACAACAGCTACCAGGCCAGTTTGAAGATGGCACCGTTCGAAGCCCTATATGGAAGAAGATGCCGAACACCGTTGATGTGGGATGAAGTTGGAGACCGCCAGTTGTTTGGACCGGATTTGATTAAGGAGTCCGAAGAGTAGGTTAAGCTGATTCGAGATAGACTGAAGGTAGCTCAGTCCCGACAGAAGAGTTATGCAAATTCAAATGCAAGGAGGTAGTCTAGATAGAGCATATCTGCGAGTGTCACCACTGCGAGGAGTTAAATGTTTTGAAGTTAAGGGAAAGTTAGCCCCGAGATTTGTGGGACCATATCGTGTTTTGGAACGCATGGGAGAGGTTGCCTACAAGTTGGAGTTGCCCGAAGGACTGCCAGGAGTTCATGATGTGTTTCACATTTCCCAGTTGAAGAAGTGCCATGCTGAAATGTCCGATATTCCTCTGAGAGATACAGTGCCCCTGGAAGCGATTCAGTTGGATAGTGATTTGACATATGAGGAGAAACCTGTCAAAATTCTTGAATTTGCCAGCCGAGTTACTCGTAGCAAGGTTATCAAGTTTTGCAAAGTTCAGTGGAGCCACCATACCGAAGATGAAGCCACCTGGGAACGAGAGAATGATCTACTCAAAGACCACCCACACCTATTCTCTAGCCAACCTGAATCTCGGGGACGAGATTCCTCTTAACGAGGGTAGGTTTGTAACATCCCAAATTTTCAATTTGGAATGTTATACATAGGTCATTCATGCATATCATATTTTATTGTATTTTCATTTCGCAATCTTCGAAATCCTAAGCAACTCAAGGACCCTCGGAGAGAGTTGGGGATTTCACGTTCTTCATATTTGAATTTTATCAAATACTCAAACAAGGATCACTTTGGTTTTAATTTTATTTTTCCTCTTCTAAAATATTTCTTATTAAAATATATGAGAGGGGATAATATAACTTCTCCATAATAAATGAATATTGGAGGAAAATTATTAAAATCAAATAAATAAATTTTATTTGGATTTTATTGCAATTTTATTTGAATTAGGAAAAATATGCGTTTTTCAAAATTTCATTAGAGGCCCAAATAAATGTTCACTTTGTCCGGAATATTATTAGAGGACTGTGAAAATTTATTTCAAGATTTTTGGAATCCATTTAGTATTCCTTTTATTTGTTTTTTTGCGTCAAGTTATTTTAAAAAAAATTGCACCGACCTAACCGAGCCGTGTCCGACTAAGACTCCAGCCCGGCCGGCCTTTATAAGCCGGGAGGCCCGAGGCCCTGCCCCAAGCCGCCAGCCCTGCCACCCTAACCCTGGCGCCGCCCCGCCGCCGCCGCCCCTCGCCGCCGCCTCGTGCCGCGCCGCCGCCCCTCGCCGCCGTCCTGCCGCCCCGCACCGCCGTCCCGCACAGCCACCGCCCCATCGGAGCCGCGCCGCCGCCGCGCCGCCGACCTCGCTGGAGGTAGCCGCCGTCGCCGCCGTTCGTCGGTTTTCTCAGAAAAACTGATTGGTTTTTTAAACCCTAGATCTAGTTTTTTTTAAATAGATTGGTTCATTTTTTTTCCGGTTTAGTTATTTATTGGACGTTCGTCCGTTCGTTCGTTTTAACGAATGCTGTTCATCCGTTAGCCATAGACAGCGAACGTTCGTTCATTAGCCTGTTCGTCAATTTTTCTTTTTCCAGGGTTTTTCCGCGATTATTTTCGATCGCCATTTTTGCCATGATATTCGATCTAGTATAACTTTTCGCTCGTTTATCCAAATTAGGTGAAACAAGCACCTAGATCTTCGTCTCGAAACCCTCTTTCTGTTTAACCAACTTGAACAAGATTTTGGTACTGTAAAATTTGACTTTAGTCCAGATTAGTAATCAGATCTTGTTTCTTTCGCAGTTTGAGTTTCGTTGCTCCGTTTGATTTGATTCTTTTTGCAAACCGGAGTTATTCAGTTGAACCTTCTGGTTAGATCTTATTTGAGTTTTACCCAAGAATCTTTGCTTGATTGCTTATGTATGCTATTGTTTGCTTGCGATAGAATTCCCGGAGTGCGAAGCATGCTACTACGAGTAACTAGGTTTTGCGGATCGTCAGCAAGGCAAGTAACACATTGATCATACTCTTTTCATACCCAGTTTTTATGCATTAGCTACAATCCTCAAACACTGCATGATTAGGATACGCTTAACTTGTGGGTTTGGGAAGTAGATGATGAGGTAGAACCTATTACCTGTTTTCAATATCAAACCCTAGGGAGTTACTTCTACGTTATGCTTTTATCGATATGCTATGCTCATAGACGTGGATTGGGTTTGAGTGTATCCATGACAGATGTGAGTTTGTTAATTAATGGTTCAATTTAAGGTGGCTACTTTAATACACATCTGGGTGGATTGTTGGTTTTGGGCACCTGGGGTTATACCAGTGTTGTCCTAGGAGATCCCGGGGTTATACCGTGTGATCCTCCTATGGTCCGCCACCCAGGCTCAAAGAGGATCCTAAGATTATTCATGCTAGGAACTTCCATGTGCAGCCACAATCTATTATGGGCTCTAGCATGGTTGAGTAGGTTGCATGACCTCTTCCAGTGGTAGGCTAGCAGATGTAGGGGATGTAGGTTGGTATTGTCTACCCGGGGTTAGAGTTAATGCTTTTGAAAGATTGTGTCTCGGTCATCCATTTCACAAACACCATGTAGTGCGAGAAATCAACGGAGGAGATTGAGTCTTGTGGGGAAAAGTGCGCAAACCTCTGCAGAGTGTATAAAGTAATCATGGTTAGCCGTGTCCCCGGTTATGGACATCTTGAGTATCTGGTACTTGAATTATTGATTTGATCTCATCACTCTAAATTAATTTGTTGGGTTGATAATTACTTTATAATTCAGATTGAGATGGGGGTACCATTCTCAATGTTTCAACCACCATGATAGTTAAATAAAATATATTCCTTTGTTGTAGGAAAAAATTGGCTTTTCACAAAAATCAAATAACCATAGAGCCTCCACCAGCCATATATGCATGTAGTGATAGCGTTTATCTGTTCATTGCGCTACTGTGTTATTTTGCCAGCATATTCCATGTGCTGACCCGTTTTCGGGCTGCAACGTATCATGTTGCAGACTTTTCAGACGACGAGTAAGGTGCCATAGGTCGTTTGTCATGCACTCAGCTATGCCATTGGAGTTGATGGACTCACTTTATCTTCCAAGCCTTTGGCTGTTATCTTATTTAGATGGCCATAAGCCATATTTATTGTAATAAGTTCTCTTTTGAGAAATTCGATGTAATAAGTGTGTGATTGCTACTCTGTTATAAACCTATTCGAGTACTGTGTGTGTCAGCATTACCGATCCATGGATGACACTGAAGCACAGAGACTTGACCGTCTGAGATCGGGTCGCTACAAAAACAACTAAATGATAATTTATTTAACCGACCAGTTTGGTTCGGTTTTCAGTTTGTACCGACTGGTTACTGTGTTGCTAGAAAGTTACAGCAAGCGCTTCTTCTGCCTCCATCACGACCTTTTATATAGCTGAGCACCTTGGCCCTTGAAGATTAGCTGAGCGATGTGGGACTAAACAAGTGAAACTCCACCCGCTGCACACTTCATCAGGCAACGGAAGTAGTAGTTGTTTCATTTGGGCCTTGCAATTAGTTGGACAGGCCCACGTATCACACCTAGAGTAGTTGGCTGGGCCATTCGTAAGCTATGTGGCTGGACACGTGCACGGCGATGATGCCCTCAAAAAATGTGCATGGCCGTGAGGTGTGAGTGATTGGCATGCGACGTGCTATTCTAAAAAAAGAAAAAACTGGCGATACGTGCGGACGTGGGGAGCCTCGTACTGGAATTCCGTCGACTTCTGGTTGGCATTTAGCGAGAAGTGCGGCCGTGTGGGAGCCTCATAGTGGATATCCGTGGACTTCGGTGTTTCTTCGGTTATCGATTAAACACCGAACCAGCCGATTTAAATCCAGTTATCAAACATAAAAACCGAATTTAAATATATCTGCATCAAAAACCGAAAATTCGGTGTTTTCGGTTTCGGCATTGGTTTGGTATTCGGTTGGTCGGTTTTTATGCCCACCCCTACATTGGATAATAATATGAAGCATAAAGCACCATGTTCAAGTAGAGGATACAACGGGTTGCGGGAGCGTGGACCGCTGGATATAGATGGGGGAAGGTGATAGAGTTGTTGGTGAAGATGATAGAGTTGTTGGAGTAGATCGACATCACATGATGCCGACGTTGTTCCGGCGCCTTCGGGAGAGAGGGGGAGAGAGCCCCCTCCTCCTTCTTCTTCCTTGGTCTCCCTCCTAGATGGGAGGAGAGTTCCCCCTCTGGTCCATGGCCTCCATGGCAGTGGAGGGGCAGGAGCCCCTCCGAGATTAGATCTCCCTCTCCGTTATCTTGTGTTTCGCATTCCCAGGTCTGCCCGAAAATTGTTTCTTAAATATTCGGAGATCCATAACTCCATAACTTCGATTGCGCTGAGATTTTAACACATTTTTTTCCGGATATAAGCTTCCTTGCGCCCGAAGTAGAGCTCCAACCGACCTTCGAGGAGGGCACAACCCACCACCACGTGTCTGGGCTGCCCGGGCGTGCCCAGGTGTCTTGTGGTGGCTGGGGGGGCCCCTTTGCATTGATTCCACCTCCCAAAAATCACAAATATTCTAAAATAATTCTCCGTGAATTTTTATCCCGTTTGTACTTCATTTTATATGGACATTCTACGAAAAAAAAACATGCAACAAACAGGAACTGACACTTGGCACTGGATCAATAGGTTAGTCCAATAAATCAAATAAAAATGCTGCCAAAAGTATGCGAAAGTTGTATAATATTGGCATGAAATAATCAAAAATTATAGATACGACGGAGACGTATCAGCGTCATGCAGGTTGTTAGCATGCTCGTGGCCGCTGCGGCCGCGCTCTCGCCGGAGTGGGTCGCCGAAGTTGCCCTCACGACGCGGGTCCACGTCCCCATCTTTGACCGGCGACGATTGAATAGTGAAATGATATTTGGGGAGCGAGCTAGTGTAATACTAATGACACAAATTTATTATTCCTTAGAAAACTTCATTATTTTTTATTTTGTTCTAGTTTTTATTTTATTTTGTTTCTTCTTAGAAGGTAATACCAATGGCAATAATTCATTCTTCCTTAGAAAACTACATTATGTTGACATTTTCTACTTTTCATTCTGTTTTTTTTTCTTAAAGAGTAACACCTAAGCCACTAATACATTCTTTATTGAAAACTTTGGTATTTTGATATTTTAGTTTTACTTTATTTCCTTTGATCTTTAATGATAATACCAATGCCATAAATTCATCTTTCTTACGAAACTTCCTTTTTTGTGAAATTTACAATATTATATTATAATTCCTGCATATTATAAAAATGTGCAACTTTCGTGTAAATAGTTTGCAAAAATAAAATCATTATTTGTTTTATTATTTTTCCGTTCCTTTCCTCTTGAAGGAAAACCAATGACACTAATTCATCCTTTCTTAAAAAAACTTCATTCTATTAATTTTGTTTAACTTTTTATTTCATTTTCTTTCTTCTTTAAGGGTAATACCAATACCACTAATTCATTCCTACTTACGGTACTTTTTTTATGAAATTTCAATATTTGTGCTTATTCTTGCATATTATAAAAAGCACAATTTTCTATGCAAACCGTGTGTAATTTTTGTCATATTTTGTTTTTTGTTTTACTTTTCGTTCTTCTTAAAGGGTAATACCGATGCCACTAATTCATTAGTTTGATTCGGAGAAGTAGAGACACCATGGATCAAATACCAATGCAACTAATTCATTCTTTCTTTACAAAACTTCATTTTTTGCCAATAATACATGTTTATTCTTGCATAGTATAACAAAGCACAATTTATGTGTAAATTGTGTGCAAATTTTGTCATTATTTTGTTTTAGGTTTTATATCATTTCTTTCCTATTGAAGGGTAATATCAATGCCACTAATCCAGTCTTCCTTAAAAACTTGATTATTTTCATTTAGTTTTAGTTTTTATCATTTGTTTCTTTTGAAAGGGTGGTACCAATCCCCCTAATTTATTTTTCCTTAGAAAACTTCATTATTTTGATTTATATAGTTCTTTATTTTCTTTTTTGAAAAGGGTAATACCAATGCCTCTAATTCATTCGTTCATTGCAAACTTCATAATTTTGATTTTCTTTTAGTTTTTTGTCTCATTTTGTTTTTTATGAGAGGATAATACCAAGTCCTCTAGTTCCTTCTTTCTTAGAAAACTTTATTATTTTGATTTTGTTTGGTATTGTTCTTTTCCTTCTTTTTTAAGTGTAATACCAATGCCACTAAGACATTCCTGCTTAGAGAACTTCTTTTTGTGAAAATTCCACTGCTATATGCGAATTATTACATATTATAGAAAAATGCACAATTCATGTGTATATTATGTGCAAATTTGGTGATTATTAGTTTTTGGGCAGTCGACTTGTCCAAATTGTTTTTGGTCTCCCGTGTGTTTGGCCCATGTATGTTCTCATGTAGTCTTATCAA
Source organism: Aegilops umbellulata (assembly GCA_032464435.1). NCBI lineage: Eukaryota > Viridiplantae > Streptophyta > Magnoliopsida > Poales > Poaceae > Aegilops > Aegilops umbellulata. The sequence continues at coordinate 10,863,209 of CP136060.1, read as the reverse complement.
TCCATCAAGCGAAGCTCAAATGTAGTTTTTTTATTTTTCTTTCTTTAAAGGGTAATACAAAAGGCAGTACTTCATCGTTTCTTATAGAACTCCATTACTTTCCATTTTATTTTAGTTTAATTTCATTTCCTTTCTTCATTAAGGATACAACCAACGCCATTAATTCATTCCTTTTTAGAAAACTATGTTTTCATGAAAATTTCACTACTATATGCTTATTCTTTCATATCATTAAAAATATATTTCTTCTAAATTGTGAGCAAATTTTGTTATTGTTTGGTTTAGTTTTTTTCCATTTTCTTTCTTTGAAGGGTAATAGCAATGTCACTAATTCATTTCTCCTTGGAAAAAAAATCCTTATTTTGATTTTTTTGTTTTTATTTACTTTTTTCTTCTTCCTTGTGGGTAATAGAAATGCCAGTAATTCATTCCTTTTTAGGAAGTTTTGTTTTTGCAAAAAATACACTATTATATGCTTATTCTTGCATATTTTAAAAGAGCACGATTTTTATATTGCGTGCAAAAAGTTTATTTGTTTGTTTAGATTTTGTTCGCATTTTCTTCTTCTTAAAAGTAATACCAGTGCCAGTAATTTGTTTTTTTCTTAGAAAACTTCATTATTTTATTTTGTTTGGTTTTATCTTGTTTTATTCTTTCTTTGAAAACTTCATAATCTTGAATTTGTTTAATTTTCATTTTCGGTGCCACTAATTTATTCTTACTTAGGAAACTTTATTATTTTGATTTTTCCAAAGTTTCTATTTTATTTTATTTCTTCTTTAGGGGTAATACAATGCCCACTAATTCATTCTTTGTTAGAAAACTTCATTATTTTTATATTTTATTTTTTTATTTCCTTTTTTATTTAAGGTAATACCAATGCCAATAATGCATTCCTTCATTTTTGTGAAAATTCTACTATTATATGTTTATTCTTGCATGATATAGAAAAACATAATTTTTATGTAAATATTGTGCAAATTTTGTCATGGTTTGTATTCTTATGTTTGTTTCTTTTTCTTCATAATGATAATACCAAAGTCACTAATCATTCTTATTTAAAAATTGATTATTTTATTTTTGTTCTATTGTATATTTCATTTCCTTTATTCTTAAATTGTTAAACTAATTCATTGTTAAATAACGTACTCCTAGCTACATGGAGACATGCATGCGCGGATGCATAGTGACACGGACAATATCTACATACGTGTATGAATGTGCAGGTTGTTCTGTATCTACCACTCAATACATTAGTTTATTCGTGACCAACCTGTGATTGGATGGTTAGAAGGACAGTGGTATCCCCAACCCATCAGGGTTCAAGTCCTGGTGCTCTCGCATTATTCCTGGATTTATTTTAGGATTTCCGGCGATGCGTTTTCAGTGGGTGGAGACGTTCCCGTCGACCACGAGGCGCCTACGGTGACTTCGTAAATCTCAAAATGATATGCCGGCTCAGTCTCTAAGAGGTGCTCATAGGGATAGACTGTGCGTGTGTGCATTCATAAGGGTGAGTGTATGCGCATATGTATAAGCGCTTGCGCATATGTATAAGCGCTTGTGCATGTACTGTGTTCAAAAAAAATACATTAGTATATTCTACTACAAGTTTACTCCTACCTAACTAACTAAGTGAAATAACTAGCACAACCTGTGTGACATATATCCCTTGCTAGGAAAAAGGGACCGGCCAAAATAAGAATTCAGTTGATTGACACCTAGTCAGTCCCAAATGTTTTAGCCCGTCACTTGCATCGTCATAAAATCAAGTCCCATTTTCGTACTGTAGCAGCGCTCGTTGACTAGTGATACGTCCATTTTACATCATGTTTTCAATTATTATTTATGATATTTTTATGCATAATAATGCTTTTTGGAGTAATTCTAATGCGTCTTCTCTCATAATATGCAAGATACACACAAAGAGGGAGAATTCCGGCAGCTGAAAATCTGGACCTGGAAAAGCTACATAAGACCACACATGGGGACTACATGTACTTTCAGGGGGCCACCCTGGTGAGCACAAGACACCAGGGTGCGCCTGGGCCCCCAGGCGCGCCCTGGTGGGTTGTGCTCATCCAGGCCCACCTACGGTGCCCATCTTCTGGTATATAAGTCATTTTGACCTAGAAAAAGAATAAGGAGAGGACTTTCGGGACAGAGCGCTGTCGTCTCGAGGCGGAACTTGGGCAGGAGCACTTTTGCCCTCCGGTGGAGCGATTCCGCCAGGGGAACTTCCCTTCTGGAGGGGGAAATCATCGTCATCGTCATCAACAACAACTCTCTCATCTTGGGGAGGGCAATCTCCATCAACATCTTCAACATCACCATCTCATCTCAAACCCTAGTTCATCTCTAGTGTTCAATCTTGTTATCGGAACTATATATTGGTGCTTGTGGGTGACTAGTAGTGTTTATTACATCTTGTAGTTGATTACTATATGGTTTATTTGGTGGAAGATTATATGTTCAGATCCATTATGCTATTTAACACCCCTCTTATCTTGAGCATTATTATCATTTGTGAGTAGTTACTTTTGTTATTGAGGTCACGTGAGAAATCATGTTGCAAGTAATCATGTGAACTTGATATGTGTTCGATATTTTGGTAGTATGTATGTTGTGATTCCCTTAGTGGTGTCATGTGAACGTCGACTACATTACACTTCACCATATTTGGGCCTAAGGGAATGCACTGTGGAGTAGTAATTAGATGGTGGGTTGCGAGAGTGACAGAAGCTTAAACCCCAGTTTATGTGCTATTCCATAAGGGACCGATTGGATCCAAAAGTTCAATGCTATGGTTAGAATTTATTCTTAATACTTTTCTAATAGTTGCGGATGCTTGTGGGAGAGTTAATCATAAGTAGGAGGATTGTTCAAGTAAGAACAAAACCTAAGCACCGATCCTCCCACATATCAAATTATCAAAGTAGCGAACACAAATCGAACCAACATGACGAAAGTGACTAGATGAAATTCACGTGCATCCTCAAGAACGCTTTGCTTACTATAACAGACCGTTTTGGCATTTCCTTTTCCTCAAAAGGATTAGGCTACCTTGCTGAACTTTTGTTACTACTATCATTCCACTTACAAAATATCTTGCTATCAAACTACTCTGTTACTTAAAATTTCAGCACTTGCAGACATTACCTCGCTGAAAACCACTTGTCATTTCCTTTTGCTCCTCGTTTGGTTCAACACTCTTACTTATCGAAAAGAGCTACAATTGATCCCCTATACTTGTGGGTCATCAAGGCTATTTTCTGGCGCCGTTGCCGCAGTGAAGCGCCTTTGGTAAGTGGAATTTGGTAAGGAAACATTTATATAGTGTGCTGAAATTTACTGTCACTTGTTACTATGGAAACTAATCCTTTGAGGGGTTTGTTCGGGGTATCTTCACCTCGTTCGAAACCATAATTAGCTACCCCTCAACCTACTGCACCTACTAAAAATATTGAATATGAAATTCCTTCGGGTATGATAGAACAACTGCTAGCTAATCCTTATGTAGGAGATGGAACCGAACATCCTGATATGCACTTGATATATGTGGAACAAATTTGTGGATTGTTTAAGCTTGCAGGTTTACCCGGAGATGAAGTTATGAATAAGGTTTTCTCTTTGTCTTAGAAGGGAAAAGCATTGTCATGGTATAGGATATGCGATGATATTGGATCTTGGAATTGGAATCGATTGAAACTGGAGTTCCACCAAAACAATTATCCCATGCATCTAGTCCATCGTGATCGGAATTACATATATAATTTTTGGCCTCGTGAAGGAGAAAGTATTTCTCTAGCTTGGGGGAGGCTTAGGTCAATGTTATATTCATGACCCAATCATGAGCTCTCAAGAGAAATTATTATTCAAAAAAATTATGCTCGGCTTTCTCGTGATGATCAATCCATGCTCGATACTTCTTGTACTGGTTATTTCATGAAGAAGACTATTGAATTCCAGTGGGATCTTTTAGAAAGAATTAAACGCAACTATAAAGATTGGGAACTCGACAAAGGTATAGAGTCAGGTATTAAACTTAAGTATGATTGTGTTAAATCCTTTATGAATACCAATGATTTTCAAAAGTTTAGCACTAAATATGGACTTGACTCTGAGATAGTAGCCTCCTTTTGTGAATCATTTGCCACTCATGTTGATCTCCCTAAAGAGAAGTGGTTTAAATATCACCACTTATTAAAGAAGAAGTTAAAGAACTGGTACTAGCTAAAGAGGAAACTATACTCTATAATGTTGATCCAGTTGTTCCTACTGCTTATATTGAGAAACCACCTTTCCCTGTTAGGATAAAGGAACATGCTAAAGTTTCAACTGTGGTCAACAAAAGTTATATTATAACATCTAAACCTGATTAACAAATTAAATTAGAACCTAGTGTTGCTATGGTCAAGGATCTCGTGGAAGAAAATGTAGATGGGCATGTTATTTACTTGTGTGAAGAAGCCACTAGAATTGTCAAACCTGATAGGATGGATAATAAACCCGTTGTTGGCATGCCCATTGTCTCACTTAAAATAGGAGATCACTGTTATCATGGTTTATGTGACATAGATGCTAGCGTGAGTGCTATTCCCTTTACCTTATACCAAGAAATTATGAATGACATAGCACCCGCAGAGATAGAAGACATAGATGTCACTATTAAACTTGCTAATAAAGACACTATATCACCAATTGGGATTGTTCGAGATGTTGAAGTCTTGCATCAGAAAATAAAATACCCTACTGATTTTCTTGTTCTTGGTTCCCCAGTGTCGGTGTCAAAACCGGCGGATCTCGGGTAGAGGGTCCCGAACTGTGCGTCTAGGATCGATGGTAACATGAGACGGGGGACACAATGTTTACCCAGGTTCGGGCCCTCTCTATGGAGGTAATACCCTACTTCCTGCTTGATTGATCTTGATGAATATGAGTTTTACAAGAGTTGATCTACCGCGAGATCGTAATGGCTAAACCCTAGAAGTCTAGCCTATGAGTATATGGTAATGAATCTGTCTCTATCCGGACTATGCCCTCCGGTTTATATAGACACCGGAGGGGTCTAGGGTTTACATAGAGTCGGTTACATAGGAGGGAATCTTCATAGTTGATCGCCTAGCTTGCCTTCCACGCCAAGGAGAGTCCAATCCGGACACGGGTATAGTCTTCAGCCTTCATGTCTTCACAGCCCATTAGTCCGGCCCATAGACAACAGGCCGGACGCCCGAGGACCCCTTAGTCCAGGACACCCTCAGTAGCCCCTGAACCTGGCTTCAATGACGAGGAGTCCGGGCGCAGATTGTCTTCAGCATTGCAAGGCGGGTTCCCCTTCTTCCGAACTCCAGAATAGTCTTCGTATGTAGTAAATGTATCCGGACCTGTGCATGTAATTGCAGAAAATACAATACTCTGCGAGTCCAATCTGCAGACAACTGTTTATGACATTGTATCACACCTGCCCGGTTATTATTTCCAACCGTTGGCTAGCCCATCGCCCCATGTTTCGGGGAGCGGTTTTATTGGCACGTCTTGTCAAAGCAGGGATCGTGTCCCCTTATTCACGGGATTTTCAGTAATGTAGGTGTGGGTAACAGTCCCCTGGGTACAGCTCTTTGAGGATAGGTAAGTTTTGAGACCCAGGAGGGGACGCTCGATATTCTGGGCCTTTATATAGGCACCCAGACTTGTCTTTCTCTTCTGCGCTTGCTTCTTCCTCAACCCCAGCCACCTCGAGTTCTAGGCCTCGGGTTCCAATCACCACCGGCCCCAATCATGTCCGGGTCCAGCCGTTCAGGCCGGTGGGTGGCCTCTTCTGTCACGGAGTAGGATATTACGGAGCTTCGCAGGGCGAGGTATATGACCCCAGAAATCCTTCATCGGCTCCCTACCGAGGGGTAGGTTATTCCCACCCCCAAATCCGGCGAGAGGGTTGTATTTGTGTCCCACTTCCTCCATGGGTTAGGGTTCGCGCTTGACCCCTTCGTCCAGGGGCTCATGTTCTACTATGGGCTAGATTTTCACGATCTGGCCCCGGACTCTGTTCTTCTCATCTCGACATTCATCGTCATGTGTGAGGCCTTCCTCCGGACTCCCCGACACTTCGGTTTGTGGCTCAAGACCTTCGGCGTGAGGCCATGGGTGACAGAGGAGGAGTAGGCGGAGTGTGCAGCGTTATAATAAGCAAGCGTGCCAGTGCGGTTTGGTTTGAAGGATCTTTCGCCGAGTCTCCCGACTTATGGCAGCAGGGGTGGTTTTATGTCAACGAGCCGCGGGGCTCCAAGTGGGCGGCTACGCCTGCGTTCCGACCCGACCCTCCAATTCAGCTCACTTCATGGATCAACAAAGGATTGGACTGGGATCCGCCAAGGAGGTGCAGACTCTGCAAAGTCGCATCCGAAGCCTTATCAAAAAGGGCTTCGATCTTGTGAACGTTGTTCAAGTAATGCTAGTCCACCGGACCCTGCCATGTCAGCGGCGGCCTCTTCGTATGTGGGAGTTTAATCCAGAAGGGTGGTAGACTCTTCAGCACTTCTTCGGCGCTATGCACGAAGGGATGTGGAGATTATATTTCGGGGAGCGAGAGCAATGGCTGGACTCCACCAAAGACGTTGGCCTTGACTGCAACCATCTAGACACTCCGGTAAGTATTCAATCTTCGAACACCTTTCATTCAAGCATTTATTGACAAGATACTGAACGGCTCGTCCTTATACAGGACTGGATAAAGAAAGCGGTGTTAATCTGGTGTCCGGCGCCCCTTCCCGAAGAACCTGCGTCCACCCTGCTGACGCGGATGCTGACTCCGACACCGTACCAGGTGTCTGCAGAGGGGGGCGAGAGCGAAGAGCCCAGAGGAGATGTCCGCCCTGCGGATGATTTATACGTTGTGTCTGGGGAAACCGAAGCCCCTTTGCCCAGGGGCAAAGGTGTAGAGGGGCCTTCCATAGCAAGAAGAGGGCCGCTTCCGGAGGTCAGGAGGGAAAACCTTCCAAGAAAGGGAAAACGCCATCGTCGGGCGGCTTAGGCCGAGCAAGCGATGTCAATGTAGAGCTTGATGATGAGGGCGAACCTCCGGCCAGACCAAGTGAAGCAGAGTACTTTAACCATACCTCATCATTTTCTTATTACTGAAGTAGTCCTCCGACATATGTACGTCCTCGCAGGTTAACGTCTGGTGTTTCTCAATCGTCCTCCTCCTCGGGAGACCTTCTTCCAGAGGTGATGGAGAGTGACACGCCTTCTCCGGCCTCTTCACCCAATAGGGTGGATGATCCTGAGGTGTCGTCCCGGAGGGCTCCTCCCGACCGGCAAGCGGCGCAGGAAATGAGGAAGGAGTTACCCGAAGGTGGTGCTTCTGTCATTCAGGGTTCGGGGGTCAAGAATGACGGCCCTGAACTATCTGGTTTACAGCCGGAGGAGGGTAAGCGGATTCCTTCAAAGGAATGTCGTGCTCCGGCGGCAGTGTCCGAAGACCCAGGAGTGCCGGAGACGCTGACGGACATGCTGCAGCAAGCGTCTGTTTTAGAGGAGCACTGTGCCTTAATGGTTACGGTGGTCTAAAAGGTTCTCTCCGTGAAGAGCGAGCTGAACGAGGCCTTTACTAGCCTTCTAAGAGGTTTTGAGGTTTGTGATGTAATGTTTCCAATTAAATAATATTGACAAAGTGCACCTGTTGTGTATGCAGTAGCCCCTGAGACTTGGATTGCTTTCCGAAGGAAACAATTGGAGGATCAAAAAGATGTGCTCAGGTACTATGTAACGCCCTCGATGCGGCTATATCTCCCACGTGTCGAGGCACGACTTAGAGGCATAACCGCATTGAAAGCAATGTCGCAAGTGAGGTAATCTTCACACAATCCATGTAATAAATAAAGGGGAAAGATACATAGTTGGCTTATAATCGCCACTTCACACAAGTACATAAATAACATCCATCAAACAGATTACACTCAAGGTCCGACTACGGTACCAAAATGAAAGAAGACTACCCCAAATGCTAAACAGATCCCCGGATCACCCAACTGGGCTCCACTACTGATCATCTGGAAAAGAAACATAGTAACGGCCACGTTCCTCATCGAACTCCCAAGTGAGCTCGGTCGCGTCATCAGCACTGACATCATTGGTACCTGCAACTGAGGTGATAATATCTGTGAGTCACGGGGACTCAGCAATCTCACACCCGCGAGATCAAGACTATTTAAGCTTAAAGGTGGGAAAGGGGTTTGTGAGGTGGAACTACAGCAAGCGACTAGCATATGGTGGCTACAGCGCAAAAGAGAGCGAGAAGAGAAGGCAAAGCACGGTCGAGAAACTAGAAGTGATCAAGAAGTGATCCTGAACAACCTACGTCAGGCATAACTCCAACAACCGTGTTCACTTCCCGGACCCCGCTGAGAAGAGACCATCACGGTTACACACGCGGTTGATGTGTTTTAGTTAAGGTCAACTTCGGGTTTTCTACAACCGGACATCAACAAATTCCCATCTGCCTCATAACCGCGGGCACGGCTTTCGAAAGATAAAACCCTGCAGGGGTGTCCCAACTTAGCCCATGATAAGCTCTCACGGTCAACGAAGGATATTCCTTCTACCGGGAAGACCCGGTCAATCTCGGAATCCCGGACTACAAGACATTTCGACAGCAACAAAACAAGTCCAGCAAAGCCGCCCGATTGTGCCGACAAATCCTGATAGGAGCTGCACATATCTCGGTCTCAGGGCACATCCGGATAAGCGAAGCGTACAGGAGCCAACATAACCCAAGTTGCCAAGGGACGGCCCCGCACGGTGCTCTAGTTTGGACCAGCAATCGAAGGAAAACTGGCCCGGGGGTTAAAATAAAGATGACCCTTGAGTCTGCAGAACCCAAGGGAAAAAGGCTTAGGTGGAAAATGGTAAAACCAATGTTGGGCCTTGCTGGAAAAGTCTTATTCAAAGCGAACTGTCAAGGGGGTCCCATAAATCACCCAACCGTGTAAGGAACACAAACTCCGGGAACATAACACCGGTATGACGGAAACTAGGGTGGCAAGAGTGGAACAAAACACCAGGCATAAGGCCGAGCCTTCCACCCTTTACCGAGTATATAGATGCATTAATTAAATAAGAGGTATTGTGATATCCCAACAAGTAAACATGTTCCAACAAGGAACAACAAGTCCATGTTCCAACAAGGAACAAACTTCATCTTCACCTGCAACTAACAACGCTATAAGAGGGGCTGAGCAAAGCAGTAACATAGCCAAACAACGGTTTGCTAGGACATGGATGGTTAGGGGCTGACATGGCAATATAGGAGGCATGATATAGCAAGTGGTAGATATCGCAGCATAGGCATAGCAAAAGAGCGAGCAATCTAGCAAGCAAAGATAGAAGTGATTTCGAGGGTATGGTCATCTTGCCTGCAAGGTTCTCAGAGTTGTCGAAAGCTTGGTCCTCGTAAGCGTTCTCAACAGGTTCCTCGTTCACGTACTCGTCTCCCGGCTCTACCCAAGACAAGAGAACAAGCAAAGGAACCAATATCAACCATGATGCAATGCGCAAGCAACATGATGCAAAACATGGCATGATATGCGAGAGGTGATATGCAATGCGTATGCATGCTCCGGAAGGACAAGGATGAACAGGGCATAATCTTGGCAAACCAAGCATGCCACTGGATAGATGAGGTGATTTCAGTTGAAATCGATATAAAGATCACCGGAATCGGATGCACGGTTTGCAAATGGCAAGCAATACAAGAATGACACCAATCTGCCATAAACAGCATGATGCTACTTAGCAAGCAACAAATAATTAAGCTACTGCACCCAAACATGGCAACAAAGCATATGACAGTAATCTACACAAGATGCAAGACAAAAGATGAACACTGAGATACGGCTAATTCCCATCATAACAGGTCCAAACAAGCATGGCAAAAGTGCAAAAGATAACAGGTTCACAGACTTTGTGAAATTAACAACATAGCAGAAAACTAACATCAGGATGGCATGTTCAGAGCAGCGAAACAACATGCTACAGGTTCAGAACATAGCAAAGTAAGGCATGGTATGAATCTACTCATAGCACTTGACAAAAGTCTCTTACTGACCATAAGCCAAAAAGGATCAGAAAGTATGTTTAGACCCATGTCAATTAAGCAAGTTTCGCTACAGGTTTCAGACTTAGCAGAAAAACTGGACATGTCAAAAACAGATAACATGTAGGCATGTTCGTGAGCTCGATGCACTCACTACAGAGCATTGCATGCTAAACTAAGCATACATACATCAAGAAGACATGGCATAGGAACTAGACATGGCAAGAACAACATCATATCATGCAAGGATCAACTACACCAAGCTTGGCAAAATCGAATAACACGTAAACAATCTGCCAGCAACATTTTGAAGCAAAAGTAGAGCTTGATTTACTCAAGCTATGGCACTCCATAATTACAAACAAAGGAATGGATGGATATATCAAATACTCAAGTTCAAAACTCCCTTACTGATCATGCTCAAATTATGCATAGATCTCTCGGAAACAACATGAATACATGGCATGAAAATAACAGCAGTCAGGGACTTAGTGAAATACTAAGTCTCTGGAATCAGCAACATCAAGTGACCTAGTTTGCATGCTTGTGCTAGTCACCACAAGTATCACAAAAATACATGGAAAAATTCTCTGTATAGGTAACATGGCATATTACAAAACTCATGTAGGACTCAACTTCATAGGAGGTACACATCAGTCATGGCAAAAATGACAAAAGTGCATGTTCAGATAAGAACCAGCAACTAACATCAACTAGCCCTATTCTAACAGCATTTCGGGCATCAAGATGACTTCAAATGAATATGATGCAATGGAACAAAATGATGTACTCTTCGAGGCGAACAAATAGACATATTATACGCGCAAAACGGAGCTACGGATGCAATGTTATGGCATGTCGAATATGTGATGATATTGCAAAATAATGAGGACTTAGAAATAAAACGAGGGGGAAAGTCAACCGACGCGCGGTTCGAGGAACGCCGGCGCGGGCGAACTCCGGCGAGCCCCTCACGGCGCGGGGAGGAGCGGGAGGCGGCCGGCGTCGGCGGGGAACGCCGGATCCGGTCCGGCCCGACCGGATCCGCGACGGCGGCGGCGGGCGCGGCGGCGGAGCGCGGCGAAGCGGGCGACGGCGCGGCGGCGGAGGCGGGCGACGGCGGGGCGGCGAGGTGGGCGACGGCGGCAGACTGCGCGGGGCGGAGGAGCGGGAGGGGCCGCGGCGGCGGGGATGCGGCGCGGGCGCGGCCCGGTTGGCGGCGCGGGAGGGCCCGGCGCGGGCCTGCGCGGGCCGGCGGCGCGGGGTGGCGGCGCCTGCCACGTGGCTGCCCCGGGTTGGCCCGGGCGGCGGCGGCGACTCCGTCCGGCGGCGGCGGACACGTCCGCCCGCGCGGAGCGATGAAATTAGGGTTTCGGGGTGGATTTGCCCGTGATTTGAGGAGGGGGAGACGTTTTTATAGATAGGAGGAGCTAGGAGGCTCCAAACGGAGTGCGGTTTTCGCCCACGCGATCGTGATCGAACGGCGGAGGACATGGGAGTGATTTAGATGGGTTATTGGGCCGTTATGAAGGGGCTGCAACACACACAAGGCCTTCACGGTTACCCGGTTAACCGTTGGAGTACCAAACGAACTCCGATTGACCCAAAACTTGACAGGCGGTCTACCGGTGCTATACCAAGGCCACATGTCAAACCTCGGTCCATTCCAAGAATGTTTAATACCCGCTCACGAAGAAATGTAAAAGGGGACGCCGGGAGACATAGGAGCGCCGGATTGCAAAACGGACAACGGGAAAGATGCTCGGATTTATGAGACGAACGCGTATGCGAATGCGACGCACATGATGACATGATATGAAATGCATGACATGACCAAAATGCAAAACGGAGAGAACCCAACCACGGAGGGAATATCATAGCACATAGCCGAAAATGGCAAGAGTTGGATTACAAATATGGCAAGTTCCATCTGGGGCGTTACATACTAACCTTGATTTAATTTGGAATACAGGCTACCGCCCCTCCTGCCGCTGTCCGAAATACGGAAGTGATCGAACTGCAGCGAAAGCTGGAGATTGCGGAGGATGACATTGCTTTGATCAACAGGCGTCTTGACGACTCGCAAGGTATATTTTTCGAGCATTCCTTACACCAATGTGCTTGTAATTTAAGCCTGACTCTGAAAAGATTTTTATATAAAATGTGCATAAATGCATATGGTGCTGCCGCCGTGGAAGCCCTTCGGGCGGAGCTAGCCCGGGCCAAGGAGCAGGCCCGGTATAGTAATGCGGCTGCCGAAAAGGCATCGGCTCAGTTGAAAGCCAAACAAGCTGCGCGACACCAGGACAAGGAGACAATGTCCACCATGGTGCGCGAGTTAGAGAATGCGTCTAGCCGCTTTAACTTCTTGAGAAGGAAAATGAAGCTAAAACGGCTAAACTTGCAAGGCCTTACGAGAGGCGAGAGAAGCGCGATCTAAATCCAGAGCAGCCCGTGAGGAGATCCGGCAAGCTGGGGAGATTGTGGCTGGCAAGCCCTTTTTGCTACAGGCCAAGTTCGGCGATCCAAACTATGCTCAGCTTAACCAAGTATGGAGTTCTCCGGACAATTTTTAGACCTGTCGAAAAGTTCTTCCGATGCGGCGCAGTTTTATCAGGCGCACGAGGGGTATGCAACGGAGAAGCTTTTCTGGTCACAATTTGGCGCGTCGAAGCGCCCTCTGTTGCTGAATGAACAGATGTCCCAGTGGGCCGAGCTGCATAGGATATCCAGCGCTGCCATGAAGAACGTCTGGCCGACAGAACCTGTTCCGAGTAGTTACTTCCGCCTGGTGCAGCGGCTTGTTGACGCGGTGCCGCGTATCAATGCTGTGAAGCGGTTGGCGTGCATTGAAGGTGCACGGATGGCCTTTGCCCGAGTCAAGACATTCTGGGGAAAGATGAAGGCCATCGATGTTGCGACAAAGAGTCCACCCAAGGGCAAGGACCGTCTGGGACTGGAGCATTATTTTGAAGACGTCCTAGAGGCCGCCCGCTTAATAGAGGGTCGGTGCTTAAAAAACATGATGTTGGAGTGATGTGTATAAGGGTTGTAACAGACAACTTTATAGTCAATCTATTTTCATGTTTTGCTCGAAAGCTTGTATTCCTCCTGTGCGGCCATTTTAATGTAATCTGAAAGTTTTCCAATCGTCGGCTTCAGCCCCCTCGTAGGAAATACGGGGGTGTTCGGAAAAGCATTGAATCACTCTTTATCCAACGTCTTGGTCCATAAAGGAGGTGATAATGCGGCGAACCAGGCAATCGGACTATAGGGCGTTAACACTTTCACTTAGCCATAGGAGTTTTATGGCGGGGCTACGACATAGCCCCTGGTATGTGTGCGGCGTATTATATTTTTTGTGCCTTACATGTTTTGATCTAAGAAAGATCCTTCGTGTGACACGGAGAATCGCTAAAGATTCAAATAAATCATCAAGTGGTTGACCAACTCTCGCCACATCATGACAGTCAGTTTTCGGCTTTCTCTACTGAGGTGCTCATCCGGTCAAAGCTAGGGCACAATCGCAGTAGTTCTCCCTTTACTACCCTAGCCGATAGGGCGAAACGTAGTGTAGCAAGCACAGGAGCCGGGCAACCCAACTATTGACCAAAGACAATGATTCAGAGCTGATGCATATAATGCCAAACTTGCGACGCTGAAGTACGCTGTAGAGCCGTTCGGACTTTTATTGGCGACTCATTTGTTCCCATACCGAGCCCTTGGCAGGTTATGCCGAGGTGCGTCTTGTAACATAGCCGTTACGGCCGTACTCATTGCAGAAAGAGTATGGAAGATTAATTCAGATAAAGTTTACTAGGAGTGGAGCGATAAGCCAATGATAAATTCATATAAAAAAGAAAAACCACAACCCAACTATTTGACATGCTCGGCGTCGGGAACGGAGGAAAAAGGCATAGTACAAGCTCAAAATAAAGAGTGCGGTCTACAAAAAGCTGTTTTGGACCTCCTGTCGCACGTCTGCGCCGCTCATCCTTGGGGAGGGGAGTCCTTAACGGAAGTAGCCCCTTAGGTGAGTGTACGGATCCGAACTCCGGTAGAGTCCGCTGTAGATGTTGTCTTGTTGGTCACCTGTTTTTAAGTTATAATAAAGAAAGGTAAGGAAAAGAGATAAAAAACGTTACGGGAATGCTTGCAGGGTTGTCCGTATTGTGCTTCCGCCGATGCCCATGGTATCTTGAGCGCGTATTGATGTACACATGGTGCAAATCTTGCTAGCATAGTGGGTGGGTGGCGGAAGCCGAATTGCTATTTCCGTTCCGGCAGTGGCCGAACTTCGGAGGGAAACTATTTCTGGCCCCTGGTGTTCGGCTGATGAGTCACTCCGTCGTCTTTATCGCTTGGTGGCCTCCTCCCCTTATGTTCGGCGTTGAGCTTGCCTGCCTGCTTGAAGACCCAACAGTTTCTATTGGTATGATTAGCTGGCTTATTAGGGTGGCCATGAATCTGACAAGGTCGGTCCAATATCCTATCAAGGGTGGATGGTCCGTCTTGGGTTGCCTTCATTAGCTTCTTCCATTGACCGGGTTTTGGATGGCTGAATCTGGCGTTGACCGCAATGTCGCATAATCTTTCATTATGGTTGCGACTGTTGTGCTCGATTCGTCGTGGCTTACCATTGCCGTCTCGGATTTCGGAAGTGCCCGGGTCGCTGGTGTTGTTGCTTTTACGAGCGAGCCAGTTGTCTTCTCCCGCACAAAAGCAAGTCATTAGAGCGGTAAGGGCTGTTATGGATTTGGGTCCTTCCTGGCCGAGGTGACGTGCTAGCCATTCATCCCGGATGCTATGTTTGAAGGCCGCGAGGGCTTCCGCGTTCGAACAGTCGACAATTTGGTTCTTTTTGACTAAGAACCTAGCTCAGAGCTCCCTGGCTGACTCACCGGGCTGCTGGACAATATGACTTAAGTCGTCGGCATCTGGTGGCCGGACGTATTTTCCTTGGAAGTTGTCATGAAAGGCATCTTCCAAATCTTCCCAGCTGCCAAGAGTTTTCTGGCAAACTGTTTAGCCAGTACCGTGCTGGCCCCTTAAGCTTGAGAGGCAGGTATTTAATGGCATGAAGGTCGTCTCCGCGAGCCAAGTGGATATGGAGGAGGAAATCCTCAATCCATACTGCGGGATCTATTGTTCCATCGTATGATTCAATGTTGATGGGTTTAAACCCGTCTGGAAATTCATTCTCCATTACCTCGTCCGTGAACCAAATAGGGTGTGTGGCTCCTCTATGTTGGGCCACACTATGAAGCACCTCTGTCAGATGTCGTTTCCGGCTTTGGGACCGGGCGTGGTCGGCTCTGTTATGTACGGCTAAGTGACCATCATCGCCGGTCAGGGCGTATCCCCGCGATCTGTACATCGATCTTGTGTGTCCTGCTCTGCCCACTAAGTTATGGATATCGCGAGTGCTTTCCCGAACTGTCTTGTTCTTGCGGCCGGGTTGGTTGGTATGGTTTTCTGCTCCGCTGCTGCTTTATCCGGACCGAACTATGGTCGACCTACCGCATTATTCGATGGTGGTATGGGCTCCAGCGCCACGCCATCATGTGGAGGGAGCCACCTGCACTTGGTGTGGCTTTTGTCTGGGCCACTAAGGCCGTATTCTTCGGCGGCTAGGACCTCGGTCCATTTGTCATTGAGCAGATCTTGGCTTGCTTGAAGTTGCAGCTGCTTTATCCTTAGATTCCTTGCCGTGGCTATTAGCCGGCGTTTAAAGCGCTCCTGCTCGAGAGGTTCCTCAGGCACGATGAATTCCTCGTTGACGAGGCTCTCCTCTTCCTCGGAGAGTGGGAGATAATTACTATGCTCCGATTCTCCGTATATGACCTGTTCATCAGGGCTATCTTGCCCGCTTTCCTGGTCCTCCTGTTCGGATCCTGTCCCAACAGGGTCTTCGTTGTCCGGAGTATTATCACCTCCGGTGCTAGTATTGTTTTCTCTTGAGTGACGTGACTGGGAGCGGCGCCGGGGGTGCCGGTGTTTGAACTTTATACCAGAAGGTTTATCCTCAACTGGATCCTCCTTGGCATCGTCGAGATCATCGTTGGGTGTGTCTACCATACACACGTCATACCAGGAAGTGGTCGTCCCGCGTCTAGCGTATAGCAAGCTCTGGCCTTGCCCCTTATCGTCGTCCATACCGTTGATGTCTTCGGAGCAGGGGTCAGGCATGTTGTTTGGGTCTTCGAAAGTGGCTATGAAGTGGGTGGCGGGTGGGAAGCAAAATTCTCCATCATCCGCCGTGAGGTCGAACCGGACATAGTTCGGCAACGAGCCATCTGCCAGGGATAGGTTTTTTTAGTGAGTTTAGTAGGTCGCCCATGGGCGAGTGTTGGAAGACTTCTGCGGCGCTGAACTTGAAGATTGATAGCCAATCAGGCTCGGTATCCGCGGGCTCACAGGGTTCGGAACTCGATACCGGAGATGAGTCCGGGGTTCCGTTGATGCAAGCGTCGTATGAAGTGGAATCTGCACGTGGCTTTAACGCCGCCGAGTCGGTAGCCCCCGTGATGGGGTTGAGTTTCCCATCTTCGGACGACCTGATCCTCTCCGGATCTAAGGCCAGAGTTGTTGCAGGAGCTATCTCCTGGATGCGGCCCGATGACAGGTTTAAGCCGTGCTCATCGAGGTGAGGGGAGTGGTTGCTGCGGTCTCGAATCCGTCGAAGATCAAGTCTCCGCGGATGTCCGCGACGTAATTCAGGCTTCCGAATCTGACCTGATGGCCAGGGGCGTAGCTATCAATCTGCTCCAGATGGCTGAGCGAGTTGGCCCGCAGTACAAAGCCGCCAAATGCAAAGATCTGTTCGGGGAGGAAGGTTCCTCCCTGGGCGGTGTCATTATAGACGATTGAAGGGCCCATCAACCGTCTTGGCGACGACACAGTGGAACTCTCAGTGAAAGCACCAATGTCGGTGTCAAAACCGGCGGATCTCGGGTAGGGGGTCCCGAACTGTCCGTCTAGGATCGATGGTAACAGGAGACGGGGGACACAATGTTTACCCAGGTTCGGGCCCTCTCTATGGAGGTAATACCCTACTTCCTGCTTGATTGATCTTGATGAATATGAGTGTTACAAGAGTTGACCTACCGCGAGATCATAATGGCTAAACCCTAGAAGTCTAGCCTATGAGTATATGGTAATGAATCTGTCTCTATCCAGACTATGCCCTCCGGTTTACATAGACACCGGAGGGGTCTAGGGTTTACATAGAGTCGGTTACATAGGAGGGAATCTTCATAGTTGATCACCTAGCTTGCCTTCCACGCCAAGGAGAGTCCAATCTGGACACGGGTATAGTCTTCAGTCTTCATGTCTTCACAGCCCATCAGTCCGGCCCATAGACAACAGGCCAGACGCCCGAGGACCCCTTAGTCCAGGACACCCTCACCCACAAGATGAATTTTGTCCCATTATTTTTGGTTGACCTTTCTTGAACACCGTTAATGCTAGAATAGATAGTAAGAAACAAACTGTCGGTGCTAGTTTTGGTAATGAGTCTCATGAGTTTAATTTTTCCAAGTTTAGTAGAAAGCTTCATGAAAAAGAATTGCCTAGTAAGGATGAAATAATTGGTCTTGGTTCTATTGTTGTGCCTCCTACTGATCCACTAGAACAATATTTGCTAGACCATGAAAATGATTTACATATGCATGAAAGAAATGAAATAGATGATATTTTGTTTGAACAATGTCCTCTGCTTAAACACAATTTGCCTATTGAACTCTAGGAGGTCCTCCTCCACCTAAAGGTGATCCTGTGTTTGAATTAAAACAATTGCCAGACACTCTGAAATATGCTTATCTTGATGAAAATAAGATATATCCTGTTATTATTAGTGCTAACCTTTCAGAACATGAAAAAGAAAGACTATTGAAAGTTCTAAGGAAGCACCGAGCTGCTATTAAATATACTCTTGATGATTTAAAGCGCATTAGTCCCACTCTATGTCAGCACAAGATTAATATGGAACTTGATGCTAAACCCATTGTTGATCACCAATGTCGGTTAAATCCAAAGATGAAAGAAGTGGTAAGAACGGAAATATTAAAACTTATGGAAGAAGGTATAATCTATCCTATAGCTGATAGTAGATGGGTAAGTCCAGTTCATTGTGTCACTAAGAAAGGAGGTATTACTGTTGTTCCTAATGATAAGAATGAACTTATTCCACAAAGAATTGTTACAGGATATAGAATGGTAATTGATTTTAGAAAATTAAATAAAGCAACTAGAAAAGATCATTACCCTCTACCTTTTATTGGTCAAATGTTAGAAAGATTATCTAATAACACACACTTTTGCTTTCTTGATGGATACTCTAGTTTTTCACAAATACCTATTCCTCAACCTGATCAAGAAAAGACCACTTTCACTTGTCCATTTGGAACTTATGCTTATAGACGTATGCCTTTTGGTTTATGCAATGCACCTGATACCTTTCAAAGATGTATGACTGCTATATTATCTGATTTTTGTGAAAAGATTGTTGAAGTTTTCATGGATGACTTCTCTGTTTATGGGAAGTCTTTTGATGATTGTTTGAGCAATCTTGATCGAGTTTTGCAGAGATGTGAGCAAACAAATCTTGTCTTGAGTTGGGAGAACTGCCACTTTATGGTTAATGAAGGTATTTTCTTGGGTCATAAAATTTCTGAAAGAGGTATTGAAGTGGACAAAGCTAAGGTTGATGCAATTGAGAAAATTCCACGTCCTAAAGACATCAAAGGTATTCGTAGTTTCCTAGGTCATGCTGGTTTCTATAGGAGATTTATCAAAGACTTTTCTAAAATTTCCAGGCCTCTTACTAATCTTTTGCAAAAGGATGTTCCTTTTGTTTTTGATGATGATTGTTTTGAAGCCTTTGAAACACTCAAGAAAGCCTTAATTTCTGCACCTATTGTTCAACCACCTCATTGGAACTTGCCTTTTGAAATTATGTGTGATGCTAGTGATTATGATGTTGGTGCTGTTCTAGGACAAAGAGTTTATAAGAAACCGAATGTCATTCATTATGCTAGTAAAACCCCAGACAGTGCTCAAAATAATTATGCTACTACTGAAAAAGAATTCTTAGCAGTGGTGTTTTCTTGTGATAAATTTAGATCTTACATTGTTTACTCTA
This sequence comes from Aegilops umbellulata, assembly GCA_032464435.1. Lineage (NCBI taxonomy): Eukaryota > Viridiplantae > Streptophyta > Magnoliopsida > Poales > Poaceae > Aegilops > Aegilops umbellulata. Next base: position 10,843,977 of record CP136060.1, on the reverse strand, counting down.
AAGTTATCGTTCACACCCACCATGCTGCTATAAAATATCTTATGGAAAAGAGAGATGCTAAACCTAGACTTATCCGTTGGGTTCTCTTGCTACAAGAATTTGATTTACATATCACTGATAGAAAAGGAGCGGAGAACCCCGTAGCTGATAACTTGTCTAGGCTTGAAAATGTGCTTGATGACCCACTAGCTATTGATGATAGTTTTCCTGATGAGCAGTTAGCTGCAATAAATGTTTCTAATAACTCCTTGGTATGCTGACTATGCTAACATTGGTACGGGTCGGTGCTATACAAACGGTTTTAACCCTTTCCGCGATGGCATTTGGAACCGTCGCCTAGTGAGTGACGGCGATGGGGGGGTCCTTCCCACACGACCCATAAACCGTCAGGGATATGCCCTCCTGGCACACACGCTTGGCAAAATGAGGTCGTGTGCGACCGGCGAGTGCTCAAATACGGAAATACGTACAATAGAGCTAAAAAAATATAATTATAATTGCGAAATTGTTTCCGGTCGCAAGTACATCCCACATAGTCAGTCCCCGCTAAACGTTTCCGTTCGTATGTACATCCCACACAGTCGCTCCAAGGAAAACGTTTCTGTTCACAGGTACATCACCAAGATTTTCCCCGTTAAATCGTTTGTGATAGCATTGCCATTGCACACAATATTAACAATTTTAACGTTTGCGTTATTGAATGCATCACACACGGTGCATAGAAGAAACTGTGTGGCAAAATCTATCCATCACACATAGTTTTTATGTCGTAAACATTTGCGCAAGGTGGCCTAACGCAAACAGTTATCAAGAGAAGGTCGTGTGTTATTGTTCATTGATCCAACACGGTTTATTCCTAGAAACTGTGTGCGTTGCCTGAGGTCATCGCCCACGGTATTTTCTCAATAACCGTTTGCAATAGCAAAACCCAATTAGCAGGCTAATTCGTCATTAGCAGGATAATTGCCCTATTATTAATAATCCATCTATTAATCTAATTGACATTCATTTAAGCACATAATATTTTTCATTTCCAAATTAAGGAAGCATGATTTCATAATTGAAATACATCAGAGTACAACATGATATAGCTTCAGCACTCAGCTACCCCATTACACAACTGCACCAGCACCAAGTTTCACATGCAACAGGTAGAACCTTTCGAAATTAGCATCATAGATGGTATATAGACAGATGCATCTCATCTGGAAAACTGCTGAAGCGGAAGGCGAATATTGATCCTTAATTCATGTTGAAGGTCTTTGCAACTTTAGGCCAGTGCCTGTGGATGATTGACCGTCCGTCCTTCATTCTCTTCAGAAACACTTCAATATTGAACCATGGGTGTTGTATGAAAACCTTCCTCGCCTCCTGACCATAGAGGTGGTTTGAGAGGTAATCATCAGTGAACTGCTTTGGAAAGGCCTGAAAACAAGGATGTGCATAAATATCTTCTCTATATTGGAAATGGGGCAAATGAATAAAAAAAGGCAAGGTATAATAGTTAGTACCATCTTGTAGTGAACTGATGTCTTCTTCATTGTGCAGACAAAGATCTTGTTTTTTTGTTGCTAATTTCTTTATCCTAACAATCTTTCTGAGTTTCTTGACTTGATTGATATTCATGGACAACTCATTTCCCCATATGCAAAAAGGGTCAAACAGTGGGTCAAAACCTCTGACAGTAGGACCTACATGTGCAAGACCAAATTGTTAAAAACCTAAATATTAGAATGGTTTCTGCAATTGCACAATAATGTGCTATTAGACAACGGACCATCCACATGCCAACCTTGATTGTAAACCTCAGTGCTTCCCATTGTTTCCCTGCAACACATATTAGGTAGTTAGTCATCAGGTTAAGTAAGGGTTCGCATGCTACCAGTAAAATATGTTGATGAAAATAAGCACATTGCAAATTCATCAGATTAATTCAAGCCACATGGAAAACCCATTTATCCAAACCAAGCATGATTAAGAACTAGGAAATATAGCACTTGAATATGTTTCTCATGTATTAAGTGCGGCCAAATTCCATTTATTCCTTGCATGCACAACAATACAAAATTCTACCAACGACAATTGGACATCGCATTGCAGAATTGAACCAAGCAGTTAAATAAACACCACCACTCCTAATAGAAGATCAGTCAGTTAACCAAACCAAGCATGCTTAACAACTTGGAAATATAGCAATTGTATTTGTTTCTCATGTATTTACTACAGCCAAATACAATTTATTCCTCACATGGTATACAATAACAGAATGCACCCACAACTATTGAACATCGCATTGCAAAATTGAACCAAACAGTTAACTAAACACCACAACACAAATGAACCAAACATTAACAGAGCACCACATTGCACAATGTATAACCAAACCAAGCATGCTTGACAACTTGGAAATATAGCAATTGTATTCGTTTCTCATGTATTTTGTAAAGATAAATTTGATTTATTTCTCACATGGAAGACAATACAAAATTGCAGCCTGAAGAATTGAGCATCACATTTGCAGAATTGAACCAAACAGTTAACTGAAGACGACAACTAATTAACAAAATAGTTAATAAGTGAGCACCACACAACATGACATATAGAACATATACACTAGAGCAACAGATTGCATGGTAAAATTAGATAGCACAATTCACTAGAATTTGTGAAGGAAAGGCAGGAGCAGCACACGCAACGGGTAAACCGAGCATGCTTAACCGGCGTAGCTAGCAAATGGCAAGGTGCTCCTCCAAGATCCGGGGGTCGGCACGAATGGCAGCCATCGCGACCTCATCCGCGCGTGCGGCTGTGATTTGCTTCTCCGCTGCCAAATGCTCCTTGAGATCCTGGCTATACTATGTGCACCATGGCTTAGGGCGGTGCTTATTTGGTGGAGGGGTCGGTGATTTGGGTGGAAGGTGTCACGCCGAAGGTCGGGGCATGTGGGATGTGGAAGGAGGAGAAGGATGGGGGTCGGGTGTGGATTACCTGCCTGGATAGACGAGGCCGAGCAGCATGAAGGAGGGTCACCGGCGAGGAGGCGGCGCTGCAAGCAAGGAGTGAAGGTTTCAACTGTGAAAGGAAGGCGGAAACAGGGGAAATGTGGCTTTTGGTAAGAGGGAGGGGGCGGGGAGGTAGATATTTCCGTGGAAGTCGAAAATTTGGAATCGCTTCAGCGAAAAATCTGGCGCGCAAAGTGTCATCAGACACGGTCGCTTATTCGGAACTGTGTACAATATGTGAAAATCACAAACGATTCAGATAGCTTAATCCGTGTGTGATGAGTTTGAACGTCAAAATTTTTGGTTCGAACTTCCCTGGTTACAGTGTTCATCCACGTCATTGCATAATTTGGGTACACAAAGGAGACTACAACACACCCACACTTCTTAATCGAGCAAGTTCAGCAATTAAACAGAGCTAGCTGACCTAAACTTTACTCTAACAAATTATAGACCGGTGCTCTTAATTAAACAAAACAAAGAGTACTACTACGGCTGGTGCTCATCGATCTCCGCCACCGCCTCCATGTCCAGCTCGCGCCCGACGGTCTCTGTTGGGGAACGTAGTATTTAATTTTTTTTGCCTACGATCACGCAAGATCTATCTAGGAGAAGCATATCAACGAGCGGGGAGAGTGTGTCCACGTATCCTCATAGACCGAAAGCGGAAGCGTTTAGTAACGCGGTTGATGTAGTCGAACGTCTTCGCGATCCAACCGATCCAAGCACTGAACGTACGGCACCTCCACGTTCAACACATGTTCAGCTCGATGACGTCCCTCGAGATCTTGATCCAGTTGAGGTCGAGCGAGAGTTCCGTCGGCACGACAGCATGGAGACGGTGATGATATGACTGAGGTGTGTAACTGTGGAGGGGGGCACCGCACATGGCTAAGAGATTGTCTGTTGTGCCTTTGGGGTGCCCCCTGCCCCCATATATAAAGGATGGGAGGAGGAGGCCGACTAACAAGGGGCGCACCAGGGAGAGGGGAGTCCTACTAGGACTCCAGTCCTAGTAGGATTCGGCCCCATCCTTTGTTCCTTCTACCGGAGGGGGAAAAGGGGAAGGAGAGGGAGTAGGAGAAGGAAAAGGGGGGTGGCGCTGCCTTCCCAAGTCCAATTCGGCCTCCTCCCTTGTGGGGGGCGCACCAGCGCCTTGTGGGCTGGTTAGCCTCCCTCCTGTGGCCCATAAGGCCCATATCTTTCCCCGGGGGGTTCCGGTAACCCCTCCGGTACTTCGGTATGTACCCGATACACTCCGGAACCTTCCGGTGTCCGAATACTACCTTCCAATATATCAATATTTACCTCTCGACCATTTTGAGACTCCTCGTCATGTCCGCGATCTCATCCAGGACTCCGAACAACCTGAAGTAATCAAATCACATAAACTCATAATACAAATTGTCATCGAATGTTAAGCGTGCGGACCCTACGGGTTTGAGAACTATGTAGACATGACTGAGACACATCTCTGGTCAATAACCAATAGCAGAACCTGGATGCTCATATTGGCTCCTACATATTATATGAAGATCTTTATTGGTCAAACCGCATAACAACATACGTTATTCCCTTTGTCATTGGTATGTTACTTGCCTGAGATTCGATCGTCGGTATCATCATACCTAATTCAATCTTGTTACCGGCAAGTCTCTTTACTCGTTCCGTAATGCATCATCCTGTAACTAACTCATTAGTCACATTGCTTGCAAGGCTTATAGTGATGTGCATTACCGAGAAGGTCCAGAGATACCTCTCCGATACATGGAGTGACAAATCCTAATCTTGATCTATGCCAACCCAACAAACACCTTCAGAGACACCTATAGATAATCTTTATAATCACCCAGTTACGTTGTGACGTTTGATAGCACACAAGGTGTTCCTCCGGTATTCGGGAGTTGCATAATCTCATAGTCAGAGGAACATATATAAGTCATGATGAAAGCAATAGCAATAAAACTAAACGATCATTATGCTAAGCTATTGGATGGGTCTTGTCCATCACATCATTCTCTAATGATGTGACCCCGTTGATCAAATGACAACACATGTCTATGGTCAAGAAACTTAACCATCTTTGTTTAACGAGCTAGTCAAGTAGAGGCATACTAGGGACACTCTATTTTGTCTATGTATTCACACATGTACTAAGTTTCCGGTTAATACAATTCTAGCATGAATAATAAAAATTTAAGGAAATATAAATAACAACTTTATTATTGCCTCTAGGGCATATTTCCTTCAGTCTCCTAGGGAAGGGGCTCCATGGCATCCATCGCACCATACTCGGCAAGCATCTCGCCATCTGCGTCCGCCATCTCTTTGGAAAAGGCCGCCACGAGCTAGGCGTGGGCGGCTGTGATCTAGGCTTGGACGGGCTCCGTCGTTGCAAGGTATGCGTCGGAGGAACAGACGACTGCTCGAACGCTCTCGGCGATTGCCAACTCTTCGGCCATGGGTTGCCGACTGTTGTCGGAGAAGCTTCGTTCGATTTGTGCGGTGACCGCCACGAGCTGGGCATGTGCGGCCTCGGCATGGTTGTGGGCGGCTGAGGGAGTCCTGGACTAAGGGCCCCTCGGGCGTCCGGCCTGTTATCCATGGGCCGGACTGATGGGCTGTGAAGACATGAAGGCCGAAGACTGTACCCGTGTCCGGATTGGACTCTCCTTGGCATGGAAGGCAAGCTTGGCGACCAACTATGAAGATTCCTTCTTATGTAACCGACTCTATGTAACCCTAGATCCCCCCGGTGTCTATATAAACCGGAGGGAGCAGTCCGAAAAGGAGATACTCATTGCCATAGTCATACAGGCTAGGCCTCTAGGGTTTAGCCATTACGATCTCGTGGTAGATCAACTCTTGTAACACTCATATTCATCAAGATCAATCAAGCAGGAAGTAGGGTATTACCTCCATAGAGAGGGACTGAACCTGGGTAAACATCGTGTCCCCCGTCTCCTGTTACCATCGACCTTAGACGCACAGTTCGGGACCCCCTACCCGAGATCCGCCGGTTTTGACACCGACATTAGTGCTTTCATTGAGAGTTCCACTGTGACGTCGACGAAAGGTACGATGACTCTCCTTGTCCTTAAAGACAACATCACCTCCGGGGGAGTCCTGGCCCCAGGCCAAACCCTCCGGCTGGGTGGCTTTACCATGATCGCCCGTTCAGCCGTTGAGCCGATGATGACCTCTCGTGCCATCAAAAATCCCCTTCGCATCAACTCTTAACACTCCAAGCAGATAGATCCGGTAGAGTTCTCGTCCTTAAACGAGCTCCTAGATCGCATCGCTGCTTTGGGAATCGCTACAGATTACGATCGGATCGGGCCTAAAACCGATCAGGGAGAAACTGAAACTCCACCGGTCACCCACCAGATAGCGGTGGTTGAGGAGCAGGACATCAAGTCTTCTTCTATATTAAAGACGGACTATATCCGGACTGCTGGCCACGGAGAACCGGATGCCCACCAGTGAGAGGATGCGACCAGCCCTCCGAACATAGAATCGGACGACAGTCCTAAACAATCAGAAGATACTCGGGAGCCCAAACTGTTGATTCTGGAAGGTCTTCAAACTCAGGATAATCGGTCAGGTCAGGGTTCTGATGTAATTCCACCCACCCACCCGGACATAGACGCTCTCATGAGCATAAAACAATAGTCTCAGGAAACGGTCCACCACTTCTGGGCCAGATTCCTCCTTGTCAAACACAAGGTAAAAGATTGCCGTGATGAGGGCACAATATCAGCATTCTGCAACAATTGCGCGAACGAAGGAATCCTCAGTGCCATCAATCGCCGCCGCATACTGAAGTACGCTGACTTAGCAACTATCATACAAAAATACAGCGCGATGGAAAGCGCCTGGAAAACTCCGGCAGCTTGCTAGGAACCATCGGTCCCAACTCAAATCCTCTTACAGGCGAAGAGGGCGCACTCCCGTGGCACACCCAGTCCAACAGTCAAGAAACATAAAACCACTATGCGGCACGACACCGTTCTGGAGGGACGGCTCGATGGCCCATGCAAAATACACACAACACCAGATACCGTGGCAACCCACAGCCTTAGAGCATGTTGGATACTACGGCAGGTAGCCAAGAGCGACGAGGACATCCTTATCAAGGACGCCCCAGAACAGCATCCCCCAGAAAACAATGACACAAGAGTATTGACGGTCTTCGAGACATTCGCTTCAAACAACAAGCGCAAAAGGGCACTTCGCGACCTTGCCGAAGTCTGCCAAATCGCTGCAATAAACCCTTGGAACGACACGACTATAACATTTAACGCCGGTGACGAACCAAAGTACAGAACAGTCTGAGTGCTAGTCGCGCTAGTCCTCAGTCCCATCGTGGACGGGTTTCGACTTACTAAGGTCCTCATGGATGGCGGCAGCGGACTAAACCTCATTTATGAGGACACACTCTACAAAATGGAACTAGACAGGAGCCGCATCAAGCAAAGTAGCACAACCTTCCGAGGGATCATTCCCAGTCAAGAGGCGCAATGCGCGGGAAAAATAACACTTGACGTGGTATTCGGCATGCCCGAGAACTATCGGTCCGAAGAAATCACTTTTCAAGTGGCCCCTTTCAGCAGCGGATACCACGCCTTGTTGGGGCGGGATGCTTTTACACACTTCCAGGCTATACCCTATTACGGGTATATGAAGTTCAAAATGCTCGGACCAAACAGTATAATCACTCTCGTCAGTGATCCGGACATAGCACTCCATGCTGAAAACAAAACCGCATCCCTGGCCCTTGAGGCGCTATCCGAAGCTCTCACGGCCGAAGAATTAACCGCACTGTGCTCCATGATGGACAGGGACAACGTAATCCTCGACAAACGCCCCAAATCCAGCTCCTTTAAACCAGCAGAAGAAATAGTTAAATTCCAGGTCCACCCAATGGACCACAAGAAGACAACATCTATCGGAGCGCAACTGAACCCAATAGTTGACGCCGCACTATGAGAATTCCTGCGCGAAAACTGGGAAATATTCGCCTGGCACCCTTCAGATATGCCAGGGATCCGACGCAAGCTGGCCGAACATAGCCTCAATATATTGAAGGGATTTAAACCGGTCAAGCAAACGCTGCGGCGCTTTTCTGAACCCAAGCGACAAGCCATGAGGGAGGAGCTGGCCAAGCTTAGAAATCAAACATCCGGATTGGCTGGCAAACCTGGTGATGGTACCAAAGAAGGACAAATCCTGGCGTCTGTGTGTCGATTTCAAAGAGCTCAACAAGGTTTGCCCTAAGGATCCCTTCCCCCTCCCTCGCATTGATCAAATCATTGATGCCACCGCAGGACACGATTCACTATGCTTCCTCGATGCATATTCCGGATACCATCAAATCAAAATGAAGGAATACGATCAAGCTGCAACAGCATTTATCACCCCATATGGGCCATTCTGCTTCACCACCAAGCCCTTCGGGCTCAAGAACGCCGGCGCCACATACCAACGCATGATTCAAACATGCCTGGAGAAACAGATCGGCAAGAGAGTAGAAGCTTACGTCGATGACGTCTTCATCAAAACTAGGCACGTCGAAATGCTAATAGATGACTTACGTCTTACATTCGACAACCTCCGTGCGTATGACATTAAACTCAACCCGGAAAAGTGTGTCTTCGGCGTCCCCACTGGAAAGTTGCTGGGCTTCATCATTTCCAATAGAGGAATAGAAGCAAACCTAGCTAAAATCCGAGCTCTGTCATAGTTGGCTACACCAACAGACCTCAAACAAGTCCAGAAACTAGCTAGCTGTGTGGCAGCATTAAGTCATTTTATCTCCAGATTAGGATAAAAGGCACTACCACTCTATCGCCTCTTACGACGCACCGATAAATTTGAATGGACAGACGCGGCGACCGCCGGACTGGAGGAAATAAAGGCCCTCCTAGCAAGCAACCCAATCCTGGCCGCATGTGACGCCCCCGGTTCAATCATACACTAATCATGCACGCAAACATGCACAATCAAGATCAGGGACTCACGGGAAGATATCACAACACAACTCTAAAAATAAAAATAAGTCATACAAGCATCATAATACAAGCTAGGGGCCTCGAGGGCTCGAATACAAGTGCTCGATCATAGACGAGTCAGCGGAAGCAACAATATCTGAGTACAGACATAAGTTAAACAAGTTTGCCTTAAGAAGGCTAGCACAAACTGGGATACAGATCGAAAGAGGCGCATGCCTCCTGCCTGGGATCCTCCTAACTACTCCTGGTCGTCGCCAGTGCGCTGCACATAGTAGTAGGCACTTCCGGTGTAGTAGGAGTCGTCGTCAACGATGGCGTCTGGATTCTGGGCTCCAACATCTGGTTGCGACAACCAGGTAGAGGGGATAGGGGGAAAAGAAGGAGAAAGCAACCGTGAGTACTCATCCAAAGTACTCGCAAGCAAGGAGGTACACTACATATGCATGGGTATATGTGTAAAGGGCCATATCGGTGGACTGAACTGCAGAATGCCAGAATAAGAGGGGGATAGCTAACCCTGTCGAAGACTACGCTTCTGGCAGCCTCCGTCTTGCAGCAAGTAGAAGAGAGTGGACCGAAGTACTCCAAGTAGCATCGCATAGCATAATCCTACCCGGCGATCCCCTCCTCGTCGCCCTGTTAGAGAGCGATCACCGGGTTGTATCTGGCACTTGGAAGGGTGTGTTTTATTAAGTATCCGATTCTAGTTGTCATAAGGTCAAGGTACAACTCCGGGTCATCCTTTTACCGAGGGACATGGCTATTCGAATAGATTAACTTCCCTGCAGGGGTGCACCACATAACCCAACACGCTTGATCCCATTTGGCCGGACACACTTTCCTGGGTCATGCCCGGCCTTGGAAGATCAACACGTCGCAACCCCACCTAGGCACAACAGAGAGGTCAGCACACCGGTCTACATCCTATGGCGCAGGGGTCTGGGCCCATCTCCCATTGCACACCTGCACGTTGCGAGGGCGGCCGGAAGTAGACCTAGCAACCTCCAGTACAACGGAAGTCACGTTACGCGGTCCAATCTGGCGTGCGCCGCTCAGTTGCTGACGTCACGAAGTGCTTCGGCTGATACCACGACGTCGAGTGCCCATAACTTTCCCACGTAGTTGGTTAGTGCGTATAGACCAAATGGCCAGACTCAGATCAAATACCAAGATCTTGTTAAGCGTGTTAAGTATCCGCGAACGCCGACCAGGGCCAGGCCCACCTTTTTCCTAGGTGGTCTCAACCTGCCCTGTTTCTCCGCCACAAAGTAACAGTCGGGGGCCGTCGGGAACCCAGGCCCACCACTACCTGGGTGGAACCACCTGCCCCTTGAGCCCCCATCTCCGAACAATATCACAGGTAATGTAACAGTGTAAAGTATATAGTATATGCCCGTGATCACCTCCCGAAGTGATCACGGCCCAGTAGTATAGCATGGCAGACGGACAAGAGTGTAGGGCCACTGATGGAACACTAGCATCCTATACTAAGCAGTAGGATAACAGGTAAAGGTAACAACAGTAGTAGCAAGGACAGGCTATGCAGTAGTACAGGATTAACTGAAAGCAGTAACATGCTACACTACTCTAATGCAAGCAGTATAGAGAAGAATAGGCGATATCTGGTGATCAAGGGGAGGGGCTTGCCTGGAAGCTCAGCCGAGAAGGAGGGGTCATCTTCAATGTAGTCGAACACACGGACATCGCAACAGTCTTCGAGTCTACCGGAAAGAAATAACGGAGGGGGTACACAATAAATAACAGAGCAATCAATGTACACAAAGCAAGAAGCGGCAATACGTTGTGCTAGGGGTGACCTAACGTAGGGATAGGCGATACCGGCAAAGGGGGAAACATCCGGGAAGTATTCCCGATGTTTCACGTTTTCGGACAAATGAACCAGAGGGGGAAAGTTGCGAGTACGATAGGTTAGGGATGTGTGGCGGACGAACGGGCTGCGTATCCGGATTCGTCTCGTTGTTCTGAGCAACTTTCATGTACAAAGTTTTACCATCCGAGCTACAGATGAATTACTAAGAATTTCCGAAGTTTAAGCAATATCCGGCAACTCTCTGAAATTCTGCTAAGTCTGAGAACTGCCCAGTTTTTAAACATCACTTAGCTGTTTTCCAGAGGCTTTAGCTATTGTTCTGTACGTCCTATAACTTTGTGCCTTATATCAATTGTGAGCATTTTTCTGCGATCTACATGTTAGTAACACTTTGCTCTATATTAGAGTTTATTTGCTTGACCATCAACAGCTCTAAAGTAGCTATGAAAATAAAGTTGTTTATCAGTTTTTCAGCTAACAGAACTTAGCAATTTGTGAATTTCATAGGATATAATCTGCGCATCAAATGGATTCGGTCCAGTGGGGTAAAATGAAGTTTGTCAAGTGTACTTCCTTCACATATTATTTTTACTCATGTTAGCACTAGATTAGCTATTGTTTATGGGCTTTCTAGAGGGCTACTCATTGTAGAAATACAAAAGCTAGCTACTGCTACAGTAACTGAACATTACTGTAGCAGAGCAGCAGCAGAATGCAGCGGCTAGCAGGATTCAACAAGCAAAGCAGCAGCAGCAACGCAACAACAGCAACACGCAAGCAGCAGGCAGTCGGCAGCAGCGGCGCGAAGCGTGGGCAGAGGGCAGCGCAGCAGGCGTGCAAGCGCGAGACGGCGTGGGCTCGGGCACGCGCGCGCGGCCAGAGGCCTGTAGGAGGCGGTGGGCGTGGCCGAGCGGCGGCCATGAGCAGGCCCACGTGCACGCGGGGCGAGCCGGCGCGGGCGAGTGCATGAGCACGGGCGTGGGGGGGGGGGGTGCGGACGACTGCGGGATGCCGGCGTGCGAGCAGCGTGCGGCTTGCGAGTATAGAGGACGACGATGAGGACCAATGTGCATCTCCGGCAATGATTTGAGCGGCCGCTGCTACCTAACGAATCGGGCGCGATGTCGCGCATTGAACGAAATCATCGACACGAGCAGAGATGGCTGGAGTTGACCGAAGCAATGACGACGAGCGGCGGCCGGAGCAAGAGCTCAATGGGTACAGGGATACACGGGTTGAGCGACCAAACAAACGGCTCAGGCGGCACCACAGGGACGCCACGAGCATGTTGACGTGCTTGCCTGGCCCTAGAGTACATGATAATGACGGTGACGAGCTCGACGACGACAAAAGAGCTTCGGTCGGGTCTCGGCGACGGCTACAACGACATACGGCCACGGATCAACGCAATGCAGTGAGGAAAAAGGCAACAGGGCTCACAGCGGTGCTTGTAGTTGACTCGGGGAGGCCGGTGAGGTGCTGCGGGCGCCGAATCAAAGACGAACGCCGCCGGAGCCGAACTTGAAGACAACGGCGGGGATGGCGATGTGGTGCTCCCTCGATCGAGTGCTTCGGCATGGAGACGAGGGAAAGGTCGGGGAAGCTCTGGAGGTAGCGGATCGAAGGGCAGCGGCTGGCGAATTCCGGCGAGGGGAACGGCCACGACGCCATCGCAGGTGTTCCTCGGCGTTGATCCCGGGGCGAGGAAGATGATGGCGACCATACCGAGCTCCTGGACACCAAGGTGCAGCGTGGGGAGGCTCCGACCTACGGCTTCTGCAACGTTGCGGCGACGCAGCGTCGACTATGTGCGCGTGTGCGAAGAGCGGCGTGAAAGGGAGGGAATGGATGTTAGGGTTCGACCTGGGCGTCGTGGGGGTACTTATCCATCACGGGGAGGGAGTGGATGCTTGACAGGGCAACGATCGGTGGCGTGGATGGCGTGCGTGCACTGCCAGCGCCATGTATGAACAGGGAAAATCCTATTGGACGCTCGCTGCGTCGACTTGTCGAGGCTTCGCACAGAGAGACTAGCGATAGCGATCAAGATGGGCCGGCCCAGTTAGGAGATAGCGCTGGCGCTGCAGCTTCCGGTATTGGGAACCTTCTGGAGGGTTCCTGAATGGTTTTGGGAACCTTCTAGAAGGTTCTTGAACCGGGTTTTCACTGGTTTTTTCTGTTTGCTTTTTCTTTGTTGTTTTTCCTGTTTTTTTTATTTCATCGTTTTTCTGTTTCTTTATTTCATTTTTCAATTCCTTTTTCTTCTCTTTTTGTTTTCTTTTTGTTCACATTTCAAATTATGTTTGGGAGTTTCAAAAAATCTTCCCATTTCAAATTCGCACTACCAAATTTGTTCTCCATTTTAAAATTTGTTTTCAACATTCAAAATTTGTTCGTGCTTTAGAAAATTGTCCGCGCTTCTAAATTTGTTCTCCATTTCAAAATTTGTTCTCAACATTCAAAAATTGTTCGTGCTTTAAAAAATTGTTCGCACTTCTAAATTTGTTCTCCATTTCAAAATCTGTTCTCAACATTCAAAAATTGTTCGTGCTTTAAAAAATTGTCCGCGCTTCTAAATTTGTTCTCCATTTCAAAATTTGTTCTCAACATTCAAAAATTGTTCGTGCTTTAAAAAATTGTCCGCGCTTCTAAATTTGTTCTCCATTTCAAAATTTGTTCTCAACATTCAAAAATTGTTCGTGCTTTAAAAAATTGTTCGCGCTTCTAAATTTGTTCTCCATTTCAAAATTTGTTCTCAACATTCAAAAATTGTTCGTGCTTTCAAAAATTGTTCGAGCTTCCAAATTTGTTCTCCATTTCAAAATTTGTTCTCAACATTCAAAAAATGTTCGTGCTTTCAAAAATTGTTCGAGCTTCCAAATTTATTCTCCATTTCAAAATTTGTTCTCAACATTCAAAAATTGTTCGTGCTTTAAAAAATTGTTCGCATCGTTTCAGAAACTGTTCACCTTTTAATGTTTTATTCACAAAACAAAAAACATTTTGTTTCAAAAAAAGTTCCCATTTCCAAAATTTGTTCACAAATACAGAAACTGTTCACATGTTTAAATTTTGTTTGCAGATGCAAAAATGTATGGAAATTTCAAAAAAATGTTCCAAATGTTGTTCATAAATTCAAAGCTGTTCAGGAATTTCGAAAATTCTTCATGTTATTCTAATTCGTATTTAATTTTTTGTTCCATTTTTTAACTTTTTTGAGTGTCCCAAATAATGTTTTCGTTTCAAAAAGTATTTCCTTTAAAAAAATCTTGTTTGGCATTTTTGTAAAAAGTTTTAATCTACCACGTATTATAGTTCATATATACCGGGCTGCCACTTTACGCACTAAATCTCAGTTATACAGTGGCTATGGACGCGCTTTCACGGCGGGAGGACTTTGTGTTCGATCCAACGCCCACATGTTTTTATGGAATTTTGTGAATTTGTTTTTTTGCTGCTTATGTTTGGTTCTTTTGTGTTGGCGCTGCCACTCTTTCACAAATAGCTAGCCTGGCGGAGTGGCTAGCACATAGCGGGCGCATGTAGAGATCACGGGTTCGATTCCAGAACTGGCGACATTTTTGGCATCTTTTTCATTCAGCGATGGACAGCGAATGGTCCAGCCCACGTGAACCGCATCCTGTGCGAAACGGCGACTTCTTGCCGCAATAAGCGGCATATAGGAGGTCCCTATGAACAGGAGAGGGAGACAACACTAGTGCAGAACCGGGCAATAGCACCGGTTCGTAAGGCCCTTTAGTGCCGGTTCCATAACCGGCTCTAAAGTGTGGGCACTAAAGGCCCCCCCCCCTTAGTACCGGTTCAGCACGAACCGGTGCTAAAGGGCAACCACGTGGCACGAGCCAGCTCCGGGGGCCGGGAGCCCTTTAGTACCGGTTGGTAACACCAACCGATACTAAAATGTTTGGAGGGTTTTTGGTTTTATGATTTCTTTTTCATTTAATTTTGTGTTTTCCATTTTAATTCTTTTTGTTTGCTGGTATTTTACGATACTACACATTGTACACGTTATGCATATATATGGTAGCTAGTAGAACCAATCATATATATATATATATAGATCATCAATGTCTCACAAACCACCATATTAATTCACACATACACACATGTATAGCTATATACAATTTCTCGTACATATGCATGTTGCCTTCAGAGCCAGTTGCATTAGCCTAATTGGTGCCTTCGGAGCATGATGACAATTGGAAGTGGTTCATGACCTGGTCGATGGGGGCGGTAGCGGGTAATAGTATTCTCCCTTCGGATTTATGACCTGGTCGAGCAAAAATCCCGCTATTTCCTCTTGAAGTGCTTGTACGCGCTCCGTATCTAGGAGCTTGTCCCGCACCTCTGTGAACTGTTAAGAAGGAGATCAATATGCATGTGTATTAGTTGTGTGACTAGATATCGATAATGGTGCACAAATTGTGAATAGTGTTCTGACAAGCGTACCCATTCCTGTCTTTGAGATCTGCTCCTTTCGGACGCCATCATGCGAATGTTCTCGCAAATGCAGTATGCACACAGATCAGTCCCCTGCGCCTGCTTTATGGCCTTTACGAGAATGGAATTTAATTTGATCAGATAATAATTAATCAAGCATGATAATATTAAAAAGATGGCAGCTAGCTAGCACTACTTAATTACTTACCTTGGGTCGAAGCCATCTCAGCTGTCGTTTCCATTCGCCTTCCGTTTTGCTGATGAACCTTGCCCAAGCCCTGCCCGCCGACAAAGAAAATGAATAAAGGGGTTATTAAATAGTTCATATCATGAAATGACGAACTAAATAGGCCGAGATATATAGTTAATAATGATTGAAATTACCTGTTGACTATCCCAAACAAGATGTTATAGTCACTATTTTCTTTGAGTAGTGAGTCCAGTATTTCAACTGTTCCTTCGTCAACTTTAATGATACACAAGATCCAATGAAATCTGCATGCACACACGTTTGCATGTCTTAATTAAGTGGGCATATGTAAGCAAAAACATGTAGCTAGCTAGCTAGTAGGCAAAAACAGAGAATTTGTAGTACAAGAAAGTGTGACTCACTGGAAGTTGTAAGAAAGTAGTATATCTTCATTGTATTTGAGGCGCTTCAAGAACTCGAACGTGCTGTCCTCTACCTGATTTTCATAATGCTTGCTTATTTTCCATGTGTATTCATTAACGGTGTTTGGGTCAATGAACCCAATGCCATAGCGTCCAACTTTTTTCATTTCATACATCTTCATCCTGCATAATACCATAGAAAAGAATATAGTGAGGATAATTACAGGTAATGATTGATCAAAAGGATCAATACAGCTAGCTTGAGACTTAAATTACAGAAAGAAATCACTTACAGACAATAGCAACTGACGATAGATTTGTCGAGTGCATCTTGATTGTATAACTGAAACAGTTCAGAATACTCAACGGTCACAGGTTTCTCATGGTAGTAATGATCCTTGTTGACTTGCACCATGAGGGACTGTCGATCTGATCTCTTGGTAATGTCCATGTACCATTGATGCAATTCATACATTCTCGTTGGGAGCTTCTTGACATCTTCTGGCTTGACCAAAGGTTGGCCCCGGACATATTTCCATTTTATTTCCTCCTCTATAAGCACAGGCATGTCCTCGATCTCAAGGAGTTGTCCAACAGTGATCTTGAGTTCTTCAGCCTGCGTTATATACTGCTGGGTTATTACCACATCGCCCACCTGGGGAACGTAAACTGTTTGCCCACAATAATATTGCACGCGCGTACTGTCAAGTGTTGTTGGAGGCACAACAAGTGGGGGATCGATTGCGCCCACTGTTCTCCCAGCTGGGCAACGGTTCTCCCGCATTTTTTGACAGCTGCTTGTTCTTTGCTCGAGCTCGAGCTCGCCTCCTTCTGTAGACGTTGTAGATGTAACTTCTTGATGTGGCGCTCATAGTCTGTGTCAACAGGCTTAGGAGCTGGTGGTTCAGCCATACGAATGAAGTGGTCAATAACTTCCACATGCACTTTCTCCCTTGGCGGCGGTGGCGGTTTCGGTCCAAAATGGGCGTCGACTTCTGCCCGCACTATGGCATTGGTTTGCTCCTTGGTCCTGTCGTAAGCCCTCTCAGGAAGAGGAGTAGTGAGGTTTGGACCATATTTATATCGCTTGCCTCCGCCTGTACTTCCTGTACTATGACCTCGACTGGTACCGCTACGCACCATAGCTGCGGGGTGTCTCTTCTGCGATTGCTGAGGCGGCGGAGATGGCTGACGGGGCTGAGTTGGACGAGGAGGAGTGCCCTGAAGCTGTGCCGGACATGGAGGAGGAGTGGCCTGACACTTTGCCGGACTTGGAGGAGGAGTGGACGTCTGACGCTGTGTCGGACCTGGAGGAGGAGTGGCCTGACACCTTGCCGGACTTGGAGGAGGAGGAGTGGCCTCACGCGTTGGTGGACTTGGAGGAGCGGGAGTCTGCTGACTCGGTGGTGGACTTCGACGAGGAGTCGGGTGACGCGGTGTCGGTGGCCTTCGAAAGATGATGCAATCCTTTCTCCATAGGATGATACGATGTTTGGCATCTCCGAGTGTGTGCTCCTCGTCACCTCCAGGAATGTCAAGCTCTAGCCCCGAATATTGGTCCACCACCTCATCAATCACGACACGAGCATAGCCTGCTGGAATCGGGTTGCAATGGAAGGTTGCATCGGGGGAATTTGTATAAGCAACGCCGTCCGCCACCTTCATGGATATGTTCTTCATTTTGAAGTGTAGCTCGCTGTTAGTGTTCTCCATGATGTCATCCACGGGGTATCTATCCAACATTGCATCAAACGGGGCGGAACCCACGCTGCTTCTCGGCATGGATGGGGCGGTGGTATCCAATGCTGGATCATCCGCTAGCTGTTGTAGCTGCTGAGACCCCCTTTGCTGGCTAAGTGAGTCGATCTGCTCCTGCTGCCGCTGGAATTTGTCTGCCAAGTCCACGTGCGCTGATTCTAGGCCTTGAAGGCGTTCATAGTCCAGCTTCCTCTTCTCCTCCTCCATCTTCCTCTGCTTCTCCTCCGCAATCTTCCTTCTCGCACGGGTTCTGTAGTCAGCGTTCCAGTCCGAAAACCCCTCATACTACGGAATAGCGCCCTTGCCTCGTGTTCTTCCCGGGTGTTCAGGATTTCCCAGGGCACGCGTAAGCTCGTCGTTCTCTCTGTTCGGCTGGAACACCCCCGTTCGAGCCTCTTCTATTGCAACAAGTATATTATCACCATTGCAATAGGCGTAGATGGCCACCCCTCCCACCCCTCCCACCCGCGACCTAGGTTTTCCGGCGATCTTCACCACTAGCCTGTGAATTGTGGATTCCCTCCGCACATCTTCTCCGGCGGACTTGGATCTACACGTCTATACCCACCTCTGATGGGTTCCTTCGATGGATCTACTTTGGGTTTGGATTTCTCGCCGGGTTCCATCTTTGCGGATAAGGTTTTCTCTTCTTGTGGGCGATCTGTTCACCCTTCGGACGACATGGGCCATTTCATTATGGTTGTGTCCTTTAGCAGACACGTTTTTCGTCTTGATGAGGATTCTGTGGCGGCTGCATTGGAATCCTCAGTTGGTGGATCGGCCATTGATTTGTCGGTCCAGTTCATCAAGGGCAAGGTATTTTCATTCAATGTTTCCTGCAAACAGGTTGGCCTCTATATTCTCAAGTTGAGATCGTATGCATGCCCGCATTTCAAATGTTATTTTCATCTTTGGGGAAATGGTGGTCCAAATTGGAGGCGTGAACTAATCATCTGGCGTAAGGAATGTGACGCGGAGTGGATTCTGGTTAGCCCATCCAAAAAGCGTGCTACTTTGGGTTTACTCGCCATGCATAAACCCCCATCTAAATCTTCTTTTAGATCGGGGCAATCAACAAGGAAGAAGCTCTCATTTGCTACGTTTCATCAATACCCGGTTTGCAAGGGCTATAGATACCCAGCTGATCAGTTCCTGGTCGATGTAATGGCTGAGGCTGGCTATGAAGTCAACCCTTCGGAGAAGGTGATATTACCGTCACCGCCGGTGAGCAATCTTCAGTGGACGGTGGCAACGCCACCCATCTCTTTTGGATCGATCCATGTCCCTGCCAAGAATACGACCGTCATTTCCGGAATAGTCCCATGCATGCAAGACGTAATTCCAACTGTTCGCGCTGCACTGGCATCTCAGGCCCATCCTGGATCTCCATCCCAGCAGGAGGATATTTTTCCCTGCGCGCCTTCTTTGGCCCATGAGGTAGCCCAACAGCCTGAGTCTCTTTTGGATAAGGAATTTTCTTCTCCTGGAAATTATTCGCAATTGATTTTGGAATCTGCTGGAGATCCTGCTAGGGTTGATAATTTCATTGATGACATGGTGTTCAATGTTCGGAAGTGCCAAAACTGTTTATCTATGTTGCACCACACTAATTCATGCACCAACCGGGTTAGATGTCGTCAGTGTTTTCGATCCGGCCACAGAGCCAAGGGCTGCACCGGCTCTGCGCCTTCCTCAGCTTACAGGTGGGTCCCTAGAGCCAGCTCGGTTTCTCCAGAATGGTCAGCGGAGATATACTCGCCCGGCGCCTCGGTTTCCTACCTGGGGTCTGTGCCCAGTCCTATCTCGCCTGCCACCCCAACGCTCCCACCATTGCCTGCAGAGCCACCGCCCACCACGCCTCCACCACCTACCTCTCCGCTGCCGCCAACTACATCCGCACCGTCGTCCCCGCCTGGCGTGCCACCGTCTCCCAAGGCCATCCTTGAATCATCGGAGCTCATCCAGGATACTGCGATGGCCAACTTTGCGCCCGATCCAACGCTGTTTGTTCCGCATGGTTTCGAGATCATCGACGGCGGCCCGTGGCGTCTTCCGCGCACCTTCTACTCGCCGGCTGTGGCTCCTGATCGCCAGCATGAAGATTTCGCCATTGCCATTGTGGAGCCAGTTCCCCTGCCTGAGGAAATCCTTTTCTTCAGAAACATGGTCAATAACTTTGTTGTTCATACTCTTGGGCGCGCTGTTTTGGATGCTCAGCCATGGATTCAATGCGTAGGACTCTTTCGTTTCAATAGTCCTTTTGCTAGGCAAGCTCTCGTCGACCATCTGCCTTTTGATCTTGGCAACGACAGATTTGTTAGATTTGTGCCACATGACGAGGGTGTCAACTATAGAGCTATCCAAGGTTTTAGAAGAGGCTGGGTCATGATTGTTGGAATCCCCTTGGACTAAAGGCGCACTCAGTATATTTCGGATGCTATCAGTACCTTTGGTCGTTTCCACCATTGGCACCAGGATGATCCCCTGCTCGTGCGCACTCTGGCTTATGTTTCTTTCCCTGCAACTACTCTGGTGCCTAGAGATGTAGTGTATCGGGAGTTTGCAGACTTTGGTGGTTCCCGCATCTCTTGGTCTGCACCAATATACATCTTCTCTGCGGATTTCGCTGACATTCTGCCACCAGATGAGGACCCGATGCCTTTGGATGGCAACCCGCATCCGCTACCTGGACATCTTCAGTTTCATAACCACAACTGGGTTATGCCAGAGTTCCCTGAGATTGGATGGGATGAATTGCCTCCGCAGCAGCATGCCCATGAACCACATCATCAGAATGATCCTCATGACGAGCCGCCCAATCTCCAGCAAGAATTGGTGGAGGAAAATCAAGTTGTGGAACAGTCGCAGGAATCTATGGTCTTGCAAGTTTCTAATGATTCAGTTAACAACATGCCTGTGGATGATTTTGTCATGGTCCAGCAACCTGGGGCTCCCTTGCAGCCTCCACTGCACATTGGTCAGGTGATTACAGTGTTTGGACCTGTCTTGCCGCCTGATATGCTGTATCAACGATCTTTCCAGAAGATGATGCCTTGGCTCTGTTTTTCTGAAATTCCAGAGTTCAGACTCAGGTCTGGATTTGGTTCTATTTTGCTTTCTAGTAAGTTTTGGGAGGTCTCCTTCAATATGCATGCTCGTAACAATGACGTACAGCTGGTGCTTGGCACTCCAAAGGTCAATGCTTCTCTGCTCACTCAAGCAAAGAGGCCAGTGGCTCGGGCTCTATGTTTCGATGATATCTCTGAACCTATAAACGAGTCCTTTGAGTTCAAAGCACCAGCACCAAGGGTCACCCTGAAACGTGATCGCAAGAAGAAGGGTGTTCCATTGGTGGATACGGAGGTTCGTCGTAGTGCATGTCTCAGTGCTCTGAGGGGTGGTTTCCGACACACTACTTCGCCTGGTCTGACCAGGCCTCTGCACACTCTGAAGAAACGCAAGACAAAGTCGGCCAGGGCTGAGGAAGAATCTTCTGTCCCTCCACCAACTGCAATTTCTGATCTTCAGCGCATTGGGGCTCGCCTGCGCATTGCACCTGAGAAGATAACTGCGGATAAGCTTGTTGCTAATCCGACCCGTTCTGCAAGCTCCAACAGTTCTGATGATTGAGGGCATTAGTCTACTTTTTGGCCTATGGTGTGCCACATTAAACACCATCTATCTTTACTTATGTCCCTGTGTTATGAACTGTGTCATTTTGCTATGCTTAGCTGGTCGTGGATCATTTTGTGGTCTACTTTTGCTGCGTCTTATTATGGTTTGTAATGAATCAGACTGGATTTAAAGATTGGAAGGTTCTGTGTTGGAACGTGCGGGGTCTTAATTCAGAAGCACGCCAACTTGCTATCAAGCAGAAAACTGATGAAAGCGGTTGCTCAGTGGTTTGTCTTCAGGAAACTAAGTGCATGCACGTTGATCATAGATTCATTAGAAAGTTCTGTCCTCGACGCTTTGACA
Organism: Aegilops umbellulata; assembly: GCA_032464435.1. NCBI lineage: Eukaryota > Viridiplantae > Streptophyta > Magnoliopsida > Poales > Poaceae > Aegilops > Aegilops umbellulata. The sequence goes on along the minus strand of CP136060.1, from coordinate 10,822,324 downwards.
ATTTTGTTTTTGTGCCTTCGGTTGGTGCTTCTGCTGGGATGGTTGTTATCTGGAATTCTTCTTTTTTTGAAAGCAACCTAATTGTGGCCAAATCTTTTGGAATTATCGTGGAATTCCTTTCCAAACATACTTCTGAAGTTTGGAAGCTAGTGACAGTTTATGGCCCGTGTCAGAGTCCTGAGCGTGATGAGTTTGTGAAATGGTTATATAATCTGGACATTAATTGTGATGATAAATGGCTCCTTTTGGGAGATTTCAACTTTATGAGATCTATTGATAACCGCAACTTGCCAGGTGGCAATGTTAATGACATTTTTCTGTTCAATGAAATCATAGGGCATTTGGGGCTTATTGAGTTACCAATTAAGGGAAGGCAGTTAACTTGGTCCAATATGCAGTCTCAGCCCCTTCTTGAACAACTCGATTGGTTCTTCACCTCGGTTGCTTGGACAGTTGACCACCCAAACACTTTAGTTTTGCCTCTTGCGCGTTCGGCATCGGATCATGTCCCTTGTGTTGTTACAATTGCCACGGCCATCCCTAAAGCTAGAGTCTTCCGTTTTGAAAACTACTGGGTTGAATTGCCTGGCTTTCTTGAGTGTTTGGCACAGGTTTGGGACAGCACGGCGCGTAAGTCATCGGCTGCTTTGACAATATCTGCCAAGTTCAAAGCGCTCAGACATGCTTTAAAACAATGGCATTTGAAGCTATCTATAGTTAAAGCTTTAATTGCTGATTGTAACAAAGTTATTCTTTATTTTGATGAGCTGGAGGAGATTCGGCCTTTAAGTTGGCTGGAATTCAATTTTAGGAGAATAGTTAAGTTGCACTTGTAGGATATTTTGCACTGGCAATATGTTTATTGGAAGCAGCGTTGCACGATCCGGAGCATCAAGGTTGCAGAAGAAAATTCAAAATTTTTTCATGCTATGGCCACCGAAAGATATCGAAGAAATACTATTTCATCAATCAAGAATGCTGTGGGGGAGGTGGTTTCTGATCACCAATTGTTGGCGGGCATGTTTTGGGCTGACTTCAATAATCGCATGGGACATGCAAAAGGCATTCAAATGGGTTTTGATCTAACCAATTTAATTCAGTAGGTTGATGGGTTGGACGATCTGTCTTTACCCTTCACGGATTCTGAGGTTGATACTGTAATTAATCAGATGCCTCCTGACCGTGCGTCGGGCCCGGACGGTTCCACAGGCCTCTTTTTAAAGAAGTGTTGGACTATTCTCAAGGGGGATTTTATGCAACTCCTCAATGAATTCTACGAGGGGAGGTGTAATTTGGAATGTCTCAATAATTCCTTAATCACCTTAGTCCCCAAGAAGTTAAGTCCAGAGGTAGTTGGGGGCTTCAGGCCAATTTCTCTAATCAACACGTGTCTAAACTTCCTGACGAAGTTGCTGGCCAATCGTCTGCAAAGGGTGATCCTGCGATGCATCCATCGTAATCAGTATGGTTTTCTACGTTGTAGATCTATTCAAGACTGCCTTGCTTGGTGTTTTGAATATATCCATCAATGCAAAGCTTCTAAGCGGCCCATCATTCTCCTCAAGCTTGATTTCACTAAGGCTTTTGATACTATCGAGCATGAGGCCATCCTCAAAATCCTACGTTGCAAGGGTTTTGATTCTCGTTGGACAGGCTGGGTTAATAGTATTCTGTCCACGGGCTCCTCGTCTGTTCTTTTAAATGGTGTGCCGGGTAAACACTTTGTATGCAGATCGGGAGTACGTCAAGGAGATCCATTATCTCCGCTGTTATTCATCATCGCAGTGGACTTGCTTCAGTCTGTAGTCAATGAGATGTGTTCCAGGGGAATTCTCACTTTACCAATTCCAACAAACTCCCAAGATTATCCGATAGTTCAATATGCGGATGACACGCTGATTGTCTTGCCTGCGATCGACGATCAGCTGCTCGCTTTTAAGGAGATGCTCTCAACGTTTGCTGCGTCAACCGGTTTGCACGTTAACTTCAGCAAGTCTTCCCTCATTCCACTCAATATGACGGATGAGGAGGGCGCTCGGGTTGCCGGCCTCCTAGGATGTGATTTAGGATCTATGCCTTTCACGTACCTAGGTTTGCATATGGGCACTTCTCGCCCCACGATCTATGATTTGCTTCCACTGGTGGATCGAATTGAATGAAGACTGTCTGCTTCCTCGTGTCTTCTCAATCAAGGCAGTCGCCTCCAATTGCTTCAGTCAGTGCTTTGTTCGATGCCAATCTACTTTCTGTGCACGCTTTCGCTCCCTAAGGGGATTTTGCAACAGATTGAGAGAATCATGCGGCAATGTTTGTGGAGAGGCAACACTGATAATCCGAGACAATCCTTAGCTGCTTGGGATCGGGTCTGTCGCCCTAAGAAGTGTGGTTGTTTGGGAGTGCTAAATTTGGGAATCCAAAATGAAGCCTTGTTACTCAAGCACCTGTTCAAGTTCCTTAACAGAATGGACGTACCTTGGGTAACCTTAATTTGGGACACGTATTACACTGCTTCGCCACCGCAAGTTACGCAAAGTTGTGGGTCTTTTTGGTGGAGGGATGTCTTTAAATTGTACACCAATTTCTGCAAGATAGCTGTCCCTGAGGTACATGCTGGCAACACGGTGATATTCTGGCTTGATCGATGGTAGTTCGGAAATAATGTGGTCCTTTTGTGTGACCGTTTCCCTAGGCTACATTCTTTTGTCATCAATGACACTATCACTATCAGGGAGTTTGTGGAGCTTCTAGAGATCTCCGACCACTTTCATTTGCCGCTGTCGCAGGAAGCATATAATGAACTGCTTCAGCTTCAGGAGCTTCTGCCCTTAGTCAACTTGGATGATGAGGGCAAGGACATATGGAAGTGGCCATCTAAGTCTGGGGATTTCAAGTCAAAGATTTATTATGAGTCTTGTTTCTCACATCTGGTGGTTGATCCGATATTCAAATGGATTTGGAAATGCGCTTGCACGCTGAAGTTCAAGGTGTTTGGCTGGCTTCTTTTAATGGACCGCTTAAACACCAGAGACATGATGCAACGTAGGAGCTGGATAATTCAGGATGATACGTGTGTTCTTTGCCTCTCTGCAGCACAAGAGGATCGTGAACATCTTTTCTTCACCTGCAACTTCAGTCAAAGAGTGTGGAATTACCTTGGGATCTCTTGGGACGCTCAACACAATCAAAACACATATGACATGGCTATTGCTGCTAGGAGGGACTTTGGTCATCCATTCTTCTCTGAGGTGGTTTTTACTGCTACTTGGAACATCTGGATCCAACGGAATGGGAAGATCTTTAGGAATGAGAGACCCACCTTCAATGCTTGGAGGAGGAGCTTCATTCATGATATTTCCTTACTTGCACATAGAATCAGATGTAAATATAGGGATAGTCTAATGTCTTGGGTAGCTTCCCTCTCATAGTTCTTTTGTAAGTATTGCCCTCTTACTTGCATCTTTTTTTTTGTAAATATGTACTCTTATTCGCTATTATTCAATAAATCACTGTGAGGCTGTTGCCTTGCAGTACATAGTCAAAAAACAAGTATGTTATCGTCGGCTCCGTTCAGACATGCCTTCGTCGAAACTTTGCCTGTCTTCGGGTCCAACTCCCCCCATGCACATAGAACCAACTCCTGCACCTGGGGGGCCAGCTCTTAGTAACCGGACTGACACCTGCATCCTCCATCTCTTTCTCAGACTTATCCCACTTAGGCATTGCCACCGCGTAGCCACCTGGCCCCAGCTTATGGAACTTATCCTTTTTTCGGCATTCTTCTTGTTTATTCTCGACCGTTCCTTAGCTAATTCTGAATCCTTGAATTTCACGAAATCGTCCCAATGAGCACTTTGATTCTCTAGTATCCCCTCGAATACTGGAGTCTTCCTTCCTCCCTTGGCGTACTTCTCCCATTCACATCTCTTGTGGTTCTTGAATGCAACTGCCATCTTCCTAAAAGCAGCGTCCTTGACTTTCTGCACATCTGCTTCTGTGAAATGATCTGGTACGGTGAAATGTTCCATGAGAGTATCCCAAAGCAGTTTTTTTACTGCCGTCGACAAAAGTAACATTTGGACGTGGCTTTGCTGGCTCTCTCCATTCTTGAAGGGAGCTCGGGAGTTGGTCCTTCACAAGAACTCCGCACTGACGAACGAACTTGTCCGCAATCTTCTTAGGCGCTAATGGTTCGCCATTAGGTTTGAATGCCTCGATATTGTACTTTACGCCCTCCTTCAACTTTTTGTTCGGGCCTCGTTTCGTCCTTTTGCCTGAAGATTTGCTCGATCCGGATGGCTGAAAGAAGAAAGATCGATTCGTTAATATATCTTCAACTCATTTAAAACATGTGATGATCACCAGATTCCTGCTTATATAAATATATATACCTCGCTGGTGTTTGTTGTTTCAGGATCAACATGTTCTTCGTCATCGTCATAATCGTAGTTCATGACTTCATCAATTCGGTCGTCGCGATCAAATATCATATCACCCTCTCCGGTGTTGTTTACAAATTCGGAGCTGTCATAATCTTCTTCATTCTGATCATCATCTGGCCCGCGTATCATATCGAACCTGGTCTGTTCTCTCTCTCTGTCGGTATTGTCCGCCATAGCTTTTATTTAACTATGCCAAAATAAATATAAAACAATTTAGTATAATCTCGAATAATAGATATAATCTCGAATACATCGTCTCGAATAATAGATATAATCTCGAATAATAGATTTAATCTCGAATACATCGTCTCGAATAATATATAATATTGAATAGTACATCACTGGCTAGGTAGCTAATTAAAGATCGAATACTACAGAAGAATCTAGGACACTCGCGGTTCCTGCGACGCAGGCGGTGGACACCCAAAGAGAAGGAACCCTCACAGGATCATAGCTGAAGTGAGATTCCTGAAGAAACTGCCAGGTATTGGAGAACCTGCCGCCCTCTAACGCAACCATGTAGCGATGGACGTGCTCGTCCTCCTCCCTGACACGACGACGTACCACCTCCGGCGGGGCCGGCTCCCTCCGCACCGAAACTGGCCCACGCGAACGTCACCAAACGAGATCAGGGTCGACGAAGGGACCCGGGGCCGGGTTCCTCATCAAGCGGCGCGCCCCTCCAGGCAGCACCTCCCAGTGCCAGCCCGGCGGAGCCCAGTCCCGGACATGGGTCAGCTGGACGTCGTCCCGGACATGTCGACGGCGAGGATGCGGACCGGGCATCGTCGACAACAAATACTATATGTCGCAAAAGTAAAGTAACATTTTTTAAATGATGGATATTGTGATGATTTCATATATGCAAATTCTAAATTTTATAACTAAAAATTTAAGAAACTTAAAAAACATCGATCATCGTCTAACAATTTGAAATTAATCTAATTCATCTAGCTAGCTAAAACTAACATTTCCAAAATTTCTAACATTTCTATATAACTAACATTTCTATAACATTTGACATTATATATATTATAACTAACATTTCTATATACTATTTGACATTAATCTAATCTAATTAATTAATTCATCTAAAACTTTGTATGAAAAACAGAAAAACAGAAAAAACTAAAAGCTAAAAACAGAAAAATTGTGTGTCTGTGTGTGCGTGTGTAGTGTGTGTGTGCATGTAGTGTGTGTGTGTGCGCTACGGTCGGCGCTGGTGCGCGGTGTGGCTTTGATCGATTGGAGGGAGGAGAGGGGCCGGGGGAGGGGCTCACAGCGCGCGCGGGCAAGGTCGAGGCGACGACGACGGCGAGGCGAGGTCGATCCAAAGGCGACGACGACGGTGAAGCGAGGGGATCGGCGACGGGCCGGTGCGGCGACCGGGACGGCGACGGGCCGGTGCAGCGACAGGCCGGCAACGGGGGCGCCGCGGAGTCGACGGGGACGACGAGACGAGGACGGGGGCGTCGCGGAGTCGACGGGGACGACGCGACAGGGGCGGCGACGGTGCGGGATGGGGCGGCAGCAGAGAGAAGTGGGAGATGAGAAACTGAAAATTTTCGAAGTGTTTCTTATATAGGGGACACCTTTAGTACCGGTTGGAGCCACCAACCGGTACTAAAGGCCTGTTTTCGCCAGGCCAAGCGGCGGGAAGCGACCCCCTTTAGTACCGGTTGGTGGCTCCAACCGGTACTAAAGGCCCCCCCTTTAGTACCGGTTGGTGCCACGAACCGGTACTAAAGGGGGGTGTGCTGCCAGGCGAGGGGCGCAAAGTTTAGTCCCACCTCGCCTAGCGAAGGGCAGCCGCACTGGTTTATAAACCCAGCCGCGGCTGCTCCTTCGAGCTCCTCTCAAATGCAGGCCTTGTGGGCCTACCTGTGCTGTGCTGCCCCGTGGGCCTACTCGGCCTTTGCGGGCCTGCATCCTGGCCCAACAACGGGTTGGGTTTCTAGTCGTATGCAGGCCGCTCTATCCTAGTAGGCGGGTTTTTTTATTTTTTTTGCTTTATTTATTTTTGAGTTGTTTTTTTTGTGTATTTAGAGTTTCTTTGTGAATATTTTTGCTTTAGGTACAAAAGATTACAAACTTTCTGTTAGTGCCCGTAGTTTTCAAATTTGAATAGTTTAAATTTTGAATTATTTGAAATTAGTGTGAATCACTAGTTTGTGAATAACTTAACTTTAAAAATCAGTAAAGGCATGAAAGAATTTGTTTGCACATAAAGTTTCTTCGCGTTTCAAATGCCAAAACACATAATTAACTACCCTAACTATTATAGAGATTCCCTTCTGGGTGTGAAACACAGAAGAAAGTGATGATAGCTAGTGAAGCCGATCACATCCCAGATATTTGGGTGTGAAACTTTTTCTTCGCGTGTGTCCCTTTGCACCGTAACCATGGAAAATCTTCATCATTTAACGGGATGCTCGGGTCAATATTCACTGTGAATGGAGCAATTTCATCAAACTTTTCATAATCTTCTGACATGTCTGTCTTGTCATCCACTCCCACGATGTTTCTCTTCCCAGAAAGAACTATGTGCCGCTTTGGCTCATCGTACGATGCATTCTCTTCCTTATCTTTTCTTTTTCTTGGCTTGGTAGACATGTCCTTCACATATAAAACCTGTGCCACATCATTGGCTAGGACGAATGGTTCGTCTGCATACGCAAGATTGTTGAGATCCACTATTGTCATTCCGTACTGCGGGTCTTCCGTTACCCCGCCTCGTGTCATATTGACCCATTTGCACTGAAACAAAGGGACCTTCAAACCACGTCGATAGTCAAGTTCCCATATGTCCTGTATATAACCATAATATGTTTCCTTTCCCGTCTTGGTTTCTGCATCAAAGCGGACACCACTGTTTTGGTTGGTGCTCTTCTTATCTTGGGCGATCGTGTAAAATGTATTACCATTTATCTCATACCCTTTGAAAGTCATTATATTCGAAGATGGTAACTGGGACAGCAAGTACAGGTCATCTTCAATAGAGGTGTCATGCATGGTACGTGCTTGCAACCAGCTGGCGAAACTCCTGGTTTGTTCACGTGTAATCCAGTCATCAGACCGCTCCTGGTGTTTGGAGCGTAGCAAATTCTTGTGTTCATCCATATACGAAGCCACCAAGGCGGAATTCTGTAGAACTTTGTAGTGTGCTTCAGTGAGAGAATGTCCGTCCATACATATTATTTGTTCCCCTCCTAGCGTGCCTTTTCCATCCAGTCCGCCCTTATGCCGCGATTCAGGAACACCAATCGGCTTAAGGTCAGGAATAAAGTCAATACAAAACTCAATGACCTCCTCATTTTGACGGCCCTTGGAGATGCTTCCTTATGGCCTAGCATGGTTATGAACATATTTCTTTAAGACTCCCATGAACCTCTCAAAGGGGAACATATTGTGTAGAAATACAGGACCCAAAACGTTAATCTCTTCGCACAGGTGAACTTGGACGTGCGTCATGATGTTGAAGAAGGATGGTGGGAACACCAACTCGAAACTGACAAGACATTGCACCAAATCATTCTGTAACCTTGGTATGATTTCTGGATCGATTACCTTCTGAGAGATTGCATTGAGAAATGCACATAGCTTCACAATGGCTAATCGAACGTTTTCCGGTAGAAGCCCCCTCAATGCAACCGGAAGCAGTTGCGTCATAATCACGTGGCAGTCATGAGACTTTAGGTTCTGGAACTTTTTCTCTGCCATGTTTATTATTCCCTTTATATTCGACGAGAAGCCAGACGGTACCTTAATACTGAGCAGGCATTCAAAGAAGATTTCCTTCTCTTCTTTGGTAAGAGCGTAGCTTGCATGACCCTGATGTATGCCGTCTTTTCCGTGCATACGTTGCTGGTCCTCCAGTGCCTCAGGTGTATCTTTTGTCTTCCCATACACGCCCAACAAGCCAAGCAGGGTCACACAAAGATTCTTCGTCACGTGCATCACATCGATTGCGGAGCGGACCTCTAGGTGTTTCCAACAGGGCAGGTCCCAAAATATAGATTTCTTCTTCCACATGGGTGCGCGTCCGTCAGCGTCATTCGGAACAGGTTGTCCACCAGGACCCTTTCCAAAGACCACCTTCAAATCCTTGACCATATCATGTACATCAGCACCAGTACGGTGGCCAGGCTTCGTCCAGTGATCCGCCTCACCTTTGAAATGCTTGCCTTTCTTTCTTACGGGATGCCTGCTCGGAAGAAATCGACGATGTCCCAGGTACACATTCTTCTTACAATTAGCCAAATATATACTGTCGGTATCGTCCAAACAGTGCGTGCATGCGCGGTATCCCTTGTTTGTCTGTCCTGAAAGGTTACTGAGAGCAGGCCAATCATTGATGGTCACGAACAACAACGCCTTTAGGTCAAATTCTTCCCCCATGTGCTCATCCCACGCACGTACACCTGTTCCATTCCACAGTTGTAAGAGTTCTTCAACTAATGGCCTTAGGTACACATCAATGTCGTTACCGGGTTGCTTAGGGCCTTGGATGAGCACTGGCATCATAATGAACTTCCCCTTCATGCACAACCAAGGAGGAAGGTCATACAAACATAGAGTCACAGGCCAGGTGCTATGGTTGCTGCTCTGCTCCCCAAAAGGATTAATGCCATCTGTGCTTAGACCAAACCATACGCTCCTCGCGTCATCTGCAAACTCCTTCCCGTACTTTCTTTCGATTTTTCTCCACTGCGACCTGTCAGCGGGTACTCTCAACTTTCCGTCTTTCTTACGGTCTTCTCTGTGCCATCGCATCGCCTTGGCATGCTCTTTGTTTTGGAACAAACGTTTCAACCGTGGTATTATAGGAGCATAACACATCACCTTGGCAGGAGTCTTCTTCCTGGGGCGCTCGCCCTCGACATCACCAGGGTCATTGCGGCTGATCTTATAGCGCAACTTTCCAAATCCCTTGTCAGATACACCATTCTCTGCCTTCCATTGCAGCAATTCCAGTGTGGTGCCCAGCTTTTTCTTGTCACCTACGCAATTTGGGTACAACAATTTTTTGTGATCCTCTAACATGCGCTGCAACTTCTTCTTCTCCAAATCACTTCCGCACTTTCTCTTTGCATCGGCAATGGCCCGACCTAGATCATCAACGGGCTCATCTGATGCCTCTTCTTCAGCTTCTTCCCGCATTGCCGGCTCAGCTTCTTCCTGCATTACCGGCTCAGCTTCTTCCCCCATTGTTGTATCATCATATTCAGGGAACCCATGGCCAGGATAGCTGTCGTCGTCCTCTTCTTCTTCATTGTCTTCCATCATAACCCCTCTTTCTCTGTGCTTGGTCCAAATATTATAGTGGGGCATAAAACCGGACTCAAACAGGTGGACGTGAATGGTTCTTGACGTAGAGTAATTGTGACCATTCTTACAGCCAACACATGGACAAGGCATAAAACCATCCGCCTGCTTGTTTGCCTCAGCCGCAATCAGAAAAGTATGCACGCCCTCAACGAACTGGGGAGAGCATCGGTCATTGTATATCCATTGCCGGCTCATCTTCATTACACAACACCGAATAGACCAAATTAATACAAGTTCATACAACACTTAAATGCAACAAACAAACAACTCTCTAGCTAAAGCATTTAAATGCTACAACAAATGCGATCAAGATCGCAACTAAGGTAACAATGGATCCAACAGCATAATGATACCAAGCCTCACTATCGATGGCATATTTTCTAATCTTTCAATCTTCAAGCGCATTTTCTCCATCTTGATCTTGTGATCATCGATGACATCGGCAACATGCAACTCCAATTCCATCTTCTCCCCCTCAATTCTTTTCAATTTTTCTTTCAAGTACTCGTTTTCTCTTTCAACTAAATTTAACCTCTCGACAATAGGGCCGGTTGGAATTTCCGGTTCACATACCTCCTAGAAAAAATTTCTATGTCAACTTGATGGGCATAATTTGTCATAAACACGAAATGCAACTAGTTTTAAAAGAGAATATATATACCACATCCGAATCATAACAAGGACGAGGGCCGACGGGGACAGATATCAAAACCATGGCACTATATGTATAACAAACAACGTACGGGTAAGATAATTATACGAGTAACTATATATCCAAATCACACAAACATCAATTTTTATATAAAATTTCATGAACAAAGAGGCTCACCACAAGGTGGTGCTGGCGACGGGATGGTGCGGGCGATCGACGGTGGTTACGACGGAGATTTAGAAGGCACTAAGTAAACCACACCTACATATGCAAACTAAGTGTTATTTTTGACCTCAAATTGCATATAAATCAAATACTAGCACATATATATATATCCTCCCAAATTACTAAACTCACAAATTAATCACTATATAAAGCATTGCAAGAGTAAATCTAGCAATGAGAGATGAAAGGACAAAGTTGCTAACCTTTGTGGTCATTTCAATGGATGGGGGCCTTCAAATCTTGACAAAATTTGGGCAAAATGTGTGATGAGCTCGAGAGGAAGAGGGGAAGAACAGAGAGGAGAGGGGAAAGGGGAAGAACGGAGTGAGCTCGGGTGGACAAAGGGTTTATGTAGGACGACCTTTAGTACCGGTTCGTGCCAAGAACCGGTACTAAAGGGGCTGGAGGGGCCCCAGTCTGACAACATCCTGCCACCACTCTCATTAGTACCGGTTCATGGCACGAACCGGTGCTAAAGGTTCGCCACGAACCGGTACTAATGAAAGCGGCCTGGCTAGCCATTGGAACCGACACTAATGTATACATTAGTGCCGGCTCAAATACAAACCGGCACTAATGTGCTTCACGTTTGACCCTTTTTCTACTAGTGCAAAGGCGCTGGTGGGCTGGGCTGATCGGGTGGCCGAGGCCCAGTTGTGGGTTGGGGCCTTTTGTTTTCTCTTGTTTGTTTTGGCTTTTCTCCTTTTCTTATTTTTCTTTATTTCTCTTCGGTTTCTTTTAGTTGCTGCTTATTCTAGCGTTAACAATACACCAAAGTGGCACCTAAATTGATGTTACCAATTATGCCACTGCCACATCAATTTGCTACTCAAACTAACATAGTTTTGTAATTATTTATTATTTAACAGTGTTTAAATAATAATTTTTGCTTCTGTTTTATTCATCTTATAGTATTTAAATATTTTACAAGAGTGTGGTTCCTTCACCAACATTTAGTATGGATTATTTGCCACAAACCGAACATTTTAGTTTTAATGCTTCAAAACTTTTGTTGTTTGCCTTATTTTGAGTTTGAATTTTGAATCGGTTTTGATATAACGCGAGATTAACAAAAGTAATCGAGGTGACGTGGCATCATTAGCGGAGGTTCACTGTAGCTTAACTACCCGGGCGTCACACCGCACCAAATGCTGGCGAACCCATGTTGCTATACATATCGGCAACACATCAGGTGGTGAGCGCCGTGCTCGTCGTCGAAAGAGAACAGGACGGACACAAATTCCCAGTTTAAAAACCAGTATACTACGTATCTACTGTCCTCACACCATGGAAATCCCGGTACCCCCACTACCAAAAGATAGCATACGTGGTCTTCATGGCACCCCGCAAGCTACGACACTACTTCCAGGAGTGTTCAATCATGGTGGCTTCTGAGGTCCCAATCAATGACATAATAAACAACCGCGATGCCATGGGACGGATCGCCAAATGGGCCATAGAGCTACTTCCATTTGACATAACATACAAGCCATGCCGAGCCATCAAATCCCAAGTGTTGGCTGACTTCGTCGCCAAATGGACAGAGGTCGAACTACCTAAAGACTACGGCGCATATTCCAATTGGGTCATGTATTTTACGGCTCCAAAATGTTGGCGGGGCTAGGAGTGGGCATCGTGTTAACGTCTCCCACTGGATATGTCGTCCAGTATGTACTCTAGATATTATACATAGATTCCAACAACGCAGCCGAATAGGAGGCCTTATTGCATGGTCTTCGGATGGCAGCATCCATGGGCATACAATACCTGGAGGTGCGTGGGGACTCAAACCTCGCAATATCTCAAATAAACGGAGACTTTGATGCCAAAGATCCAAAAATGGCAGCTTATCGTAACGCCGTCTTAAAAATGTCGGCTCGGTTCGAGGGGCTCGAATTTCATCACGTCGCCCGAGAAGCTAACCAGGCGACAGACTACCTTGCTCGCGTTGGCGCTAAGCACGACCCCATCCCACCTAACATCTTCCTGGAAAGGCTTTTCAAGCCATCTGTGGTGTGGCAAGGGGAGGGCGGGAACAACAGTCCAGATCCGAATACAACCCCAAATCCTGAACACACCGATAGTATCGGGGGCTCAGTTACCGAAAAACACCGTCGGCCCATCTCATTATGGCAGTCATTGCCCCATGGGCCGAACCCTTCTTGGCCTACATTAATAGGAAGGAGCTTCTCGAAGACCAGAATGAGGCTCGTCGCATTGTCCGACGTTCGAAGGCCTACAAGGTCCACGACGGAGAGCTCGGCAAGAAAAGTACTACCGGAGTACTTCAACGTTGTATCTCCGAAGAAGAGGGGCGGTAGCTTTTGGCGGAAATTCACTCTGGTCTCGGTGGACACCACACCACAACTCGGTCCCTTGTTAGCCAGGCCTTCCGCACTAGGTTTTATTGGCCGACAGCCTGAGCAGACGCGCATGACCTTGTCCAACGCTGCATCGGATGCCAACTCTTCGCCAACCAAAGCCACATGCCCCCAACTGCCTTACAAACTATCCCCATCACTTGGCCTTTCGTGGTCTGGGGACTGGACATGGTCGGACCCCTTAAAGGGGGAAGACATAAGAAAAAATACTTGCTGGTCATGGTAGATAAATTCACTAAGCGTATAGAGGCCAAACCGGTTAAAACGGCCAAGGCCGGACCAGTGATAGATTTCATATCCGATGTTGTGCACCGCTATGGTGTTCCACACAACATCATCACCAATAACGGCTCCAATTTCACAGCCGACAAGGTAAAAACCTGGTGTGCTAATCTGGACATTAAACTCGATTATGCCTCCGTCTATCACCCACAAACAAATGGTCAAGTCGAACGAGCCAATGGTCTCATTATGAGCGGCATTAAACCCAGACTAGTGCGGTCTTTGAAAGAATCAGACAAGCACTGGGTCGAGGAGCTCGACTCCGTACTTTGGGGGCTGCGGACCACGCCCAATCACACTACCAAATACAAACCCTTTTTCATGGTGTACGGTGCAGAGGCTGTGTTACCCTGCGACATTATTCATGACTCACCTCGAGTGCGCATGTATGAAGAGAGAGAAGCCGAGCTTGATCGGCAGGACAACTTAGATGCCCTAGAGGAGGAGCGCGACGTCGCAAAAGCCCATTCCGCATTTTATCAACAGCAGGCCCGAAGATATCAAAGCAGAGAAGTACGGGCCAAAACTTATAATGTTGGCGAACTAGTTCTACGCTTGCCGGAGAAGAAAAATGATAAACTCAAGCCCAAGTGGGAGGGTCCCTTCATCATCGACGAAGTTCTCACCGGAGGAGCGTACCGCCTGCGTGATGCCTCAGACAATCACTTAGAGCCGAACCCATGGAACGCGCCAGACTCCGTAGATTCTATGCCTAGCACCGAAATCTTTGTTCGTCCCCTTCTCCCTACTATATACCCTATTTTTTCTCTCTTTTTGCTTTCCTTTTCTTTTTAGCCTTAAAGCTTTCGCGCGGCTCAACTGCGCACTTGTGATGTATACATCTTTAAATATGTATGTCCATTATACCTGGGGGCTTCTGGGATAGAAGCTTTGTATTATTATTCCTTGAGCATCACGCTCTTCACATATGAGTTTTTCCATATGTACCTTTTCTTCGCCACTATATGCATCGATATGACTTAAGTTTTGGCCAAGCTGGGTTGCCTGGATCCTGTGCTTATGCCCTACATTCCCGTTAGTTCGGCTAGGGCATAAAGGGAGCACCTCTGTGATTGTTACTGTCGGGTCATCCGGATGTGTACCTCAGACTGGGTGAAGCCGAAAGCTAGTGTTCTTAAGGGAATATTCGGTCGGTGAATTAAAGACGTTTTTGGCACTCACCCATTGTGAACCCCCAGAAGATATACACACTGTGATTTTCACATCACACTTCGGACATGTATACTAATACATGCACACCCAGGGAAAGGAACCCTTAATGGAACTATTCTCTCTGGAAGATGTTTCTTACTATCTCAATGTAATATAACATAGCTAGCCGGATACAACTTGTTTATTCAAGCAACTATGACTCCTACGCCCAGTTTCCGCGTATACCCCGGTCTATTCGGTCGTGCGGGTATTCGGAAACACTCCGCACCTTTGGTCCGGAGGTTGAAGCGAAAAGGTCTGCCATGACAAATGATATACAATTCAGCTAGAGTTCCACATGTCGAGGAAAGTACATAGTCACTTGGACTCAAACACTTCCTCCTCTATACCGTCCAACAGGCAGTCTAACTTACAATCCTTTTGGGAATATTTCGCGGCCACCTCTACTTGGTCATACACTAAACTAACGGGAATTTCTTCCCCATGTGACCCTAGCGGTCCAACCCGGGCCATGTGATTAGGATCCAGCTTGGTATATCGCGTTTTCACCATGGCCGAGGCCTCTCGCGCACCCTCTCGGCAGGCCGATATCTTCCATAGTCGGATACGCCGCCGCGCTCCCTTGAACAGCTCTACAAGCTCCTCCATACTTCCTGGAGAAGAGGCGGATGGCCATAAAGCCTTGGCAGCACTCCGCATGGCCAGCCGAGCATGCTCGTGCACTTGCGACAGCCTTTGCAACAGATCACTTGATGATCTGGACACCTCCTCTTCAGGACGGCCCGTCAATATACTTGCCATCATAACTACATCAGTTCCATTTATCTCCGAACTACTTTAAAAATAGTTCAGACACATACTAAATATGCCACCCCGCAGCCTCTTGTTCTCCTTTATAGAATCGGCTAGCTTGCAATCCTAGAGTTGGTTTTTCTCAACAATGAACTGCTTCAGCACACGCTCGCCCGCAGCATGTAGCCTTTTGGCTTCTTGTTCATTCGCTTGCGCGAGTTCCAGCGCCTCCTTGAGTTCCTCTGTCAATTATGTAATGGTATAGGCAACACTGCTACTCCCTCCTTCCATGTATATAGGGCCTAATATGTTTTTCGAGGCTAACTTTGACCAAATATTAGAGCAATAATATATGACATGCAACTTACACAAAGCTCGCCGTTAGATTCGTGTGTGAAAGGAGCTTTCAATGACATATTTTTCACATTCTGCATGTCATGTACTATTAATCTTGTCAATAGTCAAAGGCGGTCTTAAAAAATGAATTAGGCCCTATATAGATGGAAGGAGGGAGTAGCATTAATGGAATATAATTATATTTTCTCGATGTAGGGGAATATTACCAGGTGACGCCTTCTTGGATTTCTCCAGTTCGGCGGCGACAGGAGTTAGCTGTGTCTGACACCTTTTTAGCTCTTGGGCTAGCAGTACATTCTTCTCCATAAGAGCCTGGTTATAAAACGATCCTCAAATTAGTTGTACCAACTACTTTAAGTCTCGGGGGCTACTGGCACATGGTTATCATATTTTGGGCACAGTAAACTTACCTGCGCATCTGTTAAATGCTGCTTGGTCGCTTTGCTATGCCCGTTTCGAGCAGCTCAGACGTATGCGTCAGCCGAGCTGAAGGCATTGAATGCCTCTTCCGAGAATTCGGGGTCTCGTAAAATAGCCCTGCAGCGCCGATGGTTCATGGCGCTATCTACTTCCGAGTTGGTAACGGACATATTTTCCGAACCCTCGGTCGAAGGACAGTCCGGCATTGTTCCCGTATCGGCTCCCGTTTCTCTGGCGGGGTCTAAATCCCGGTTGTTGGGAGTACGGCTCGCCGGACCCTCGGACATAGTCCGGCGAACCTTTTTTCTGGTACAAGACAAACGCACAAGTTACAGATGGATGTGACTAATAAAGTATACCTTCAAATCCATACCTCTTCGACGAGGGACCGGTCGTGTCTTCACCGACCTTCCTTTTAGACGCCTTGCTCGGCGCTAGAGCCGTTCTCTTGGGAGTCACCCCCGGAGTAGCATGGCGTGCCGAACGCCTCTCCTTTGGAACACGAGGTAGTGCGGTAGGTGAGGCAGTGCGAGTAAACTCTTTCGAGGGAGATTTTTCTGGATGACTTACGTGGGAAGCAGGAAGAAGACCAGGATAATCGGCGATAATGGCCACTTCAGTGCCATCGTAGCTCGCCTGGTAGAACACCCCTTCCGCAACTACCACGAATATATCCTGATCCTGTTCAAATCCAGGATCCAGCTCCCGGTTGTGGTTCTCAGGCTGTGGGGCGGGGCTGTAAAGCCCCTCGGTGATTTTTCGCCAATGCTGTTATAAGCGGATTAGAAATTTATCAAAGATGATTCGGGAAGCGGAATGAGCGAAGCAGAAGGATTGGAGCTTACCCAACTTGGCGGATTATACATAGAATACCCATCTCTGCGATTGATTCATAGAAATTCCTCTTCCTCCTCTTTGAACAGCTCGACCAGTATCTTGGCTAGAGCGGCGGGTGTGTCCGGACCTTTTTGACCATAGCAGGAGGCGTCATCCTCCCCGTTGTAGTGCCACACTGGGAGCCCTCTATATTGAAGCGGCTGAACCCCTCGCGCTATGGAGGCCGCCATTACCTCAACTATTGTTAATCCGGACTGGGCGAGCATCTTTATCTTGCTCATGAGCTGACCAACTTCCGCACCGTCATCCTCTTCAAGACTCCGGGGACGCCAACTGTGGCGTTTCTTCAGCGAAACACTCAAAAATTCAGGAAGACCCTTTCGAACAGGATCAGGAAGCGCGACGTCCTCAGTGTAGAACCATTCGGAAGGCCATTCTTCAGATGCCTTCCTTGGTGTGCCGGACGGATATCTGGTATCGGCGATACGCCATACTTTGGCTCTGCCCACTTCAAATATTGACCCCTCATGATTGCGTGGGACAAGACAGAACAACTTCCTCCACAGCTCAAAATGGGCCTCAATGCCCAGAAATAATTTGCATAAAGCACATAACCTGCAATGTGTAGAATGGAGGCAGGGGTGAAGTTGTGCAGCTAGAGGCCATAATATTCCAGAAGCCCTCGGAGGAACGGATGGATTGGAAATCCGACGCCTCTTAACAGGTAGGGGACGAAACACACCCGCTCTCCCCCGGATGGATTGGGAAAGCCCTCTGCCTGAGTCTCACCATTGAAGGAAGCTAGCACCGCTCGAACATGGACTAGATCTACAAGGGGAAGAAATCCCTGCGTCTGCAGCTTCACCAATTGACTATGGGACACAGAACACCTCTCCCACCCGCCTTTCTCTAGGCCGGAACGGGAGGAGGAGCTGGGAATGCTAGCCATGCTGGAATGGTTTCTCCTAGGAGTCTCCGGGGATTTTCTCTACGTGGTGCCGAATGGATCTAGGATCTAATCTCTTTAAATAGGCGCTCTTCCCTGCATGGATGGGGTGTTATTTGCAAAAATGCCCTGACCTTCCACATTCTCCCAACATGTGGAAGACGAAGTTATTGAACGCGTAGAAGCCGAGGGGAGCGACATTGGATCAATGGCCGAATACATTACTTGGAGATCATTAAAGGAGGAACCCTCCTTGCAATGCCGAAGACAATTTGTGTGCCAAACACCTCGCTATTGAAGACTGGTTCGGGGGCTACTGAGGGAGTCCAGGACTAAGGGGTCCTCGGGAGTCCGGCCTGTTATCCATGGGCCGGACTGATGGGCTGTGAAGACATGAAGGCCGAAGACTGTACCCGTGTCCGGATTGGACTCTCCTTGGCGTGGAAGGCAAGCTCGGCGACCAACTATGAAGATTCCTTCTTATATAACCGACTCTATGTAACCCTAGATCTCCCCGGTGTCTATATAAACCGGAGGGAGCAGTCCGGAAAGGAGATACTCATTGCCATAGTCATACAGGCTAGGTCTCTAGGGTTTAGCCATTACGATCTCATGGTAGATCAACTCTTGTAACACTCATATTCATCAAGATCAATCAAGCAGGCAGTAGGGTATTACCTCCATAGAGAGGGCCCGAACCTGGGTAAACATCGTGTCCCCCGTCTCCTATTACCATCGACCTTAGACGCACAGTTCGGGACCCCCTACCCGAGATCCGCTGGTTTTGACACCGACAGCGTCCTCCGTCAGGGCTAAGGCCGCTGCTGCAGAACGGACATCTGCTGTGCCACTCTCGCCAGTTGCTTTCCCGAGGCAGATGTTGCTGCTGCCACCTGAGAAGCAAACGCGGGCGTTCGGGCTGCCTTGGCCGCCCGGTCGCAGATTGCGGCCTTGCTCATGCACCTTGGCCGCGCTCTCGCCGGAGTGGGCCACTGAAGTTGCCCTCACGACGTGGGTCCACGTGCCCATCTTTCACTGCCGACGATTGAACAGTGAAATGATATTTTGGGAGGGAGCTAGTGTGCTTGAGACGCCGGCTGTGGACTGTAGCCGACACACCTTCTCGCCTAAGCCATAGGCGTACTATACACCGATGGTGCTCCAGGATATTTTGTGCTGCATCTCACACGGTTGGTGATAATAAACTGTGTGGGGTCTACTTGATTTTTCATCTTGATTTGAATTACATAATGGGGTCACAGCGGCAATGGACGATGTTTGAATTGCTAAAACTTTTATCTGCAGTGAACATGCAACTATATGTGTGTCGTAAAAGAATTGGAATTATTCAAGGTTAATTTGAACATTTTACACATTAAATTCTAGTAAATCCAAAGCTCGTCTGAAATTTTTGAAACTTGGCATGCTGTCATGGAGCGGCATCAACATGTCGTGGTAAATTTTTTGTCCCATTTGGGGCAGGTTTGGGGATATGCTTGTCACAAACCAGAGCTTCTCACAACAAGCCTGATGGTTTCGGTAGGGAACATTTCACCTTTCTGGACGAAACGATATCCATTCCCTCTTCTCGATTTCAATTTTTTCCCTAGTGTCAACATAGAACAACAGGAGTGTTGTGTCAATTTTTGGGATTTTCGGGGTTCGTTTGGACATTTTTATGCATTAATTGAGTTTTCAATGCATTTATGTGCATAATTCAAATTTGAACTACATGCACATGCTCTAATGCATACAAATTGGTTGAAAATTCAAATATGTGTCCTAGGTTGCATGCTTAGGTCCCATGCAAGAAATGAGAATGAATGAATTTCAAACACCCTGCCACCGTCACTCGGCCGCAAACATTGAGATACCTTGTTTTAAAATTCTAGTAAATCCAAAACTCGTCTGAAATTCATGAAACTTGGCATGCTATCATGGAGCGGCATCAACATGCCATGGTAAACTTTTTGTCCCATTTGTGGCAGGTTTGGGTATATGCTTCTCACAAACCAGAACTTCTCACAACAAGAATGATGGTTTCGGTAGGGAATGTCCCACCTTTTGGGATGAAACGATATCCATTGCCTCTTATTGCTTTCAAATTTTTTCTCATGTCAACGTAGAACAACATGAGTGTTGTGTCAATTTTTGTGATTTTTCGGGGTTCATTTGGACATTTTTATGCATTAACTTAGTTTTCAATGCAATCATGTGCATAATTCAAATTTGAACTACATGCACATGCTCTAATGCATATAAATTGGTAGAAAAATTCAAATCTGTGTTCTTGGTTGCATGCTTAGGTCCCATGCAAGAAATGGGAATGAATGTCAAACACCCTGCCCGTCATTCGGCCACAAACATTGAGACACCTGGTTTTAAAATTCTAGTAAATCCAAAACTTGTCTGAAATTCATGAGACTTGGTATGCTATCATGGAGCGGCATCAACATGCCGTGGTAATTTTTTTGTCCCATTTGTGGCAGGTTTGGGTATATGCTTCTCACAAACCAGAGCTTCTCATAACAAGCATGATGGTTTCGGTAGGGAACGTCCCACCTTTGGGGATGAAATGATATCCAATGCCTCTTATTGGTTTCCAAAAATTTCTCGTGTCAACGTAGAACTACAGGAGTGTTGTGCCAATTTTTGTGATTTTTCGGGGTTCATTTGGACATTTTTATCCATTATCTTAGTTTTCAATGCATTCATGTGCATAATTCAAATTTGAACTACATGCACATGCTCTAACTGTTGGGTAACGTTGCAGAAAATTAAAATTTTTCCTACGGTTTCACCAAGATCCATCTATGAGTTCATCTAGCAACGAGTATTCAGACTAGATAGCATCTACATACCACTTTGTAGATCGCAACGGAAGCGTTCGAGTGAACGTGGATGAGGTAGTCGTACTTGCGGTGATCCAATTCACCGATGATCTAGTGCCGAACGGACGGCACCTCCGCGTTCAACACACGTACGGAAAGCGTGACGTCCCCTCCTTCTTGATCCAGCAAGGCAAAGGAGAGGTTGGGGAAGAAGGCTCCAGCAGCAGCACGACGGCGTGGTGATGGTGGAACTGCAGTACTCCGGCAGGGCTTCGCCGTGCACTTACGGAGGAGGAGGAGGTGTTGGAGAGGGAGAGGGAGGCGCCAGGGCATAGGGTGCGCTGCCCCCCCCTCCCCTGCCCCCTTTTATATAGGCCTATTGGTGGGGGCGCCGGCCCTGGGAGATCCAATCTCCCAAGGGGGGCGGCGGCCAGGGAGGTTTCCCTCCCCCCCAAGCCATCTAGGAGGTGCCTTCCACCACTAGGACTCCTCCTAGATGGAACCCTAGGCGCATGGGCCCTTTGGGGCTGGTTCCCCTTGGCCCAAGAAGGCCAAGGCGCACCCCCTAAGGCCCATGTGGCCCACCAGGGCAGGTGGCCCCACCTAGTGGACCCCCGGGACCCCTCCGGTGGTCCCGGTACAATACCGATAACACCGAAACTTATCCCGATGGCCAAAATAGCACTTCCTATATATAATTCTTTACCTCCGGACCATTCCGGAACTCCTCGTGACGTCCGGGATCTCATCCGGGACTCCGAACAACATTCGGGTTACTCCACATACATATCCCTACAACCCTAGCGTCACCGAACCTTAAGTGTGTAGACCCTACGGGTTCGGGAGACATGCAGACATGACCGAGACGGCTCTCGGGCAATAACCAACAGCGGGATCTGGATACCCATGTTGGCTCCTACGTGCTCCACGATGATCTCATCGGATGAACCACGATGTCAAGGATTCAATTAATCCCGTATACGATTCCCTTTGTCAATCGGTATTTTACTTGCCCGAGATTCGATCGTCGGTATACCAATACCTCGTTCAATCTTGTTATCGGCAAGTCACTTTTCTCGTTCCGTAATGCATGATCCCGTGATCAAACACTTTGATCACATTGAGCTCATTGTGATGATGCATTACCGAGAGGGCCCGGTGATACCTCTCCGTCAAGCGGAGTGACAAATCCCAGTCTCGATCCATGTCAACCCAACAGACACTTTTAGAGATACCCGTAGCATACCTTTATAGTCACCCAGTTACGTTGTGACGTTTGGCACACCCAAAGCACTTCCTACGGTATCCGGGAGTTACACGATCTCATGGTCTAAGGAAAGGACACTTGACATTGGAAAACTCTAGCAAACGAACTATGCGATCTTATGCTATGTTTAGGATTGGGTCTTGTCCATCACATCATTCTCCTAATGATGTGATCTCGTTATCGATGACATCCAATGTCCATAGTCAGGAAACCATGACTATCTGTCGATCAACGAGCTAGTCAACTAGAGGCTCACTAGGGACATGTTGTTGTCTGTTATTCACACATGTATTACGATTTCCGGTTAACACAATTATAGCACGAATAAAGACAATTATCATGAATAAGGAAATATAATAATAATGCTTTTATTATTGCCTCTAGGGCATATTTCCAACACTAATGCATATAAATTGGTTGAAAATTCAAATATGTGTTCTTGGTTGCATGCTTAGGTCCCATGCAAGAAATGGGAATGAATGTCAAACACCCTTCCACCGTCACTCGAAAGCAAATATTGAGATACCTAGTTTTTAAATTCTAGTAAATGCAAAACTTGTCTGAAATTCATGAAACTTGGCATGCTATCATGCAGCGGCATCAACATGCCGTGGTAAATATTTTGTCCCATTTGGGCCAGGTTTGGGGATATGCTTCTCACAAACCAAAGCTTCTCACAACAAGCCTGATGGTTTCGTTAGGGAACGTTTCACCTTTCTGGATGAAACGATATCCATTGCCTCTTCTCGGTTTCAATTTTTTCCTAGTGTCAACATAGAACAACATGAGTTCTTTGTCAATTTTAGAGATTTTTCGGGGTTCGTTTTGACATTTTTATGCATTAATTGAGTTTTCAATGCATTTATGTGCATAATTCAAATTTGAACTACATGCACATGCTCTAATGCATATAAATTGGTTGAAAATTCAAATCTGTGTCCTTGGTTGCATGCTTAGGTCCCATGCAAGAAATGGGAATGAATGTCAAACACCCTGCCACCGTCACTCGGCCACAAACATTGAGATACCTTGTTTTTAAATTCTAGTAAATCCAAAACTCATCTGAAATTCATGAAACTTGGCAAACTATCATGGAGCGGCATCAACATGCCGTGGGAAATTTATCCCATTTGTGGCAGGTTTGGGTATATGCTTCTCACAAACCAGAGCTTCTCACAACAAGAATGATGGTTTCGGTAGGGAGTGTGCCACCTCTAGGGACGAAACGATATCCATTGCCTCTTATTGCTTTCAAAAAATTTCTCGTGTCAAGGTAGAACAACATGAGTGTTGTGTCAATTTTTGTGATTTTTCGGGGTTCGTTTGGATATTTTTATGCATTAACTTAGTTTTCAATCCATTCATGTGCATACTTCAAATTTGAACTACATGCACATGCTCTAATGCATAAAAATTGATTGAAAATTCAAATATATGTTCTTGGTTGCATGCTCAGGTCCCATGCATGAAATGGGAATGAATGTCAAACACCCTGCCACCTCACTCAACCACAAACATGGAGATACCTTGATTTTAAATTCTAGTAAATCCAAAACTCGTCTGAAGTTCATGAAACTTGGCATGCTATCAGGAGCGGCATCAACATGCCGTGGTAATTTTTCTATCCCATTTGCGACAGGTTTGGGTATATGCTTCTCACAAACCAGAGCTTCTCACAACAAGAATGATGGTTTCGGTAGGGAACGTCCCACTTTTGGGGACGAAACGATATCCATTGCCTCTTATTGCTTTCAATTTTTTCTCGTGTCAACATAGAACAATACTAGTGTTGTGTCAATTTTCCTGATTTTTCGGGGTTCGTTTGGACATTTTTATGCATTAACTGAGTTTTCAATGCATTCATGTGCATAATTCCAGTCTCGATCCATGTCAACCCAACAGACACTTTCAGAGATACCCGTAGCATACCTTTATAGTCACCCAGTTACGTTGTGACGTTTGGCACACCCAAAGCACTTCCCACGGTATCCGGGAGTTACACGATCTCATGGTCTAAGGAAAGGACACTTGACATTGGAAAGCTCTAGCAAACGAACTATGCGATCTTATGCTATGTTTAGGATTGGGTCTTGTCCATCACATCATTCTCCTAATGATGTGATCTCGTTATCGATGACATCCAATGTCCATAGTCAGGAAACCATGACTATATGTCGATCAACGAGCTAGTCAACTAGAGGCTCACTAGGGACATGTTGTTGTCTGTTATTCACACATGTATTACGATTTCCGGTTAACACAATTATAGCACGAATAAAGACAATTATCATGAATAAGGAAATATAATAATAATGCTTTTATTATTGCCTCTAGGGCATATTTCCAACAGTCTCCCACTTGCACTAGAGTCAATAATCTAGTTACATTGTGATGAATCGAACACCCATAGAGTTCTGGTGCTGATCATGTTTTGCCTTAGGGAGAGGTTTAGTCAACGAATCTGCGACATTCAGATCCGTGTGCACTTTACAAATCTCTATGTCTCCATCTTGAACATTTTCACGAATGGAGTTGAAGCGACGCTTGATGTGCCTAGTCTTCTTGTGAAACCTGGGCTCCTTTGCAAGTGCAATAGCTCCAATGTTGTCACAGAAGAGCTTGATTGGCCCCGACGCATTGGGTATGACTCCGAGGTCGGTGATGAACTCCTTCACCCAAATTGCTTCATGTGCTGCCTCCGAGGCTGCCATGTACTCCGCTTCACATGTAGATCCCGCCACGACGGTTTGCTTGCAACTGCACCAGCTTACTGCCCCACCATTCAAAATATACACGTATCCGGTTTGTGACTTAGAGTCATCCAGATCTGTGTCGAAGCTAGCGTCGACGTAACCTTTTACGACGAGCTCTTCGTCACCTCCATAAACGAGAAACATTTCCTTAGTCCTTTTCAGGTACTTCAGGATATTCTTGACCGCTGTCCAGTGTTCCTTGCCGGGATTACTTTGGTACCTACCTACCAAACTTACGGCATGGTTTACATCAGGTCTGGTACACAGCATGGCATACATAATAGAACCTATGGCTGAGGCATAGGGGATGACGCTCATCTCTTCTATATCTTTTGCCGTGGTCGGACATTGAGCTGAGCTCAATTTCACACCTTGTAACACAGGTAAGACCCCCTTCTTAGATTGATCCATATTGAACTTCTTCAATATCTTATCAAGGTATGTGCTTTGTGAAAGACCTATGAGGCGTCTCGATCTATCTCTATAGATCTTGATGCCTAATATATAAGCAGCTTCTCCAAGGTCCTTCATTGAAAAACTCTTATTCAAGTAGGCCTTGATGCTGTCCAAAAGTTCTATATCATTTCCCATCAAAAGTATGTCGTCTACATATAATATGAGAAATGCTACAGAGCTCCCACTCACTTTCTTGTAAACACAGGCTTCTCCATAAGTCTGTGTAAACCCAAACGCTTTGATCATCTCATCAAAGCGAATGTTCCAACTCCGAGATGCTTGCACCAGCCCATAAATCGAGCGTTGGAGCTTGCACACCTTGTCAGCATTCTTAGGATCGACAAAACCTTCCGGCTGCATCATATACAATTCTTCCTTAAGGAAACCATTAAGGAATGCCGTTTTGACGTCCATTTGCCATATCTCATAATCATAGTATGCGGCAATTGCTAACATGATTCTGACGGACTTCAGCTTCGCTACCGGTGAGAAAGTCTCATCGTAGTCAATTCCTTGAACTTGTCGATAACCCTTAGCGACAAGCCGAGCTTTATAGATGGCCACATTACCATCCGCGTCTGTCTTCTTCTTAAAGATCCATTTGTTTTCTATCGCTCGCCGATCATCGGGCAAGTCTGTCAAAGTCCATACTTTGTTTTCATACATGGATCCTATCTCGGATTTCATGGCTTCCAGCCATTTGTCGGAATCCGGGCCCGCCATTGCTTCCTCATAGTTCGAAGGTTCACCGTTGTCTAACAACATGATTTCCAAGACAGGGTTCCCGTACCACTCTGGTGCGGAACGTGTCCTTGTGGACCTTCGAATTTCAGTAGGAGCTTGATTAGAAGTATCTTGATCATCATCATTAATTTCCTCTCTAGTCGGTGCAGGCACCTCAGGAACGATTTCTTGAGTTTCGCCATTTTCCGGTTCAAGAGGCAACACTTCATCAAGTTCTACTTTCTTCCCACTTACTTCTTTCGAGAGAAACTCTTTCTCTAGAAAGGATCCATTCTTGGCAACAAAGATCTTGCCTTCGGATCTGAGGTAGAAGGTATACCCAACAGTTTCTTTAGGGTATCCTATGAAGACGCATTTTTCCAATTTGGGTTCGAGCTTTTCAGGTTGAAGTTTCTTGACATAAGCAATCGCATCCCCAAACTTTTAGAAACGACAGCTTAGGTTTCTTCCCAAACCATAATTCATACGGTGTCGTCTCAACGGATTTCGACGGAGCCCTATTTAAAGTGAATGCGGCAGTCTCTAAAGCATAGCCCCAAAAAGATAGCGGTAAGTCGGTAAGAGACATCATAGATCGCACCATGTCTAATAGAGTGCGATTACGACGTTCGGACACACCATTACGCTGAGGTGTTCCAGGCGGCGTGAGTTGTGAAACTATTCCACATTTTCTTAAGTGTGTGCCAAATTCGTGACTCAAGTATTCTCCTCCACGATCTGATCGTAGAAACTTGATCTTTCTATCACGTTGATTTTCAACCTCACTCTGAAATTCCTTGAACTTTTCAAAGGTCTCAGACTTGTGTTTCATTAAGTAGACATACCCATATCTACTCAAGTCATCAGTGAGGGTGAGAACATAACGATAGCCACCGCGAGCCTCAACACTCATTGGACCGCACACATCGGTATGTATGATTTCCAATAAGTTGGTTGCTCGTTCCATTGTTCCTGAGAACGGAGTCTTGGTCATTTTACCCATGAGGCATGGTTCGCACGTGTCAAATGATTCATAATCAAGAGACTCTAAAAGTCCATCTGCATGGAGCTTCTTCATGCGTTTGACACCTATGTGACCAAGGCGGCAGTGCCACAAATATGTGGAACTATTGTTATCAACTTTAACTCTTTTGGTATTCACACTATGAATATGTGTATCATTACGTACGAGATTCATTAAGAATAGACCATCAACCATCGGAGCATGACCATAAAACATATCTCTCATATAAATAGAACAACCATTATTCTCGGATTTAAATGAGTAGCCATCTCGAATTAAGCGAGATCCAGATACAATGTTCATGCTCAAACTTGGCACTAAATAACAATTATTGAGGTTTAAAACTAATCCCGTAGGTAAATGTAGAGGCAGCGTGCCGACGGCGATCACATCGACCTTGGAACAATTCCCGATGCGCATCGTCACCTCGTCCTTCGCCAGTCTCCGTTTATTCCGCAGCTCCTGCTTTGAGTTACAAATGTGAGCAACTGCACCGGTATCAAATACCCAAGAGCTACTACGAGTACTGGTAAGGTACACATCAATTACATGTATATCACATATACCTTTGGTTTTGCCGGCCTTCTTGT
The DNA here is from genome assembly GCA_032464435.1 of Aegilops umbellulata. Classification (NCBI taxonomy): domain Eukaryota; kingdom Viridiplantae; phylum Streptophyta; class Magnoliopsida; order Poales; family Poaceae; genus Aegilops; species Aegilops umbellulata. The sequence goes on along the minus strand of CP136060.1, from coordinate 10,794,848 downwards.
CCGCTAAGTATTTGGGGCAGTTCCGCTTCCAGTGACCACTTCCCTTGCAATAAAAGCACTCAGTTTCGGGCTTGGGTCCATTCTTTGGCTTCTTCCCGGCAACTTGCTTACCGGGCGCGGCAACTTCCTTGCCGTCCTTCTTGAAGTTCTTTTTACCCTTGCCCTTCTTGAACTTAGTGGTTTTATTCACCATCAACACTTGATGCTCCTTCTTGATTTCTACCTCTGCTGATTTCAGCATAGCATATACCTCAGGAATGGTCTTTACCATCCCCTGCATATTGTAGTTCATCACAAAGCTCTTGTAGCTAGGTGGAAGCGACTGGAGGATTCTGTCAATGACCGCTTCATCCGGGAGATTAACTTCCAGTTGAGTCAAGCGGTTGTGCAACCCAGACATTTTGAGTATGTGCTCACTGACAGAGCCATTTTCCTCCATCTTACAGCTAAAGAATTTATCGGAGACTTCATATCTCTCGACCCGGGCATGAGCTTGGAAAAACATTTTCAGCTCTTCGAACATCTCATATGCTCCATGTCTCTCAAAACGTTTTTGGAGCCCTGGCTCTAAGCTGTAAAGCATGCCGCACTGAACGAGGGAGTAATCATCGCAGCGTGACTGCCAAGCGTTCATAACGTCTTGTTCTGCAGGGAGAATAGGTGCGTCACCCAGCGGTGCTCGTAGGACATAATCTTTCTTGGCAGCTATGAGGATGATCCTCAGGTTCCGGACCCAGTCCATATAGTTGCTACCATCATCTTTCACCTTGGTTTTCTCTAGGAACGCGTTGAAGTTGAGGACTACGTTGGCCATTTGATCTACAAGACATATTGTAAAATATTTAGACTAAGTTCATGATAATAAAGTTCATTTAATCAAATTATTTAATGAACTCCCACTTAGATAGACATCCCTCTATTAGTCATCTAAGTATTACATGATCCGAGTCAACTAGGCCATGTCCGATCATCACGTGAGACGGACTAGTCAACATCGGTGAACATCTTCATGTTGATCGTATCTTCTATACGACTCATGCTCGACCTTTCGGTCTTCTATGTTCCAAGGCCATGTCTGTACATGCTAGGCTCGTCAAGTCAACCTAAGTGTTTTGCGTGTGTAAATCTGGCTTACACCCGTTGTATGCGAACGTAAGGACCTATCACACCCGATCATCACGTGGTGCTTCGGAACGACGAACCTTAGCAACGGTGCACAGTTAGGGTGAACACTTTCTTGAAATTATTATGAGGGATCATCTTATTTACTACCGTCGTTCTAAGTAAACAAGATGCAAAACATGATAAACATCACATGCAATCAAATAATAAACGTGACATGATATGGCCAATATCACATAGCTCCTTTGATCTTCATCTTGGGGCTCCATGATCATCTTGTCACCGGCTTGACACCATGATCTTCATCATCGTGTCTCCATGAAGTTGCTCGCCAACTATTACTTCTACTACTATGGCTAACGCGTTTAGCAATAAAGTAAAGTAATTTACATGGCGATTCTCAATGACACGCAGGTCATACAAAAAATAAAGACAACTCCTATGGCTCCTGCCGGTTGTCATACTCATCGACATGCAAGTCGTGATTCCTATTACAATAGCATGAACATCTCATACATCACATATAGATCATTCATCATACATCACAACTTTGGCCATATCATATCACAAAGCACTTGCTGCAAAAACAAGTTAGACGTCCTCTAATTGTTGTTGCAAGTTTTACGTGGCTGAATTAGGGTTCTAGCAAGAACGTTTTCTTACCTACGTAAAACCACAACGTGATTTGTAAACTTCTATTTACGCTTCATAAGGACCCTTTTCATCGAATCCGCTCCAACTAAAGTAGGAGAAACAGACACCCGCCAGCCACCTTATGCAACTAGTGCATGTTAGTCGGTGGAACCGGTCTCACGTAAGCGTACGTGTAAGGTTGGTCCGGGCCGCTTCATCCCACAATACCGCTGAAGCAAGATAAGACTAGTAACGGCAAGAAAAGTTGACAACATCTACGCCCACAACAAATTGTGTTCTACTCGCGCAAGAAGAACTACGCATAGACCTAGCTCATGATGCCACTGTTGGGTAACGTTGCAGAAAATTAAAATTTTTCCTACGGTTTCACCAAGATCCATCTATGAGTTCATCTAGCAACGAGTATTCAGATTAGATAGCATCTACATACCACTTTGTAGATCGCAACGGAAGCGTTCGAGTGAACGTGGATGAGGTAGTCGTACTTGCCGTGATCCAATTCACCGATGATCTAGTGCCGAACGGACGGCACCTCCGCGTTCAACACACGTACGGAAAGTGTGACGTCTCCTCCTTCTTGATCCAGCAAGGCAAAGGAGAGGTTGGGGAAGAAGGCTCCGGCAGCAGCACGACGGCGTGGTGATGGTGGAACTGCAGTACTCCGGCAGGGCTTCGCCGTGCACTTACGGAGGAGGAGGAGGTGTTGGAGAGGGAGAGGGAGGCGCCAGGGCATAGGGTGCGCTGCCCCCCCTCCCCTGCCCCCTTTTATATAGGCCTCTTGGGGGGGCGCCGGCCCTGGGAGATCCAATCTCCCAAGGGGGGCGGCGGCCAGGGAGGTCTCCCTCCCCCCAAGCCATCTAGGAGGTGCCTTCTACCACTAGGACTCCTCCTAGATGGAACCCTAGGCGCATGGGCCCTTTGGGGCTGGTTCCCCTTGGCCCAAGCAGGCCAAGGCGCACCCCCTAAGGCCCATGTGGCTCACCAGGGCAGGTGGCCCCACCTGGTGGACCCCCGGGACCCCTCCGGTGGTCCCGGTACAATACCGATAACACCGAAACTTATCCCGATGGCCAAAATATCACTTCCTATATATAATTCTTTACCTCCGGACCATTCCGGAACTCCTCGTGACGTCCGGGATCTCATCCGGGACTCCGAACAACATTCGGGTTACTGCACATACATATCCCTACAACCCTAGCGTCACCGAACCTTAAGTGTGTAGACCCTACGGGTTCTGGAGACATGCAGACATGACCGAGACGGCTCTCGGGCAATAACCAACAGCGGGATCTGGATACCCATGTTGGCTCCCACATGCTCCACGATGATCTCATCGGATGAACCACGATGTCAAGGATTCAATTAATCCCGTATACGATTCCCTTTGTCAATCGGTATTTTACTTGCCCGAGATTCGATCGTCGGTATACCAATACCTCGTTCAATCTTGTTATCGGCAAGTCACTTTTCTCGTTCCGTAATGCATGATCCCGTGATCACACACTTTGATCACATTGAGCTCATTGTGATGATGCATTACCGAGAGGGCCCGGTGATACCTCTCCGTCAAGCGGAGTGACAAATCCCAGTCTCGATCCATGTCAACCCAACAGACACTTTCAGAGATACCCGTAGCATACCTTTATAGTCACCCAGTTACGTTGTGACGTTTGGCACACCCAAAGCACTTCCTACGGTATCCGGGAGTTACACGATCTCATGGTCTAAGGAAAGGACACTTGACATTGGAAAACTCTAGCAAACGAACTATGCGATCTTATGCTATGTTTAGGATTGGGTCTTGTCCATCACATCATTCTCCTAATGATGTGATCTCGTTATCGATGACATCCAATGTCCATAGTCAGGAAACCATGACTATCTGTCGATCAACGAGCTAGTCAACTAGAGGCTCACTAGGGACATGTTGTTCTGTTATTCACACATGTATTACGATTTCCGGTTAACACAATTATAGCACGAATAAAGACAATTATCATGAATAAGGAAATATAATAATAATGCTTTTATTATTGCCTCTAGGGCATATTTCCAACACTAATGCATATAAATTGGTTGAAAATTCAAATATGTGTTCTTGGTTGCATGCTTAGGTCCCATGCAAGAAATGGGAATGAATGTCAAACACCCTTCCACCGTCACTCGAAAGCAAATATTGAGATACCTAGTTTTTAAATTCTAGTAAATGCAAAACTTGTCTGAAATTCATGAAACTTGGCATGCTATCATGCAGCGGCATCAACATGCCGTGGTAAATATTTTGTCCCATTTGGGCCAGGTTTGGGGATATGCTTCTCACAAACCAAAGCTTCTCACAACAAGCCTGATGGTTTCGTTAGGGAACGTTTCACCTTTCTGGATGAAACGATATCCATTGCCTCTTCTCGGTTTCAATTTTTTCCTAGTGTCAACATAGAACAACATGAGTTCTTTGTCAATTTTAGAGATTTTTCGGGGTTCGTTTTGACATTTTTATGCATTAATTGAGTTTTCAATGCATTTATGTGCATAATTCAAATTTGAACTACATGCACATGCTCTAATGCATATAAATTGGTTGAAAATTCAAATCTGTGTCCTTGGTTGCATGCTTAGGTCCCATGCAAGAAATGGGAATGAATGTCAAACACCCTGCCACCGTCACTCGGCCACAAACATTGAGATACCTTGTTTTTAAATTCTAGTAAATCCAAAACTCATCTGAAATTCATGAAACTTGGCAAACTATCATGGAGCAGCATCAACATGCCGTGGGAAATTTATCCCATTTGTGGCAGGTTTGGGTATATGCTTCTCACAAACCAGAGCTTCTCACAACAAGAATGATGGTTTCGGTAGGGAGTGTGCCACCTCTGGGGACGAAACGATATCCATTGCCTCTTATTGCTTTCAAAAAATTTCTCGTGTCAAGGTAGAACAACATGAGTGTTGTGTCAATTTTTGTGATTTTTCGGGGTTCGTTTGGATATTTTTATGCATTAACTTAGTTTTCAATCCATTCATGTGCATACTTCAAATTTGAACTACATGCACATGCTCTAATGCATAAAAATTGATTGAAAATTCAAATCTATGTTCTTGGTTGCATGCTCAGGTCCCATGCATGAAATGGGAATGAATGTCAAACACCCTGCCACCTCACTCAACCACAAACATGGAGATACCTTGATTTTAAATTCTAGTAAATCCAAAACTCGTCTGAAGTTCATGAAACTTGGCATGCTATCAGGAGCGGCATCAACATGCCGTGGTAATTTTTCTATCCCATTTGCGACAGGTTTGGGTATATGCTTCTCACAAACCAGAGCTTCTCACAACAAGAATGATGGTTTCGGTAGGGAACGTCCCACTTTTGGGGACGAAACGATATCCATTGCCTCTTATTGCTTTCAATTTTTTCTCGTGTCAACATAGAACAATACTAGTGTTGTGTCAATTTTCCTGATTTTTCGGGGTTCGTTTGGACATTTTTATGCATTAACTGAGTTTTCAATGCATTCATGTGCATAATTCCAGTCTCGATCCATGTCAACCCAACAGACACTTTCAGAGATACCCGTAGCATACCTTTATAGTCACCCAGTTACGTTGTGACGTTTGGCACACCCAAAGCACTTCCCACGGTATCCGGGAGTTACACGATCTCATGGTCTAAGGAAAGGACACTTGACATTGGAAAGCTCTAGCAAACGAACTATGCGATCTTATGCTATGTTTAGGATTGGGTCTTGTCCATCACATCATTCTCCTAATGATGTGATCTCGTTATCGATGACATCCAATGTCCATAGTCAGGAAACCATGACTATCTGTCGATCAACGAGCTAGTCAACTAGAGGCTCACTAGGGACATGTTGTTGTCTGTTATTCACACATGTATTACGATTTCCGGTTAACACAATTATAGCACGAATAAAGACAATTATCATGAATAAGGAAATATAATAATAATGCTTTTATTATTGCCTCTAGGGCATATTTCCAACAGTCTCCCACTTGCACTAGAGTCAATAATCTAGTTACATTGTGATGAATCGAACACCCATAGAGTTCTGGTGCTGATCATGTTTTGCCTTAGGGAGAGGTTTAGTCAACGAATCTGCGACATTCAGATCCGTGTGCACTTTACAAATCTCTATGTCTCCATCTTGAACATTTTCACGAATGGAGTTGAAGCGACGCTTGATGTGCCTAGTCTTCTTGTGAAACCTGGGCTCCTTTGCAAGTGCAATAGCTCCAATGTTGTCACAGAAGAGCTTGATTGGCCCCGACGCATTGGGTATGACTTCGAGGTCGGTGATGAACTCCTTCACCCAAATTGCTTCATGTGCTGCCTCCGAGGCTGCCATGTACTCCGCTTCACATGTAGATCCCGCCACGACGGTTTGCTTGCAACTGCACCAGCTTACTGCCCCACCATTCAAAATATACACGTATCCGGTTTGTGACTTAGAGTCATCCAGATCTGTGTCGAAGCTAGCGTCGACGTAACCTTTTACGACGAGCTCTTCGTCACCTCCATAAACGAGAAACATTTCCTTAGTCCTTTTCAGGTACTTCAGGATATTCTTGACCGCTGTCCAGTGTTCCTTGCCGGGATTACTTTGGTACCTACCTACCAAACTTACGGCATGGTTTACATCAGGTCTGGTACACAGCATGGCATACATAATAGAACCTATGGCTGAGGCATAGGGGATGACGCTCATCTCTTCTATATCTTTTGCCGTGGTCGGACATTGAGCTGAGCTCAATTTCACACCTTGTAACACAGGTAAGACCCCCTTCTTAGATTGATCCATATTGAACTTCTTCAATATCTTATCAAGGTATGTGCTTTGTGAAAGACCTATGAGGCGTCTCGATCTATCTCTATAGATCTTGATGCCTAATATATAAGCAGCTTCTCCAAGGTCCTTCATTGAAAAACTCTTATTCAAGTAGGCCTTGATGCTGTCCAAAAGTTCTATATCATTTCCCATCAAAAGTATGTCGTCTACATATAATATGAGAAATGCTACAGAGCTCCCACTCACTTTCTTGTAAACACAGGCTTCTCCATAAGTCTGTGTAAACCCAAACGCTTTGATCATCTCATCAAAGCGAATGTTCCAACTCCGAGATGCTTGCACCAGCCCATAAATCGAGCGTTGGAGCTTGCACACCTTGTCAGCATTCTTAGGATCGACAAAACCTTCCGGCTGCATCATATACAATTCTTCCTTAAGGAAACCATTAAGGAATGCCGTTTTGACGTCCATTTGCCATATCTCATAATCATAGTATGCGGCAATTGCTAACATGATTCTGACGGACTTCAGCTTCGCTACCGGTGAGAAAGTCTCATCGTAGTCAATTCCTTGAACTTGTCGATAACCCTTAGCGACAAGCCGAGCTTTATAGATGGCCACATTACCATCCGCGTCTGTCTTCTTCTTAAAGATCTATTTGTTTTCTATCGCTCGCCGATCATCGGGCAAGTCTGTCAAAGTCCATACTTTGTTTTCATACATGGATCCTATCTCGGATTTCATGGCTTCCAGCCATTTGTCGGAATCCGGGCCCGCCATTGCTTCCTCATAGTTCGAAGGTTCACCGTTGTCTAACAACATGATTTCCAAGACAGGGTTCCCGTACCACTCTGGTGCGGAACGTGTCCTTGTGGACCTTCGAATTTCAGTAGGAGCTTGATTAGAAGTATCTTGATCATCATCATTAATTTCCTCTCTAGTCGGTGCAGGCACCTCAGGAACGATTTCTTGAGTTTCGCCATTTTCCGGTTCAAGAGGCAACACTTCATCAAGTTCTACTTTCTTCCCACTTACTTCTTTCGAGAGAAACTCTTTCTCTAGAAAGGATCCATTCTTGGCAACAAAGATCTTGCCTTCGGATCTGAGGTAGAAGGTATACCCAACAGTTTCTTTAGGGTATCCTATGAAGACGCATTTTTCCAATTTGGGTTCGAGCTTTTCAGGTTGAAGTTTCTTGACATAAGCAATCGCATCCCCAAACTTTTAGAAACGACAGCTTAGGTTTCTTCCCAAACCATAATTCATACGGTGTCGTCTCAACGGATTTTGACGGAGCCCTATTTAAAGTGAATGCGGCAGTCTCTAAAGCATAGCCCCAAAAAGATAGCGGTAAGTCGGTAAGAGACATCATAGATCGCACCATGTCTAATAGAGTGCGATTACGACGTTCGGACACACCATTACGCTGAGGTGTTCCAGGCGGCGTGAGTTGTGAAACTATTCCACATTTTCTTAAGTGTGTGCCAAATTCGTGACTCAAGTATTCTCCTCCACGATCTGATCGTAGAAACTTGATCTTTCTATCACGTTGATTTTCAACCTCACTCTGAAATTCCTTGAACTTTTCAAAGGTCTCAGACTTGTGTTTCATTAAGTAGACATACCCATATCTACTCAAGTCATCAGTGAGGGTGAGAACATAACGATAGCCACCGCGAGCCTCAACACTCATTGGACCGCACACATCGGTATGTATGATTTCCAATAAGTTGGTTGCTCGTTCCATTGTTCCTGAGAACGGAGTCTTGGTCATTTTACCCATGAGGCATGGTTCGCACGTGTCAAATGATTCATAATCAAGAGACTCTAAAAGTCCATCTGCATGGAGCTTCTTCATGCGTTTGACACCTATGTGACCAAGGCGGCAGTGCCACAAATATGTGGAACTATTGTTATCAACTTTAACTCTTTTGGTATTCACACTATGAATATGTGTATCATTACGTACGAGATTCATTAAGAATAGACCATCAACCATCGGAGCATGACCATAAAACATATCTCTCATATAAATAGAACAACCATTATTCTCGGATTTAAATGAGTAGCCATCTCGAATTAAGCGAGATCCAGATACAATGTTCATGCTCAAACTTGGCACTAAATAACAATTATTGAGGTTTAAAACTAATCCCGTAGGTAAATGTAGAGGCAGCGTGCCGACGGCGATCACATCGACCTTGGAACAATTCCCGATGCGCATCGTCACCTCGTCCTTCGCCAGTCTCCGTTTATTCCGCAGCTCCTGCTTTGAGTTACAAATGTGAGCAACTGCACCGGTATCAAATACCCAAGAGCTACTACGAGTACTGGTAAGGTACACATCAATTACATGTATATCACATATACCTTTGGTTTTGCCGGCCTTCTTGTCCGCTAAGTATTTGGGGCAGTTCCGCTTCCAGTGACCACTTCCCTTGCAATAAAAGCACTCAGTTTCGGGCTTGGGTCCATTCTTTGGCTTCTTCCCGGCAACTTGCTTACCGGGCGCGGCAACTTCCTTGCCGTCCTTCTTGAAGTTCTTTTTACCCTTGCCCTTCTTGAACTTAGTGGTTTTATTCACCATCAACACTTGATGCTCCTTCTTGATTTCTACCTCTGCTGATTTCAGCATAGCATATACCTCAGGAATGGTCTTTACCATCCCCTGCATATTGTAGTTCATCACAAAGCTCTTGTAGCTAGGTGGAAGCGACTGGAGGATTCTGTCAATGACCGCTTCATCCGGGAGATTAACTTCCAGTTGAGTCAAGCGGTTGTGCAACCCAGACATTTTGAGTATGTGCTCACTGACAGAGCCATTTTCCTCCATCTTACAGCTAAAGAATTTATCGGAGACTTCATATCTCTCGACCCGGGCATGAGCTTGGAAAAACATTTTCAGCTCTTCGAACATCTCATATGCTCCATGTCTCTCAAAACGTTTTTGGAGCCCTGGCTCTAAGCTGTAAAGCATGCCGCACTGAACGAGGGAGTAATCATCGCAGCGTGACTGCCAAGCGTTCATAACGTCTTGTTCTGCAGGGAGAATAGGTGCGTCACCCAGCGGTGCTCGTAGGACATAATCTTTCTTGGCAGCTATGAGGATGATCCTCAGGTTCCGGACCCAGTCCATATAGTTGCTACCATCATCTTTCACCTTGGTTTTCTCTAGGAACGCGTTGAAGTTGTGGACTACGTTGGCCATTTGATCTACAAGACATATTGTAAAATATTTAGACTAAGTTCATGATAATAAAGTTCATTTAATCAAATTATTTAATGAACTCCCACTTAGATAGACATCCCTCTATTAGTCATCTAAGTATTACATGATCCGAGTCAACTAGGCCATGTCCGATCATCACGTGAGACGGACTAGTCAACATCGGTGAACATCTTCATGTTGATCGTATCTTCTATACGACTCATGCTCGACCTTTCGGTCTTCTATGTTCCGAGGCCATGTCTGTACATGCTAGGCTCGTCAAGTCAACCTAAGTGTTTTGCGTGTGTAAATCTGGCTTACACCCGTTGTATGCGAACGTAAGGACCTATCACACCCGATCATCACGTGGTGCTTCGGAACGACGAACCTTAGCAACGGTGCACAGTTAGGGTGAACACTTTTTTGAAATTATTATGAGGGATCATCTTATTTACTACCGTTGTTCTAAGTAAACAAGATGCAAAACATGATAAACATCACATGCAATCAAATAATAAACGTGACATGATATGGCCAATATCACATAGCTCCTTTGATCTTCATCTTGGGGCTCCATGATCATCTTGTCACCGGCTTGACACCATGATCTTCATCATCGTGTCTCCATGAAGTTGCTCGCCAACTATTACTTCTACTACTATGGCTAACGCGTTTAGCAATAAAGTAAAGTAATTTACATGGCGATTCTCAATGACACACAGGTCATACAAAAAATAAAGACAACTCCTATGGCTCCTGCCGGTTGTCATACTCATCGACATGCAAGTCGTGATTCCTATTACAATAGCATGAACATCTCATACATCACATATAGATCATTCATCATACATCACAACTTTGGCCATATCATATCACAAAGCACTTGCTGCAAAAACAAGTTAGACGTCCTCTAATTGTTGTTGCAAGTTTTACGTGGCTGAATTAGGGTTCTAGCAAGAACGTTTTCTTACCTACGTAAAACCACAACGTGATTTGTCAACTTCTATTTACCCTTCATAAGGACCCTTTTCATCGAATCCGCTCCAACTAAAGTAGGAGAGACAGACACCCGCCAGCCACCTTATGCAACTAGTGCATGTTAGTCGGTGGAACCGGTCTCACGTAAGCGTACGTGTAAGGTTGGTCCGGGCCGCTTCATCCCACAATACCGCTGAAGCAAGATAAGACTAGTAACAGCAAGAAAAGTTGACAACATCTACGCCCACAACAAATTGTGTTCTACTCGCGCAAGAAGAACTACGCATAGACCTAGCTCATGATGCCACTGTTGGGTAACGTTGCAGAAAATTAAAAATTTTCCTATGGTTTCACCAAGATCCATCTATGAGTTCATCTAGCAACGAGTATTCAGATTAGATAGCATCTACATACCACTTTGTAGATCGCAACGGAAGCGTTCGAGTGAACGTGGATGAGGTAGTCGTACTTGCCGTGATCCAATTCACCGATGATCTAGTGCCGAACGGACGGCACCTCCGCGTTCAACACACGTACGGAAAGTGTGACGTCTCCTCCTTCTTGATCCAGCAAGGCAAAGGAGAGGTTGGGGAAGAAGGCTCCAGCAGCAGCACGACGGCGTGGTGATGGTGGAACTGCAGTACTCCGGCAGGGCTTCGCCGTGCACTTACGGAGGAGGAGGAGGTGTTGGAGAGGGAGAGGGAGGCGCCAGGGCATAGGGTGCGCTGCCCCCCCTCCCCTGCCCCCTTTTATATAGGCCTCTTGGGGGGGCGCCGGCCCTGGGAGATCCAATCTCCCAAGGGGGGCGGCGGCCAGGGAGGTTTCCCTCCCCCCCAAGCCATCTAGGAGGTGCCTTCCACCACTAGGACTCCTCCTAGATGGAACCCTAGGCGCATGGGCCCTTTGGGGCTGGTTCCCCTTGGCCCAAGCAGGCCAAGGCGCACCCCCTAAGGCCCATGTGGCCCACCAGGGCAGGTGGCCCCACCTGGTGGACCCCCGGGACCCCTCCGGTGGTCCCGGTACAATACCGATAACACCGAAACTTATCCCGATGGCCAAAATAGCACTTCCTATATATAATTCTTTACCTCCGGACCATTCCGGAACTCCTCGTGACGTCCGGGATCTCATCCGGGACTCCGAACAACATTCGGGTTACTCCACATACATATCCCTACAACCCTAGCGTCACCGAACCTTAAGTGTGTAGACCCTACGGGTTCGGGAGACATGCAGACATGACCGAGACGACTCTCGGGCAATAACCAACAGCGGGATCTGGATACCCATGTTGGCTCCCACATGCTCCACGATGATCTCATCGGATGAACCACGATGTCAAGGATTCAATTAATCCCGTATACGATTCCCTTTGTCAATCGGTATTTTACTTGCCCGAGATTCGATCGTCGGTATACCAATACCTCGTTCAATCTTGTTATCGGCAAGTCACTTTTCTCGTTCCGTAATGCATGATCCCGTGATCAAACACTTTGATCACATTGAGCTAATTGTGATGATGCATTACCGAGAGGGCCCGGTGATACCTCTCCGTCAAGCGGAGTGACAAATCCCAGTCTCGATCCATGTCAACCCAACAGACACTTTCAGAGATACCCGTAGCATACCTTTATAGTCACCCAGTTACGTTGTGACGTTTGGCACACCCAAAGCACTTCCTACGGTATCCGGGAGTTACACGATCTCATGGTCTAAGGAAAGGACACTTGACATTGGAAAACTCTAGCAAACGAACTATGCGATCTTATGCTATGTTTAGGATTGGGTCTTTTCCATCACATCATTCTCCTAATGATGTGATCTCGTTATCGATGACATCCAATGTCCATAGTCAGGAAACCATGACTATCTGTCGATCAACGAGCTAGTCAACTAGAGGCTCACTAGGGACATGTTGTTGTCTGTTATTCACACATGTATTACGATTTCCGGTTAACACAATTATAGCACGAATAAAGACAATTATCATGAATAAGGAAATATAATAATAATGCTTTTATTATTGCCTCTAGGGCATATTTCCAACACTAATGCATATAAATTGGTTGAAAATTCAAATCTGTGTTCTTGGTTGCATGCTTAGGTCCCATGCAAGAAATGGGAATGAATGTCAAACACCCTTCCACCGTCACTCGAAAGCAAATATTGAGATACCTAGTTTTTAAATTCTAGTAAATGCAAAACTTGTCTGAAATTCATGAAACTTGGCATGCTATCATGCTGCGGCATCAACATGCCGTGGTAAATATTTTGTCCCATTTGGGCCAGGTTTGGGGATATGCTTCTCACAAACCAAAGCTTCTCACAACAAGCCTGATGGTTTCGTTAGGGAACGTTTCACCTTTCTGGATGAAACGATATCCATTGCCTCTTCTCGGTTTCAATTTTTTCCTACTGTCAACATAGAACAACAGGAGTGCTTTGTCAATTTTAGAGATTTTTCGGGGTTTGTTTTGACATTTTTATGCATTAATTGAGTTTTCAATGCATTTATGTGCATAATTCAAATTTGAACTACATGCACATCCTCTAATGCATATAAATTGGTTGAAAATTCAAATCTGTGTCCTTGGTTGCATGCTTAGGTCCCATGCAAGAAATGGGAATGAATGTCAAACACCCTGCCACCGTCACTCGGCCACAAACATTGAGATACCTTGTTTCTAAATTCTAGTAAATCCAAAACTCGTCTGAAATTCATGAAACTTGGCAAACTATCATGGAGCGGCATCAACATGCTGTGGGAAATTTATCCCATTTGTGGCAGGTTTGGGTATATGCTTCTCACAAACCAGAGCTTCTCACAACAAGAATGATGGTTTCGGTAGGGAGTGTGCTACCTCTGGGGACGAAACGATATCCATTGCCTCTTATTGCTTTCAAAAATTTTCTCGTGTCAAGGTAGAACAACATGAGTGTTGTGTCAATTTTTGTGATTTTTCGGGGTTCGTTTGGATATTTTTATGCATTAACTTAGTTTTCAATCCATTCATGTGCATAATTCAAATTTGAACTACATGCACATGCTCTAATGCATAAAAATTGATTGAAAATTCAAATCTATGTTCTTGGTTGCATGCTCAGGTCCCATGCATGAAATGGGAATGAATGTCAAACACCCTGCCACCTCACTCAACCACAAACATGGAGATACCTTGATTTTAAATTCTAGTAAATCCAAAACTCGTCTGAAGTTCATGAAACTTGGCATGCTATCAGGAGCGGCATCAACATGCCGTGGTAATATTTCTATCCCATTTGCGACAGGATTGGGTATATGCTTCTCACAAACCAGAGCTTCTCACAACAAGAATGATGGTTTCGGTAGGGAACGTCCCACTTTTGGGGACGAAACGATATCCATTGCCTCTTATTGCTTTCAATTTTTTCTCGTGTCAACATAGAACAATACTAGTGTTGTGTCAATTTTCCTGATTTTTCGGGGTTCGTTTGGACATTTTTACGCATTAACTGAGTTTTCAATGCATTCATGTGCATAATTCAAATTTGAACTATGCACATGCTCTAATGAATATAAATTGGTTGAAATTCAAATCTATGTTGTTGGTTGCATGCTTAGGTCCCATGCAAGAAATGGGAATGAATGTCAAAGACCCTGCCACCGTCACTCGGCCGCAAACACTGAGATACCTGGTTTTTAAATTCTAGTAAATCCAAAGCTCGTCTAAGATTCATGTAACTTGGCATGTTGTCATGGAGCGACATCAACATGCTGTGGTAAATTATTTGTCCCATTTGGGGCAGGTTTGGGGATATGCTTCTCACACACCAGAGCTTCTCACAACAAGCCTGATGGTTTTGGTAGGGAACATTTCACCTTTCTGGATGAAACGGTATCCATTGCCTCTTCTCGATTACAATTTTTTTCCTAGTGTCAACATAGAACAACAGGAGTGTTGTGTCAATTTTTGGGATTTTTCGGGGTTCGTTTGGACATTTTTATGAATTAATTGAGTTTTCAATGCATTTATGTGGATAATTCAAATCTCAACTACATGCACATGCTCTAATGCATATAAATTGGTTGAAATTCAAATATGTGTCCTTGGTTGCATGCTTAGGTCCCATGCAAGAAATGGGAATGAATGTCAAAGACCCTGCCACCGTCACTCGGCCGCAAACACTGAGATACCTGGTTTTTAAATTCTAGTAAATCCAAAGCTCGTCTGAAATTCATGTAACTTGGCATGTTGTCATGGAGCGACATCAACATGCTGTGGTAAATATTTTGTCGCATTTGGGGCAGGTTTGGGGATATGCTTCTCACACACCAGAGCTTCTCACAACAAGCCTGATGGTTTTGGTAGGGAACATTTCACCTTTCTGGATGAAACGGTATCCATTGCCTCTTCTCAATTTCAATTTTTTTCCTAGTGTCAACATAGAACAACAGGAGTGTTGTGTCAATTTTTGGGATTTTTCAGGGTTCGTTTGGACATTTTTATGAATTAATTGAGTTTTCAATGCATTTATGTGGATAATTCAAATCTCAACTACATGCACATGCTCTAATGCATATAAATTGGTTGAAATTCAAATATGTGTCATTGGTTGCATGCTTAGGTCCCATGCAAGAAATGGGAATGAATGTCAAACACCGTGTCATCGTCACTCGGCTGCAAACATTGAGATACCTTGTTTTGAAATTCTAGTAAATCCAAAACCCGTCAGAAATTCATGAAACTTGGCATGCTATCATGGAGCGGCATCAACATGTCGTGGTTAATTTTTCTCCCATTTGTGGTAGGTTTGGATATATGCTTCTCACAAACCAGAGCTTCGCACAACAAGCCTGATGGTTTCGGTAGGGAACATTTCACCGTTCTGGACGAAACGATATCCATTCCCTCTTCTTGATTTCAAATTTTTCCTAGTGTCAACATAGAACAACAGGAGTGTTGTGTCAATTTTCGAGATTTTCGGGGATCGTTTGGACATTTTTATGCATTAATTGAGTTTTCAATGCATTTATGTGCATAATTCAAATTTGAACTACATGCACATGCTCTAATGCATATAAATTGGTTGAAAATTCAAATACGTGTCCTTGGTTGCATGCTTACGTCCCATGCAAGAAATGAGAATGAATGAATTTCAAACACCCTGCCACCGTCACTCGGCCGCAAACATTGAGATACCTTGTTTTAAAATTCTAGTAAATCCGAAACTCATCTGAAATTCATGAAACTTGGCATGCTATCATGGAGCGGCATCAACATGCCATGGTAATTTTTTTGTCCCATTTGTGGCAGGTTTGGGTATATGCTTCTCACAAACCAGAACTTCTCACAACAAGCATGATGGTTTCGGTAGGGAATGTCCCACCTTTTGGGATGAAACGGTATCCATTGCCTCTTATTGCTTTCAAATTTTTTCTCATGTGAACGTAGAACTACATGAGTGTTGTGTCTATTTTTGTGATTTGTCAGGGTTCATTTGGACATTTTTATGCATTAACTTAGTTTTCAATGCATTCATGTGCATAATTCAAATTTGAACTACATGCACATGCTCTAATGCATATAAATTGGTTGAAAATTTTAAATCTATGTTCTTGGTTGCATGCTTAGGTCCCATGCAAGAAATGGGAATGAATGTCAAACACCCTGCCCGTCATTCGGCTGCAAACATTGAGATACCTGGTTTTAAAATTCTAGTAAATCCAAAACTCGTGTGAAATTCATGAGACTTGGTATGCTATCATGGAGCGGCATCAACATGCCGTGGTAAATTTTTTGTCCCATTTGTGGCAGGTTTGGGTATATGCTTCTGACAAACCAGAGCTTCTCACAACAAGCATGATGGTTTCGGTAGGGAACGTCCCACCTTTGGGGACGGAATGATATCCATTGCCTCTTATTGCTTTCAAAAAATTTCTCGTGTCAATGTAGAACTACAAGAGTGTTGTGTCAATTTTCGAGATTTTTCGGGGTTCATTTGGACATTTTTATGCATTAATTGAGTTTTCAATGCATTCATGTGCATAATTCAAATTTGAACTACATGCACATGCTCTAATGCATATAAATTGGTTGAAAATTCAAATATGTGTTCTTGGTTGCATGCTTAGGTCCCATGCAAGAAATGGGAATGAATGTCAAACACCCTGCCACCGTCACTCGGCCGTAGACATTGAGATACCTTGTTTTTAAATTCTAATAAATCCAAAACTCGTCTGAAATTCATGAAACTTGGCATGCTATCATGGAGCGGCATCAACATGTCGTGGTAAATTTTTTATCCCATTTGTGGCAGGTTTGGGTATATGCTTCTCACAAACTAGAGCTTCTCACAACAAGCATGATGGCTTCAGTAGGGAACGTCCCACCTTTGGGGACGAAAAGATATCCATTGCCTCTTATTGGTTTCAAATTTTTTCTGGTGTCAAGGTAGAACAACATGAGTGTTGTGTCAATTTTTGTGATTTTTCGGGGTTCGTTTGGACATTTTTATGCATTAACTTAGTTTTCAATCCATTCATGTGCATAATTCAAATTTGAACTACATGCACATGCTCTAATGCATATAAATTGATTGAAAATTCAAATCTGTGTTCTTGGTTGCATGCTTAGGTCCCATGCAAGAAATGGGAATGAATGTCAAACACCCTGCCCGTCATTCGACTGCAAACATTGAGATACCTGGTTTTAAAATTCTAGTAAATCCAAAACTCGTGTGAAATTCATGAGACTTGGTATGCTATCATGGAGCGGCATCAACATGTCGTGGTAAATTTTTTGTCCCATTTGTGGCCGGTTTGGGTATATGCTTCTGACAAACCAGAGCTTCTCACAACAAGCATGATGGTTTCGGTAGGGAACGTCCCACCTTTGGGGACGGAATGATATCCATTGCCTCTTATTGCTTTCAAAAAATTTCTCGTGTCAATGTAGAACTACAAGAGTGTTGTGTCAATTTTCGAGATTTTTCGGGGTTCATTTGGACATTTTTATGCATTAATTGAGTTTTCAATGCATTCATGTGCATAATTCAAATTTGAACTACATGCACATGCTCTAATGCATATAAATTGGTTGAAAATTCAAATCTGTGTTCTTGGTTGCATGCTTAGGTCCCATGCAAGAAATGGGAATGAATGTCAAACACCCTGCCACCGTCACTCGGCCGTAGACATTGAGATACCTTGTTTTTAAATTCTAATAAATCCAAAACTCGTCTGAAATTCATGAAACTTGGCATGCTATCATGGAGCGGCATCAACATGTCGTGGTAAATTTTTTATCCCATTTGTGGCAGGTTTGGGTATATGCTTCTCACAAACCAGAGCTTCTCACAACAAGCATGATGGCTTCGGTAGGGAACGTCCCACCTTTGGGGACGAAAAGATATCCATTGCCTCTTATTGGTTTCAAATTTTTTCGGGTGTCAAGGTAGAACAACATGAGTGTTGTGTCAATTTTTGTGATTTTTCGGGGTTTGTTTGGACATTTTTATGCATTAACTTAGTTTTCAATCCATTCATGTCCATAATTCAAATTTGAACTACATGCACATGCTCTAATGCATATAAATTGATTGGAAATTCAAATCTGTGTTCTTGGTTGCATGCTTATGTCCCATGCAAGAAATGGGAATGAATGTCAAACACCCTGCCACCTTCACTCGACCACAAACATTGAGATACCTTGTTTTTAAATTCTAGTAAATCCAAAACTCGTCTGAAATTCATGAAACTTGGCATGCTATAAGGAGCGGCATCAACACGCCATGGTACATATTTTGTCCCATTTGCGACATGTTTAGGTATATGCTTCTCACAAACCAGAGCTTCTCACAACAAGCATGACGGTTTCGGTATGGAACGTCCCCTCTTTGGGGACGAAACGATATCCATTGCCTCTTATTGCTTTCAAATTTTTCCCGTGTCAATGTAGAACAATGGGAGTGTTGAGTTAATTTTTGTGATTTTTCGGGGTTTGTTTGGACATTTCTATGCATTAACTGAGTTTTCAATGCATTCATGTGCATAATTCAAATTTGAACTACATGCACATGCTCTAATGCATATAAATTGGTTGAAAATTCAAATCTATGTTGTTGGTTGCATGCTTAGGTCGCATGCAAGAAATGGGAATGAATGTCAAACACACTGAGATACCTGGTTTTTTAATTCTAGTAAATCCAAAGCTCGTCTGAAATTCATGTAACTTGGCATGCTGTCATGGAGCGGCATCAGAATGTCGTGGTAAATATTTTGTCCCATTTGGGGCAGGTTTGGGGATATGCTTCTCACAGACCAAAGCTTCTCACAACAAGCCTGATGGTTTTGGTAGGGAACATTTCACCTTTCTGGACGAAATGATATCCATTGCCTCTTCTCGATTTTAATTTTTTTCCTAGTGTCAACATAGAACAATAGGAGTGTTGTGTCAATTTTTGGGATTTTTCGGGGTTCGTTTGGACATTTTTATCCATTAATTGAGTTTTCAATGCATTTATGTGCATAATTCAAATTTCAACTACATGCACATGCTCTAATGCATATAAATTGGTTGAAATTCAAATATGTGTCCTTGGTTGCATGCTTAGGTCCCATGCAAGAAATGGGAATGAATGTCAAACACCGTGCCATCGTCACTCGGCCGCAAACATTGAGATACCTTGTTTTTAAATTCTAGTAAATTGAAAACACGTCTGAAATTCATGAAACTTGGCATGCTATCATGGAGCGGCATCAACATGTCGTTGTAAATTTTTGTCCTATTTGTGGAATGTTTGGATGTATGCTTCTCACAAACCAGAGCTTCTCACAACAAGCATGATGGTTTCGGTAGGGAACGTCCCACCTTTGGGGACAAAACGATATCCATTTCTTCTTATTGCTTTCAAATTTTTTCTCGTGTCAACAAAGAACAACCGGAGTGTTGTGTCAATTTTTGTGATTTTTCGAGGTTCGTTTGGACATTTTTATGCATTAACTTAGTTTTCAATGCATTCATGTGCATAATTCAAATTTGAACTGCATGCACATGCTCTAATGCATATAAATTGGTTGAAAATTCAAATCTGTGTTCTTGGTTGCATGCTTAGGTCCCATGCAAGAAATGAGAATGAATGTCAAACACCATGCCACCGTCACTCAGCCGCAAACATTGAGATACCTGGTTTTTAAATTCTAGTAAATCCAAAACTGTCGGGGGGAATCGGCTTCCTCGAACACCTATGGGAACCGAGCCCCTTTCTTGGTTCGGCGGGGGGCGGAGGTCGCGCGAAGAGCGGATCGAGGCGATGCACACAACGGATTTTACCCAGCTTCGGGCCGCAAGGATGCGTAAAACCCTACTGCTGCTTTGTGGATTGTATTATGTTCTTGCTCGGAGGCGCGTGGTGCTACAGTACACACGAGCCGCTGGCGAGACCGAGCGTAGCGATGGATGTTATCCCCCCTCTACGTGCGCATGGGGCCTCCTTTTATATGCTCAAGGGGTTACCCATAGGTGGCAGCGTATGTGGGGGCAAAAATGGGAGAATGCTGTAGTTGGTACAGCCGCCTGCACAGTGGCTGTATAGTGCTATCATACCTAACTCTGATGGCGGGGGACAAGGGCATTAAATGCCCATCCGCATCGCCCAGACGGTGTAGTAAAAGGACCGTCAGGAGCGCCACCGTTTGCCACGATGGCTACTCTGTCAGCTTTGCTTCGCCACCGCATGCCCTGGCTACACAGCCTCCCGCCACCTGCGCCTGGAATGCCCCCAGAGCGACATGTTGGTGGATGAGCTGGAGCGTAGGCACGAGGTGGTAACTTGCCGTGGCAAGCGCCTTGCCGCGGTGGATGTCTTGTCGCGCCCGGGAGCTTGTCGCTCACCGGGCCTTGCCGGAGCGCGGGCCGCGCCGTGGCAAGGTCCTTGTCGTGCCGTGGTTGGCCTTCCCGGCAAGCTCCTCTTGCCGGGGTCTTGTGCTTCGAGCGGCGGTCCCGGCAAGCTCCTCCTGCCGGGGCCTCGCTCTCTTCGGGTGGCCTTCCCGGCAAGCTCCTCCTGCCGGGGCCTTGGCTCAAATACTTTGTTCTTGAATGGCCCAAAAGGGGACCATGGAAGGTCTTGGCGATCACCTGGCAAGCCTTGCCGCAGGGTGCTACGACTGCCCGTGCACGAGTTCGGGGTACTAAGGTACCCCTACTTTAGTACACCGACAGGAGCCCCCGGGCCTGGGCCATACACGGTGCCGAGCGCTGTTGGGCCAGGCCCAAAACAGTGCACGGGGACGCGCGGCCTGGGTCACGCTGCATCTTAACTCCGCATCCGTCGCGCCTCCCCCAAATGGTGCGCGTCGAACGCGGCGTCGTGGGGAGAGGCGTGCGTGACGTGGGTGGCGTGCGCGGGGCTAAGCCCTGCAGGCATGCGTCACGTCGCAATGAATGGGGACGGTTCGCGCCATCTTCATAAGTGGAGGGAGGCTTGGAGGCGTGGCTCCTTCGCTGGACGGGGCCAAGGCACGGTCTCCGAGGCGTCCACTCCCCATGATCACGGGGTGGGGAGAGGTCGCCTCACCCGTCGCCTCGGTCCTGCACGCCAGCCACGCGGCTTCCATGCACCTGGAGTTGCGGACGGTGGAGGCAGGAAACCGGGCCGTCGCGGGTCGAGGCAGCAGGCCGGTCCTAGTCGCCTAGCCGTCCTGCGCCTTGATTGGCTGGGCGGGGCGGTCGAGCCCCCACCCTGCTCCTTTATAAAGAGCAAGAGGGGGCGACGGGAACCCACACTCCTCCATCTCTTCTTCTCTTCATCTTCTGACCCCCTTTCTCCATTTGCCATGGAGAAAGGGAATCCTGGTCCTTCATCGGTGGCGGCGAGGGTTGCCGCCAGGCAGCGCGCCCCTCCTCCCCTTGCACCCGCGGTGGCGGAGCCAGCCGTAAGGGGAAGGGGGAGGGGGCGTGGTCGTGGACGAGGCCGTGGACGAGGCCGAGCCGCTCGGGGGCGAGGCGGACGGGGCGACGCGCCGGCCTCTCCTCCGCCAGCGGCTCCTCTTCTCACGGCGTTCCACATCGGGGACGACCCCCCCGAGTTCTTCGTCAGGCTGCGCCGGGCGCCTCGTCTCCGCCTCCGTCTCCCGGCGCCCTTCGCAAGCGTGATGGAGATGGAGCAACCCG
This sequence comes from Aegilops umbellulata, assembly GCA_032464435.1. Taxonomy (NCBI): domain Eukaryota; kingdom Viridiplantae; phylum Streptophyta; class Magnoliopsida; order Poales; family Poaceae; genus Aegilops; species Aegilops umbellulata. The sequence goes on along the minus strand of CP136060.1, from coordinate 10,772,922 downwards.
AGACGCTAAGGCTGCGCATGAAGGGCTGCGGGATCAGCGGCACGCGGGTCCACGTCGAGTCCCCAGCCCCTGGCGTGGTGTATCTTGGCCGAGGATGGAAGACATTCGCCCGTATCCACAGCTTGACGGAGGGGTTCACCCTCCATTTTAAGTTGATGGAGGGCGATCTCCTCTCCGTCAAGGCCTTCGGGGACTTCGGGACCCGGGCCCGGTGCTGCGTGGATAGCTCCTCCGACAGCGAAGGCCCCTCCTCGAGCGAGAGTGACGAGGAGGGGAGCGACAGCGACGACGAGGGCAGCGGTCGTCGGGATGACGGGTCCGACTAGGCGCCGGTCGCAGCTCCGTGTGGCACCGGCGACCCCATCATTCGCGTCGCCGGCTCCTTGAGCTTCTCGGGGTCGTCTCCTTGGCGGCTGGCGTAGGGAGGCTGTGAAAGAGGAAGAGGGCGGGCGGCAAGGCCGTCAACTCGGAGTACGGGGGCATGGTGCCCTCGACAGCGTGCTGACGTCCTGCCGCCTCGTCGAGCCCTGCTTCCGGCACCGCCGTCACCGTCCAGCCTTCAGACGCCCCCGGGGTGTTCTCTTGGTGTCTTATGCCGCCCGTAGCTCGCCTAGGCGCCCTTTTCGCCCTTTTCGCCTCCTTGCCCTACCTCCTGAAGAGAGGGACAGGAAAAGGATTACGGGCACCTTATCTTTTTTTCAATCTGTAAGCCCTCGGGCCTTAGTTGCATTTAAAACTTGTAATCCCATCTTTCATGTTTTTCATTCTCTCTGAACTGTACCTGAGCGGAATGTTTTTAATGAAAAGGGGATGTTTGCCGGGTCATTTGTCCGTGGGTGAAACCCACGCCGAGGAGCGAATCCTTTATATCGTTATGATAGACATTTCTTCGCCCGGCAACAGGCCCTACCGTCTTCCTGCGCCACTCGACCTTTCTCACGCCCTTGGCGGAGGCAGGGGGAAGGCGGGTTCTGGCCCCTCGCTTCGCCCCTTTGCCGCCGCGACTACTACCAAAACGGGCCCCAGGAACGCGCTCTGGGGCCTGTCGTTAAGGGAGCACGGTAGCTTTTAGGAGGAAACAAGGTTTTCAGATTCCATAGTTCATAAGAGAATGCATGAAAAGGGATGGAAAAACTTATCTGGGATAGCAGCCCCCGGCAACTTTGGCTTGCCGCGGGCGAATCCTTGTACTTGCAGCCCCCGGCAACACTGGTTTGCCGGGGACCGGATGCTGGTCCGCCCTTCTTCTCTTCTTCGTCCTTTAGCGGTCCGGCTAGGATATGCAAAACCCTGCGAACCAAAGGAAACGAAAGGGCAGGAAAAAGGGACGCAGACTCGACCTCTAAGCTAGGGGTTAGCAGCTGTTAGGCACTATCAACCCTAACCAAGGACGAGACTCGACTCAGCATGCATGCTAAAACTTAGGGCGCCAGCGCTTCATTTACTGCTGCTCAGGGTCTGCGCCTGGCTTTGTACAAAGGATTACATGCAACAGCGGCAAGACTTGTACAAAAGGTTGGTTGCCGGGCGGGGCCCGACAACCGCGCCTTACGGATAAAACTTACGAAGATGCTCAATATTCCAGGAGTTGCTCACCGGAGTGCCATCTTCGGTCTCGAGGCGGACAGCACCGGGCCTCGTGACTCGTCTCACCCGGTAAGGGCCTTCCCACTTTGGCGTCAACTTGTTATGATTCTTGGCGGACGGAGCGCGCCGAAGAACAAGGTCGCCTTCCTCGAAGCTTCTGGCCTTAACTTTGCGGCTATGGTAGCGACGCAAAGCTTGCTGGTAGCGAGAGGCTTGCACAACAGCCTGAAGACGATCTTCCTCAAGGAGCAGCGCGTCATCTTCACGCAGCCGCTCTTGCTCAAGCTCATCATAAGCGAGCACTCGAGGTGACCCGTATATGAGTTCCGTGGGGGTAACTGCTTCTGCTCCATAGACTAGAGCAAATGGTGTCTGGCCAGTGGCTCGATTTGGCGTCGTTCTGATCGACCAAAGAGCCACCGGCAGCTCCTCGATCCAGTTTCTTCCGCACTTGTGCAGCCTGTCGAAAGTTCTGGTCTTGAGCCCGCGCAGTACTTCGGCATTGGCCCTTTCAGCTTGACCGTTGCTCCTGGGATGAGCAACAGAAGCGAAGCAGACCTTGGCGCCGAGATCTTGGACGTATTGCATGAAGGCGCGGCTCGTGAATTGTGTACCGTTGTCAGTGATGATCCTGTTGGGGATACCAAAGCGGCAGACAATCGACCTGAAGAACTTGATGGCTGACTGTGCTGTCACCTTCCTCACTGGTTCCACTTCCGGCCACTTTGTGAACTTGTCGATTGTGACGTACAAGTACTCAAAGCCCCCGACAGCTCGGGGGAAGGGGCCGAGGATGTCGAGCCCCCAGACCGAAAATGGCCAGGATAAAGGGATCGTCTGGAGAGCTTGAGCTGGCTGGTGTATCTGCTTGGAATGGAACTGGCACGCTTCACACTTGGTTACTTGTGCAGTTGCATCCTGGAGGGCTGTTGGCCAGAAGAAACCTTGCCGGAATGCTTTGCCGGCAAGTGCTCTTGCGCCAATGTGGTGACCACATATGCCTCCATGTATCTCTGCCAACAGCTTCTGTCCGTCTTCCCGGGAAATACACTTCAATTTCACTCCGTTGCGCCCTCTTCTGTACAGTGTGTTGTCGACGAACTGGTACATACTCGAGCGCCGAGCTACTCTTTCCGCTTCTTCTTGCTCTTCGGGAAGTTCTCCGTTTTGGAGGAAATGGACAGTCTGCTGCGCCCATGCTGGAGCCTGTGGCTCGACAACAACGACTGAAGGCACATCTGCTGCTGCGGGAACGTCCGCTTCTACGGCGAGGATATGGGGCTCAGCCGGAGCTTGACGTTCCCCGGCAAGCTTGCCGGAGCAAAACTTGTCGGGAGCGCCTGCTTCTATGGAGCAAACCCTGGGGTTTTCCGGAGCAGACGGCTCCTCAGCGCTCTTGGCGTCGATCTTGGGGACCTTCTTGGCGGCGGCTCCGGGGAGCTCTGCCGTAAGATAGTCGTCGGAGACCAACCTCCTCTTCTTGCTCTGTCTGGTTGATGGCGTTACGGATGGCTGAGTCAGCTTGAGCACAAAGGTTCCTGGTTCCACAGGTAACTTAAATGCTGCGCACTTTGACAGGCCATCAGCGATGTCGTTCTCATCTCTTGGAATGTGTTCCATTTGCAGGCCGTCAAAGCGCTCTTCTAGCTTCCTCACTTCATCAATGTACGCTTCCATCAACGGACTCTGGTAATCCTTGTTCACTTGGCGGACGACAAGCTGCGAGTCACCCCTGACAATGAGCTTCTTGATCCCAAGTTCTACCGCGATCCTGAGACCGGCAAGCAAACCTTCATACTGTGCAGTATTGTTGGTCGCTTTCTCCTTGGGGACGTGCATCTGGACTACGTACTTGAGGTGCTCTCCGGTGGACGCGACAAGTAACGCGCCAGCACCGGCGCCTTGTAGCGAGAAAGCACCATCAAAGTACATCAGCCACTCTTTGCTTGCTTCTTTGGCGGGGATGCTCGTCTCTGGGATATCTTCGTCTGGTGTCGGTGTCCACTCTGCTATGAACTCCGCCAATGCTCTGCTCCGGATAGTCGAGGTGCTCTCGAACTGGAGACCGAAGCTCGACAGTTCTAGTGCCCACTCGACAATCCTGCCTGTTGCTTCTGGATTCTGTAGTATCCTCTTCAGCGGAAAGCGGGTGACAACTGTAATCTCGTGTGCTTGGAAGTAATGGCGTAGCTTTCTTGAGGCCATAAGGAGGCCGAAAAGCAATTTCTGCACACCAGAGTACCTTGACCTAGCCCCCTGCAGAAGGGAGCTGACAAAGTAAACTGGGCGCTGCACCATTTTCTTCTTCAGCACCTCCACTTTCTCCTGCGCAGATGCATCCTTGTCGGGGCCAGAGCTTGTCGGGGAAGCCCCCTGCTTGTCGTTGGACGTGCTTGCCGCAGTTGCTGGCTCATCATCTGCCTCCCTCTCCGCTACTAACGCAGCACTAACCACTTGATTGGTTGCCGCCAGGTATAGCAGCAACTTCTCTTGTGGTTTAGGCGCGACAAGTATTGGAGCGGAGGACAGATATTTCTTCAAGTCCTGCAGCGCGGCCTCCGCTTCCGGAGTCCATTTTACTGGATCCGCCCTTTTCAAAATTTTGAAAAACGGCAGGGCGCATTCTGCAGACTTGGAAATAAACCTGCTGAGAGCCGCGACGCAGCCGGCAAGCCTTCGTACGTCCTTGACGCGTGTTGGTGCTTCAATCTGCTCGATGGCCTTGATCTTGTCTGGGTTGGCTTCAATTCCTAGCTGAGACACGAAGAACCCGAGAAGCTTGCCGGAAGGGACTCCGAACACGCACTTCTCGGGGTTGAGCTTGAGGCTGATCTTGCGCAGGTTCGCAAAGGTCTCTTCTAGGTCTTGAATCAGGGTTGCCCTGTCCCTGCTTTTGACCACTATGTCATCCATGTAGGCCTCCACATTTCTGTGGATTTGTGGCTCAAAAGCGGTGTGGACAACCCTCGCAAATGTTGAACCAGCATTCTTCAGTCCGAAAGGCATCCGTACGAAGCAGTACGTGCCACATGGAGTGATGAACGCGGTCTTCTCTTCATCTTCTTCGGCCATGAAGATCTGATGATATCCTGAGTAGGCGTCAAGAAATGAAAGCAGGTCACATCCGGCCGTGGAGTCAACAATCTGGTCAATGCGCGGCAAGGGAAAGGGATCTTTGGGACAAGCTTTGTTAACATCAGTGAAGTCGAAGCAAAGCCTCCATTTCCCATTTGCTTTGCGCATGACAACAGGATTGGCCAACCACGTCGGATGGAGCACACCTCTGACGAGGCCTGCCGCTTCCAACTTCTTGATCTCTTCTGCGATGAACTCTTGGCGCTCCACCGCTTGCTTCCTGACTCTCTGCTTGACGGGCCGCGCATGAGGACAGACGGCGAGGTGGTGCTCAATTACTTTCCTGGGAACGTCGGGGATGTCAGATGGTTGCCAGGAAAACACATCGACATTCGCCCGCAGGAAAGCAACGAGCGCGCTTTCCTATTTGGGGTCGAGTGTGGCACTGATGGTGAAGGTACCACCAGTGCCATCCTCCTTGGCGGACACCTTCTTGGTCGTTGGCGGAGCTGCCATTGTCTTCTTACTCTTGCCGGTGGAGCTCGATGGCGCGTCCTCGATGGTAGCGCAGCACTCTGAAGAGGTGCGCTTGCCGGAGTGGGCGCCAGAGCACTTGCCGGGCTTGGTCCTCTTCTTCCCTCCGGGAGCTTCAGCGGCAAGTGGCATGTGATCTGCTGCGGCTGCTGCTTCCCGGTAGATCTTGTCGGCACAGATAAGGGCATCCTTCTTGTCACCGGGGACAGAGATGACGCTTATCGGGCCTGGCATCTTGAGCATGTTGTATGCGTAGTGAGAGGACGCCATGAACTTGGCGAGCGCTAGACGGCCGAGAATTCCATTGTAGGGCAATGGAAAATCGGCAACGTCAAAAGTGATCCTCTCTGTCTTGAAGTTCACCTCGCTGCCAAATGTCACTGGCAACGTTATCTTCCCCTTCAGCTTGCTCCTTCACGGGTTGATTCCTTGGAACGTGCCGGTCTCTTCGAGCTCGCTGTCGGGGACTTGGAGTTTCTGGAGCACAGCGGAGGAGATCAGGTTCAAGCCGGCCCCGCCGTCAACTAGCATCTTAGTGACCTTGAGGTTGCGGACCGTTGGTGAGACCAACATCGGCAAGCACCCGATCGCAGTTGTGCGATCAGGGTGGTCCTCAATATCAAAGATGATAGGCTTGTTGGACCATTTCAGAGGCTTGCGCGACTCGACGGGTGGTTCCACTGCATCGACTTCCCGCGCCCACTGCTTGAGATGGCGGTGAGAAGTATGCAGGGAAGCACCGCCGTCTACGCACAAGACCTCTGTGGCTTTCTGAAACTCCTGCTCACTGGTCTCGACGTCATCCATGTCTTCGTCTTCGTCGTCGTCTTCGTTCTTGTCGCGGCCGCGGGGAGGTCTGTCCGCTTGCCGCTGCTTGTCCTTGTCGCGGCGTCCTCCTTGGCCGGGGCGCTTCGTGCCTGATCCTCCGCCACCTCCCCGGGCTCTCTCCTTGTCGCGCCGCTCGTACTCGGCCTTTTGCAGCTCGACGAGCCGCTCGACCTGCTTGCAGCTCTGGAGGTCATGGCCCTTGGTGCGGTGGATCTTGCAGTACTGTTTGTTGGTGCAGTCCCGCTTGTCGGCGACCGCCACATCCTGACAGTTGGCGCATCCGGCAACCTCCTTGCCGGAGCTACCAGCCTGGGCCTTCTTGGCGGCGCCTTCATCGCCGGACTGCTCAACAACCAGTACCTCTTGGCTCTTCTTCTTCCTGCTGCTCCGCCGCCGGCTCTTCCTTGCCGGGGCGGTATCCTCACTGTCAGATTCTCCTGCTCCAGTGTTCTCTCCGGGGAGTTTCCTCCCTTCCTCAGCACGGGCACACTTGTCGGCCAGGGCATATAGCTCACTGACGTCTTTGATCTTGCACATCGCCATCTCCTCCCGCATCCTGCGGTTACGCACGTTCTGATGGAACGCGCTGATGATCGCGGCGGGGTGGACGTCTGGGATGTTGTAGTGTACACGGCTGAATCTCTGGATGAACTTGCGCAAGGGTTCCCCTTCCTTCTAGACGAGCAGATCAAGGTCGCTCGCTTGGCCATGGGGTTTGTGGCCGCCCGTAAAGACGCCAACAAACTGATGGCACAAGTTTCTCCAGGAGATTATGGAGTTGTCCGGCAAGTGCATGAGCCAGGACCTGACGTTGGATTTGAGTACCAACGGGAAGTAGTTGGCAAGGATCTTGTCGTCTCGCCCCCCAGCAGCCTGCACCGCGATGGTGTAGATGCTGAGGAACTCCGACGGATGCGACTTGCCGTCGTGCTTCTCTCGTACGTCTGGCTTGAAATTCTTCGTGCTGGGCCACTGGACTTGCCGCAGCTCACGGGTGAACGCAGGGCAGCCCACCGCGTATGGCAGGTCGCCTGGTTCCCCCGGTGCATGCATGTCGATAGAGGGTCCAGCGCGCTGGTCTGATTGACGCCGCGGTTCTCTCCGACGCTCGATGCGAGTACGAGCGTCCTCTTGCTCTCGCTCGTGAAGAACTTGGCGTTGATCGCGACGAGTTCGCGGATTCGACGACGCGGTGGAGTCGTTGTCGTGATGGTTCCGGCGAGTCGGCGATCTTGGCCTTTGGGGCGGGGAGTGCACGGTGGTCGCGCCCCCACCGGTCTTGGCGCCATCGGTTCTCGCCTGGCCGACCTGCCGCGGCTGCGACGCACTGTGCTGCTGCGGGGTATCGCCGTTAGCGAAACCGATGAGGCTCTGTATCGTGGCCCTCCAGTCGTCGATCTTGTCCGCCGTTGGAGGGTAGTCTAGGAGCAGTTGAGCTCGTGCCAGAGCTTCTGCTAGAGTGGCGGGCAGTGGTGGCGAACGGCGCGTGGAGCGGGATGTGCTCGAACTTCTAACTACGTTAGAAGGAGCAACACCCAGACCAGGCAGTCGCGCCACGCTCGCGCCAGCACGTTGATGTGAGTGCTGGCCTTGAGCGCCCTGGGATCCGCTGGCTCGATCTGGGTCCAGCGAGCGTATGGTACCGTGAGTGCCAAGACGCTGCTGGTCCCGTGCCTCCTGAGAGGGGCGCGGTGCATGTTCGGACGCCGTGGCGCCATGAGCTGGCTCGACGACGCCCGTTCCGCCGCCGGTGCCGTCCCCACCACCCGTTTGCTCCAAGGGCGGTGGGTTCGACGCGGACGGACCGGCCACCTCCAGAGCTTTCTTCTTTGGTGGCATGTCGACGAAGATGATGGAGATCTAGCCTGCGCAGACGCCGGATCAGGTTCACACAACCTCGACGCCCCCTACCTGGCGCGCCAAAGATGTCGGGGGAAATCGGCTTCCTTGAACACCTATGGGGACCGAGCCCCTTTCTTGGTTCGGTGGGGGGCGGAGGTCGGACGAAGAGCGGATCGAGGCAATGCACACAAGGGATTTTACCCACCTTCGGGCCGCAAGGATGCATAAGACCCTACTGCTGCTTTGTGGATTGTATTGTGTTCTTGCTCGGAGGCGCGTGGTGCTACAGTACACACGAGCCGCTGGCGAGACCAAGCGTAGCGATGGATGTTCTCCCCCCTCTACGTGCGCATGGGGCCTCCTTTTATATGCTCAAGGGGTTACCCACAGGTGGCAGCGTAGGTGGGGGCAAAAATGGGAGAATGTTGTAGTGGGTACAGCTGCCTGCACAGTGGCTGTACAGTGCTATCATACCTAACTCTGACGGCGGGGGACAAGGGCATTCAATGCCCGTCCGCATCGCCTAGACGGTGCAGGAAAAGGACCGTCAGGAGCGCCACCGTTTGCCACGATGGCTACTCTGTCAGCTTTGCCTCGCCACCGCATGCCCCTGGCTACACAGCCTCCCGCCACGTGCGCCTGGAATGCCCCCAGAGCGACACGTTGGTGGATGAGCTGGAGCGCAGGCACGGGGTGGTAACTTGCCGCGGCAAGCGCCTTGCCGCGGTGGATGTCTCGTCGCGCCCGGGAGCTTGTCGCTCACCGGGCCTTGCCGGAGCGCGGGGCGCGCCGTGGCAAGGTCCTTGTCATGTCGTGGTTGGCCTTCCCGGCAAGCTCCTCTTGCCGGGGTCTTGTGCTTCGAGCGGCAGTCCCGGCAAGCTCCTCTTGCCGGGGCCTCGCTCTCTTCGGGTGGCCTTCCCGGCAAGCTCCTCCTGCCGGGGCCTTGGCTCAAATACTTTGTTCTTGAATGGCCCAAAAGGGGACCATGGAAGGTCTTGGCGATCACCTGGAAAGCCTTGCCGCAGGGTGCTACGACTGCCCGTGCACGAGTTCGGGGTACTAAGGTACCCCTACTTTAGTACACCGACAAAAACTTGTCTGAAATTCATGAAATTTGGTATGCCATCATGGAGCGGCATCAACATGCCATGGTAAATTTTTTGTCCCATTTGGGATAGGTTTGGGTATATGCTTCTCACAACAAGCATGATGGTTTCGGTAGGGAACGTCCCACCTTTGGGGACGAAACGATATCCATTGCCTCTTATTGCTTTCAAAAAAATTCTTGTGTTGACATAGAACAATAGGAGTGTTGTGTCAATTTTTGTGATTTTTCGGGGTTCATTTGGACATTTTTATGCATTAACTGAGTTTTCAATGCATTTATGTGCATAATTCAAATTTGAACTACATGCACATTCTCCAGTGCATATAAATTGGTTGAAAAAACAAATCTTTCTCCTTGGATGCATGCTTAGGTCCGATGCAAGAAATGGGAATGAATTTCAAACACTAGGGCACCATTTATTGCCGGAAAAACTTTGAGATACTTTGTTTTTAAATTCTAGTAAATCCAAAATTCGTCTGAAATTGATGAAACTTGGCATGCTATCATGGAATGGCACCCGACATGTTGTGGTATTTTTCGTGTCAATTTTAAGAGAAGGCGCACTCGAATAACAACCAACAAAGGCATTTTGAAAAAATAGCTGCCACTTTAATATCTTGAACGTTTGTATAAACCAAACCGTGTGCATTCTGTTAACCATTCATGTGACGCCACGTGTCTTGGTTTTAATGTCTATAGGAGGTGTCGTGCGGACAGATGCTTGACCTTGATTGAACGGGAGGCGTGCGAGCGTAGTCTGGTGCGCAGGCTGACCGAGAGGCGTGTAAGCTGTCCTCCAATGCGCAGGCTCACCGGGAAGCGTGCGAGCTGTACGCTGCACAGGCTCACTAGGAAGTGAGCCCTTTGACTTCCATGGCCGCCCGCCTTCCTCTTCATTAATGGCGCCAGAGCCGCTGCTTAATACAGGCGGCCTTACTGTTCGCCTCCCATTCCGATCCCTCCCGCAGGCCTCCACCAACGCCATGGCGCAGAAGGATCATCTGCCACTAGTCTTCAAGTTTGGTGAAGTCGACCTCGAGCCAGAGGAGATAGAAAATAAGGAGGAATGGGGCCTCATGGACATGGCCCAGAACGAGCTGGCCACGGCGGTTGCTGCCCCCGCTCCCATCCCAGCTCCCATCCCCACGCCCGTGCCAGCTACCATCCCCACAACATTGACGGGCTGGTCGCGGGGCACTATCATAGAGCTGGAAGCCGTGGGCATCAGCGAGGTCTCCGTGGACCCGCGCGAGCTCGTGTACGTGCCAGTGCCAGCGCATGTGCCCGTGCGCGCCCCTCCACCCACCGCGGCGCCCGTCCCCGTGCGTTTGGCTGCACACGCCGCGCCCGTCCTCGTGCGCGCGCCCCCCTCAGCGGCATGGGAAGCCGCCATTGACCGCTACCTCTTAGCACCGCCAGCTGTCGTCCTCTCGCGCCCCGCCCGTCGATGGCGCGGCGACATGATGTTTGATTTATAAGTGGAGAACATTCTGTGCTGCATTGAAGACTTCAACAACGGCGTCCCAGAGGATGACAACGACAGCGCGGCACGCCGCCTCCGCCGCCGCGAGAAATAGTTTTTTTTCTTGGGTTTAATATTCTATCTCGATCATCTGAATATAAATTCGCAATATGACTGAATGAAAAATATGGTTTGAGTGAACTTGCATTTTTCTCTCTTAATGTACAAACTTACCAAACGATTTTCTTTTGAAAGAAACATCAGTGGTTTTTAAATATAAAACAATCATCGCAAACATTTTAGCTAGAACACCCGTATGCAAAACGACAGATTCCCCAGGAAGCCAAGGGAAAATGTCCCGAGCAGGATTTGTGCAGCACTTGATCGCAAACGTTTTAGATAGAACACCTGTATGCAAAGTGAGAACAGGATCTGTGCAGCTCTTCAACGCAAACGGTTCTTTTGGATGACCTGTGTGCAACTACTTACAAACAATTTGGGTATGTTTCCATTTGTCAAACTGGAAAGATTGACATTTGTTGATCTAGTAACATTGCCATTTGTCAACCTTGTAATCACTAGCAGTATCTAATTTTTGCAACTAATTCAGTAATTAAGCATAGATTTCATTCATAGATTAAACAATCGTTCTTAGTTTATACAAACAGTTGAACTCGACAGCAGAACCGACCAAAATTTTCCCCAATTGTTGCCAACCACGTACTAAAATAGCTAGTTCAACTATATATACTAGCTAATTTTAAGTACGTTGTACAGTTCCACCACATCTATAGTGAGATGAACTGAACAAAATAGCCCCTAAATACTACTACTACTATAGTACGGAGGGGCTTTGTACTACTTCAGGCGGCCTCTCCTCTGCTGAGCGCGCTCAGTAAGAGGCAGAGGAGGAGGAACCTACCGACGAGCTGGGCAACCGCAATACGGTGCCTGCCGCTGCTGCAGCTTCAACGAGGCTCACCTCAAACGCCCTCTATCGCTCCAGACGACCCCTCTCGAAGCGGTGGTTCTCCTTGTAGATCTCCTGATTCCTCGCCTCTGAGGCAGCATGTGCCGCCGCCACGGCGGCGATAAGGCTCTTTGCATGCTCGATGAGGCGCTCCCCCTCCTCCCGCAGGAACTCGGTGTAGCGCGCAAGGTCGCTGATGCACGTGTGGGCATCCACCTCCACCTTCGGGCGGCGGTGGCGGAGCGGGTGATGACCCCGGCAGTCGATGGTGGGCTGGCGGCCACGGCGGCCAACGATGGGGTGGTGGCCACGACCAATGATGTCTACTACACAACCTTCTTCTTGTAGACGTTGTTGGGCCTGCAAGTGCACAGGTTTGTAGGACAGTAGCAAACTTCCCTCAAGTGGATGACCTAAGGTTTATCAATCCGTGGGAGGCGTAGGATGAACATGGTCTCTCTCAAGCAACCCTGCAACCAAATAACAAAGAGTCTCTTGTGTCCCCAACACACCCAATACAATGGTAAATTGTACAGGCGCACTAGTTCGGCGAAGAGATGGTGATATAAGTGCAATGTGGATGGTAGATATAGGTTTTTGTAAACTGAAAATATAAAAACAGCAAGGTAACAAGCGGTGAAAGTGAGCGTAAACGGTATTGCAATGTGTAGAAAACAAGGCCTAGGGTTCATACTTTCGCTAGTGTAAGTCCTCTCAACAATGATAACATAATTGGATCACATAACTATCCCTCAACATGCAACAAAGAGTTACTCCAAAGTCATAATAGAGGAGAACAAACAAAGAGATTATGGTAGGGTACGAAACCACCTCAAAGTTATTCTTTCCAATCAATCCATTGGGCTATTCCTATAAGTGTCACAAACAGCCCTAGAGTTTGTACTAGAATAACACCTTAAGACATAAATCAACCAAAACCCTAATGTCACCTAGATACTCCAATGTCACCTCAAGTATCCGTGGGTATGATTATACGATATGCATCACACAATCTCAATTCATCTACTCAACCAACACATAGAACCTCAAAGAGTGCCCCAAAGTTTCTACCGGAGAATCACGACGAAAACGTGTGCCAACCCCTATGCATAGGTTCATGGGCGGAACCCGCAAGATGATCACCAAAACATACATCAAGTGGCACATGGTATCCCATTGTCACCACAGATACGCACGGCAAGACATACATCAAGTGTTCTCAAATCTTTAAAGACTCAATCCGATAAGATTACTTCAAGGGGAAACTCAATCCATTACAAGAGAGAAGAGGGGGATAAGAAACATAAGATCCAACTATAATAGCAAAGCTCGCGATACATCAAGATCATGCCAAATCAAGAACACGAGAGAGAGAGAGAGAGAGAGAGAGAGAGAGAGAGAGATCAAACACATAGCTACTGGTACATACCCTCAGCCCCGAGGGTGACCTACTCCCTCCTCGTCATGGAGAACGTCGGGATGATGAAGATGGCCACCGGTGAGGGTTCCCCCTCCGGCAGGGTGCCGGAACAGGGTCCCGAGAGGGTTTTGGTGGCTACAGAGGCTTGCGGCGGCGGAACTCCCGATCTAATCTCTGTTCTGGAAGTTTTACGATACGTAGGTATATATGGGTGCAAGGGGTACGTCGGTGGAGCTTCGGGGGCCCCATGAGGCAGGGGGCATGCCCTAAGGGGGTGGGCACGCCCCCCACCCTCGTGGCCAGATCCCGTATCTTCTGACGTAGAGTCCAAGTCTATCCGGTGGCTTTCCTTCCAAAAATAACTTCTCCAGTTGATTTCGTTCCGTTTCGACTCCGTCTGATATTCCTTTTCTTCAAAACACTGAAATAGGCATAAAACAGCAAATCTGGGCCGGGCCTCCGGTTAATAAGTTAGTCCCAAAAATAATATAAAAGTGGATAATAAAGCCCAATGTTGCCCAAAACAGTAGATAATATAGCATGGAGCAATCAAAAATTATTGATACGTTGGAGACGTATCAAGCATCCCCAAGCTTAATTCCTGCTCGTCCTCGAGTAGGTAAATGATAAAAAAATAATTTTTGATGTGGAATGCTAGTTGGCATAATTTCATTGTAATTCTTCTTACTTGTGATATGAATATTCAGATCTGAAAGATTCAAGACAAAAGTTCATATTGACATAAAAATAATAATACTTCAAGCATACTAACAAAGCAATTATGTCTTCTCAAAATAACATGGCCAAAGAAAGTTCATCCCTACAAAATCATATAGTTTAGTCATGCTCCATTTTCGTCACACAAGAATGCTCTCATCATGCACAACCCCGATGACAAGCCAAGCAATTGTTTCATAGTTTAATAATCTCAAACTCATAAACCTTCAGGCAATACATGAGCGTGAGCCATGGATATAGCACTATGGGTGGAATAGAATATGATGATGGGTTTATGTGGAGAAGACAAAAAAGGAGAAGATCTCACATCAATGAGGCTAATCAATGGGCTATGGAGATGCCCATCGATTGATGTTAATGCAAGGAGTAGGGATTGCCATGCAACGGATGCACTAGAGCTATAAATGTATGAAAGCTCAACAAAAGAAACTAAGTGGGTGTGCATCCAACTTGCTTGCTCACGAAGACCTAGGGCACTTGAGGAGGCCCATTGTTGGAATATACAAGCCAAAAGTTCCCACTAGGATATGAAAGTGACAAAACAAGAGACTCTCTATCATGAAGATTACGGTGCTACTTTGAAGCACAAGTGTGGAAAAAAGGATAGTAGCATTGCCCCTTTTTATTTTCTTTTTTTTTATATATTATTTTTTTGGGCCTTCTCTTTTTTTGTCCTTTCTCTTTTTTTTGGGGACAATGCTCTATTGAATGATGATCATCACACTTCTATTTATTTACAACTCAATGATTACAACTCGATACTAGAACATAGTATGACTTTATATGAATGCCTCCGGCGGTGTACCGGGATATGCAATGAATCAAGAGTGACAAGTATGAAAGAATTAAGAACGGTGGCTTAGCCACAAATACTATGTCAACTACATGATCATGCTAAAGCAATATGACAACGATGAATGTGTCATGTATATGATGATGATGGAAGTTGCATGGCAATATATCTCGGAATGGCTATGGAAATGCCATAATAGGTAGGTATGGTGGCTGTTTTGAGGAAGATATAAGGAGGTTTATATGTGAAAGAGCGTATCATATCACGGGGTTTGGATGCACCGGCGAAGTTTGCACCAACTCTCAATGTGAGAAAGGGCAATGCACGGTACCGAAGAGGCTAGCAATGATGGAAGGGTGAGAGTGTGTATAATCCATGGACTCAACATTAGTCATAAAGAACTCATATACTTATTGCAAAAATCTACATGCCATCAAAAACCAAAGCACTACGCGCATGCTCCTAGGGGGATAGATTGGTAGGAAAAGACCATCGCTCGTCCCCGACCGCCACTCATAAGGAGGACAATCAAATAACACCTCATGTTTCAAATTTGTTACAGAACGTTTACCATACGTGCATGCTACGGGACTTGCAAACTTCAACACAAGTATTTCTCAAATTCACAACTACTCAACTAGCACAACTTTGATATCACTACCTCCATATCTCAAAACAATCATCAATCATCAAACTTCTCTTAGTATTCAACACACTCATAAGAATTCTTACAAATCTTTTATGCTTAGCATATTAGGATTTTAAGAAATTACCATGCTATTTAAGACTCTCAAAATAATATAAGTGAAGCATGAGAGTTCATATATTTCTTCAAAATAAAACTACCACCATGCTCTAAAAGATATAAGTGAAGTACTAGAGCAAACGACAAACTACTCCGAAAGATATAAGTGAAGATCAATGAGTAGTCGAATAATTATGCAACTATGTGAAGACTCACCCATTTAATAATTTCAGATCTTGGTACTTTATTCAAACAGCAAGCAAATCTAAAGAAAATAAAATGACGCTCCAAGCAAAACACATATCATGTGGTGAATAAAAATATAGCTCCAAGTAAAGTTACCGATGAACGAAGACGAAAGAGGGGATGCCATCCGGGGCATCCCCAAGCTTAGACGCTTGGTTATCCTTGAATATTACCTTGGGGTGCCTTGGGCATCCCCAAGCTTAGGCTCTTGCCAGTCCTTACTCCATAGTCCATCGAATCTTTACCCAAAACTTGAAAACTTCACAACACAAAACTTAACAGAAAACTCGTAAGCTCCGTTAGCAAAAGAAAACAAAACACCACTTCATGGTACTGTAATGAACTCATAATTTATTTATATTGGTGTTAAACCTAATGTATTCCAACTTCTCTATAGTTTATAAACTATTTTACTAGCCATAGAGTCATCAAAATAAGCAAACAACACAAGAAAAACAGAACCTGTCAAAAACAGAACAGTCTGTAGTAATCTGTAACTAACGCAAACTTCTGGAACTCCAAAAGTTCTAAAATAAATAGGTGGACCTGAGGAATTTGTATAGTAATGATATGCAAAAAGAATAAACTAAATATCACTCTCCATTAAAAAGTTCTAGCTAATCTTGTGAGCGCTAAAGTTTCTGTTTTTTACAGCATGATCATAAAGACTTCACCCAAGTCTTCCCAAAGGTTCTACTTGGCACAAACACTAATTAAAACATAAGACCACATCTAAACAGAAGCTATATGGATTATTTATTCCTAAACAGAACCAAAAAGCAAGAAACTAAAATAAAATTGGGTTGCCTCCCAACAAGCGCTATCGTTTAACGCCCGTAGCTAGGCATGATGATTTGAATGATGCTCACATAAAAGATAAGAATTGAAACATAAAGAGAGCATCATGAAGAATATGACTAGCACATTTAAGTCTAACCCACTTCCTATGCATTGGGATTTTGTGAGCAAACAACTTATGGTAACAACAATCAACTAGCATAGGAAGCTAAAACAAGCATAACTTCAAAACTTTAAGCACATAGAGAGGAAACTTGATATTATTGCAATTCCTACAAGCATATATTACTCCCTCATAATTTTTTTCAGTAGCATCATGAATGAATTCAACAATATAACCAGCACCTAAAACATTCTTTTCATGATCTACTAGCATAGAAATTTTATTACTCTCCACATAAGCAAAATTCTTCTCATTCGGAATAGTGGGAGCAAACTTGACAAAATAACTATCATATGATTGAGAATTAAGATCAAGATGACAAGTTTCATGGTTATCATTATTCTTTAAAGCATACGTGTCATCACAATAATCATCATAGATAGGAGTCATGCTTTCATCATAATAAATTTGCACATCAAAGCTTGGGGGACAAAAAATATCATCTTCATCAAACATAGCTTCCCCAAGCTTGTGGCTTTGCATATCATTAGCATCATGGATATTCAAGGAATTCATACTAACAACATTGCAATCATGCTCATCATTCAAAGATTTAGTGCCAAACAATTTAATGCATTCTTCTTCTAACACTTTGGCACAATTTTCTTTTCCATCATACTCACGAAAGATATTAAAAAGGTGAAGCGTATGAGGCAAACTCAATTCCATTTTTTTGTAGTTTTCTTTTATAAACTAAACTAGTGCTAAAACAAGAAACAAAAAGATTCGATTGCAAGATCTAAAGATATACCTTCACTTACCTAGCCTCCCCGGCAACGGCGCCAGAAAAGAGCTTGATGTCTACTACACAACCTTCTTCTTGTAGACGTTGTTGGGCCTGCAAGTGCACAGGTTTGTAGGACAGTAGAAAATTTCCCTCAAGTGGATGACCTAAGGTTTACCAATCCGTGGGAGGCGTAGGATGAAGATGGTCTCTCTCAAGCAACCCTGCAAGCAAATAACAAAGAGTCTCTTGTGTCCCCAACACACCCAATACAATGGTAAATTGTATAGGCGCACTAGTTCGGCGAAGAGATGGTGATACAAGTGCAATATGGATGGTAGATATAGGTTTTTGTAAAATGAAAATATAAAAACAGCAAGGTAACAAGCGGTAAAAGTGAGCGTAAATGGTATTGCAATGTGTAGAAAACAAGGCCTAGGGTTCATACTTTCGCTAGTGTAAGTACTCTCAACAATGATAACATAATTGGATCACATAACTATCCCTCAACATGCAACAAAGAGTAACTACAAAGTCACTAATAGAGGAGAACAAACGAAGAGATTATGGTAGGGTACGAAACCACCTCAGAGTTATTCTTTCCAATCAATCCATTGGGCTATTCCTATAAGTGTCACAAACAGCCCTAGAGTTTGTACTAGAATAACACCTTAAGACACAAATCAACCAAAACCCTAATGTCACCTAGATACTCCAATGTCACCTCCAGTATCCGTGGGTATGATTATACGATATGCATCACACAATCTCAATTCATCTACTCAACCAACACATAGAACCTCAAAGAGTGCCCCAAAGTTTCTACCGGAGAATCACGACGAAAACGTGTGCCAACCCCTATGCATAGGTTCATGGGTGGAACCCGCAAGTTGATCACCAAAACATACATCAAATGGCACATGGTATCCCATTGTCACCCCAGATACGCACGGCAAGACATACTTCAATTGTTCTCAAATCTTTAAAGACTCAATCCGATAAGATTACTTCAAGGGGAAACTCAATCCATTACAAGATATAAGAGGAGGAGAAGAAACATAAGATCCAACTATAATAGCAAAGCTCGTGATACATCAAGATCGTGCCAAATCAAGAACACAAGAGAGAGAGAGAGAGAGAGATAAAACACATAGCTACTGGTACATACCCTCAGCCTCGAGGGTGAACTAATCCCTCCTCGTCATGGAGAGCGTCGGGATGATGAAGATGGCCACCGGTGAGGGTTCCCCCCTCTGGCAGGGTGCCGGAACAGGGTCCCGAGAGGTTTTTGGTGGCTACAGAGGCTTCCGGCGGCGGAACTCCCGATCTAATCTCTGTTCTGGATGTTTTACGATACGTAGGTATATATGGGTGCAAGGGGTACGTCGGTGGAGCTTCGGGGGGCCCACGAGGCAGGGGGGCGCGCCCTAAGGGGGTGGGCGCGCCTCCCACCCTCGTGGCGAGCTCCCGTATTTTCTGACGTAGAGTCCAAGTCTATCCGGTGGCTTTCCTTCCAAAAATAACTTCTCCAGTTGATTTCGTTCCATTTCGACTCCGTCTGATATTGCTTTTCTTCAAAACACTAAAATAGGCATAAAACAGCAAATCTGGGCTGGGCCTCCGGTTAATAAGTTAGTCCCAAAAATAATATAAAAGTGGATAATAAAGCCCAATATTGCCCAAAACAGTAGATAATATAGCATGGAGCAATCAAAAATTATAGATACGTTGGAGACGTATCAACCACCACCTCCCGCCTTTGGGCCGTGGTGGCGGAGTGGGTGATGGCCATGGTGGTCGGTAGTGGGGTGGCGGCCACGATGGCCAACTCCCGCCTTCGGGCCGCGGCGGCGAAGAGGGTGATGGCCTTGGCTTTTGACGGTGGTGTGGCGGCAACGGCGGCCGGCAACAGCTGCCGACAGGCAGCGGTGGCGGAGCGTGTGGTGGGTGTTCCGCGCACACCCAACAGGGACGCCACACGCAGTACACTACACCGGGGACTGCATGGCCGCCGCGGTGTAGCCTCCCAGCTGGAGCTGTCCTCTGATGATGCCGAAGTGGCTGAGCGACGACGACGGACTGGTGCCATTGGCCATTGTGGGAGAAGCGGATGAGATAAGCTACAGGGAGGGAGGGGAAAATGCGATGCATGACTCGCCGGTCGTGAGGGTTTATATAGTAGGCCGGTAAGCATTGGGATTTTCGGGGATTTCACCGAGTCCGGCGAGAAGCTTGTGCGGGAACCTGCGAGGTTGCACGAGAACAGGCTCACCGACGATTCATTGGCGCCACCATTTGCCCAAAAGAACGCCCCCGCGCGCTGCGCAAGCTTGCGCTGTAAGCCGTCTGCGGCAACGGGGTGACAAGACGTGCGAGAGGAGGATGAAAGGACATGTACACATACGGTTAATACAAAAAAGTTTGCGGTTTAATTACCTACTATACCAATGTCCTGGTTTATAAGTCGGATTTAACTAATAAAATACGAATGCATGTTGCCAAAGATTATATAGTTGGATTCGTATTTGAGCATAGTTTCCACTTATATAATTTTTATAACATGCATTAACATTTTGTTGGTTAAATTTAAGGGCAAAGTATGGCACAGAATATAAAGGGGACTATAGACCAAGACGGAGGTAGTAGCACACGGCCACTCTCTACGCAGCAACGCAACTGCCGGTCGGCTTGTAGGCGACCATTTCCTGTGTGTCCAATGGCTCTATGCATGTGGTTGCTTGCTGATATGTCTCCAACGTATCTATAATTTTTTATTGTTCCATGTTGTTATATTATCAATCTT
Source organism: Aegilops umbellulata (assembly GCA_032464435.1). Taxonomy (NCBI): domain Eukaryota; kingdom Viridiplantae; phylum Streptophyta; class Magnoliopsida; order Poales; family Poaceae; genus Aegilops; species Aegilops umbellulata. The sequence continues at coordinate 10,753,086 of CP136060.1, read as the reverse complement.
GGATGTTTTATAATCATTTTATATCAACTTTTTGGTACTAACCTATTGACATAGTGCCAAGTGCCAGTTGATGTTTTTTTGCATGTTTTTACATCGCAGAAAATCAATACCAAACGGAGTCCAACTGCCACGAAACTTTACGGAGATTTTTATGGACCAGTAACACACCTAATGGGCCAAGGCTGCGCCTGGGGGGTTCTCCGAGGAGAGCACAGCCCACCAGGGCACGCCAGGAGGCCCAGGCGTGTCCTGGTGGGTTGTGCCCACCTCGGGTGCCCCCCGGACCGCCTGTTTGCTCTATAAATACCCCAATATTCCAGAAACCATAGGGGAGTCGACGAAAATCAATTCGAGCCGCCACAGAGTCCAGAACCACCAGACCCAATCTAGACACCATCATGGATGGGGTTCACCACCTCCATTGGTGCCTCTCCGATGATGCGTGAGTAGTTCTTTGTAGACCTTTGGGTCCGTAGTTGGTAGCAAGATGGCTTCCTCTCTCTCGTTTGATTCTCAATACAATGGTCTCTTGGAGATCCATATGATGTAACTCTTTTTGCATGTGTTTGTTGGGATCATATGAACTCCGAGTTTATGATCATATCTATCTTTTTATATCCATGAAAGTATTTGAGTTTCTTTGATCTCTTTTATGCATGATTGCTTATAGCCTCGTCTTTCTTATCCGATATTTTGGTTTTGCTTGGCCAACTTGATCTATTTATCTTGCAATGGGAAGAGGTGCTTTGTAGTGGGTTCGTTCTTACGGTGCTTGATCCCAGTGACAGAAGGGGAACCGACACATATGTATTGTTGCTACTAAGGATAAAACGATGGGGTCTATATCTACATAGATAGATCTTGTCTACATCATGTCATCGTTCTTATTGCATTACTCCGTTTCTCCATGAACTTAATACACTAGATGCATGCTGGATAGCGGTCGATGTGTGGATTAATAGTAGTAGATGCAGGCAAGAGTCGGTCTACTAATCTTGACATGATGCCTATATAATGATCATTGCTTGGATATCATCATGAGTATTTGAAGTTCTATCAATTTCCCAACAGTAATTTGTTTACCCACCGTTTGCTATTTTTCTCGAGAGAAGACACTAGCAAAACCTACGGCCCCCAGGTCTCTTTCTCATATTATTTGCCTTCGTTACCTATTTTATTTGCCTTTTATTTTCAGATCTACTAAACCAAAAATACAAAAATTCCTTGCTGCAATTTATTTTATTTGGCGTTCAATCTATCAATATTTACAACTTTCTTCCGTCCACGCACTAATTTATGGCGCCGTTACCCGAAAGGGATTGACAACCCCTTTAACACGTCGGGTTGCGAGTATTTGTTATTTGTGTGCAGGGGCTGTTTACGTTGTGTTGCTTGGTTCTCCTACTGGTTCGATAACCTTGGTTTCATATCTGAGGGAAATACCTACCGCCGCTGTGTTGCATCATCCCTTCCTCTTTGGGGAAATACCGACGTAGCTTGATACGTCCATTTTGCATCATGTTTTCTTACTGTTCTTTATAATGTTTTTATCCATAATAATGCTTTTTGGAGTAATTCTAATGCCTTTTCTCTCATAATATGCAAGGTATACACGAAGAGGGAGAATTCTGGTAGCTGGAAATCTGGACCTGAAAAAGCTACGTCAGGCTACCTATTCTACACAACTCCAAATGAGCTGAAACTTCAAAAGGATTTTTTATGGAATATTTGAGAATTATTGGAGCAAATAACTACCAGAGGGGGCCCACCAGGTGGGCACAACCCACCTGGGCGCGCCGGGGAGCCCAGGCACGCCCTGGTGGGTTGTGCTAACCCAGGCCACCTCCGGTGCCCATATTCTCGTATATTGGTCATTTTGACCTAGAAAAAAATAAGGAGAGGACTATCGGGACGGAGCGCCGCCGCCTCGAGGCGGATCTTGGGCAGGAGCACTTTTGCCCTCCGGTGGAGCGATTCCGTCGGGGGAACTTCCCTCCCGGAGGGGGAAATCATCATCATAATCATCACCAACAGCTCTCCCATCTTGGGGATGGCAATCTCCGTCAACATCTTCAACAACACCATCTCCTCTCAAACCCTAGTTCATATCTTGTGTTCAATCTTTGTACCGGAACTATAGATTGGTGCTTGTGGGTGACTAGTAGTGTTGATTACATCTTGTAGTTGATTACTATATGGTTTATTTGGTGGAAGATTATATGTTCAGATCCATTATGCTATTTAATACCCCTCTGATCTTGACATTGGTTATCATTTGTGAGTAGTTACTTTTGTTCTTGAGGTCACGGGAGAAATCATGTGAACTTGATATGTGTTCGATATTTTGATAGTATGTATGTTGTGATTCCCTTAGTGGTGTCATGTGAATGTCAACTACATGAAACTTAACCATATTTGGGCCTAAGGGAATGCATTATGGAGTAGCAATTATATGACGGGTTGCGAGAGTGACAGAAGCTTAAACCCAAGTTTGTGCGCTATTCCGTAAGGGACAGATTGGATCCAAAAGTTTAATGCTATCGTTAGAATTTATTCTTAATAATTTTCTCGTAGTTGCGGATGCTTGCGGGAGGGTTAATCATAAGTAGGAGGTTTTTCCAGTAAGAACAACACCTAAGCACCGGTCCACACACATATCAAATTATCAAAGTACCGAACACGAATTAAGCCAACATGATGAAAGTGACTAGATGAAATTCCCGTGTACCCTCAAGAACGCTTTGCTTATCATAAGAGACCGTTTTGGCCTGTCCTTTTCCTCAAAAGGATTGGTCTACCTTGCTGCACATTTGTTACTACTATCGTTACTTGCTCATTACAAATTACCTTGCTATCAAACTACTATGCTACTTACAATTTCAGCACTTGCAGACATTACCTTGCTGAAAACCACTTGTCATTTCCTTCTGCTCCTCGTTGGGTTCGACACTCTTACTTAACGAAAAGAGATACAATTGATGCCCTATACTTGTGGGTCATCAATCCTATTTTCTGGCGCCATTGCCGGTGAGTGAAGCGCCTTTGGTAAGTGGAATTTGGTAAGGAAACATTTATATAGTGTGCTGAAATTTATTGTCACTTGTTACTATGGAAAACAATCCTTTGAGGGGTTGTTAAGGGTATCTTCACCTCATCCGGAACCACAATTAGTTACCTCTAAACCTACTGCACCTACTAAAATATTGAAATATGAAATTCCTTCTGGTATGATAGAACAACTGCTAGCTAGTCCTTATGCAGGAGATGGAACCGAACATCCTGATATGCACTTGATATATGTAGAACAAATTTTGGATTGTTTAAGCTTGCAGGTTTACCCAGGGATGAAGTTATGAAAAAGGTTTTCCCTTTATCTTTGAAGGGAAAAGCATTGGCATGGTATAGGCTATGCGATGGTATTGGATCTTGGAATTGGAATCGTTTGAAATTGGAGTTCCACCAAAAAAGTTATCTTATGCATCTAGTTCATCGTGATCGGAATTATACATATATTTTTTGGCCTCGTGAAGGAGAAAATATCGCTCTAGCTTGGGGGAGGCTTAAGTCAATGTTATATTCATGCCCCAATCATGAGCTCTCAAGAGAAATTATTATCCAGAATTTTTATGCTCGGCTTTCTCGTAATGATCAAACCATGCTTGATACTTCTTGTGCTGGTTCTTTTATGAAGAATACTATTGAATTCCGATGGGATCTTCTGGAAAGAATTAAACGCAACTCTGAAGATTGGGAACTCGACGAAGGTAAACAGTCAGGTATTAAACTTAAGTATGATTGTGTTAAATCTTTTATGAATACCGATGCTTTTCAAAAGTTTAGCACTAAATATGGACTTGACTCTGAGATAGTAGCCTCCTTTTGTGAATCATTTGCTACTCATGTTGAACTCCCTAAAGTGAAGTGGTTTAAATATCACCCACACATTAAAGATGAAACTAAAGAACCAGTACCGGTTAAAGAAGAAACTATACTTTATAATGTTGATCCAGTTGTTCCTTCTGCTTATATAGAGAAACCACCTTTCCCTATTAGGACAAAGGAACATGCTAAAGTTTCAACTGTGTTTAACAAAAGCTATATTAAAACACCTAAACCTGATGAACAATTAAAGTAGAACCTAGTATTGCTATGGTTAAAGATCTCTTGGAAGAAGATATGGATGGTCATGTTATTTACTTCTGTGAAGAAGTTGCTAGAATTGCTAAACCTGATAGAAAAGATAAACATAGACCTGTTGTTGGCATATTCCTGTCATCTCAGTTAAAATAGGAGATCACTTTTATTATGGTTTATGTGACATAGGTGCTAGTGTGAGTGCTATTCCCTACACCTTATATCAAGAAATTATGAATGACATAGCACCCGCAGAAATAGAAGACATATATGTTACTATTAAACTTGCTAATACAGACACAATATCACCGATTGGGATTGTTAGAGATGTTGAAGTCTTGTGTTGGAAAATTAAATACCCTACTGATTTTCTTGTTCTTGGTTCCCCACAATATGACTTTTGTCCCATTATCTTTGGTGGACATTTCTTGAACACCATTAATGCTAGAATAGATTTTGAGAAGCAAACTGTCAGTGTTAGTTTTGGTGACGAGCCTCATGAATTTATTTTTTCCAAGTTTAGTAGAAAGCTTCATGAAAAAGAATTGCCTAGTAAGGATGAATTAATTGGTCTTGCTTTTATTATTGTACCACCTACTGATTTACATATGCATGAAAGAAATGAAATAGATAAAATTTTCTTGGAACAACGTCCTTTGCTTAAACACAATTTTCCTATTGAAACTCTAGGAGGTCCTCCTCCACCTAAAGGTGATCCTGTGTTTGAATTAAAAAATTGCTAGACTCTTTGAAATATGCTTATCTTGATTAAAAGAAGATATATCCTATTATTATCAGTGCTAACCTTTCAGAACATGAAGAAGAAAGATTATTAAAAGTTCTAGGGAAGCACTGAGCTGCTATTGGATATACTCTTGATGATTTAAAGGGCATTAGTCCCACTTTATGTCAGCACAGAATGAATATGGAACCTGATGCTAAACCCATCGTTGATCACCAACGCCGGTTAAACCCGAAGATGAAAGAAGTGGTAAGAACGGAAATATTAAAACTTCTAGAAGCAGGTATAATCTATCCTATAGCTGATAGTAGATTGGTAAGTCCTGTTCATTGTGTCCCTAAGAAAGTAGGTATTACTGTTATTCCTAATGATAAGAATGAACTTATTCCATGAAGAATTGTTACAGACTATAGAATGGTAATTGATTTTACAAAATTAAACAAAGCAACTAGAAAAGATCATTACCCTCTGCCTTTTATTGATCAAATGCTTGAAAGATTATCTAAGCACACACATTTTTGCTTCCTTGATGGATATTCTGGTTTTTCACAAATACCTGTTTCTCAACTTGATCAAGAAAAGACCACTTTTACTTGTCCCTTTGGAACTTATGCTTATAGACGTATGCCTTTTGGTTTATGTAATGCACGTGCTACCTTTCAAAGATGTATGACCGCTATATTCTCTCACTTTTGTGAAAAGATTGTTGAGGTTTTCATGGATGACTTTTCTATTTATGGGAAGTCTTTTGATGATTGTTTAAGCAATCTGATCGAGTTTTGCAGAGATGTGAACAAACAAATCTTGTCTTGAATTGGGAGAAGTGCCACTTTATGGTTAATGAAGCCATTGTCCGGGTCATAAAATTTCTCAAAGAGGTATTGAAGTGGACAAAGCTAAGGTTGATGCAATTGAGAAAATGCCATGTCCTAAAGATATAAAAGGTATTCGTAGTTTCTTAGGTCATGCTGGTTTATATAGGAGATCTATCAAAGACTTGTCAAAAATTTCTAGACCTCGTACTAGTCTCATGCAAAAGGATATTCCTTTTGTTTTTTATGATGATTGTTTAGAAGCATTTGAAACACTCAAGAAAGCCTTAATTTATGCACCTATTGTTGAACCACCTGATTGGAACTTGCCTTTTGAAATTATGTGTGATGCTAGTGATTATGCTGTTGGTGCTATTCTAGGACAAAGAGTTGATAAGAAACTGAATGTTATTCATTATGCTAGTAAAACTCTAGACAGTGCTCAAAGAAATTATGCTACTACTGAAAAAGAATTTTTAGCAGTTGTGTTTGCTTGTGATAAATTCAGACCTTATATTGTTGATTCCAAAGTAACTGTTCACACAGACCATGCTGCTAATAAATATCTTATGGAAAAGAAAGATGCTAAACCTAGACTTATTCGATGGGTTCTCTTATTACAAGAATTTGATTTACATATCATTGATAGAAAGGAGCTGAGAACCCAATAGCTGATAATCTATCTAGGCTTGAAAATGTGCTTGACGACCCACTACCTATTGATGATATTTTTCTTGATGAGCAGTTAGCTGCAATAAGTGTTGCTCACAGTACTCCTTGGTATGCTGATTATGCTAATTACATTGTTGCTAAATATTTACCACCTAGCTTTACATACCAACAAAAGAAAAAAATTCTTCTATGATTTAAGACATTACTTTTGGGATGACCCACATATTTATAAAGGAGTATATGGTATTATTAGACATCGTGTACCTGAGCATGAACAGGGACAAATCCTACGGAAATGTCACGCCGAAGATTATGGAGGGCATCATGCTGGAGATAGAACTGCTCACAAGGTACTGCAGTTTGGATTTTATTGGCCTACTCTCTCCAAAGATGCCCGTAAGTTCGTCTTATCTTGTGATGAATGTCAAAGGATAGGTAATATCGGTAAGCGTCAAAAAATGCCTATTAATTATTCACTTGTTGTTGAACCATATGATGTTTGGGAATTTGATTACATGGGACCTTTTCCTTCCTCTAATGGGTATACACATATTTTGCTTGCTGCTGATTATGTTACTAAATGGGTAGAAGCTATTCCAACCAGTAGTGCTGATCACAACACCTCTATTAAAATGCTTAAGGAAGTTATTTTCCCAAGGTTTGGAGTCCCTAGATATTTAATGATTGATGGTGGTTCAGACTTTATTCATGGTGCTTTCCGTAAAATGCTTGCCAAGTATGATGTTAACCATAGAATTGCATCACCTTATCATCCTCAGTCTAGTGGGCAAGTTGAACTTAGAAATAGAGAAATAAAATTAATTTTGCAAAAGACTGTCAATATATAGGTCTAGGAACAATTGGTCTAAGAAATTAGATGATGCACTCTGGGCTTATAGAACAGCATATAAAAATCCTATGGGTATGTCTCCTTATAAAATACTTTATGGAAAAGCTTGTCATTTGCCTCTTGAGTTAGAACATAAAGCATATTGGGCAATCAAAGAACTCAATTATGATTTCAAACTTGCCGGTGAAAAGAGGTTATTTGATATTAGCTCATTAGATGAATGGAGAACCCAAGCTTATGAAAATGCAAAATTATTCAAAGAAAAAGTTAAAAGATGGCATGACAAAAGAATCCAAAAGCGTGAGTTTAAAGTCTTGTACAACTCTCGTTTCAGATTCTTGGCAGGAAAACTCCTCTCAAAACGGGAAGGCCCATATGTCATCGAGGAGGTTTATCGGTCTGGAGCCATCAAAATAAATAATTCCGAAGGTACTAACCCAAAGGTTGTCAATGGGCAACGAATAAAACATTATATCTCAGGTACGCCCACTAATGTTGAAAGTAATATTATCCAAACTTTGACAGCGGAAGAACAAAATAAAAGAGTCCTTCCGGAACACTCTAGAATCATGAAAATAAGGAGGTATGTGATACGGTAAGTAGATGGACTCCAAAAAATCAACAAAAATATTTTTTATCAGTTTTGGAATATTTAAAAATTTAGGAAATAAAGAAACTTCCAGGAAGCATACCCTGGTGGGCACAAGACACCAGGGCGCGCCAGGCCTGGCGCGTACAGGTGGGCTGTGCCCTGATGTCTACTACACAACTTTATTCTTGTAGACACGTGTTGGGCCTCCAAGCGTAGAGTTTTGTAGGACTGTAGCAATTTTCCCTCAAGTGGATGACCTAAGGTTTATCAATCCGTGAGAGCTGTAGGATGAAGATGGTCTCTCTCAAACAACCCTGCAACCAAATACAAGAAATCTCTTGTGTCCCCAACACACCCAATACAATGGGAAATTGTATAGGTGCACTAGTTCGGCGAAGATATGATGATAAAAGTGTAATATTGATGGTAGATATGAGTTTTTGTAGTGTGAACAATAAAAAAATTAGCAAGGTAGCAAGTAACAAAAGTGAGCACAGACGGTATTGCAATGCTTGAAAACAAAGCCTAGGGTCCGTACTTTCGCTAGTGCAATCTCTCAACAATGCTAACATAGTTGGATCATATGATTATCCCTCAAAGTGCAATAAAGAATCACTGTCGAGTTCCTATTAGCGGAGAACAAAAGATAGAAATTGTTTGTAGGGTAAGAAACCACCTCAAAGCTATTCTTTCCGATCAATCTATCCTAGAGTTCGTACTAAAATAACGCAAGCTATTCTTTCCGATCGATCTAATCATGAGTTCGTACTAAAATAACACCATAGCAAATTCATATTCATAATACTCAATCCACACAAAGAACTACAAGGAAACCCCAAAGTTTCTATCGGAGGAAAGATAAAAAAAACATGCATCAACCCCTATGCATAAATTACCCCAATGTCACCTCGGGAATCCGCAAGTTGAGTGCCATAACATACATCAGGTGAATCAATATGATACCCCATTTTCACCTCAAGTATTCATACTGCAAGACATACATCATGTGTTCTCATATTTGAACATTTAGTCCGACAAGACAAAACTTCAAAGGGTAAAGATTCAATTCATCACAACAAGAGTATAGAGGGGAGAAACATCATATGATCCATCTATGTTAACAAAGCCCATGATATAGATCACGAGAGAGAGAGAGAGATTAAACACGTAGCTACTGGTGGGTGGACTACTCCCTCCTCATCGTGGTGGCCGCCGGGATGGTGAAGATGGCCACCGAAGATGATTCCCCCCCTTCGGCAGGGTGCCGAAACGGGCTCACGATTGGTTTTCGGTGGCTAGAGAGGCTTGCAGCGGCAGAACTTCCGATCTAGGTTAACCCCGATGGGTTTCGAAATATTTGGGAAATTATAGTGCAAAGAGGGGGTGCGGGAGGCCACCGAGGTGGGCAAAACCCACCTGGGCGCGCCAGGGCCCCTTGGCGCGCCCTGGTGGGTTGTGCCCCCCTCGGGGCACCCCCCAAGTGCTTCTTTGGCCCAATGGATGTCTTCTAGTCCATAAAAAATATCCATGGAGTTTCGTTGCATTCCTACTCGTCCTAGAGTTGGTAAATGATAAAAGAAATAATTTATGAAGCGTGAATGCTAGCAAAGTGCACAAGTTTGATCAATGAAAATTTCAATCACTTTTCCTAGCATCATAACAACAATTCTTTCTTATAAAACTTCTCATGTTATAGTAGCAACCAATTCACATGTTAAGGTTCAAACAATGAACTCTCTTGAAACTAAACAAACTATGTTCTTAGTCACCAAGCAATTGCAATTCAACTTATTCAACGGAGTTTAAGTAAGAGTTCCACATACTCAACCATATTGTAGTCTTCTATGATTGCTAACACTCACCGCATACACATGAGCAAAACGTTTCAACCAGACACATCGATATTATTGTTTTGCCTCCCAGCGTATTCAACTCAAGCGTGATGTCAACAATAATAACTCTTGATACCCATATTCAACTGGACATATGTGCCTAGATATTTCCTGTAGCGACCGACCTCAGACGGTCAAGCCTCTGTGCATCTATGCCATCCCTGGATCAGTATGCTGGCACAGACAGTACATCAATGTATATATCAAAGTGCAATCACATGTATAAATAACGTAAAATGATATGTACCTCATAATACTCAGCGGAAACAAACAAACGGGTGTGGAGTCCCATCAACGCCATCGACAGGTTGAGTGTAGACCGTAACCCTGTATCATAACTCTTACTCGTCGAAGAAAAACCTGCAACATGATACGTTGCAGCCGTGTAGGTCAGTACATTGAATGTACCGGCAAGATCACAATAAGAGAAAACTGATGATAAAACTATTCTGTATGCAATATGACTTTGTGGCTCTGGGTCTGAGTTTTGTTTTGCATAAAATCTGGTTTTACTTTACCTACAACAAGGAATATAAGGAGCCTGTACTACGGAGTTTTCTAACATGACATGGTTCCGCCAACCAATGTCCCATAGCCCAAAATCATCATAAGTTGCCCACAATTAAGTTATCAATCCGGTGTTGAGAGTTCCGAGATAGATCCAAGTCCAGAGGCTCAAGTTGTCCGTAACCGGGGACACGGCTAATCGATTAGGTTTTATACCTCTGCAGAGGTTTGTACACTTTACCCGCAAGATTCGATCCCTCTCTTTATGTTCTCGCACTATGTTTGAGAACAAGACGACCGAAACATGGTCTTCCGAAGAGTTCCCCTAACCACTGTCCGGTGCTCATCCAATCCTACCGTCGTTCTACATCTGGTATCACCGTCCCAGCCAGAGCCACCACTAAGGTCAACCAAGCCAGAGCCCATAATGACTTGCCGTTGCACAGGTAAGCTTCCGGGCATGAAGTATTCTTCCGTCTCTTTGAGTCTGGGTGAAGCTTTCCGCAAGATGTCATGGCGCTTCTCCATGCATCCTGGCCATCCACTGGTTTCTCCAGGGTGCCCGTCAACCGTCCTTCACCCAGTAGTGTGTATTGAATTCTTGTCTCGAGTCTTGAAGTCTTGAGGCCTTGAAGATGCAGTCCTTGCAGATGCCATCATGAAGTTGTCGTCATTGACGTAGAGTCCTTCATTCTCACACCACTCTCGAGCACTCATACCAAACCCCGTCTACTATAGCGTAGCATTAAAAATATATAACGTCCCAGGCTTGGTAACAGGGAGATGGGTTCCTACCTCATGCATTCTACTCAACTACAAGATTCTACTCAACTACAAGATTCAATAACACTAGGGATTGTTGCAAAGATGACACTAAATGCAATAAAAACATAGGTATGAAAAACATGGTCAAAGTGAACTTGCCTGGTAAGTTGATGAAGATAAAACGCCTCTCAAAAATAACTTGATAGATCTATACGCAACTCTCCGATGAAATCTATAATAACAAACATGACATTCACATAAGCAAGCATTCTAGCAAGCAAATCTAGCAATAAAAAAACTCAAAAGAAAACCCAATACAAAATAAATAACACATCGAAAGAAGTAATAGGGGAAAACTATAAAGAACCTACTAGGAAAACCTTTTGCCTTAACTACAAAAATAGTTTTGTCCTAAGTAAATCTTAACAAAGAAAATACTAAACTAATAATTTTAACAGAAAATAACATTTAAATCAACTAAGTTAACAGAAATTATTTTTCATAAAGTTTTACTAGCAAAAGGAAACACATAAAAAGCTAAATTAAAACTCTAATTATGCTTAAACCAAAACTAGTAAGAAAAATAAATAAAACATTTTATTTTCTGTAAATAAAAGTTCACCCTCTATAACTACAGAAACAAATCTGAAATAAAATATAACAGGGGTGAAAATAAATGTTAAAATAATTAAAACAACAGGAAACAACATCAAATTAAAAATAACTAGCGCAGTGTTATTTTCGCGAAAAACTAATTTTAATAAAATCTATAAATACCCAAATTAATCCTACTGCTAGGCTAGTTCAAAACAAAGCAGTGGCAAAAAGAATCGCCTAAAAATATTAATTCTAGCTCATTTCATAGCAGAAATACTAATCTGACTAAAACGCATATAAAATAATTTTTAAAAACTAAAACATGGCCGAAACTATTTTATACAGAAACTTTAGGAAATTTGAAGACTAGAGCAAAAAAAATCAATCAAAAACTCTAAATAACCTAAGAGATATAGAATTTACGAAACTGAAACTTTTCTGTTTTAAAAACAGAAAGGAAAATACAGAAAAAAAAAACAAACGGGCACTATTGGGCCTACGGGGGTGCGATCTGTAGCTACCAAACGCTCGGGCGAAACTTAACAATACGTACACGTGCGTTTATTTAACAGAAGACCGGGAGCCGGTTTGATCTAAACCGAGGAACCGATTTATAAGGAAAACCGATCTACTAAACCGTTTTTTAAACTGAACTAACAGAGAGCTCGTATAAACTTACAGAGAAGAACGAGCGTTGGGTGGAGATCGGGGCGGTGGTGGCGGCGACTTCGGCGGTTGTGCGCGACGGAGGGAGTGTCTAGAGGATGCACCGATGAGTGGCTCGTCCGGTGGTGGAGTCGGAGATGGTCGGCGACGACAAATGGTGACGGAACGAAGCGCTGTAGCTCGGTGCTCCGGGTGCTCCAGCGAAGACAGCAAGGTTGATACGGTGTCTGTAGATGAAAGGAGGATGCAATAAGTTGTCAAAACGGTTGTACAGATCTAGGTAAGTCTACATACAAAAGAAGAAGGCTTGGGATGGCTCACCGTTGTGGGAAAACGACGATGAACTGCAGCTTCTTCGGTCAGATTGGAACGATGAGTACGAGCTATGGGGGTGGACTTGGCGAGGGGTTTCGTAGGGAATCGGTCGAGATGGGTCGTGGCTATTTATAGGACAACTTGCTTGGACGAGGGGAAGACTCGGCATAGGGTTTCCAAAGAAATCGGACGCGGAGCGACGTCGGGTACGTGTACGCGTACGTTTCTGGTCTGGTATGTGAGGAAGAAGAAAGAAGAGGTGGGGCCAAGCGCCAGAGGAAAAAAAATAGGAGAGAGGGAGAGGGGTTACGTGAGATGCTGGCGGCGGCTCCTCGGAACGAGCGTGCGTGCGCTACCCTAGCGCTAGCCTGGGCTGGGCCGGCCGGAGCGCCAGGCCTGGTGGGCTTTTTTTTTTGAATAACAGCGAGGAAAAATAATAATAAACTAAAACAATTATATAGGCATATAATATATCTAAATTTTCAGAAAAAGAAATACTAAAACACGAACTATTTTTCAGGTTCAAACAAAATACAAAAAAAATCCCAAAAGTCAAACAGTGGTGTTGTTGCAATAAAACCCAATAAAAATCATTTTTTAAATAACTAAATAATTTCAAATTTATTTTTCTCCACGTTTATACTGTAGGGAATCATTTTACCCTAATTTCCATATATTTTATTTTTGGAGAAAATATTTTGAATAAAAACCAAAATAACTCCTAAATGGTTTTGGATTTGAATTTCAAACAACTTCCAACTCTATTTCATATGTTTTGAAGAAGTCATCTTATCCTCTCTCATGAAAATCATTGAGTTGCATAAAGTTTCTGGTTTGAATTGTTTGCAAATAAATTCATATAATTTCAAAAACCCTTTTCATTTTAAATGGAAGAAGTCATGTCATCTTCACTCTAGTGTTATGATGATGAAATGAATTTGAATTCTCATAGATTAAAAGTCAAAAAGAAAGCCTAGGAAAGTCATTTCATTCCCTCTCATTAAACTTTCAAAAAGTTTCAAATGCACTCAATTTCACCCAATCAATCACTCAACAATCAAACAAACAATCATAATTATTTATTTAATATAACATTCCAAAATTTAGAATTTTGGGATGTTACAAACCTACCACACTTAAAATGAATCTCGTCCTCGAGATTCGAAGAGGCTAGCAAGAAAAGGTTAGGGTTTGGGGGTCTTCTAGCAAATCCATTGATCGAAATGGTCTACTGTGCTACCACCCTTAAAAGCAGGGTTATGTTTCCGACAGAACTCATGTAATCCATCCTTAGAGTTGACGGTGTCGGTCTTCTCATATACTCGGGGTAACTCCTACACTGGGGCTCTTCCGGTAGGGCATAACCTTTTCTTCAAACACGTGTCCTTTCATCCTGGTGAGGTTCTTCCAAGACTGGGTCTTCTTAGCTGACAGGTATGTCGCCAATACTAAACAACTATTGAAATCTCATGGTGGTCAATCATTATTGACTTCTCCTGCAGGAAATGGGTCTGGGCTGAATCTCAGTGTATAACCTACGTTTGGCAGCGGTTGCCTGTACATGGATAAATCATCCTACCATTCTATGGTTTAAACAAGGTTTGACATCGTCGTCTCTCTACTATGGGTAAGTCACTCAGGTTTACCATTCCAAATAGCAAGAGTGAATGATGAGAGTAAGTCGGTATGGTGATCAATCCATTCCGCACCCAAATCATTACTCTGTATAAGGTTTAGCAAACCGCGCATTTCTAACACTCGGGCATTCTCACAAGCATTGCAGAATTTCCCTTGTCGACGAGCTGAGTTCAGATAAATCCATTGATTCTGCAAGCTGAATGAAACATCTATCGTTACTTCACAACTCTCAGGGTTTTCGTATACTCCTAAGAAACGTCTGCTGATCAAATCATAGCTTCTTCCAATATTTCTTCTTCCAGGGATTTCTTGACCCTTATTCATTTCCTGGGCCTGTGGGTTATGGTCCACTTCAATACTTGCACCACTTTAACTCATCAATTTGAGTTATATTGTTCCATATTCCAACATTATACCTCCTTTAAATCCAACATTACTTCATTCCTTCATACTCTTGAGGTAATCAATATATGAAATAAAATCTTTAAACTTAATTCATCCAGCTCCACTTTGTGGAATACATTTTTCCTTACCATTGGTCAGGTGTTCTCACAGGGTTCTACCACCCTTAAAATGAAATGCACAATTTCATCCATAGACCATATTTCTCATATCCTCGAAAATGGTCGAACTCCTTGTTCATAGAGTAACAACTCAAAAAATCCACGTATGAAATCATGACACATTAACTTTATTGATTTCATGAGTTCATTACAATCTCTGAGACATCCATTACATAACTCAACTCATTGTGCTCATGAAAATAAATTTGCTTCCTACTACACTTACTACCAATATCAAAGTTCCAACTACTCAGCTCTAGCTTTCATCTTGTCGGGACATTTAGTAGCATAATGTCCTGCTTCCTTACAACAAAAACAATTAACTTCCTATAAGTCTTTGCACTTCTTGGGAATGGTGTCTGCTCTTTGGGTTCTTGGCTTCTTCTCTGGACATTTATTAGCGTAATGACCTAAATCCTTGCACCTGTAACAAGTCATATGACCCAGGTACTTCTCTGCAGAAATTGGGTTGTTCTGGGGATGCCTTCGTTTTCTCTTCCTGGATTTCTCCGTAATGACCAGAGCTTTTATTTCCTGAGGGTCAAACTTCACTTCTGCTGTCAGGAAGTCTCCGAGATACTCTTATATTTCTTTTTGCAGTGATGTGAAAAATGTCCTTCTCCACATGAATAGCAGGCTTGGACGTTAAATCTGTTTAGGCCTTCTCCATCAAGGTATTCAACATCTTCCTGCATCACACGTTCTTCGAAACTTTCCTCGAGGGCTTCTTTCTGCTCCTTGGTAATTTCTTGTACCTTGGGGTAAATGTGACATTGACCAGGGTAGTGTGTAGTTCCTTCGCACAGGAAACAAGTAACTTGCCTAGTCTGGCATTCTTCGGCTAGGTGATTCTCCTCACTATGTGGGCATCCATCCTTGTGTTCCTCCTGGGGGTGTCCTATTTCTCCACATATCCTGCATGCACAAGTTTGCTTCATTTTACTGTCACCGGGCTTCTGGATAAAACGAGACCTCAGTAGAATTGTCTTGAATTCTTCCCAAGCATTTGCTCCATTCCATCCTTGTATAGCTTGATGTATCTCTCGCCATGTTGCAGCACCTTGTGTGATGCGCCGTAAGGTGTATGGAACCATATACTCTCCTTCAATACGGTGCTCCATGTCCCGTATCCATTGTGTTACCTCCGGTTGTGTCATTGATCGCCAAAATACAACTCCATCTTCATTCATCATCTATTGGGTCCAAGGTTTTGGGATGAGAAACGGAAGATAGAGGGAGATACACACAATGCAAACAATATTTTTGAAGAAACGGGTTTTATTTTGTGGCTGTCGGAAAAACATCAAACAATGGACAGCTCACAAATCATCGCATCTAATGTACGTATATAACAGGGGTTTGGTCTTCTAAAGGTCAAAATAAATCTTCAGTCTTCAAATTCTTCAAGTCTTCGGAGTATTCAACTGTTGTAGCTTCAAAGCTTCTAATGCATGATGAAATCCTCTTTACTCTAAAATGGTCATCGGTTCTCCGATATCTTGTCCTTCTTGGAGCAGCTTCAGTTGATCCTCCGTGTGGTCAAAAGGGAAGGGGGTATATTCTAACTATTTGAGGTAAGAGAGGATATCTGATAAAATCAGAAAAGATGAGAAGTGATGGATTCTTTTGAAAATAAAGTTTTAGAGATTCCTGTCCTAGGGGCTTTCCGATTTCTAGGGTCACGTCCTACAGTCAACATGTGCTCTGATACCATATATGTAGCGACCCGACCTCAGACGGTCAAGCCTCTGTGCATCTGTGCCATCCCTGGATCAGTATGCTGGCACACACAGTACATCAATGTATATATCAAAGTGCAATCACATGTATAAATAACGTAAAATGATATATACCTCATAATACTCAGCGGAAACAAACAAACGGGTGTGGAGTCCCATCAATGCCATTGGCAGGTTGAGTGTAGACCGTAACACTGTATCGTAACTCTTACTCGTCGAAGAAAAACCTGCAACATGATACGTTGCAGCCGTGTAGGTCAGTACATTGAATGTACCGGCAAGATCACAATAAGATAAAACTGATGATAAAACTATTCTATATGCAATATGGCTTTGTGGCTCTGGGTCTGAGTTTTTGTTTTGCATAAAAGCTGGTTTTACTTTACCTACAACAAGGAATATCAGGAGCCTGTACTACGGATTTTTCTAACATGACATGGTTCCGCCAACCGATGTCCCATAGCCCAAAATCATCATAAGTTGCCCACAATTAAGTTATCAATCCGGTGTTGAGAGTTCTGAGATAGATCCAAGTCCAGAGGCTCAAGTTGTCCGCAACCGGGGACACGGCTAATCGATTAGGTTTTAACCCTCTGCAGAGGTTTGTACACTTTACCCGCAAGATTCGATCCCTCTCTTTATGTTCTCGCACTTCAGGGTGTTTGAGAACAAGACGACCGAAACATGGTCTTCCGAAGAGTTCCCCTGACCACTGTCCGGTGCTCATCCAATCCTACCGTCGTTCTACATCTGCTAGCACCGTCCCAGCCAGAGTCACCACTATGGTCAACCAAGCCAGAGCCCATAATGACTTGCCGTTGCACAGGTAAGCTTCCGGGCATGAAGTATTCTTCCGTCTCTTTGAGTCTGGGTGAAGCTTTCCGCAAGATGTCATGGCGCTTCTTCATGCATCCCGGCCATCCACTGGTTTCTCCAGGGTGCCTGTCAACCGTCCTTCACCTAGTAGTGTGTATTGAATTCTTGTCTCGAGTCTTGAAGTCTTGAGGCCTTGAAGATGGAATCCTTGCAGATGCCATCATGAAGTTGTCGTCATTGACGTAGAGTCCTTCATTCTCACACCACTCTTGAGCACTCATAATAAACCCCGTCTACTATAGCGTAGCATTAAAACTATATAATGTCCCGGGCTTGGTAACAGGGAGATGGGTTTCTACCTCATGCATTCTACTCAACTACAAGATTCAATAACACTACTGGAGGGATTGTTGCAAGGATGACACTAAATGCAATAAAAACATAGGTATGAAAAACATGGTCAAAGTGAACTTGCCTGGTAAGTTGATGAAGATAAAACGCCTCTTAAAAATAACTTGATAGATCTATACGCAACTCTCCGATGAAATCTATAATAACAAACATGACATTCACATAAGCAAGCATTCTAGCAAGCAAATCTAACAATAAAAAAAGCTCAAAAGAAAACCCAATACAAAACAAATAACACATCGAAAGAACTAATAGGGGAAAACTATAAAGAACCTACTAGGAAAACCTTTTGCCTTAACTACAAAAATAGTTTTGTCCTAAGTAAAACTTAACAAAGAAAATACTAAACTAATAATTTTAACAAAAAATAACATTTAAATCAACTAAGTTAACAGAAAGTATTTTTCATAAAGTTTTACTAGCAAAAGGAAACACATAAAAAGCTAAATTAAAACTCTAATTATGCTTAAAACAAAACTAGTAAGAAAAATAAATAAAACATTTTATTTTCTGAAAATAAAAGTTCACCCTCTATAACTACAGAAACAAATCGGAAATAAAATATAACAGAGGTGAAAATAAATTTTAAAATAATTAAAACAATAGGAAACAACAGCAAATTAAAAATAACTAGCGCAGTGTTGTTTTCGCGAAAAATTAATTTTAATAAAATCTATAAATACCCAAATTAATCCTACTGCTAGGCAAGTTCAAAACAAAGCAGTGGCAAAAAGAATCGCCTAAAAATATTAATTCTAGCTCATTTCATAGAAGGAATACTAATATGACTAAAACCCATATAAAATAATTTTTAAAAACTAAAACATGGCCGAAACTATTTTATACAGAAACTTTAGGAAATTTTCAGACTAGAGCAAAAAGAATCAATCAAAAACTCTAAATAACCTAAGAGATATAGAATTTACGAAACTGAAACTTTTCTGTTTTAAAAACAGAAACCAAAATACAGAAAAAAAAACAAACGGGCGCTATTGGCCCTACGGGGGTGCGATCTGTAGCTACCAAACGCTCGGGCGAAACTTAACAATACGTACACGTGCGTTTATTTAACAGAAGACCGGGAGCCAGTTTGATCTAAACCGAGGAACCGATCTATAAGGAAAACCGATCTACTAAACCGGTTTTTTAACTGAACTAACAAAGAGCTCGTATAAACTTACAGAGAAGAACGAGCGTTGGGTGGAGATCGGGGCGGTGGTGGCGGCGACTTCAGTGGTTGTGCGCGACGGAGGGAGTGTCTAGAGGATGCACCGATGAGTGGCTCGTCCGGTGGTGGAGTCGGAGATGGTCGGCGACGACAAATGGTGACGGAACGAAGCGCTGAAGCTCGGTGCTCCGGGTGCTCCGGCGAAGACAACAAGGTTGATACGGTGTCTGTAGATGAAAGGAGGATGCAATAACTTGTCAAAACGGTTGTACAGATCGAGGTAAGTCTACATACAAAAGAAGAAGGCTTGGGATGGCTCACCGTTGTGGGAAAACGACGATGAACTGCAGCTTCTTCGGTCAGATTGGAACGACGAGTACGAGCTATGGGGGTGGACTTGGTGAGGGGTTTCGTAGGGAATCGGTCGAGATGGGTCGTGGCTATTTATAGGACAACTTGCTTGGACGAGGGGAAGACTCGGCATAGGGTTTCCAAAGAAATCGGACGCGGAGCGGCGTCGGGTACGTGTACGCGAGGAAGAAGAAAGAAGAGGTGGGGCCAAGCGCCAGAGGGAAAAAAATAGGAAAGAGGGAGAGGGGTTACGTGAGATGCTGGCGGCGGCTCCTCGGAACGAGCGTGCGTGCCCTACCCTAGCGCTAGCCTGGGCTGGGCCGGTCGGAGCGCCAGGCCTGGTGGGCTTCTTTGTTTTTTTGAATAATAGCGAGGAAAAATAATAATAAAATGAAACAATTATATAGGCATATAATATATCTAAATTTTCCGAAAAAGAAATACTAAACCACAAACTATTTTTCAGGTTCAAAACAAATACAAAAAAATTCCCAAAAGTCAAACAGTGGTGTTGTTGCAATAAAACCCAATAAAAATCATTTTTTAAATAACAAAATAATTTCAAATTAATTTTTCTCCATGTTTATACTGTAGGGAATCATTTTACCCTAATTTCCATATATTTTATTTTTGGAGAAAAATATTTTGAATAAAAACCAAAATAACTCCTAAATGGTTTTGGATTTGAATTTCAAACAACTTCCAACTCTCTTTCATATGTTTTGAAGAAGTCATCTTATCCTCTCTCATGAAAATCATTGAGTTGCATAAAGTTTCTGGTTTGAATTGTTTGCAAATAAAATTCAAATAATTTCAAAAACCCTTTTCATTTTAAATGGAAGAAGTCATGTCATCTTCACTCTAGTGTTATGATGATGAAATGAATTTGAATCCTCAGAGATCAGAAGTCAAAAAGAAAGCCTAGGAAAGTAATTTCATTCCCTCTCATTAAACTTTCAAAAAGTTTCAAATGCACTCAATTTCACCCAATCAATCACTCAGCAATCAAACAAACAATCATAATTATTTATTTAATATAACATTCCAAAGTTTAGAATTTTGGGATGTTACATTTCCTCACCACATGATGATTGCCAAAAGAGAAAAATAAAAAGGAATAGAGAGGATAACTTTGACTCTTTGCATAAAAATAAATACTAAAAAGTAAAAGATAGGCCCTTCGCAGAGGGAAGCAGAGGTTGCCATGCGCTTATTTGCTTGTATGCTCAACCCCTCAGTGCAAAAGAACGTCATGTTATATTGCCCCTTATGATAGCAGCCTTTATTATGCGGTCCATCGCTTTTATTGCTATGCCATCACAAGTTCGTACAACGCTCAATTTTCTCTTACACTAAATGATCTAACACTTTTAGAAGCAATTTTTATTGCCTTATTGCACCGATGACGACTTACTTGAAGGATCTTGCTCAATCCTTAGGTAGGTAGGGTGGACTCCTGAAAATAAGATTTGGGTTTAAGGGTTTTTGGATGCACAAGTAGTATGTGTACTTGGTGCGGAATTTTTGGCTAGCAAAGATGGGGGGCAAGCACCACATGTTGAGAGATCTATGAAAATATAACTTCTATGTGAATATGAACAAACATAAATCATTACATTGTCTTCCTTGTCCAACGTCAACAATTTTGGCATATAATATTTTTATGGGGGCTCACAATCACAAAAGACTTCTAGGATAGCGTATTTTGATGTGAAAGTTCACTTCCTTATACTAATTATTCGTGAATTGCTTGTATGACCAAAATTGTGATTGTCAAGCCTCAAAAGATTTTACTTTCTAAACCCAATGTGAAGCTACCACTAGGCATGATATGATTTAAACTTCATGACATTCAATTTATTCAACAATTTACTAATAGGATATAAGTGAAGCACAAGAGCAATTTCAAAGAAAAGAGCTTCATTGACGGGATGTGAATGCCGCTTACTTAGCCTCCTTGGCAACTATTTGAGGACTCTATTTTATTTAAAAACATTCAGATCTAAGTATTTTATTAAAACAACAAGCAAGACAAAAATAAAATGACATTCTAAGAATAGCACAACTCATGTGAAGAAGCAAAAACTTAGGCTCAATCGATACTAACCGATAATTGCTGAAGAAGAAAGGTGGGATGCCTACTGAGGCATCCCCAAGCTTAGATGCTTGAGACTTATTGAATATTATCTTGGGATGGCTTGGGCATCCCCAAGCTTGAGCTTTTGTGTCTCCTTAATTCCTCTCATATCACGGTTTTCCTAAATCTCAAAAGCTTCATCGACACAAAACTCAAAAAGAAGTCGTGAGATAAGTTAGTATAAACTAATGCAAAAACCTTATCAATCTCTAATGTAGAAAATCACTTAAATTATTATTGAACATTGCATACTAAATGCCTCTGCACATTTAATACTCCTATCCTCAAATAGATTCATTAAACAAGCAAGGATATGCAAACAATGCAAACATAACAGCAATCTGCCAAAACAGTACAGTCTGTAAAGAATGCAAGAGTATCAATACTTATTCAACTCCAAACATTATGAAATTATACCACACTGTAGAAAACTTATCAGAGCTTATTTTTCATAAAGTTTCAACATTTTATCACATTCTGACTTTTCTAGGGAATTTTTGCAAAATCGATAAACTTTTTGTTTTGAAACAGCAACATGTAGACTTGTAAAATAAGCATAGTAAAGGCTATCAATGCCACTTTTATTGAAATAAAAGATGAAAAACATTATTATAAATAACAGCAAGAAAATTCTTAAGAAAATAAATTGACGCTCCAAGCAAAACACATATCATGTGACGAATGAAAACATAGCTCCAAGTGTGGTTATCGATAATGTTGGAGACGAAAGAGGGGATGCCTTCCGGGGCATCCCAAGCTTAGTTGCTTGGATATTCCTTGGATATTAACTTGGGGTGCCTTGGGCATCCCCAAGCTTAGGTTATTGTCACTCCTTATTCTCCTCATATCGATATCTCACCCAAAACTTGAAAACTTCAATCACACAAAACTTAACGGAACTTTGTGAGATAGGTTAGTACGATAAAGAGCAAACCATTTCACTTTTGGTACTGTCAAAGACAAGATTCATAAATGTTTCCACACAATGACTACTGTAGCATATCATTTCCACAATTTATATTGAGCAATGTAAGCCAAAGAAACTAGAAAGCAAGCAAACTATGCATTGAAAACAGAATCTGTCAAAAACAGAACAGTCTGTAATGATCTGGATAACTACCATAGTTCTGCTACTCCAAAAATTATGAAAAAATTAGGAACACGTGAGAAATTTGTATATTAAACTTTTGAAAAAAGAATCAACTCAAAATCGCTCTTCTGTTTAAAATGAGACTTATTTTTGTGAGTGCAAAAGTTTCTTTTTTTCAGCAAGATCAAATCAACTATCACCCAACATGATCCCAAAGGCTTTACTTGGCACTTTATTGAAACAAAATAAATAAAGCATGATCAATATAGTAGCATAATCATGTGAACACACAAAAACAGTAGGTAAAAGTGTTGGCTTGTCTCCCAACAAGCGCTTTTCTTTAATGCCTTTCGGCTAGGCATGATGAGTTCAATGATGCTCGCATAGACGATAAGAATTGAAACATGAAGAGAGCATCATGAATCATAAGTTACTCTATCATAATAATTTTCAGTAGCATCATGAATATATTCATCAATATAAACATTACATAAAACATTCTTTTCATGATCCACAAGCATAGAAAATTTATTACTCTCCACATAAGCAATTTTATTCTCGTTCACAATAGTGGGAGTATCATATGAGACTTGAATACTAGAAATTGTTCCCACATTAAGAGAGTAATGTTCAGTAAAAGGATATTCAAAACTATGACAATAATTATCACTACTTTTTATAACATAAGTATCATCACAATAATCATCATAAGTTGCAACTTTGTTCTCATCATAGATAGGAGGCATGCAACCATCATAGAAACTTTGATCATTCAAAGCAGGGGGACTAAAAACATCATATTCATTAAACATAGCATCCCCAAGCTTGGTAAAAACATTAATTGTAGCAAATAAATTCTCAAACATGTCATACTCATCAAGCAACGCATCCCCAAGATTGTAGCTTGGCATATCATAAGCATAATCACTCTCATCATTAATAAGATGAATAGCATCAACGGTATAACAATTTCTATCATCATAATTTCCCAAGTTGGTGCCAAAAAGATTTCCAAGATTATAAGAAGTATCATTATTTTCCCAATCATAATCATCACAACAAGCAAAAGGCAAAACAAAATCATCATCAAGTGCATCGTCTTCCACAATTATTTTTGATTCATTTTCATGAGGCACAACAATAATAGGAGCAACATTATTTGGGAGAGATACCTTTTTACCTCTATTCTTCCTTCTTTTCTTATTCTTCACCACATCATGTGTGGGTTTAATTAAACTTTTCAAGGTTCTTGTTGATGAGATTGGTTGGATAGGAAGCTCCACTAGTAGGGTATTGGGAAATATTTTCCCTTTCATTAGTACTCTCTTCATATTCTATTTGTTTTCTTGACTTTAGATGGTTGAAAATATAAGAATTCTCAATGCAATTTACCACACAAAACATATAAATTTCTTCTAGATCAAAATCAAGAAATCTCTCGGGATTTGCAAAACCCTTAGTTATACATTTCATTTCTTCATACACCAAAAGAAGACTAAGCTCTTTATGATGCTCAAGGGTAATCAAGTTATCACAATTTTTGGACACGATTTGAGCATGAAATAATTTGCATTGGAGACTTAAATGACCAAGTTCATTGCAAAGTTCACAAGGATGGCAAAAAAATTACATCTTTCAGCACAATCATCTAGCCTCTCTTGCAACTTTTTCATTTCTAAATATTTATGCTTCTTACAAAATCTATCTTCCCTTTTTGGTGTGCAAAGGCACTCCCAATTCACTCCGCAAAAAGTGACATGTTTATAAGAAACATTTTTGTCATGACTTGTCCAATCAACATTAGCATTTTGGATATTCAAAGAATTCACACTAACAACATTGCAATCATGCTCATCATTCAAATATTTTGTGCCAAGCATTTTATTGACTTCTTCTTCTAACAACCGAGCATAATTTTTCGAACCATCATTTTCAAGAAAGATTTTATAAATATGATGCAACCTCAATTCCATTTTTTATGTAGTTTTGTTTTATAAACCAAACTAGTGATAAACAAGAAACTAAAAGATTCAATTGCAAGATCTAAAGATATACCTTCAAGCACTCACCTCCCCGGCAACGGCGCCAGAAAAGAGCTTGATGTCTACTATGCAACTTTATTCTTGTAGACACGTGTTGGGCCTCCAAGCGTAGAGTTTTGTAGGACAGTAGCAATTTTCCCTCAAGTGGATGACCTAAGGTCTATCAATCCATGAGAGGTGTAGGATGAAGATGGTCTCTCTCAAACGACCCTGCAACCAAATACAAGAAATATCTTGTGTCCCCAACACACCCAATACAATGGCAAATTGTATAGGTGCACTAGTTCGGCGAATATATGATGATAAAAGTGCAATATTGATGGTAGTATGAGTTTTTATAGTGCGAACAATAAAAAATAGCAAGGTAGCAAGTAACAAAAGTGAGCACAAACGGTATTGCAATGCTTGAAAACAAGGCATAGGGTCCGTACTTTCGCTAGTGCAATCTCTCAACAGTGCTAACATAGTTGGATCATATGATTATCCCTCAAAGTGCAATAAAGAATCACTCCCGAGTTCCTATTAGCGGAGAACAAAAGATAGAAATTGTTTGTAGGGTACGAAACCACCTCAAAGCTATTCTTTCCGATCAATCTATCCTAGAGTTCGTACTAAAATAACGCAAGCTATTCTTTCCAATCGATCTAATCAAGAGTTCGTACTAAAATAACACCATAGCAAATTCATATTCATAATACTCAATCCACACAAAGAACTACAAGGAGACCCCAAAGTTTCTATCAGAGAAAAGATAAGAAAACGTGCATCAACCCCCATGCATAAATTACCCCAATGTCACCTCGGGAATCCGCAAGTTGAGTGCCATAACATACATCAAGTGAATCGATATGATACCCCATTGTCACCTCAAGTATTCGTACCGCAAGACATACATCATGTGTTCTCATATCTAAACATTCAATCCGACAAGACAAAACTTCAAAGGGTGAAGATTCAATTCATCACAACAAGAGTACAGAGGGGAGAAACGTCATATGATCCATCTATGTTAACAAAGCCCATGATATAGATCACGAGAGAGAGAGAGAGAGAGAGATTAAACACATAGCTACTGGTACAAACCCTCAACCCTGAGGGTGGACTACTCCTCCTCATCATGGTGGCCGCCGGGATGATGAAGATGGCCATCGGAGATGATTCCCCCCTCCAGCAGGGTGCTGGAACGGGCTCTCGATTGGTTTCCGGTGGTTATAGAGGCTTGCGACGGCGGAACTTCCGATCTAAACCCCGATGGGTTTCGGAAAATTTGGGAATTAATAGTGCAAAGAGGGGGTGCGGGAGGCCACCGAGGTGGGCACAACCCACCTGGGTGCGCCAGGGGCCCCTGGCGTGCCCTCGTGGGTTGTGCCCCCCTTGAGGCACCCCCAAGTGCTTCTTTGGCCCAATGTATGTCTTCTGGTCCATAAAAAATCTCCGTGGAGTTTCGTTGAATTTGGACTCTGTTTGGTATTGATTTCCTGCGATGTAAAAAACAAGCAAAAAACAACAACTGACACTGGGCACTGGGTCAATAGGTTAGTCCCAAAAAATGATATAAAGTTGCTATCAAATGATTGTAAAACATCCAAGAATGATAAAATAATAGCATCAATACTTCATAAATTATAGATACATTGGAGATGTATCATGCCCACCTGGGACACCTCCAGACCCCGTTTTTCTTCCGTATGCTTGTCCCCCAAGATAAAAAAATCTATATATACTCCCCGAACCTGTCAATCACCGTATGGTGGAGAAATCCTCTATTCTCTTTTCTTGTTGTTTTCTGACAGATTCAACTAGACCAACGTCATGTCTTCCTCACCCTTCAACAATGGAGAAGGAGACATAAGGTTGGTTCAGGAAGATCTAAGGAGGGATGAAGCTGAAGAGGTTGCTATGGAGGAAGAAGAGGAAAGTCCCTTTGGGATTCACCCTCCGTCCTCCAAGAGGGGTACAGTAGCTGGCATCTCTACTAACACTGATCCTCATCAAACCATGGTATCATCGATCAATCAAGCGAGCCGGGAAGTGCAAGAAGAGCTCCCACCGAGGAGGCTGCTACCTCTTGAGCACTACGTTGATTTTCCCTTGAAGAGGAAAGGGTGTAGCAGTAAAGTAGCGTAAGTATTTCCCTCAGTTTTTGAGAACCAAGGTATCAATCTAGTAGGATACCATGCTCAAGTCCCACGCACCTACACAAACAAATAAGAACCTTGCAACCAACGTGATAAAGGGGTTGTCAATCCCTTCACAGCCACTTGCAAAAGTGAGATCTGATAGAGATGATAAGATAATATTTTTGGTATTTTTATGATAAAGACAAAAATTAAAGAAAGCAAAATAAACGGCGCTAGAAATAGCTTGTTGACGGAAGATTAATATGATGGAAAGTAGACCCGGGAGCCATAGATTTCACTAGTGGCTTCTCTCAAGATAGCATAAATATTACGGTGGGTAGACAAATTACTATCGAGCAATTGATAGAATTGAGCATAGTTATGAGAATATCTAGGCATGATCATGTATATAGGCATCACATCCGTGACAAGTAGACCGACTCTTGCCTGCATCTACTACTATTACTCCACACATCGACCACTATCCAGCATGCATCTAGAGTATTAAGTTCATAAGAACGGATTAACGCTTTAAGCAAGATGACATGATGTAGAGGTATAAACTCATGAAATATGATTTAAACACCATTTTTTATCCTCGATGGCAACAATACAATACGTGTCGTTTCCCGTACTGTGACTCGGATCGAGCACCGCAAGATTGAACCCAAAGCTAAGCACTTCTCCCATTGCAAGAAAGATCAATCTAGTAGGACAAACCAAACTAATAATTCGAAGAGACTTGCAAAGATAACCAATCATACATAAAAGAATTCAGAGGAGATTCAAATATTGTTCATAGATAAGCTTGATCATAAACCCACAATTCATTGGATCCCGACAAACACACCGCAAAAAGAGTTACATCGAATAGATCTCCAAGAATATCGAGGAGAACTTTGTATCGAGATCCAAAGAGAGATAAGAAGCCATCTAGCTAATAACTATGGACCCGAAGGTCTAAGGTAAACTACTCACACATCATCAGAGAGGCTATGGTGTTGATGTAGAAGCCCTCCGTGATCGATGCCCCCTCCGACGGAGCGCCGAAAAAGGCCCCAAGATGGGATCTCACAGGTACAGAAGGTTGCGGCGGTGGAAATAGGGTTTTGGCTCCGTCTCTGATATTTTCGGGGTACGTAGGTATATATAGGAGGAAGAAGTAGATCAGTGGAGCTACGAGGGGCCCACGAGGGTGGAGGGCGCGCCCAAGGGGTAGGCGCGCCCCCTGCCTCGTGGCCTCCTGATACGTCTCCAACGTATCTATAATTTTTGATTGTTCCATGATATTATATTATCCATCTTGGATGTTTATGGGCTTTATTAAACACTTTTATATTATTTTTGGGACTAACCTATTGACCCAGAGCCCAGTGCCAGTTCCTGTTTTTCCCCTTGTTTCAGAGTTTCGAAGAAAAGGAATATCAACTGGAGTCGAAACGGAATGAAACCTTTTGGAGAAGTTATTTTTGGAAGGAAAGCAACCCGATTGACTTGGAGTGCATGTCAGGAAAGAAACGAGGGAGGCACGAGGCAAGGGAGCACGCCCACCGCCTGGGCGCGCCCTCCACCCTCGTGGGCCCCTCGTGGCTCCCCTGATGTATTTCTTCCTCCTATATATATCCATATACCCTAAAACGATCGGGGAACAGAAGAGATCGGGAGTTCCGCCGCCGCAAGCCTCTGTAGCCACAAAAAAACCAATCGGGACCCTGTTCTGGCACCCTGCCGGAGGGGGGAACCCTCACCGGTGGCCATCTTCATCATCCCGACGCTCTCCATGACAAGGAGGGAGTAGTTCACCCTCGGGGCTGAGGGTATGTACCAGTAGCTATGTGTTTGATCTCTCTCTCTCTCTCTCTCTCTCTCTCGTGTTCTTGATTTGGCATGATCTTGATGTATCGCGAGCTTTGCTATTATAGTTGGATCTTATGTTTCTTCTCCCCCTCTACTCTCTTGTAATGGATTGAATTTTCCTTTGAAGTTATCTTATCAGATTGAGTCTTTAATGATTTGAGAACACTTGATGTATGTCTTGCCGTGCGTATCTGTGGTGACAATGGGATATCACGTGATTCACTTGATGTATGTTTTGGTGATCAACTTGCGGGTTCCGCCCATGAACCTATGCATAGGGGTTGGCACACGTTTTTGTCTTGACTCTCCGGTATAAACTTTGGGGCACTCTTTGAGGTTCTATGTGTTGGTTGAATAGATGAATCTGAGATTGTGTGATGCATATCGTATAATCTTACCCACGAATACTTGAGGTGACATTGGAGTATCTAGGTGACATTAGGGTTTTGGTTGATTTGTGTCTTAAGGTGTTATTCTAGTATGAACTCTAGGGATGTTTGTGACACTTCTAGGAATAGCCCAACGGATTGATTGGAAAGAATAATTTTGAGGTGGTTTCATACCCTACCATAATCTCTTCGTTTGTTCTCCGCTATTAGTGACTTTGGAGTGACTCTTTAATTGTTGCATGTTGAGGGATAGTTATATGATCCAGTTATGTTATTATTGTTGAGAGAACTTGCACTAGTGAAAGTATGAACCCTAGGCCTTGTTTCAACACATTGCAATAACGTTTACGCTCACTTTTATCGCTTGCTACCTTGCTGTTTTTATATTTTCAGATTACAAAAACCTATATCTACCATCCATATTGCACTTGTATCACCATCTCTTCGCCGAACTAGTGCACCCATACAATTTACCATTGTATTGGGTGTATTGGGGACACAAGAGACTTTTTTTGTTATTTGGTTGCAGGGTTTGCTTGAGGGAGACCATCTTCATCCTACGCCTCCCACGGATTGATAAACCTTAGGTCATCCACCTGAGGGAAATTTGCTACTGTCCTACAAACCTCTGCACTTGGAGGCCCAACAACGTCTACAAGGAGAAGGTTGCGTAGTAGACATCACCTCCTAGTTGATTGCTTGACGTCCACTCCAAGTCCTCTAGATCACATTTGTTCCGAAAATCACGTTACCGAAGGTTTCATTCCGTTTGGACTCCGTTTGATATCCTTTTCCTTCGAAACACTGAAATAGGCAAAAAACAGCAATTTGGGCTGGGCCTCCGGTTAATAGGTTAGTCCCAAAAATAATATAAAAGTGTATAATAAAGCCCATTGAACATGCAAAACAGAATATATAATAGCATGGAACAATCAAAAATTATTGATACGTTGGAGACGTATTGTCGGGGGGAACTGTCCCCCGCGGGCACCTATGGGGCCGGAGCCCCTTTCGTTTGTCCGGTGAGGGGGGCGGAGGGAGCACGGAGAGCAGATCGAGGCGAGCACACGGGCGGTTTACCCAGGTTCGGGCCGCGATGGACGCGTAAAACCCTACTCCTGCTTGGTTGTATTGAACTGGGGAGCTCGGGAGCTTGGAGAGCTAGCTACACCGAGCGTATGGCTGTCTGGGTTCCGAATGGCCGAACCTCCGAACCGAACCCCCTGACCCAAGGTCCGAACCCCCCCCCCCACGTTGCACACGGGCCTCCTTTTATAGGCAAAGGGGTCACCGACAGGTGTCAACGTAAGAGAAAGGGGTAAAAGTGTAAAAGGGGTGGTAGTTGCAACAGCGCGGGAACAATGGCGCTACAGTGCGGCACAGTGTTATCATACCTACTCCTGACGGTAGGGGACAAGGGCATTAAATGCCCGTCGCGGTCGCCCGGACAGCACCGAGGCGGACCGTTAGGTGCGCCACCGTTCGCCACGGTGGTGGCTGCATGCCACCGCATGCCCCAGGCTGCGCGGCGCCTCGCCACGTGCCCTTGGGGGAGACCCCGGAGCGACGCGTGGGCGGGTGAGCTGGAGCGCAGCCCTGAGGTGGCGATTTGCCGCGGCAAGGGGCTTGCCGCGGTGGTCGTCTTCCTGTGCCCGATAGCTTGCCGACTATCAGGCCTTGCCGGGGCGCGTGGGGCGCCGCGGCGGGCTTCTCTTGTGGAGCCTGGGTTCGGCCTTCCCGGCAAGCTCCTCTTGCCGGGGTCTCGATCTTCTGTCTTGTGTACTTTGTTCTTGAATGGTCTTATGTGGGCTCGGTCGTCCCGGCAAGCTCCTCTTGCCGGGGCCTTGCCTTCTTGGCCCGGCAAGCTCCTCTTGCCGGGGGCCTTGTCTTGAATGCTTGGTCTTCTCTTGGCGCTTCCCGGGCGGGCCTTGCCGCAGGGTGCTACAACTGCCTGTGCACAAGTTGGGGTACTAAGGTACCCCTTGCTTTAGTACACCGACAGGAGCCCCCGGGCCTGGGCCACACACGGTGCCGAGCGTTGTTGGGCCGGGCCCTAACAGTGCACGGGCACGCGTGGCCTTGGTTGCGCTGCTCCTTAACTCCGCACCCTTCGCGCCTTCCCCAAGCGGCGCGCGCTTATCGCGGCGTTGTAGGGGGCGAGGCGTGCGAGGCGTGCGTGACGTGGGTGGCGCGTGCGGGGCTGGGCCGCGCAGGCGCGCGTCACGTCGCGCCTGGTTTCTTTTATCTGGAAAGGCGAAACGCCCGCTCCCCCGCCCTCACTATATAAGCGGAGGGGAGCAGGGGCGGCTCACCATTCCGCCGGTTGCCGATCCTCGAAAATCTCCGCCGCCTCTTTCCCTCTAGAGACAGTAGCGACCCGTGGCCGAAGCCACCGGCGCTGCCAACTCCGTCGGCCCTTCTTCGGCTTCCGCCATGGCCCCGAAGGGCGATAGGGCGAAGGGGAAGGCCTTGAAATCGGCTGAGGCGCTGCGACTCGAGGCGCTTCGGCAGGAGACGGCGACGTTCCCCCCTCAGCTTGAGGCGGTGGTGCTGAGGGACAAGTACCGCCTCTTCTGGTCGACGAAGACGCGAGCGCATCCGCGCACGCGGGTGCTTCCCGCCGACGCCCGGAGGTTGTACCCGACTGGGTACCCTTTCTTCGCCGTCTTCTTTTACTGCGGGCTCTGCCCGCCTTACTCTGAGTTTTTCTGTGATATCATGAATACCTACGGCCTCCATCTCCTCGACTTCACCCCCAATGCCGTTCTGACGATGGCGGTTTTCGCGCACCTCTGCGAGAACTTCGTCGGAGTCCGTCCCAACGTGGCCCTCTTCCGGCACTTCTTTGCTCCACGGGTGGAGAAAGGAGAGCCGCTGTCCGGTGGGATCGCCTGGGTCTCCCGGACCGGCAAGAAGGAGGCCTACTTAGATGGGGACCTCCGCGGCAGGTGGGAGGAGTGGAGGGCGGAGTGGTGCTTAATTGTCGAAGACCATCCGCAGCCGTTCACCGCCGTGCGCCGAACTCCGGTGGTGCGCGGCGACGACTGGAGCGAGGTGTCCCCGGACGACGCCAAGCTGAAGATCGCCGTCTCCCGAGTCTTGCGCCTCAGGCTCGCCGGACTTACCGTCGGCGCCGTCGGCGCGGATTTCCTTCGCCGTCGCATCGCCCCCCTGCAGGAGAGGGGGAAGCCGGCTTGGGAGTTCCGGAACGCGGCGGACATCATGAGGCTGCGTCCGGGCCTCAATTCAACTTCACCATGCTGGAGCTTGACGCAATGCTGAAGGAGTTGTTCAAGCACGACCCCAACCACCCGGAGTGGTTCCGGCTGCCGCCGGGGGTCGTTCCCTTGTGCAACAACTCGTCGCTCAGCCGTATTCTTGCGATGATGCCGCTGTGCGACTCGCACGGGATCAACGCGACCTGGCAGGAGCCGCCGGAAGATGCCGTGCGGGCCTTCTTCGACGACTTGGTGGAGGAGCCAGTCGACCCCGGCGAGAAGGATGGCCTCACCCGAGACACCACCGCGGCGGAGTTGGCGTATATCGCCTCCAGGATGGAGGAGGCGGCGGCCGCCGCGGCCGCGGGCGAAGCTGGGTTCACGGAGGCCGAGGCGGAGGCGGCAGAGGCGGAGAGCCTCGCCGACCCGATGGGGCTCGTCGGCGAGGGGGGACCAGCCGGGCGCGGCGGCGAAGACGAGCCCGCCCAGGACGCGAGCGGCCTGTCGGAGGTCGACGTCGCCTCCTCGCAGCTTCCAGGCGGTTCGCCTCGGGCGGAGCCCCCCGCCCAGCCAAGGAGGCGTCTCCGCAGAGTTGGGGAGGTGGCGCGGGCGGCGGGCCAGCAACTGCGGCTCCGCGTGACGCGCTCCCCCGAGGCGGCGTCAACGGAGGCGGGGTCGTCCACCGCCCCCGTCAAGCGGCCCCGGGGGATCAAGCCGGTTTTTGATTATTCCGCGCTTAGTTCTGACGACGAGGAGGAGGATAGAGAGTAAGTTCCTTGTGGAGCTTGTATCTCGTTCTTCGTTGCTTCGTCTGGTTTTGCAGCTCGTTCGCTCTTCCCTTAACCTGGTCACCTCCCAGGACCCTGGCCCAGAGGAGGGCGAAGAGGTCGAGGATCCCATTGGTCGTCCTCGAGGACGAATCTCCCCCGGCAAGCGAGAACCTGCCGGAGACGCCCTTGCCGGACCCGGCGGGGGATCCTCCGAGCACCCCGCAGCGCAGTCCCCAGCGTGAGCACATGGCTTACTTTCGCCGTCTGGCGCGCGTGCGAGCTTTTCTTCTTCTCGTTGTTGACGCAAAGTCGTTATTTTCGGGTAGGAGCGGAGCAGCCCTGGCAAGCGCGTCCGGAGAGCGCTCCCGAGGCGTCGTCCGCGTCAGCTACCCCGCCAAGGGAGAAGCCTCCGGCAAGGAAGGAGCCCCCGGCAAGGGATGAGGCCAACGCCCCTCCGACAGCGGGAGGCGCGGCTACGGGCCCTGCCACAGGTAGTCCTTTTTGCACAGAGGACTTCCCCTTTCCTCCTTGTGACCTTCTTTGTTGGATTTCCGGTTGATTTTTCTTTTTCCTTCAGACCCGCTCGCCTCGGACCCGATGGGAGTCGAGGTCGTCGTCGGGGAGGGCGCGCATGACGATGTCGACGATGTCGTCGTCGCCGAGGAGGCGAACGGCGCTGACATCCCCGCGGGCGGCGGGGAGGCCGAAGCCGCCAAGGCAGGTGCGGCCGCAGAGGGCGAGGAGACTGGCGATCGTGCTGACGGCCCTGAGGTGGCGGGGGCGTCTAGCACCCCGCCGGCCAGCGATCCTGTGGCCACCGCCGCGTCCGACTCCGAGGAGCCCCCGGCGGGGGCCTATCTGAAGGCGGGCGACGGCGTCTTCATCAGGCTTCCCTGGGAGTCGAACTCCAGGGCGCCGGTCGAGGGGGAGGCCTTGGACGGAGAGGTGCTTGCCTCCGTCGGGCTAGCGGTGGTGGACGCGCCAAGTTCCAGCAGCGCCGAGCCCGAGGAGGAGCAGCTGCTCCGGAAGCTCGTGTCGCTCTACCGCGCCCGGCAGGCCAAGGTAGAGCGGCAAGAGGCTCTTGTCGCCAGGGCCGGTGCCGACATGGAGAAGCGCGCCGCCGAGCTCCGGGAGATCAACCAGCAAGCTGTTCAGTCTCTGGCGGAGGAGCGGAGGCTGCTCGGCGAGGCGCGGACGGCCTTCATCCTCGAGAAAGCGGAGGCCGAAGAGCAGCAGAGGCTTGCCGCCGCGGAGGTGTCCGCGCGGGAAAGCGCACTGGCACAGAAGACGGCCAGCCTCGCCAGCCACGAGGAGGAGGTTGCCGCGCGCGAGCAGGCGCTCGGCGGGGACCTGAAGAAGGCGCAGGACGCCGTCGCGGTCGTCGAAGCCGCCAAGAAGGAGTTGGAGGCGAGGGTGGCGCAGCTCGACGCCGGCCTGAAGGCGAAGGGCGAGGAGCTCGCCGCGCTCCGGCTGGAGCGCGAGAAAGGCGCGC
The DNA here is from genome assembly GCA_032464435.1 of Aegilops umbellulata. Taxonomy (NCBI): domain Eukaryota; kingdom Viridiplantae; phylum Streptophyta; class Magnoliopsida; order Poales; family Poaceae; genus Aegilops; species Aegilops umbellulata. The sequence continues at coordinate 10,718,741 of CP136060.1, read as the reverse complement.
TCACCCTCGGCGAGCTATAGGGCCGCTTCGCCGGGAAGATCCAGGAGCTCGAGGCCGCCAAGAACTCTAACTCCATTCTTGAGCTGAAGCTGGAGACCCTGAGCAAGGCGTTGGACAGCGCCAAAGGGCGGGAATCGGCCTTGCGCAAGGAGGTCTTCGCTAATGAAGAACTGTTGAAGAGCGCCGCCGTCTCCCAGAATGCTTTCAGGGAGACAGTGGAGCGGTGGACCGAGGGCCTCGTCGACATCGCCGCCACTATTGACAAGGAGTTGACGCTGCTGGGAATCGAGGACCACGAGTCCCTCACCGACGGGAACGTCGTGCCCAGCGCCAAGCTCACTTCCTTCTTCGAGGGCGTGGTGCAGGCGCTCCAGCACCTCCGGACGTCTCTTCCGAAGGAGCTGGCCGACGAGACGCGGGAGGCCATCTCCGGGGCCCTTGAGAAGGTGCTGGTGAAGATCGTCTTCCGCAACCCCGACATCAGGCTCACCAACGTTCTCAGGCCCTTGCCGGAGAATGCTGACCTGACGGGGATTCGGGCCCTCGTCGCCCCCATCGTAAAGAAGGCGGCTGGAGTCAGGCGGATCGAGGGCGACCGCGTGGACTAGGCCGTCTGCCTATTTTGTCTCTTGCTTCCTCGTCGCTGATAAGCATGCCATAGAAACGGCTGGTCAGAATAGCGGCAAGGCATTTTGTAATATAATTTTTATCTTAGGTAACGCATTGCATCGTTATCCCCTCTACTGGTCCCGTGCCTTGTTTGCTTCTGCCCTACGCATTCGGGGACTTGCCGGCGTAGGCCTCCGCCTTGCCACGGGTGCCGAGTGCGGGACGTCAGCAACCCGCTGGTGGGGCTACCACCGGCAAGAAACCTTGCCGCGGCTGGCTGCTGCTCACTCAGATTGTTGAGCAGGCTCAAGGCAAGGTAAGAGGCGCGACTGCAGTCGCGGCACACTTAGGTCGCCGAGCGAGCTCGAAACAAAGTGAGGATGCTACTCGGGGTGTAGCACTCTCAAGTCGTTGAGCGGACTCGAAACGAAATGAGGGCGCAACCAGTCGCGAGCCGGTCCCTCCGCGCACAGGTTTTCCATACAAGGCTTGGCCGTTCGAGGGGAATAACTCTTAAAAATTAAAGATACAATTGCTCGAGCTCCGGCAACTTATCTTTCCTGTTGCTTGCCGTCCGGCAAGGCGGAACCCCCTTGGGCGGCGCCCAGCCCACTCCGGGGATGAGTGAAGGCGCGGGGCCCCGCGCGGCTCGCCGGGATAAGGTGCTGCACCGAGTGTCAGATGGTACACGCGCCCAACAGAGAGGCGCGGATCCGACAAGGTGCGCGAGGCACGCAAGCTAAGTTCGGGGGTCTGCGCCCGTCCCTGCACCAAGGATCACATGCAGCTGCGGCAAGACTTGGGCAGAGAGGATGGCCGGCGGAACGGGTTCCGCCGACCGCGCAGGCGGGACTCCTCCCACGGTTGGCGTCGACTCGCGAAACCTTGGCGGGCGGGGCGCGCCAAAGGACGAGGTCGCCTTTCGCGCGACTTCCGGCGCTGACCACTGCGGCTACGGGAGCGGCGCAGGGTTTGCTGGAAGCGAGAGGCTCGCTCAGCGGCCGGAAGGCGGTCCTCCTCGAGGAGCAGCTGCTTCTTGCCCGATCTCTGCGTGAGTCGGTACTCGAGGAGGGCCGCGCGCGATTCCGTGAGGAGGGGTGTCCCATTGTCCCTCGCGCGTACGCCGGATCAGATCCGTATAACCTCGACGCTCCCCTACCTGGTGCGCCAAAGATGTCGGGGGGAACTGTCCCCCGCGGGCACCTATGGGGCCGGAGCCCCTTTCGTTTGTCCGGTGAGGGGGGCGGAGGGAGCACGGAGAGCAGATCGAGGCGAGCACACGGGCGGTTTACCCAGGTTCGGGCCGCGATGGACGCGTAAAACCCTACTCCTGCTTGGTTGTATTGAACTGGGGAGCTCGGGAGCTTGGAGAGCTAGCTACACCGAGCGTATGGCTGTCTGGGTTCCGAATGGCCGAACCTCCGAACCGAACCCCCTGACCCAAGGTCCGAACCCCCCCCCCCCCACGTTGCACATGGGCCTCCTTTTATAGGCAAAGGGGTCACCGACAGGTGTCAACGTAAGAGAAAGGGGTAAAAGTGTAAAAGGGGTGGTAGTTGCAACAGCGCGGGAACAGTGGCGCTACAGTGCGGCACAGTGTTATCATACCTACTCCTGACGGTAGGGGACAAGGGCATTAAATGCCCGTCGCGGTCGCCCGGACAGCACCGAGGCGGACCGTTAGGTGCGCCACCGTTCGCCATGGTGGTGGCTGCATGCCACCGCATGCCCCAGGCTGCGCGGCGCCTCGCCACGTGCCCTTGGGGGAGACCCCGGAGCGACGCGTGGGCGGGTGAGCTGGAGCGCAGCCCTGAGGTGGCGATTTGCCGCGGCAAGGGGCTTGCCGCGGTGGTCGTCTTCCTGTGCCCGATAGCTTGCCGACTATCAGGCCTTGCCGGGGCGCGTGGGGCGCCGCGGCGGGCTTCTCTTGTGGAGCCTGGGTTCGGCCTTCCCGGCAAGCTCCTCTTGCCGGGGTCTCGATCTTCTGTCTTGTGTACTTTGTTCTTGAATGGTCTTATGTGGGCTCGGTCGTCCCGGCAAGCTCCTCTTGCCGGGGCCTTGCCTTCTTGGCCCGGCAAGCTCCTCTTGCCGGGGGCCTTGTCTTGAATGCTTGGTCTTCTCTTGGCGCTTCCCGGGCGGGCCTCGCCGCAGGGTGCTACAACTGCCTGTGCACAAGTTGGGGTACTAAGGTACCCCCTGCTATAGTACACCGACACGTATCAAGCTTCCCCAAGCTTAATTCCTGCTCGTCCTTGAGTAGGTAAATGATAAAAACAGAATTTTTGATGTGGAATGCTACTTAGCATAATTTTCAATGTAATTCTCTCAATTGTGGCATGAATATTCAGATCCGAAAGATTCAAGATAAAAGTTTAATATTGACATAAAAGTAATAATACTTCAAGCATACTAACTAAGCAATTATGTCTTCTCAAAATAACATGGCCAAAGAAAGTTCATCCCTACAAAATCATACAGTTTGGTCATGCTCCATTTTTCTCACACAAGAATGCTCTCATCATGCACAACCCCGATGACAAGACAAGCAATTGTTTCATACTTTAGTAATCTCAAACTTTTTCAACTTTCACGCAATATATAAGCGCGAGCCATGGATATAGCACTATAGGTGGAATAGAATGTGATGATCGGGGTTATGTGGAGAAGACAAAAAAGGAGAAAGTCTCACATTGACGCGGCTAATCAACGGGCTAGGGAGATGCCCATCAATTGATGTCAATGCAAGGAGTAGGGATTGCCATGCAACGGATGCACTAGAGCTATAAATGTATGAAAGCTCAACCAAAGAAATTAAGTGGGTGTGCATCCAACTTGCTTGCTCACGAAGACCTAGGGCATTTGAGGAAGCCCATTGTTGGAATATACAAGCCAAGTTCTATAATGAAAAATTCCCACTAGTATATGAAAGTGACAAAACAAAAGACTCTCTATTATAAAGATCATGGTGCTACTTTGAAGCACAAGTGTGGAAAAAGGATAGTAGCATTGCCCCTTTTTATTTTTTTATTTTTTGGGCCTTTCCTTTTTTATTTGGCCTTTCTCTTTTTTTTGGGACAATGCTCTATGAATGATGATCATCACACCTCTTTTTATTTACAACTCAATGATTACAACTCGATACTAGAACAAAGTATGACTCTATATGAATGCCTCCGGCGGTGTACCGGATGGGCAATGAATCAAGAGTGACATGTATGAAATAATATGCATGGTGGCTTTGCCACAAATACGATGTCAACTACATGATCATGCAAGGCAATATGACAATGATGAAGCGTGTCATGATAAACGGAATGGTGGAAAGTTGCATGGCAATATATCTCGGAATGGCTATGGAAATGCCATAATAGGTAGGTATGGTGGCTGTTTTGAGGAAGATACAAGGAGGTTTATGTGTGATAGAGCGTATCGTATCACGGGGTTTCGATGCACCGCGAAGTTTGCACCAACTCTCAAGGTGAGAAAGGGCAATGCATGGTACCAGCGAAGTTTGCACCAACTCTCAAGGTGAGAAAGGGCAATGCACAGTACCGAAGAGCCTAGCAATGATGGAAGGGTGAGAGTGCGTATAATCCATGGACTCGACATTAGTCATAAATAACTCACATACTTATTGCAAAAATCTACAAGTCATCAAAAACCAAGCCCTACACGCATGCTCCTAGGGGGATAGATTGGTAGGAAAATACCATCGCTCGTCCCCGACCGCCACTCATAAGGAGGACAATCAAAGAACACCTCATGTTTCAAATTTGTTACACAACCTTTACCATACGTGCATGCTACGAGACTTGCAAACTTCAACACAAGTATTTCTCAAATTCACAACTACTCAACTAGCACAACTTTAATATCACTACCACCATATCTCGAAACAATCATCAAGCATCAAACTTCTCTTAGTATTCAACGCACTTATAAGAAAGTTTTTACTAATCTTGTATGCCTATCATATTAGGACTAATTTCACAATTTAAACAAATTACCATGCTGTTTTGTAGGACTCTCGAAATAATATAAGTGAAGCATGACAGAACAATAATTTCTATAAAACAAAACCACCACTGTGCTCTAAAAGATATAAGTGAAGCACTAGAGCAAAAACTATATAGCTCAAAAGATATAAGTGAAGCACATAGAGTATTTTAACAAATTCCAAATCATGTGTGTCTCTCTCAAAAGGTGTGTACAGAAAGGATGATTGTGATAAACTAAAAAGCAAATACTCAAATCATACAAGATGCTCCAAGCAAAACACATATCATGTGGTGAATAAAAATATAGCCCCAAGTAAAGTTACCGATAGACGAAGACGAAAGAGGGGATGCCTTCCGGGGCATCCCCAAGCTTAGGCTTTTGGTTGTCCTTCAATTTTACCTTGGGGTGCCTTGGCCATCCCCAAGCTTAGGCTCTTGCCAATCCTTGTTCCATAATCCATCAAATCTTTACCCAAGACTTGAAAACTTCACAACACAAAACTTAACAGAAAATCTCGTGAGCTCCGTTAGCGAAAGAAAACAAAACACCACTTCAAGGTACTGTAATGAACTCATTCTTTATTTATATTGGTGTTAAACCTACTTTATATCAACTTCTCTATGGTTTATAAGCTTTTTTACTAGCCATAGATTCATCCAAATAAGCAAACAACACACAAAAACAGAATCTGTCAAAAACAGAACAGTCTGTAGTAATCTGTATCAAACGCAAACTTCTGGAACTCAGAAAAATCTACCAAAATAGGACGATCTAGATAATTTGTTTATTGATCTAATGCTATTGGAATCAGTATTTTATCATGTTCTGGTGATTTTAAACAATTGTTTTAGTGAATAGAAAGTTTCTGGAATTTTCAGCAAGATCAAATAACTATCATCCAAGAAGATCCTATAGGTTTCACTTGGCACAAACACTAATTAAAACATAAAAAACATCTAACAAGAAGCTAAATGGATTATTTATTACTAAACAGAACCAAAAAGCAAAAAAACTAAAATAAAATTGGGTTGCCTCCCAACAAGCGCTATTCTCTAAAGCCTTTTAGCTAGGCATTGATAATTTTAATGATGCTCACATGAAAGACAAGAATTGAAGCCCAAGGAGAGCATCATAAAACACGTGACAAACACATCTAAGTCTAACATACTTCCTATGCATAGGCATCTTATAGGCAAACAAATTATCAAGGCAAACAAAAACTAGCATATGCAAGGCAGAAAAAAGGAACGATAGCAATCTCAACATAACGAGAGGTAATTTTGTAACAAGAAAATTTGTACAACCATATTTTCCTCTCTCATAATAATTACATGTGGGATCATATTCAAATTCAACAATATAGCTATCACATAAAATTTTCTCTACATGATCCATATGCATGCAAAGTTGACACTCTTCCGAAATAGTGGGATTATCATAAAATAAAGTCATGACCTCTCCAAACCAACTTTTATCAAAAATACCATAAGATTGAACATTCTCCAAATATGTTAGATCTAAAGTTGACACTCTTCCAAACCCACTTTCAATATTATTTCAAACACTATTATCAATCTCATATTCATCATAGGGCCTAAATAAATTTTCAAGATTATATAAAGAATCTCCCCAATCATGATCATTGCAACAAGTAGTAGACATAGCAAAACTAGAATCCCCAAGCTTAGGGTTTTGCATATTATTAACACAATTGGCATTAAGAGAATTTATAGCAAAATCATTGCAATCATGCTTTTCATCGAAGGAACTATCAAGTATGGGTGCAATAGCAACGATCTGATGTTTACCATATGGAACTATAGCAAATTCATATTTATAAATATTGGCATCATGGCCACAAGAATAGCAAGCATCATGTTCATCAAGGGATATTTCAATCAAATCATCGGAATCATAATTATCTATAGGTTCATGCATATCATTATTTTCTTCCTCCATAGACTCATGCAAAATATTAGCCTCTTCTTGGACAATGGAGGAGTCCTCAATATATGGTTTAACATAGGCATTAGAAGCATAATTATCATAACAATATTTAAGTATGGCAAAATTTATAGATTTGTATAGAGTAGCATCATATGTGTCAATCAAAGAAGCAATTTCATAAGCACCCTTAAAAGCAACAAATTCTTCAATTTGTTGAACATCATAGTAATTATAAACACCCTTAGCATACGAAGATACGATTCCATTATCACTAAACTCACACTGGTAGGGAAGGTGTTTCTTAATGTTTTCAGAGCAACAAGTAAAATCATAAATTTTACAAAGATTCCAAGCATAACACATCAGTCTATTTATTTGTTCCCATAAGAGTCTCCTTTTTTCAGACAAACGGTGATGCACAAAATGAGCATGCTCATGTAAAGATTTCCCATCAACTAGGTTAGTTGGGGTTTCACCACGAGCGCATAAGGATCGAAGATGATCCAAGTAGAACACTTTAAGTGGATCCATATAAATAGATTTCTAGCAAGCAAAGATGCAAGCAAAAAGAAGGCACATGGTAACACAAGATCGAATGGAAGGAGGGCGAATAAAACGGCAAGGGTGAAGTGGGGGAGAGGAAAACGAGAGGAAAATGGCAAATAATGTAATGCGAGGGATAAGAGTTTGTGATGGGTACTTGGTATGTCTTGACTTGTGCGTAGACTCCCCGACAACGGCGCCAGAAATCCTTCTTGCTACCTCTTGAGCACTGCGTTGGTTTTCCCTTGAAGAGGAAAGGGTGATGCAGTAAAGTAGCGTAAGTATTTCCCTCAGTTTTTGAGAACCAAGGTACCAATCCAGTAGGAGACCATGCTCAAGTCCCACGCACCTACACAAACAAATAAGAACCTTGCAACCAACGCGATAAAGGGGTTGTCAATCCCTTCACGGCCACTTGCAAAAGTGAGATCTGATAGAGATGATAAGATAATATTTTTGGTATTTTTTATGATAAAGACTAAAAGTAAAGAAAGAAAAATAAACAGCGGTAGAATAGCTTGTTGACGGAAGATTAATATGATGGAAAATAGACCCCGGGGCCATAGGTTTTACTAGTGGCTTCTCTCAAGATAGCATAAATATTACGGTGGGTAAACAAATTACTGTCGAGCAATTCATAGAATTGAGCATAGTTATGAGAATATCTAGGTATGATCATGTATATAGGCATCACGTCCGTGACAAGTAGACCGACTCCTTCCTGCATCTACTACTATTACTCCACACATTGACCGCTATCCAGCATGCATCTAGAGTATTAAGTTCATAAGAACGGAGTAACGCTTTAAGCAAGAGGACATGATGTAGAGGGATAAAATCATGCAATATGATATAAACCCCATCTTTTTATCCTCGATGGCAACAATACAATACATGTCGTTTCCCCTACTATCACTGGGATCGAGCACCGAAAGATTGAACCCAAAGCTAAGCACTTCTCCCATTGCAAGAAAGATCAATCTAGTAGGCCAAACCAAATTGATAATTCGAAGAGACTTGCAAAGATAACCAATCATACATAAAAGAATTCAGAGGAGATTCAAATATTGTTCATAGATAATCTTGATCATAAACCCACAATTCATCGGATCTCGGCAAAGACACCGCAAAAAGAGTTACATCGAATAGATCTCCAAGAAGATCGAGGAGAACTTTGTATTGAGATCCAAAGAGAGAGAAGAAGCCATCTAGCTAATAACTATGGACCTGAAGGTCTTAGGTAACCTACTCACACATCATCGGAGAGGTTATGGTGTTGATGTAGAAGCCCTCCGTGATCGATGCCCCCTCCGACGGAGCGCCGGAAAAGGCCCTAAGATGGGATCACGGGTATAGAAGGTTGCGGTGGTAGAAATAGGGTTTTGGCTCCGTCTCTGATGTTTTCAGGGTACGTAGGTATATATAGGAGGAAGAAGTAGGTCGGTGGAGCTACGAGGGGCCCACGAGGGTGGAGGGCACGCCTAGGGGGGTAGGCGCGCCCCCTGCCTCGTGGCCTCCTCGTTGATTGCTTAACGTCCACTCCAAGTCCTCTGGATCACGTTTGTGCCGAAAATCACGTTACCAAAGGTTTCATTCCGTTTGGACTCCGTTTGATATCATTTTCCTTTGAAACACTGAAATAGGCAAAAAAGCTGCAATTTGGGTTGGGCCTCCGGTTAATAGGTTAGTTCCAAAAATAATATAAATCCTTCAACTCTCCCATCTTGGGGAGGGCTATCTTCATCAACATCTTCAACAACACCATCTCATCTCAAACCCTATTTCATCTCTCGTGTTCATTCTTGTTACTGGAACTATAGATTGGTGCTTGTGGGTGACTATTAGTGTTGATTACATCTTGTAGTTGATTACTATATGGTTTATTTGGTGGAAGATTATATGTTGAGATCCAATCTGCTATTTAATACCCCTATGATCTTGAGCATGATTATCGTTTGTGAGTAGTTATTTTTGTTCTTGAGGTCATGGGAGAAATCATATTGCAAGTAATCATGTGAACTTGATATGTGTTCGATATTTTGATAGTATGTATGTTGTGATTCCCCTAGTGGTGTCATGTGAACGTCGACAACATGACACTTCACCATATTTGGGCCTAAGGGAATGCATTGTGGAGTAGAAATTAGATGATGGGTTGCGAGAGTGACAGAAGCTTAAACCCCAGTTTGTGCGCTATTCCGGAAGGGACCGATTGGATCCAAAATTTTAATGCTATGGTTAGAATTTATTCTTAATACTTTTTTCGTAGTTGCGGATGCTTGCGGGAGGGTTAATCATAAGTAGGAGGTTTGTTCAAGTAAGAACAGCACCTAAGCACCGGTCCACCCACATATCAAATTATGAAAGTACCGAACACGAATTAAGCCAACATGATGAAAGTGACTAGATGAAATTCCCGCCTACCCTCAAGAACGCTTTTCTTATCATTTTAGCGTATCTTTTCGCTCGTTTATCAGAATCAGGCGATTCAAGTGCCTAGATCTTCGTATCGAAGCCCTCTTTCTGTTTAACCAACTTGAACAAGATTTTGGTACATTAAAATTTGACCTTAGTCCAGATTAGTAAACGGATCTTGTTTCCTTCGCAGTTTGTGTTTCGTTGCTCCGTTTGGTTTGATTCTTTTTGCAAATCGGAGTTCTTAAGTTGAACTTTCGGGTTAGATCTTGTTATTTGAGTTTTACCCGTGCATGTTTGATTGATTTCTTATGTATGTTATTGTTTGTTTGTGATAGAATTCCCGTAGTGCGAAGCGTGCTACTACAAGTCACTAGGTTTTGCGGTCGTCAGCAAGGCAAGTAACACATTGATCATACTCCTTTCATACCCAGTTTTTATGCATTAGTTCCAATCCTCAAACACTGCATGATTAGGATGTGATTAACTTGTGGGTATTGGGAAGTAGTTGATGAAGTAGAACCTATTACCTGTTTTATTATCAAACCCTTGGGAGTTACTTCTACGTTATGCTTATATTGCCATGCTATGCTCGTAGACGTGGATTGGGTTGAGTGAATCCATGACAGATGTGAGATTGTTAATTAATGGTTCAACTTAAGGTGGCTACTTTAATACACATCTGGGTGGATTGCTTGTTTGGGCACCTGGGGAATCCAGTGTTGCCCTAGGAGATCCCGGGGTATCCATGTGATCATCCTACGGTCTGCCACCCAGGCTCAAAGGGATCGTGAGATTTTTCATGCTAGAGACTTCTGTGTGCAGCCACAAGCTATTATGGGATCTAGCATAGTTGAGTATGTTGCATGACCTCTTCCAGTGGTAGGCTAGCAGATGTAGAGGGATGTAGATTGGTACTGTCTACCCGGGGTTAGAGTTAATGCTTCTGAAAGACTGTGTCTCGGTCATCCGTTTCTCAAACACCATGAAGTGCGAGAAATCCAACAGAGGAGATCGAGTCTTGTGGGGAAAAGTGCGCAAACCTATGCAGAGTGTACAATCTAATCATGGTTAGCCGTGTCCCCAGTTATGGACAATCTTGAGTATCTAGTACTTGGATTATCAAATGTCATCACTCTATTTTAATATGTTGGGTTGATAATTACTTTTAATTGGGATTGAGTTGGAGGTACCTTCTCAATGATGTTTCAACTACCATGATAGTTAAGTAAAATATATTCCTTTGTTGTAGGGAAAAATTGGCTTTTCGCAAAAACATATAACCATAGAGCCTCCACCAGCCATATATGCATGTAGTGATAGCTTTTATCTGTTCATTGCTCTACTGTGTTACATTGCCAGCATATTCCATGTGCTGACCCGTTTTCGGGCTGCAACATATTATGTTGCAGAATTTTCAGACGACGAGTAAAGGTGCGATAGGTCGTTGTCATGCACTCAGCTATGCCGTTGGAGTTGATGGACTCACATCTTCCAAGCCTTCCGCTGTTATCGTATTAGATGGCCTTAAGCCATATTTATTATAATAAGTTCTCTTTTGAGACATTTGATGTAATAAGTATGTGATTGCTACTCTGCTATAAATCCTTCGAGTACTGTGTGTGTCAGCATTATCGATCCAGGGATGACACTGAAACACAGAGACTTGACCATCTGAGGTCGGGTCGCTACACTTGTGCTTGGAGTGTCTTGTATGATATGAGTCTTTGCTTGTTTTATTTTGTGTTTTAAGTCTTGATTCCTTGCTGGACACACCTATTTGATAGAGCCAAAATTATGTCATGACTTGTTAGAATTGCTCTCTATGCTTCACTTAAATTTTTATGAGCTATGGACTTCCTCTAGTGCTTCACTTATATCTTTTTTGAGCATGGTGTGCTTTAATATTTTTGAAGAAATGCTCTCTTGCTTCACTTACATTTATTTGAGAGTTAGTAATTTTTTAACAAATTCTCTCTTGCTTCACTTAAAGTAATTTTGAGAGAAAGAAAAATTATGCTCATGATCTTCACTTATATTTGTTTGATCTTATCAAAAGCAACATATGTAAGTTCGTCCCAAAGTGATAGATACCCAAGAAGGATATAATAAAAACTTTCATGAAGATCATTGGACAAAATACACTTGATTCTTGGTAATAGTTTTGAGAAATGATGATGTGATATGTGAGTCATGTTGACGAGTAATTATGCTTTAGTAAGAATATTGGTGTTAAGGTTTGTGATTCCCTATGAAAGCACGAAAGTCAATAACTATGCAATGAAATTATATCCTACTTGTGGTGCATTATTCGGTGTTAATTATGCTTAATGCTCACTTATGAGATTATTTGTTTCTTGGTTGGTCGCTTCTCAATCTTTTGCTAGCCTTCATTTTGCACTAAGTATGATTACTACTTGTGCATCCTAAAACATTTAAACCAATTTTGCCACATGAGTCCACTATATCTACCTATATGCGGTATTCTTTTGCTGTTCTAAGCAAATTTGTATATGCCATCTCTAATTTTCAAAATAAACTTCTCTTTTGTGTGTTCGTTTCGCTCGCGGAGCGGTGAGGGGTGGCTAATATTTTCCATGCTAGATGTGTTATTCTCACGATGAGTGTTTATTCACTTGTCATTGCACGAGAGTAAGGCAAAGGTATTAGGGATGCCCAGTCCTGAAATGAAAAATGAATTTACTTTATGTTGTCAAATAATAAATTCCTTGGAAAGTGTTGGTATGGAAGGCACCCGTGGATACGGTTAGCCATGGAAAGTGAAAGTATGGTGAAAAAAGGAATAAACTTTATTTTTTGTTTGGGAACCGCCTATGATATATCTAGCATGGAAAGTGTTGGGAACTCTAAGTCGTTTTCGTTGGTGGGATGGATACACCTCCCAAAATGTTTTTATCTCTAAGTTTTTCGCTTTGAGCTCTGGCACCTCTACAAATCCCTACTTCCCTCTGCGAAAGGCCTTTCTTTTACTTTATGCAATTTTTATTTTGAATTTAAGTCTCCATCTTCTCTTATAAAGCACCAACTAGGAGGCACTATGATCATACTTGAGCATCGGGTGTAGTTAATATGCGAGTGTGTTTCATGAATGGATCAATGATTGAGCATGATGGGCTAGGGATAGCTTATTTAGCATTGATATTTTGAAAGACATGGTTGCTTGTTGAGATGCTTGAGTATTTAAGTTATCATGTCAAAACTAGACTATTGCATTGAACAATGTAAAAGTCTGATATTTCTTATAGCCTCGTATTTCTTCTTCGATATTTCTGTTTTGTTTGGCCAACTTGATCTATTTATCTTGCAATGGGAAGAGGTGCTTTGTAGTGGGTTTGATCTTACGGTGCTTGATCCCAGTGACAGAAGGGGAACCGACACGTATGTATCGTTGCTACTAAGGATAAAACGACGGGGTCTATCTCTACATAGATAGATCTTGTCTACATCATGTCATCGTTCTTATTGCATTACTCCGTTTCTCCATGAACGTAATACACTAGATGCATGCTGGATAGCGGTCGATGTGTGGAGTAATAGTTGTAGATGCAGGCAGGAGTCGGCCTATATAATGATCATTGCCTGGATATCGTCATGAGTATTTGAAGTTCTATCAATTGCCCAATAGTAATTTATTTACCTGCCGTTTGCTATTTTTCTTGAGAGAAGCCACTAGTGAAACCTACGGCCCACGGGTCTCTTTCTCATATTATTTGCCTTGGCGATCTATTTTATTTGCCTTTTATTTTCAGATCTACTAAACCCAAAATACAAAAATACCTTGCTGCAATTTATTTTAGTTGGCATTCGATCTATCAATATTTAAACTTTATCCCGTCCATGCACCAATTTCTGGAGCCGTTACCCGAAAGGGATTGACAACCCCTTTAACACGTCAGGTTGCGAGTATTTGTTATTTGTGTGCAGGGGCTGTTTACGTTGTGTTGCTTGGTTCTCCTACTGTTTCGATAACCTTGGTTTCATATCTGAGGGAAATACCTACCGCCGCTGTGTTGCATCATCCCTTCCTCTTTGGGGAAATACCGATGTAGCTTCAAGCGACATCAAGTATAGCCACGGAGCAGGTGCTCCATGTCACCGTTTGGGAGGCAGACGGCGACAAGCTCGAGGTGCTTCAGTCATGGTAGAATAAGAGCGGGCACGTCATTAAGGGGGGATGGCAGTTCCTGAACTTGGTGACACACAGCATGGGCGCGAGGCGGAGCGCGAACGTTGGCAGCTAGCGCACATGCCCATCATCAAAAGTGAGCTCCTCGAGCTGATCTAGGGCGGGGGGGTCGGAACCAGTCATCAAGCTTGGCTCGGTCCTTGCCGTTGAAACGGAACTTGCCCATTCTAAGGCATCTGGTTGGGCCAAGGTGACTGTCGAGGATCTTGGAGAACGCATCCAAGCTTTTGCGATAGCCATGGCAGAGCTCGTGGGTGTCGATGAGGTCGAGAGGGGTGGAGTTGCATAGGGGGCGCACCGCTGGGAAAGGACGGTTGTCCGCGCCCCATATTTGATTGGAAGGAGGGATATGATGACTATCAACATATCACTGGGAGGTTGCTGATGAAGTCTAGGACTGCTGGAGTCGCTTGTGGTTCTTACTCGCCCCGCCTCCGCTTGTTGGGAGCCTCGTTCTCCACCTCCAGAGTCTCCTTGTCAGCGGCGCTTTCTGATAGAAGTGGGAGTACAGGGAATATTTAGTTAAAACAGGGCAATATAAAAGTGTATTGGTAACTAGAAGTTATTAGGTAGGAATATAGTAAGAAAATGGAATAACAATTGGTTTCTTAAATACTACACAATTCATTTGATATTGCTGGGTAAGTCAACATGTAGATACTTGAAAAGAAAACTCACTTCGAACAAAGTCCGGACGGATGATATCGCCGGGGCAGTTAGCATATATCTCATGACCAGGCCCTTTTATGTGCAGTGCAATTATAGTGCCAGCTTTCAGTACATAAAACTTAGAAATTTCTTTCCAAAGGCCAGTGCCAAAATAGGAGTTACCACGTTCATCAAGTCTTATAGTAGCAACGATTGTAAATCCATGGTTTGTGTTCAGTATAACATCCCTGCAGTCTTGATTTATGTAAAGGGAAAGATTGTGCACTACAGATTCGGTTGCATAGCAAGGGACACGTTGCAGAAAATGGTAGGATTGTTAAAGAAAATATGGTAACATGCAAATATGGGCCCAAATTGAAATAACTGTACAACAGTTGAAATCAAAGGACAAAAATCTATAATTAAACAGATAGGGTAAACATGATGTCATGGAAATATGAGAGTAATCAAAAGAAGAATACATCATTAATTTGCCTAATATAGAAAGAAAAGGGGAAAAAAATCCCCTTTGACGTATATGGTGCATGTGGCACCTTTTATCCAAATGCAACAATATTTAGAATATGTTCAGGAAAGTAGGCCATGCCAACCGATTTAGGGTGAGATTGAACATACCGCGCGCATCCTCAAGTCATCTGGTACGGTGAGATGGAATGTCTGGAGGAGGCCGCAAAGTCCTGATGTGTCCGCGTACTGTACACTCTATGAATGGAAGAAAACCCTCAAATCAGCTTGAATAAAAATGAATTCACCGCGATTTCGACCGGGTGATTAAAGGAGGCAAATGAACTGGGATAAGAGATGAGATAATATCTCATTAAATTAGTTACCTTGTTGTCCATGAGAAAGAACACTCAGTACGGTAGATTCCCCAACCGACTGGAGCTGGGTCGACCGCGAGCAGCGTCGAGAAAGTCGATGGCGACAGGCGGCGGCAAGTAGAAGTGGCGAAATGCGGTGGGCTTTGCCGGCAGCCTGGCAGCGGCGGCAGGCGTCTAGCTAGGTGGTTACCGCCGCGATAGGCGGTGCCATGCATAGACGCGGAGGAGCTTGTGCAGGTGTGAATGGGGACTGGAGGGGGTGGCGGGTCGGGTGAGGGTTTTTGTTACATGGGGATGGTGAGGGTTTTCTTTTTTCTTTTTTGAACTGGGTGGTGAGGGTTTTCTGTCCCACAAAGAATTTTGGAGGAAACGGTTTCCTAGAGCCAACCGTGTGTGATTGACGCAACAGGTAAAATGAAAGTCATTGCACACGGTTCCAATTTTGGGAACCATGTGTGATTGACGTACTGCCTCCATCCTGGTTTATTGGTCCCCTTTGTAATTTGTACCAAATTTTGACCTAATATTTAACTAATAAGAAATGTTTATGCATGTCACAAAAAATTATATCGTTGAACACTATGCTCAAATACCCATCCAATGATATAATTTTTGCTGACCTGCACTAACATTTTGTCAGTTAAACCTGTGGTCAAAATTTAACACAAATTACAAAGGGGTCCAATAAAACAAGACAGAGGTAGATTCCATCAACCGAACTGATTGCATCCATATCCCATGGTTAGACATAAGTAAACATAGATTAAACATACCGAGACATAGATAATAAGCGTACACGTACACAAGCATAGTTCAACCATAAGTACATAGTTCAACCGTCATTAAGCATACTCAAGCGTACATAGTTCGGTCCCACATCTCATCTCACATGCCGGCACGATCCTGAAGCTTCTCCAGGTACTCGGCGTACGCGTCGTGCGCCACCCTGCGAGAATACTTCTGCTTGACGGAGCCAATGGCCCGTGCTCTTGCATGCGCTAGAACACTTAGATACGCGTCATGAAGCTTGTGGTTGCAAAACGGGCATCGATAGCCGCCGTTCCAGGTCCTAATATGCCTGTTATGCTTCCCCGCATAAAGCTCCCTCAGGATTTGCCTCTTGTACCTCCTCTGGCCATCTTCATCCTTGTTGTCCACATTGTCAGACAGCACCTATACAAATAGTAAAACAAATTTGGCATTAAATCAATGTTTACATGCCGTGAAGTAGGATTAGGAATTTATAGCAATTTATTTATACATATCCAGAGATTATGGTTCAATTTTTAAGCACAATCGTCTATTTACAGACCAATCTTGAAGAAAATAATGGCACAAACATATGTAGGTCATTCAAAATCAATTGTCAAGTCCTGGCTAGGAATTATTAGCACGAACACTAACCCTAGTCTGATTACTAGCAGAAATCATTTGCACAAATGAAACAACTAATCACTTATCACATGTACCATTCAAACAATCAATACACTACACAGATCTAACGAAACTTTCTCAGATTTCATGGATTGGGAGAACATAACCATAGGATTCCTATTCCAAAAAGGGGGACGCGGGAGCAACCAGAGAAACCTTAGGATCTATTTGACACATAAATGGGTATAGATGACTAACCAGTTGTCCTTCATCATCGGAGTCGTCACGGGAGTGGTCGCCAGAGTTGTCGCTAGGGTCGTCGCCCGAGTCGTCACCAGAGTCTGTATGGAACTCCGCATCCGGTTGTGGAAGCTCGACGCCGTCGATGACGTCAGGGTGCAGTGGTAACTCACCGTCGGTGATGCCAACCTCTGTCTCCATCTCCACGCCATGCTCCGGTGCATCAGCAACCCCGGCGTCGCCACTTCCTCCGATGGGGCGCTTCGGCGGCACCCTCATACAATGACGGCTTTGAGGACTGAGAGCGGCGTGGAGGATGCAAGCGGAGAGAGAGGATTGTGTGTGTGGCGAGGATGGGGGGGCGGCCGCTCGGGCGCACCATTAATATGGAGTAGTGGGAGAGAGGCAGGCGGCAGTCAAACCGTTGGATCGCCTCCTGGTGAGCCTGCGCACCAGACTACTGGCATGCCTACCGCCGTTTCACACAGCTACTCACACGCCTCCCGATGACACTGTGCAGCGAGCATGCCTCTGTCAATTCACACACCTGTACGCACGCCTCCCGGTCTGCCTGCGCGGTGGACTGCTCGCATGTGTCCCATCAACTCATGCTTGCTCGCACGGCACACGGGTCGCGTGGCGGCACGTATATTGTTTTTCTATTTGGATGATTAATGTTGCCGCTTTATTGCTTAACCGAAGCATGGCATGTATCCATTGTTGGTCTAACGCTCACGGTTCGAATAAATAATCCGTTTGGGGTATTGGTTCCCAATTATTAATAATCTCCCGTTTGTAATTAGATAGAGATTACATCAAAACTGGTCTCAAATTTGACAAAATAGAGTATAATGCCACTTTGTATTGGTGTCCATATGACAAAACGATAAGTTTCACGAACTTCAAATAAGTTTTGGATGTACTAGAATTAAAATCAAGATTCTCAATGTTTGAAATTTCTTGCACGGGGAATAAAACATGCACCCAGTGAGACACATGTGTTTTTACAATCCATTTAGGTGCACTGTCACGTGTGCATGTAGCTAAAATTTGATTTTTGCACATTATACCCGTAGAAAATTGATCAATTATGTACTAAAATGTCTTAATGATCTCAGTTTTTTTTAAATTAAAATGTCCCTCCTTTGGTAACATATGTTCACCGCGGGATAATTTAACATGCATCGTAGTTGCGGTGGATTCATGGTGTGTGTGTGTGAGTGTGTGCGTCTGGGGGTGGCGGGTGGCTCGCAGTATACCACGAGTTGTGAGCCACCATGTGGGTTGGCCGTTTTGTTAGGCAGGTGCCACATCAAAGTCGTGAATTCGTTATTTAAAACATTACATAACCCTTTCATACATACATGTTTTGGCCACATGCAGTCTATGGTTGTCCTACACGACACTCGATACTCGTGTGTCACGCTTTCTATGGGCCCGCGAGGTCGTCATCTATCACTTTGACGAACATCCGACAGTGAGGTTAATTTGACCAGCAAGGTAGAATCTTTTTTGTTTGTTTTATGGTGGTATATAGTACGCGTCGAAGAGGTGGGAGGGGACTAGCATATATACTATGCATACACATCTGTGAACAAGTACACCTCACTCAGTGTCGGGACTTTTCGGTTTTCGAAGTACGTGCCACATCAAAGTTGTGAAATTGGCTATTCAAACATCAGACAACACCTCTTTGGCCCACATGCATGCAGGCGGTGGTTATCCTACATAGGACACTCACGTGTGACGCTTCCATCTGTCAGCCCACGAGGCCATCATCGATGCATGCATCACTTTGACCTACATCAGGAGAGGTTAATTAATTTCACCATCGAGGAGGATTCTTTTTGGGTTGTATTACGGTAGGAGCATATAGTATGCGTCGAAGAGGGGGAAGGGGACCATCATATGTAGTACGCTTCATGAACCTCGCTCTGAGTGGGGGGTTTACGGTTTTTGAGGCATGTGGCACATCAAAGTTGTGCATTTTGGGTATTCAACATATGTTTGGCCCACATGCAAAGCGATGGTGGTTGTCCTCTCGCACCCACTTAAGCGGTTATCAGCGATATCGATGCTTTCCATCTGTGGGCCCGCTTGGTCCATCACTACTTTTCAATGAGAGAGAGGTTAATTTGACTTTGGAGGGATTATTTTTTTGCTTGTAATACGATATATATATATAGGTCATGCTCTGGGATGACATGATACAATTTGAGTACACACACATGCATGTGTACACATGAATCCCTCCCATCGAGTCGAAGTGGCTAGTACAATGACACGTCATGAACCGATCTTGCTCTATGCGATTTTCGATGCACACGCCACAACAATGTTGTGAAATGGTATTCAAACATGCATGCACACATCACCTCCATACATATGCATGTAGTGGTTTTCTTCGAACGGTACACTCCCTCGCGTGGTTATCAGCAACAAGCCTATATATTTGTGGGCCCGCGTGGACATCCATGATCACCTTGACCGACAAAAAGATTTGTTACCATGGTGGATTCTTCCTTTTGTTCGTCTTATCGTAGTATAGGTCATGGTGAGATTCAGACCTAATTAAGTTTGAGTGCATATACTATGCACGCATGCATGCATGAATCCCCATCAATGGCTTGAAGTGTGGTGTAACATACATATGCATCGTCAACCTAATAACCCTCACTCAGTGTGGGGATTTCTAGTTCTAAATCACGGTGCCACATCAAAGTTGTTCCATTGTGTATTTAAAGCAACACCTCTCCATACATATATATGTTTGGGCCACACACATGAAGTGGTTGTCTTCGGGGACTAGCTACTTGCGTGATTATTGGCGAGCTAGCCCATCTCCGGGGTCGCATGGATGGCCATCACTTTGACCAACAACAACAGAGAGGTTGTACGACCAAGGTGGATTATTCTGGGTCTGTTTTACGATCCATCTTGGTGAGTTGCCTCTCTGGCCCGCTGACTGAAAGTGTGTGTGTGAGGGGGGCTGCTACTTTGCACTTTGCTAGGTGAACCTCGGTTGGGGAGGGGGCATGCATTCATAGCTTAGTATTCCCTTCTTGCCGACACGAGGGGGGCTGCTAGCTACTTCGCACTTTGCTAGGTGAACCTCGGTTGGGGGGGCATGCATTCATCGCTTAGGATTACCTTCGTGCCGACACAAGGGGGGGCTGCTAGCTACTTCGCACTTTGCTAGGTGAACCTCGGTTGGGGGGGGATGCATTCATAGCTTAGGATTACCTTTGTGCCGACACGAGGGGGGCTGCTAGCTACTTCGCACTTTGCTAGGTGAACCTCGGTTGGGGGGCATGCATTCATAGCTTAGGATTCCCTTCATGCTGACCCGAGGGGGGCAAGCAATATCGTGCGCTTTGCAATATAGGTGCCACATCAAAGTTGCATTTGTTATTTGAACATAAAACCACCCTTTTAATACATAAATTTGGTCCACATCCAAGTGTGTTCGTGTTCTGACCCCTCCCGCATCATTTTTTGCCAAATTTATGAACATTAGACAAGTCGGATGACGCAACAGACACAGTTCACTCAAACTAACCGTGTGCCATGTCGGTGCCCCTGTCACACACACATCCGCACAGTACATTGGGCTCCACGAGGGCACGAGGCTTCCCCTCTCAAAAATATCTACCCGCCTGCAGCTTTTTTCTGTTTGATAACACACAGTTATTGTGTTTCGACCGTGTGTGATGTTTCTTGTTCCCAATCCCGCCTGCATCCCTCGAAAATATATGCCCGCCTTGAGGGTTTCTCTGTTTCATAAGACACGGTTGTTATCTCCGGACCGTGTGCGATGCACCATCATCAAAATTTTCAATAGCCCCGGCATTTCACTCCCACATTTGACTCTCGTGTAGTAAATTTTTTAGTATCCACGTCATTTCCTCAAACACACCCCCGCCCCCGCCCCCTCCACACACACACACACACACAAAACCTACTCGGGCATGCACACACACACACAGACCCTCCCTCACTCGAAACCCTTGCAAGGTCCCCGCGGCGGCCGCCGCCGCCGCAAGGCCTCCATTGCCAACATCTGCCGGTTTGCCTGTGCAGCTTACCCACCGATCTCCATACCCAGGCCGCCCTGAGTTTTTTAGATGATGCCTGCTAAACGCCCCTTTTCCCATAGATCCCCATCCCCCACTCCAGAGCGTCGCAGCCTAAGCCCGGCTACGCTTCCCGTGGAGCTCGAGGAGCGACTGGCCCAAAAGAGGTGTATCACGGTCTCTTCGGCCGACGTCGCCGAGGAAGATGACGACCATTACCAGCCGCAGGCACTCAATCAGCGGGCTAGAGTATGCGGGTATCTCGCGGATGCCGGCTACGAGATTAAGGTCTTCGACCGCGACGACCTGAGGCGGGTTATGTCACAAATTAAGTGGCCCACCCCCAACCCCTGGGGTTCAACCGTTGTCGATCTCATCCATGGCCCCGCCGCTGATCTCCTCTGGCTAGCTTCAATAATTTGCCATCCTACATCGCCATCGAGCCCCTTTTGTCATTTATGAAGGACACGTTCTGCGACGCTGGCTTGGGATCCACAGCTTCCAAGTCAGACCTCATCGACGGCGACCACAAGGAGGGCACCCTCTCCGGCTCTTCCAAGGGGAAAGAGCCCACCTTCTCTTCCAAGCAGAAAGAGCCCGTCTGTGACATTAGGGAGGGCACCCTACAGCTGTGCTCTTCCAAGGGGAAGGAGCCCATCTGCGACAACGTGGAGTGCATCCAGGATCCGTGCTCTTCCCACGGGAACGAGCCCATCTGTGACAAGTGAGGAAACCCATGATTTGTTTTGCCGTGCCTCTTCACAGGGGGAAATCCATGGTTTGTTTTGTCGAGTCCCTTTTGTAGTGTAGTGAGAATATGTCCAGTTTTAATTGCTATATTTGGTTGTTTGTAGTATGCCTTGTTTATTTCAGTTGTTCACAATGCGATGCTCTATATGTGCAATTATTTACTGTGCAGTACATTTCATCAATCTAGTTTTAAACATACCGATAGGAATGCATATATTTGCTTGCTGTTAAGCCTGTTATAGCTAGCATATGCCTCTTTTAAAGTTTTTTGATTGTTTGGTTGTTTGTAGTTAGCATATGTCCAGTTTCAAATGCTATCTTTGGTTGTTCGTAGTATGCCTTGTTTATTCCAGTTATTCACAACATGATGTTCAATATGTGCAAGTATGAACTGTGCAGTTCAATTTCATCAGTACCAGTTTCAACAATACCACTATGAAGCGAACGGGCATGTAGCCTAGTGGTTGCAGTGACCTTAGTAGCACCCCAGGTCCTGGGTTCGACTCCCGGTGGGAGCGGATTTAAACAGGCCTGGGCAAAAATTTCTGGAATAAAAGGATTGTGGGGTTTTTGCTCTACAGTAAATAGTCACAAAAAAAACAATACCACTATGAATGACTACATTTGGTTGCTGAATCTTGTAGTTAACACGCCTTTCCATTTTTATTTAACAATACCCAGTGTACTTAGACCGGCACAATACCAGTTTGAATGACTATGTTTGCTTGTTGTTAAATGTTAGGTCTGTTGCAGTTAACACAACTTTCCACTTGTTTTGCTTTACTAGCATGCTTAAACCTGCACATTGAAGCTATCTTTTGGAGATTATTTTGTCTGCCATGGATAATTTTGGTTGATGTTTAGCCTGTTATGCTTAACATGCATCTCGATGTACCTACACAGGACAATTTTGGGAACGACTGCTATTTTCCATCGAGGTTAGTTTCATCCCATGGCTTATATATACTCACTGTTCAGGATATCGGTAGCTGGTACCATATAGGTCGGGGCTGATAAGGGACTAATCGGTGAATCGGACTTTTAACTGAATATATCTGTAACCCATTTATCGTTAGGTTAACTAGGGCCATATGTAATATATCTGAGGCTACATAGCAACATGCACTGTACTTAATGTCTAAATATGCAATCCTATGCTACATAGCAACAAGGAAGAGTGTTACCTTAATGTTCTGATGATATCTAGTTATACGTAGAAGAGCAGCAGCAACAACAACAACAACAACAACAACAACACAGCCATGTCTGGATACTCAACTTAGCTAGAGGTTAGAGTTAGTTTCTAGCTCATGACTAACCCTGAACTAACTCCATCCAAATAGGTGTTTAGATGTGTCGGATTTCGTGTTCCGGCAGACCCTTAAGATTCGAACTCTGGGGTGCACGCAGAGATTACGCTTCCTACCTACCCGTACTCGTCCGCCTCGCAAAGATCTAAGCTACCAAAAGAACAACACAAGAGACACAGAGTTTATACTGGTTCGGGCCACCGATGTGGTGTAATACCCTACTCCAGTGTGGTGTGGTGGACTGCCTCTTGGGCTGATGATGATGAACAATACAAGGAAGAACAGCCTCGCGAGGGTCTGTTCTTGGCTGGGGGGATGAACTACTAGGAGGAGTTCAATCGCCCTTCTCTCTCTGTCTGCTTCCTATCTAACTGATTGCCGGGTTGCTCTTTGTGTCTTGATTCTAAGAACTCCCGGTCCCTCTACCCTGGGGGTGGCTAGTCCTATTTGTAGGCAAAGGCCCTGGGTCTCTTCCCAAATATTGAACGGGAAGGGCGCCAACAATTGGCCAGTTTGAAGGGGAACATCTGGTACACTTATCCTGACTAAAGTTGGTCCTCGCCTGCCAAAGGCTCTGGTGATGATGCTGGATTGGGCTCCACAATGACTTCCTCCTTGTCGCGGAGCTGGTCTTGGTCTCGTTGCACCGAAATGGGTGCCTTTGCTTGATCCTCCCGACTGCGCTTGCTCCCTTTGCACCAAAGAAGAAAGGGAGGACACTGCGCGGGCTGGCACCCGCCTAGCGCCCTTGGTCGTCATGGCTTGCGTCATGGGCACCTCGCGAGGTACCCCGCCTTGATCTCTCCGCCTCCTCGCGAGCCAGCCTGATGAGGCCGCGCCTGAGGAAGCCCCGTGTCGTCCGCCCCGCGAGGCTTGGCCCCTCGCGAGGGTCTTGGGTCTGTGTTGATGAAGATGGGCCATGCTGTGGCCCCCTTTGAGCCACGCCACGGGCCGCAGGCAGGCAAGTCTGGGGACCCCCATTCCCAGAATGCCGACTGTAGCCCCCGGGCCCAAGGCGCGCCCGGACTTGGCCGTGCAGAGAGGCGGAAGGGCAAGGGCGAAGCGCCGCGGGCCCTAACAACCTGTGGCCTCGGGCGCCGCGTGACAGTTGATTGGATGTGGGCGGCACTGTTCCCCCACGCCCCCTTATTCCGCGCCATGCTAGGCGGACTCGTAGTTGTACACAGCCGCTCCCTTCCTTTCGTTCGTGCGCCCTTTGTCCTTCCTCCGCTCGAACTCCAGCTCATGTTTTCAGCCCAATCTCGAACCTTCTCTCCCCCTTCCCATCGCCATGGCTCCGAAGAAGAAAGGAAGAGGGAAGAAACCCACGCCTCCGCCTCGCTCACCGCCATTGGTGGCCCCCGCCGTCGGCCGGTCGATCATACTCAATCGAGAGGGCCTGGGCAAGGTCGGATCGGCTCTGGCCACTATCTTCAACGAGTGCGGGAGGACGACGGCCTGGCCCATGTCTCACTACCCCACTGATAGGATAATCACCGAGGTCCATTATTTTGCTGATGCCCTGTGGGCGGGTCTGGTTCCCCCCCTTTTCCGATTTCTTCAGGGCTGTGCTATCCCACTACCAGATCCACATGATGCATCTGGGTCCTGAATCCATCACCCTCCTTTCGGTCTTCGCTTTTGTTTGCGAGGCAATGATGGGCATCCTTCCTTTGGTCGCCCTGCTGCGCCACTTCTTCTCTCTGCGCCTTGTCGACCCTACCAATGCTCGGCGTGTGTAAGCTTCGTCGCCGCGTCTGAGACAGCGGCCTCAGGGATCGATTTCGGGCTTCCTTCGCCCTCGGCGGGGTTCCGCGAGCGGTGACTGTACGTCGATGTCGGGGTGCCCAGCCCCCTGCTGTCGAAGCCAACTTCGCCTGCTGTCCCCAATTCCGGCTGGGGCCAGGAGACGCTCGAGAGCCCCCGGCTCGCCTTCGTCTGGAACCACTTCACGTTCTTGAAGTTGATCGGCGTGACAGCGCCCAAGGTGGTGAAGGAGTTCCTGTTACGCCGCATTGCTCCTCTCCAATGCCACTCCCGCAGGATGTGGGCCTTCAGTGGGCGTGGTGATCGTATGAGGCTCCAGGAAGAGGATCTGACGCCTGAGGTGCTGAGGACAGTGCTCTTGACCCTGACTGGTGACCCCTACCCGGGTAGCATCCAGCGGGGAGGGGCCCTGCTGTACCTCTGCCAGAACAGGGACGATTTTGTGAAGCAGATGCCTATCTTCGATGAGTGGGGGCTGCGCCCCGCCAGCCTCCAGGGGCCTCGCGAGAACCCAGTGGTGGTGACTGCCCTTCCAGTCGGCCAAGGCGACTCTTCCTCAAATGACGGAGCAGGGAGGCATGAGGCGCCAGAGGCCGAGGGGCTCCCGGTAGGGTGACAGCGCCGGGTGATGCCCATGAAGGAGCAGCTCCCGGGGCCGGTGCTGTTGAGGCTGAGGATGGCGAGCAGCCGCCCCCAGTGCCTGGGGCTGAAGATGGTGAGCAGCCGCACCCAGCGCCTGGGGCTGAGGCTCCTGAAGCCCCAGCTGCGCTTCCTGGCGAGGCGATTGGCAGCACGCGTCAGGCAGGCGCTCCTGGCGCAGATTGCCTCGACGCGCCATCTTTGTCGCAGGTTGATCCATGCGCCCTTCTCTTGGGCCGCTTCTGCGTGGACTTTGAGGCCCTCCGGAGGAAGAGGGAGGCCCTGGGCGACAGCTACCCTTGTCGCCTGCTGAAGCGTAGGAAGTACTTCGCCACTGATGAG
Organism: Aegilops umbellulata; assembly: GCA_032464435.1. Classification (NCBI taxonomy): domain Eukaryota; kingdom Viridiplantae; phylum Streptophyta; class Magnoliopsida; order Poales; family Poaceae; genus Aegilops; species Aegilops umbellulata. The sequence continues at coordinate 10,693,036 of CP136060.1, read as the reverse complement.
TAAGCCTTCTCCTTTTCCAGCTCCCGATCCTCTCGTTGCTTTTACGGATCCTTGCTCTGCAGGCCCCTTCCGGCCGAGCTCACGGAGGAGGATGAGGTGCCGTCCCCCTTGGCTTCGCCTCCCCCACCGTTCTCAGGTGCTCCAAGCAGCACAACCCTCGTGGTGAGGGCGACCGGTGGGGTGAATCGTCCCGAGGTGCTTCGGAGTCTTGTGTACCCTGCGATCCTTCCTCGCAGGCCTTCTCGTGGCGTAGCCAGCCTGCCGTGGGCTTCTCGTCTGGTCGTGAACTGTGACTGGCTGAGGCGATCCCTGCACCCTTCATCCGGAGACGGGCTGGCTCCAGGCCGGGCTTCTGGCGTGGCGCGCCCGACCGTCGCAAGGGCGCCAGCCCCCAGCCCCCTGCCTGGAGGGGGGTGCTGATTTGTGGCCCCCGGCGCTTGCTCGGGGCAGACGATGGCGAGGAAGACGTGCTAGAGCGTGCCCGGGAGCGCCGCGCTCATCGCCAAGGATTCCTTCGCAGTGCGGCTGACACGGTAAGTCTGCTTGGGGAGGAGCTTGCTGATGAAGACGCGCGCCTCGAGGCCGAGGGCCTGCGCCTGGCCGCAGAGAGGCATGCGCTGGAGGGCGCCATTGCCCTTGCGCGTCACCAGCGCGATCTTGATGATGAAGAGGCGAAGGCGTTGTTGGGGGCTTCTCGGGAGGCCTGATCTCAGGCCGCTGAGGAGGCCCGGGAAGCCAACCGACGGCGGGAGGCGGCGGAGGACCAGGCTCGGGAGCTCCTGGCCTGGTGCCACTCACTGGAGGAGCAGGCGGAGCTGCGCGAGGCAGCTCTCGCGTCGATGAAGGTGGCCTCTGGTGACCCAACAGAGCTCCAGAAGCGTGAGGAGGCATTGACGCTGGAAGCCGCCGAGCGCACCCGCGAGTACGAGCGGCTGGAGACGAGGGAGCGCTTGGTGACGCAGGCGGAGGATGACTTCGCTGCACGGGAAGCCCGTGTCCTGGAGGAGGTTGGGTGTCGGGTGGCGATGGCGCGCCAAGACCTCGAGCGCGAGTTCGAGGGGAGGTTGGGCCTGATCTGGGTCGAGGCTGAAGGTAGGACCGCAGCCCTGAGGACCAAGCTGGATGAAGCGACGCGGCGGGCCGATGCCCTTCGGGCCGCGCTTGAGGCAGCGCAAGGGGAGTCAACCACCTCCCAGGCCGAGGTGCTCCATCTTCGCCAGCGTGTGGAGGAGGCTGAGGCCGTCGCGCGCTAGAATGCGGATGAGATACTTCAGCGGCAGGTCCTGGAGCACGTGCACGGCCCCATGCTCACCACGCTCCTGGAGAGAGCCAACATAGCCTTGGGCAACATCTGTGAGGCAGCTGTTGGCGAGCCGCACACAATCAACTATGCCGGCAACCTTCAGTTCTTCACCGTCGTGGTGACGCAGCTGGAGGCGCGGTCGGTCAGGGCAGACAGGTTGGTGGAGGAGAGGAGCCGCGCCCTGCTCGGGTGCGCCTTTTCCCGTGTCTTCAGCCATCTCCGGAACATGGATCCCCACTTCGATTTCGACGCCGCCATCGCCCCAGTCCCCCAGGCCGTCAGAGACGACCTGGCGCACTGGGTGGAAGACAAGGTGGATGCTCCCGTCCGGGCCTTCGCTTCGGACAACGACGACGTGATCGTGGCCGCTGACGAGGGCGGTGTGGTGAACGGCCCTGACGCCGCCGGTGGCGACGCAGACAGCGATGGCGAGTCCAGCGACGCCAGCGGCAGTTCGGGAGGTGCTCCTGAGGACGCGTTGGGGGATTTATCCGACTAATTATGCATTGTCCATGTTTCCTTACCCTGCATGAATAGAACTCAGGCTTTGGCCTGACGATTGTGAGAGCATTTTGGGAGGGGGAGCCCCTCATGTAAAACTTGTGTTCATCGTATTAGTAGACGTTGCACTGCCCGTGCATCCTCGCCTGGTGGTTGGCTAGTTTACCTTTGTTTCGCGCGAGCCTCGAGGTAACCTGCGGGAGGCTGTGGCATCTCGAGTGTTCTCTAATTGAATCCGTAGGATGTGAGAGTGTCGGGGGCGGTGAGCTTCACAGGCGTTGGCCCTCTTCACAGGCTCCGGGCCTTTTCCAAAAAGGATAATCTTCACAGGCGTTCGCCTTCTTCACAGGCTCCGGGCCTTTTCCAAAAAGGATAATCTTCACATGCGTTCGCCTTCTTCACAGGCTCCGGGCCTTTTCCAAAAAGGATCATCTTCACAGGCGTTCGCCTTCTTCACAGGCTCTGGGCCTTTTCCAAAAAGGATCATCTTCACAGGCATTCGCCTTCTTCACAGGCTCCGGGCCTTTTCCAAAAAGGATAATCTTCACAGGCATTCGCCTTCTTCACAGGCTCTGGGCCTTTTCCAAAAAGGATAACCTTCACAGGCATTCGCCTTCTTCACAGGCTCCGGGCCTTTTCCCAAAGGATAATCTTCACAGGCATTCGCCTTCCTCACAGGCTCTGGGCCTTTTCCCAAAGGGATGATCTTCACAGGCATTCGCCTTCTTCACAGGCTTTGGGCCTTTTCCCAAAGGGATGATCTTCACAGGCATTGGAAATCCTCCCGAGAGGACGCGGCGCGGCAGTCTGGGCTGCGCGGAAGCTAGGCCTGACCCGGCTCGCGAGGGGCTCGCGAGGGGAGGCAGCTGAGGCGAAGTGGTAATTGAAACGCGAGAAACGGCTCGAACGAGACTAAGCACCCCTTCCCCGAACACACGCAAATTTCAAATTTGAATCCAACTTAAATCCAGTGAGGGAAAAATTACAACCAAAAGGGAAAAGCAATGAAAGCAGACAAAAGGCCGCGTCCGGCACCTAATCTAGTCTTGGACGTCTTCTCACCAGCGCAGAGCTAAGTGCTGCCACTGGGCGTGGAAGGGAGCCCCAAGGCCTGAGGCCGGCACCCCAGAGACTCCGGGGCATGTACAGCCCCACTCATTATTACGTGAGGGTGTCACGGGGCCGCGAGCTTCACAAGCACTGGGCCTTCTTCACAGGTACCGGCCTTGCTTCATATCGCCAGACGAGGGCCCCGCCTTGCGCCACACTCTAGTGCCATCAACGACGACCGGAAACCAGGACGCCGCCGATGGGGTAGAGCGGTCGCCAGCGATTCCCCCGACGACCACGGGTCCTCCGCCAGGGGTAGGCCCTAAGGCACCTCCCCAGCAGAGGGCCTACCTCCTAAGAATGCCTTGCTCCGAACGCCGCGGTGGTGATGTCGGATCTCTGCCCCTCTCCTGCAGCCCCCTGCGCCCTCCTCCCGAGGGGTAGGAGACTGCGGGAGCGGGGCAGCTGCTCGCTGCGGCGACCTGCACCTCCTACGATCCATGATTAATGTATGCCTGCTCCTGAGGAAGTAGCGGTACCCAATAATCGTTGCCTCCAGCGTGGCCGGTGGGGCCGTCCCTGGGTTCCTGGAAGAGTTCAGCTTCTGGTGCCTCATCCCCCCAGCTTGGGCTGAGAAGCGAGCCTTGTTCGCCCTCGTGAGGGTGCCCTTGATCCACCATGTGGGGCACGTATTCCTCCGGCGCCGTCATCCCGAAGGCCACGCCGTAGTGCTCCGTGTCCCACGCAGCTCTGCTTGACGCGCCCGCCATGGGGTGGTAGCGAGGCCGCCCACCGGGACCGTGGCTCGCGCCGAGTCCCTCTTCTTCGCGGACCGGGGGCGGGGGCAGCGCCGCCGCTGATCCGGTGCCGACAGCTTCATTGGCGTTGGAGTAGCCTTGGAGCCCGCGGGCGCGCGCGGAGCCCCCGCGTGTGCCGCCCTGGGCTTGAGACGGGAGCTGGGTGCAGAAGGAGTGAGCCCCCGAGGCGGCGAAGCCCAGGAGCTCGGCAACTCGCTCCAGCAGCACGTCGCGGCCGCCTTCCAGCAGCCTGCACTGCAGCAGCTCTCGGGCCACCGTGAGCGCGGCCCTCGAGTTTGCCTGCTCTCGGCGAGTGTACGGTGTCGTGGTCGCGGCGTGATTGGAGGCCCTTGCTGCCGATCGTGCCTGCCGCGGTCTGAGGGTTGTCGAAGCCTGTCCGCGTCGCCCGCGGCCCGCAGCGCCCTGCGGACCACGAGCTGCCTGGGGCGTGGGGTCGCCCGAGGCGAGCGGCTCTGTGCGGGCGGGCCATGCCGCCCATGGATCTGGGTTGCCCGCCTGGTCGCCGGACATGGTGATGACGATGCGGTGGGGCACGAAGTGGTAGAAGGTGGATTCCGGCGCACCCCTACCTGGCGCGCCAAATGTCGGATTTCGAGTTCCGACAGACCCTTAAGGTTCGAACTCTGGGGTGCGCGCGGAGATTACGCTTCCTACCTACCCATACTCGTCCGCCTCGCAAAGCTCTAAGCTACCAAAGGAACAACACAAGAGACACAGAGTTTATACTGGTTCGGGCCACCGATGTGGTGTAATACCCTACTCCAGTGTGGTGTGGTGGATTGCCTCTTGGGCTGATGATGATGAACAATACAAGGAAGAACAGCCTCGCAAGGGTCTGTTCTTGGCTGGGGGGATGAACTGCTAGGAGGAGTTCAATCGCCCTTCTCTCTCTGTCTGCTGCCTATCTAACTGATTCCCGGGTTGCTCTCTGTGTCTTGATGCTAAGAACTCCCGGTCCCTCTACCCTGGGGGTGGCTAGTCCTATTTATAGGCAAAGGCCCTCGGCCTCTTCCCAAATATTGAGCGGGAAGGGCGCCAACAATTGGCCAGTTTGAAGGGGAACATCTGGTACACTTATCCTGACTAAAGTTGGTCCTCGCCTGCCAAAGGCTCTGGTGATGACGCTAGCTTGGGCTCCACAATGACTTCCTCCTTGTCGCGGAGCTGGTCTTGGTCTCGTTGCACCGAAATGGGTGCCTTTGCTTGATCCTCCTGCCTACGCTTGCTCCCTTTGCACCAAAGAAGAAAGGGAGGACACTGCGCGGGCTGGCACCCGCCTGGCGCCCTTGGTCGTCATGGCTTGCGTCATGGGCACCTCGCGAGGTACCCCGCCTTGATCTCTCCGCCTCCTCGCGAGCCAGCCTGATGAGGCCGCGCCTGAGGAAGCCCCGTGTCGTCCGCCCCGCGAGGCTTGGCCCCTCGCGAGGGTCATGGGTCTGTGTTGATGAAGATGGGCCGTGCTGGGGCCCCTTTGAGCCACGCCACGGGCCGCAGGCAGGCAAGTTTGGGGACCCCCATTCCCAGAACGCCGACAAGATGATAGGGTTAGATTGACAATAAATGCACTAGGAGAACTAGCTCCAATTAGCAATTAGCACCTCTTGGGTTGGATTTTTTTGGGTGGGTTAGATGCAACTAGCTCAAGCTAGCCCTCATGTTTGGATATGCTTTAGGGTTATTTGAGCCCGAACTAGCTCAAACTAACTCTAACCCATGGATACAACAATAGTTACTTAGCCGATAATTTGTAAGAATGCAATAAACTCCTTCCGGCCCATAATATAAGATGTTAATTCATCTAATATGTGAGTATATTGGATGTTATACGATATTATAAAAGAGTGTTGTACTACATCATTGTGCAATTGCTGTTTAGCTTCTAATATTAACTTGGTGCTTTTAGGTACATATGTCATTGGTAATGATCCACGCTTCGACCCTTTCTGCATATGGGGCAATGAGATATCAATGAACCAACATCAAGTGAGGAAGCTGATTAAGATTGTTAGTAAAATGGGTCAAAAGATGGCAATTAAACTATTTGTTTACACTTTATCCAAGACAACAGCAAACTGCAGGATGGTAAGTAAAAAACTTTGCAGCCTTCTTTTTACTGCCCATAATGAGTTGTGTTAGATGACAGTGTCTGAATCTTTTTCCTTTGTAGTGGTTGCCAAAGCAGTTTACTCAAGATTACCTCTCAAACTACATGATTGGTGGGCATGCAAAGGTTAAAGCATTTCTATCAAAACACGATGATTATCTAGATGTTTTCATGAAGATCGTGAAGGATGGCGGTAGGCCATCACAAGGGCTTGGACTAGAGTCATGCGTGCCTTCTGCATGGAGGAGGGCACAATATGGGCATTTCGCTTCACCTTGTTCAGCAACTAGAATGTATTTCGCCTCTTTCTTTACCGTCTTTAATAGTACAAGTATACAACTGTGGTTCATCATTCTTTATTTGGTTCTTATGTAATTCTTGAACATATGTACCTATGAATCGAATAATGCATTGGTTGTTTGAACCTGATGGATATGAATAAAGCTACAACATACATTCAAATTCAAATCCAAATCCAAATCCGGTACAATTTGAAATAGCAGCAATTAAATTACGGTGAAATTACGCCCTCCGGGTCGTTACGGCACACACAGTTGGTAAAACACAAACGTTTGCGATATACACCATAATCCGACACGGTTCACAGAGAGGAAACGTGTGCAAGCATGCACACAGTTGCTGTTTGCAAAGCGTGTGCGATGTCAGACAATATCACAAACTGAGCGGGCAAACTAAATGTTTGCGATAGTTGCCTTATCATACACGATTCGCAACCATGAACTGTTTCAGATGAAGTATGCATCGTAAACGTTGCACCACAGAATAGCGTGTGTGATAGTTGTCGTGTACGACGATGTTACAACGGTCCGACGTTTCGTATCCTGCCCGACACTCGTACGATGATTAGCTAATCTTCTTAATTAGTTATCCCATATGGTTTGGGAAAAGCAAATGTGTGTGATTTTATGCTTATCATACACGTTCTATAATAGTGAACCATTTCTGATGGGCCGCACATCGTAAACATAGCACCACAGAATATCAACTGCGATGGCAATGCGAGCACAAACGAGTAGGAGTACTGTATATGCATCTTGGCTCCCTATCCACGACGGTTTCTAGGTCGTGTGGGAAGGACCCCCTATCGCTCACACTCACTTGGCGACGGTTCCAAATGCCATCACGGAAAGGGGTTAAAAACCGTTTGTATAGCACCAACGCGTACCAGTGATACTTTATAGAACCTATGGCCGAGGCATAGGGAATGACTTTCATTCTCTCTTTATCTTCTGTCGTGGTTGGGTTTTGAGTCTTTACTCAACTTCACACCTTACAATACAGGCAAGAACTCCTTCTTTGACTGATCCATTTTGAACTCCTTCAAAATCTTGGCAAGGTATATACTCATTGGAAGTCTTATCAAGCGTCTTGATCTATCTCTATAGATCTTGATGCCCAATATGTAAGCAGCTTCAACGAGGTCTCTCATTGAAAAATTCTTATTCAAATACCCTTTTATGCTATCCAAAAATTCTACATCATTTCCAATCAACAATATGTCATCCACATACAATATCAGAAATGCTACAGAGCTCCCACTCACTTTCTTGCAAATGCAGGCTTCACCATAAGTCTGTATAAAACCATATGCTTTGATCACCTTATCGAAGCGTACATTCCAACTCTGAGATGCTTGTAACAGTCCATAGATGGATCGCTGGAGTTTGCACACTTTGTTAGCACCTTTAGGATCAACAAAAACTTTTGGTTGCATCATATACAACTCTTCTTTAAGAAATTCATTAAGGAATGCAGTTTTGATATCCATTTGCCAGATTTCATAAAATGCAGCAATTGCTAACATGATTCGGATAGACTTAAGCATCGCTACGAGTGAGAAAATCTCATCATAGTCAACACCTTGGACTTGTCGAAAACCTTTTACGACAAGTCGAGCTTTGTAGATAGTGACACTACCATCAGTGTCCGTCTTCCTCGTGAAGATCCATTTATTCTCAATGGCTTGCCAATCATTGGGCAGGTCCACCAAAGTCCACACTTTGTTCTCATACATGGATCCTATCTCAGATTTCATGGCCTCAAGCCATCTGTCGGAATCTGGGCTCATCATAGCTTCTTCATAGTTCATAGGTTCACCATGGTCTAGTAACATGACTTCCATGACAGGATTACCATACCACTCTGGTGCGGAACGTGTTCTGTTCGACCTACGAGGTCCAGTAGTAAATTGATCTGAAGTTTCATGAGCATTATCATTGGCTTCTTCTCTAGTTGGTGTAGGCATCACGGGAACGAATTTATCTGATGAGCTACTTACCAATTCGAGAGAAGGTACAATTACCTCATCAAGTTCTGCTTTCCTCCCACTCACTTCTTTCGAGAGAAACTCCTTCTCTAGAAAGGTTCCATTCTCGGCAACAAAGATCTTGCCTTCGGATCTGTGGTAGAAGGTGTACCCAATTGTTTCCTTAGGGTATCCTATGAAGATGTACTTCTCCGATTAGGGTTCGAGCTTATCAGGCTGAAGCCTTTTGACATAACTGTCGCAACCTCAAACTTTAAGAAACGACAACTTAGATTTCTTGTCAAACCACAGTTCATACGGTGTCGTCTCAATAGATTTAGATGGTGCCCTATTTAACGTGAATGCAGCTGTCTCTAATGCATAATCCCAAGACGATAGTGGTAAATCGGTAAGAGACATCAAAGATCGGACCATATCTAATAAAGTACGGTTACGACGTTCGAACACACCGTTACGCTGTGGTGTTCCAGGTAGCGTGAGTCGTGAAACAATTCCACATTTTTTTAAATGAAGGCCAAACTCGTAACTCAAATATTCGCCTCCACGATCAGATCATAGAAACTTTGTTATCTTGTTATGATGATTCTCCACTTCACTCCGAAATTCTTTAAACTTTTCAAAAATTTCAGACTTATGTTTCATTAAGTAGATATACCTATATCTGCTCAAATCATCTGTGAAGGTCAAAAAATAACGATACCCTCCGCGTGCCTCAACACTCATTGGACCGCATACATCGGTATGTATTATTTTCAGTAAGTCATTAGCTCGCTTCATTGTTCCGGAGAACGGAGTTTTAGTCATCTTGGCCATGAGGCATGGTTCGCAAGTATCAAATGATTCATAATCAAGTGATTCTAAAATTTTATCTACATGAAGTTTCTTCATGCGCTTTACATCAATATGATCTAAACGGCAGTGATTATCTGGTTGATTGATTCTCTGTACTTCTTGATTGATTGATTCTCTGGTTGATTATCGCCAACGATTTTTTTATGTTGTCTCGATGTTCCTTGTAATATGCCCAACGGAGCATGCCCAATTTCTCTTAAGCTCATGGAAGTAGATCATAATCATCGCCATGTTCTCTATCAGACCTACTTCACGGCCCAACAATGTCGTTCGGAGCATTGCATCATCATCATGGCCTTCATCACATATCCTCATACCACACTCGTCGCTAAGACACTGGCGACACTTTTCTTTTTCTTTTTTATCAATCGTAAATCTCAACTTGCCGCGTTGTTCTTCGCGTTTACAATTGTATACTAAGAGCAACTCAAATGGGGCGACCCATTTCGTCCGGCTGTGTTCGTTTAGGTCGACGCGGACAAAAGTGAAGACCCAATGCATCGACCCAAACCCAAATCTCGTCCGTCTGGCGTCCGCGCCGACCCATTTCCGGCCCAAAATTGCGCCTGAAATGCGTTGGCGCGGACGCGAAGCGCGTCTCCACGGCGTCCGCCGCGGCCCCACCTGTAGGCCAGCCAACTACCACCCATCGTCTTATTTATGATGACCACCAACAGTGGGCCCACTAGTCAGCCAGTGCAAGCGTACTTTTTTAAGCACGCGTGCGGCGGGGGCCGGCCTCATCCACTTCCGTCCACATCTGGCCCCCACCACTCCCTTTGCTTCCTCGCTGGCGATAGGAAACCCTAGCAAGCGATGGGTCTCTTCGGCGGCAGCATCAGCAGCAAGGGCAAGGGCACCCTCGGCTCCTCGTCCTCCCGTGCTCGTCCTCCCCCTCCTCCTCCGGTGCCGGCGCTTTTCCGCCCAGGTCGTCGTCGCCTGCGCATCCCGGTGCACCAAGCGCGGTGGCACTGGGAGTACAGGCAGCCGCTGCCCTACCCCGACGTCACGCTGCCGCACCACTGGCACCTGGATCCGCACTGGATCCCGGTGTCGGCGGTTCCGTGGACCCAGTGGGCGCACAACGAGGAGGTGCGCAGGCGCCGCGCGCAGCTCACCCGGAGCAGCGGCGGATGCCTGAGTACGCCGCCGACTCTCCCAACTAGGAGGCTTGGTTTGCCCTCGAACACGAGGAGCAACGGCATGTAGGCGTCGCCGCCGTCCCGCCGCTGTTTCCACCGCCGCTCCCGCGGGTAGAGCCGGAGGAAATGGAGGCGGAGGCGGAGTACCAAGCTAGCACGCGCTGGAGGCTAGCCGCCTCGAGGAGGACACGCACTGGGATGGGCTGGAGCAAGCTCTTGCCCTGTCGGCGGCGGGAGACTCCGTCCACACCCCGCTCTTCGTGCCGCCACTGCCACCGCGCCGCCCGTCGTGCCCACGCTGGAGCCGGAGTCGTTGCTGGAGCCGACGCGGAAGCGCTCCCAGCCTCCACCCACTTGGCCGGAGGAGGCTGCACGTGGACGGGCCAGTACCGCGAGTGGGTGAGCGCGCCTCCTGACCACTTCGTCGCGACGCAGGGCAGGAGGCGGCCCACCTTGAGTGCTAGAAGGCGCACTGGCTCCGCCAGGAGTAGGCCGACGGCGAGCGGCAGATGCGCTACGAGGCGATGCTCCAACGCGACGCGGAGGCGCTCCGGCTCGAGGAGGAGGAGGACGAGCGCGCGTGGCAGATGCGCTACGAGGCGATGCTCCAACGCGACGCGGAGGCGCTACGGCTCGAGGAGGAGGAGGAGGAGGAGCGCGCGCGGCTAGCCGCAATGCCGCCACCCCAGCAGACGCTGGAGGAGGCTGCCCTGGCATTGTACCAGGCGGCGTTCGGGTGGGTTGGCCCTTCTCCCGTCTTCATCGACCTCACCAGCGGCGATGGCGACGGCGACGTAGACGTCAAGGGCAAGGGCAAGGCCAATGACGTCTAGGGCAGCGTGCGGGGCGGCGCAAACTTTTTTTTATGTTTTAATTAATGTTTAATTAAGTTTAAGTGAACTTTGACCGGCAGTTGACCGGCCATTTATGTTTAATTATGTTTATTTTTGCGAGCTGTTTTTTTCACGCCCCACATTTTGGTCAGCCTCCCATTAGGTGGTCAAGCCGATCCATTTGAGAATGCGGACACGCACATCCGCCTGACCGATCCGAACGAACGAAAAGCGGACAAAACGCGCGTCCGTTTGGATCGCCCCCTTCGAATTGCTCTAACAGATAGTAGAAACAAACGAACATGGTTGTTCGCATGTCAAAAACTTTACGGTAGACTGAAGTGACATATGATGTAGAAAGTCAAGCTATGGGTGGGATCGATTTATAGGAAACAAGCTAGCGCAGACCCATCGATTTATTCTATAGATGATTTTGCAGGCAGCGGAGGTGCAATCAGAAGGTATATACATGAGCTTTAACGTATTGTTACGTGATTCTCCTTAACCAACCAATCATGCCCCCCCACCCCCCCACCCCCCTCCTCCTCCCCTGATTTCAGCGGGTGGGCCTGGGCTTTTTCTTTCCTCCGAGCAAAACAGACCAAGTCAACTTCATAACTTACGTAGGAACTTTTACGTAGATGTTAGCATTGCTCCATGTAGATTTGCAGTCCAATTGTAATCCGACTCGTGTATGCGCGCACAAAGTCCTGTGTACTTATCCTACCCGGCCAAGAAGTATAAACAAATTTCATCACCTATATATACCTTACCTAGCCAGGGACTCATGGCTACAAATACTACTGCTGGCTGATATAGGAAACCTTGGATCATCAATCAAATCAACCAAACCGGTCCGGAGGAGTTGCCGGGAGATCAACCAAAGATTGTGAAGATGGGCTTGGCCGCCGAGGAGGCAGCCGTCTCCACCAATGTTTACTGGCTGGACCTTGTGAGGTTCGAGCCAGAGCTCGGAGGGTTTGTGGACCGCGGTCTGGTCACCCCGCCCAACGGTATGTACAACCCCGATAACCGCTCTGTCCCCGCCAGCGCCTTCATGATTTTCTCCGTCGACGGCGCCGTCACGACCGGGAACGCCGGCGGCATCACTCTCCTCGACAGGAGTTACCTCGGCCCCGGTCAGATCGTCGGGTCGGCGTCAAACCTCGGCGGCCAGATCGGCGTCGTCACCGCGGTCACCACTGTGCTCGACGTGCTCGAGCTCGGCGATCCAACGACGGCCATCCGAGGAGTGTCTCCGTCTGACCTGCGGCGTGTCAGGGGGCTCAGCCTTGGCGACTACGTGGTGTCCGGGCTGTGGCTCGGCCGGGTTGTTGAGGTGTCCCTCGAGGTCGACGTGTTGTTCGATGACGGCGCCGTCTGCAGGATCACCGACGCGGAGTCGAAGAAGCTACGGTCGGCGGAGAAGCACGTCGGTTACCGCCCTCAGACGAACACTCGGTTCTACCCGGGACAGCGCGTCACCGGCGACCCGTATGCCGTCTTCAAGGCCTCCCGGTGGCTTTACGGCCACTGGAAACCCAGCCGTGAGCTGGGCACCATATGCAAAGTGGAGATGGCTGGCGTTCTTGTCTACTGGCTCGCGTCGGCGCTCTGCGGCACCGACCAGCAACTCATCCAGGAGTCCGCTCCTCCGGCCTACCAGAGTCCTCGGAATCTGACACTCTTCTGCCCGGCGTCCGATTGCGCGTGGGGCGTGGCCGACCGCTGCTTCCTTCGGGAACCACCAATTTCTAGGCAAGCCGAAAGCTACGCATGTTCACCCGATGATAGCTACAGTTCGGACGAAGAACTGGACGAGTTGTGGCCGACTACACCGGCGGCTGATGATTGCCATGCGCCATCATCCACTCATACAATCCAAAGCAAGAAGCGGAATCAGCTGAGGAAATTTTTGTTCGTGCGGCACAGGCGGACGCGCCGAGAAGCTTGGAGGAAGACGGAGTTGGAGCTGCCCATGAGCGTTTTCGACACGCGCACAACCGTCGACGTTTTGTGGCAGGACGGCACGGTGCAGCATGGCGCGCCATCGACGTCCGTCGTGCCCTTTGAGATCATGAACGAGCACGAGTTCTTCCCTGGCCAGTACGTTGTCGATAACCACAGTGCTACCACTACGAATGATGACACTGCCCAACGCTTGGGTGTCGTTAGAAGCCTGAATTGCAAGGACCAGACGGTGCATGTGTCGTGGTTCAAGGCGGCGGCGTGCGCCGAGGAGGGCTGCAGAGAGGTCGAGTGTGACGACACCGTGAGTGCATATGATCTGGGCAGAGACTATGATCACCGTGCTTTCTACGGTGATGTCGTCGTCCGCCTTCTGTCTCCAGGACTAACTGGCAATGGATGTGCAACTCTGGTGCAACAACCACTGGCTCGGGGTCACAAGAACATAGGCGTGACGTCTGATCTTTCATGGGTTGGGCATGTTGTTGGCCTTCCAGACGGTCAAGTCCAAGTCAAATGGGGTGACGGGAGCACGTCAACGGTATGTACGTAGACGGCCATGCAAAATATTTTAGTAGTACGGACCACCACTCGCAAGACATAACTGCTTCCATGTATATTTTGTTGGTTTTCAGGTGTTGCCACATGAGATCACAGTTGTCAATGATGAGATCTACACAGAATTGCACGCTGAAATGGGCGACTGGTTGGAGGACAACGGCGGCGATGATGCACCTGGAGAACTGGATGCTGTCAATGCTGTAACTATCAAACATATTTATAGTGCGCTCTCCTTAAATTTGCACTTATTATGTCTTAACTAATCGATGTTGCTCATAAATTTATTTTAGGACAACTATCATCCTAACCCAGTGGAGGATGGCAACATGGAAGGCCCTGATGATCTTTCAAATGAATTCGGGCTTGCTACGGCTTGGTCGTGGGGCTTGGGTGCTGTCGTCCGATTATTCACCCGATTGGCAGCCGAAACGTTGGCTCAAGGCAAGAGGTATTTAGCAAATTGGTCGCTGCCATCAATATCAGAGTCACCTATGGCGGGTGAAAACGTCGAAGTGTCTATACCTGTCTCCAGGACCGTGGTGACAAGCATCGATGCAACTGCCGGTAGTCACGACTCTCCGGATGAGGGCGAGAAGGCCACAGATGCCACTGGTGATGGTGGCGATCCGTTTCGCTTGTCACGGTTTGATATAGTGCAGAGCCCATCAGATCACCATTACCCTGAAGCCATGAACCCGCAGGTACACTGCTCACTACTCCCTCCGTTCCAAATTACTCGTCGTGGTTTTAGTTCAAAACGCAGGGAGTACTAAACAAAGAGTATTTTCGAAGCGTATTTCTATATATGATATAGAGGTGCATAGCTGAACCAGTGCAATGATTTTTTACAGATTCATATATGTAGTTAACCAATGTTCTTTTGGAAATGACCTGTAGGACGGCGGCAATGAAAAGACGTGGGTTAAGACCGTGCAGAAGGAATGGAAAATACTAATGAATGGCTTACCAGGTACATTACCATCCAAACCTAACTAGCGTTTTCTTGGGCCAAAATTAATTGATGCTCAAACAGATGTATCTCACACTGAAATATATCTAGATACATCTGTTTGAGCATTCAGATGGAAGGAGTAGTATTTATGGCTACACGTATGCGTGCATGGAACTGTACTAGTACCAATGAACTTTTCACCTATATATGCAGACACCATCTATGTGCGTGCATTTGAAGATCGCATGGACCTGCTCAGGGCAGTGATTGTCGGGCCAAGTGGGACCCCGTACCAGGACGGGCTATTCTTTTTCGACTTGCAACTGCCGCTGTCCTACCCGGCCGCACCACCGCAAGTTTACTACCACTCGTTTGGTCTCCGCCTCAACCCCAACCTATATGCCTCCGGTACCGTGTGCCTGAGCCTGCTCAACACTTTTGGTGGTGATGGCACCGAGGTCTGGTCTCCGGCGACGTCAACCCTCCTTCAAGTCCTCGTGTCCATCCAAGGCCTGGTCCTCAATAACCAGCCATACTATAATGAGGCTGGCTACGAAGACCTGGTTGGCACGCCGGAGGGCCGCCGCAATGCCCTGCCTTACAACGAGAAGGCATATTTGCTCACCCTACGGGCCATGCTCCACCTGTTACGTCGCCCATCGCAGGGATTCGAGGAGTTCATCAAGGACCACTTCCGTCACCGGGGAAGATTCGTGCTTAGGGCATGCGAGGCATACCTTCAAGGATGCATCGTCGGAACGCTCACTAGTGATGCCAGCCCCACCGAGGAGAATAGTGAGCGGCCGTGCTCGGCAGGGTTAAGGCTTGCACTCACCAACGTGGTGCCGAGCCTCATGGAGGCAATAAGAGAAGTTGGGGCCGAGGTGTAATATGTTGTTGCATGATACTGAATCAGCTATATTATAAATATTTTTTCTTCTAAACTTGCCATCCCTTATGTACATCTCTTTAAGCATGCACGGTAAAATTTGGCTGCTTCTTAACTTTGTTTGTCACTGGTAAGCGTGGACACCCAACACATGTGTAACCTCAGACATTTTTCTTTTGTTCACCCTAGTTCAAAATTTCTTTGTGCTTGCCTTGCACGTGCAAGGCACGTATGAGTAATTAATATTACTACTTGATACACAATTCTAAACGTATATTTACAAATATAGTCTGATGTAAGTGAATTTTATTTGTTGATCGCGGGAATATAAAAAATAGAAGAGAAAATAGTGACCAATGGAACAACTGCAGCAATGCGGTGTCAAGTTCGTGGGAAGAATGATGGCATGGACTTGCGAAGCAGCAGGGCAGTACAAACTGATGAGTTCATGTCAAGAACGATGGCATGAACTTGCGAAGCAGCAAGACAGTACAAAACTGACAAGTCCCTCGGACCTGCGTGCTACAAATCATTTCTCCCTTAGTCTATAGAAGGAAAAGAGTTCTCACAGGATGAAACGATACCAGAAGAGAGGATGAAGCAAGGAAGAAGAAGGTGAATAGTGAAGCGAACTCATCGACCAAGCTATGTAATAGAATGGGGGATGTGGCATACAGACAGGTACAAAGACGTATAACAAATCCAGACGGAAGTATGTGTGTACAGAATAAACGCGTATACCGTCTCGTATTCCTAGGGTTAAGAATAACCATCAATTTTTCAACCAACTTCAGTGGGAACATCTGTTCGGATCACAACGCAGATCGACGGCTGGAGGCATTTCCGCAGGTGCGTGCCCTCTGCACATACGTGACCCTACGAATTTTCGCTAACTTCTGGGAGCTTATAAACTGTAGAGACTGCCCAGAGTCGTAGAGCAAATGTCACTGTAATGGCTGATTCAAGTTTGTCTCGAACCTAATTTGCATACAATCACATTTCACTATTTGTACATGTAGTCATGTATACACATCGAACCATCATAATTAGTGGTCGTACTCATAGCTTCTAACCAAAATCAACATGAAACAATCTCTAAACTCACAAAGAGTTGTTCTCGACATTTCGTGTCAACTGTTAGAGTGCAAAGATATACTAAAAAGAAGAAAGGACGACAACTACGTGCCTTTTTTTTCTGGAATACGCATATCATGCGTATCATCTATTAAAAGGTAGGAGAAAGGGCATAAAGAACCCTCCACCGGTGTTACAGTTACATATTACATGTAATCAACACCTCCACGGCTAGAGCCACTCTTACAAGGAACTACTCGCGGCTACTCCACCTACTCAACCTACGAAAGCAATGCTACCCTTGATGAGCCCTGCTTGCCGCCATGCCTGTCCTTCACAAGCCACACGACTCACGACATGGGCAATTTCCGGAGTTGCACCGTCAAAGACCATCACGTTCCTGTGCTTCCAGAGCTCCCATAGGCCAAGAAGGATAACTGCCCTGGTGGTTCTCTCGCTAAGGCCCTGCTTGTGTCTACTTTGACACCATTCTGGTAGCGTGTCATCCGGGTGCGGTGCCCAATCCGGGACATCCAGGGCAGTGCAAATATGCATCCATACCTCTCGAGAGAATACGCAAGTGAGCAAGAGATGGGTTATAGTCTCCTCCTCCTGGTTGCAAAGAGGGCATGAGTCCTGGTGTGGGAGTCCCCTTCGTGCAAGCCTATCTGACGTCCAGCATCTATTGCGAAGCGCAAGTCATGAGAAGAAGCGACACTACAGTGGAGCCCTGGATTTCCACGTGAAGTCTGCCGTGGGCACAACTCTCCTGCCCGCAAATTTCGCTGCATATGCCGATCTTACAGAGAACGCTCCACCTCGCTCCCTGGACCATCTAAATGTGTCTGGTATGTCCTCGTGTAGCACGCCCTCGCTGGTTCTCGTCCAGAGGCTGAGATACTCCCTTATACTATCGGAGGGAGGGGGAGGGGGGGGGGGGGGGGGGACGACGACAACTCGGCACACAAGGGATTCGGCCTTCGGTATGTCGTTGTGGCGGCTGTCATGCTCTTATGGGCGTTAGGCTCTTTTTGGAGAAGTTGAACTAGTTATGTTTCCATCATGAGCTTCGTAACATCTTCTTAGTGAATGAAATGCAACCTGATTGATATCGTTACAAAAACGTTTAGCGTCACCCATCACGCAGTACGATAGTCTCACACTCTCACTCTTGGTATTGGCCATTGCATGCCCTCTTTCCTAACCCACCAAACCCACCATCTGGACCACACCCCCGCAAGAAGACAAAGTCGCTTCCTTCTCTCTTAGCTCATGGTCTTCTTCTCCGTGGAACTAATGGTGTCAAATAACTTTAAGAAGAAAAGCTACTAACAAAGAACCATGAAAAGCACTTGCAGATATTACAGCTATCATCCGATTTACTTTGCTCTCGAGGGATATCGTAATTCTTGGCTCACCCACTTAATTACCACAATATGATAATCAACTGACCAAGCAGTCCGCTTGGTAAAGTACCAGTAAAATTGCAATCAATGATAATCAACTAGCTAGTGTCATCAGGGAAATGGTTTTCAGCGGACAGTGTAACCCAAAAAGGTACCTAAAATAAATTTTTACAATTGTGAGTAACTATATATTCTAGCATTGGTACAAGGTAATGCATTTTTGGTTAGCCTCTAAATGTTGGACTTTTTTTTTAAGTGGACTTAGTTTAAAAAAACACATTTCTTCCCCTTTCACTTCTCACTTAGTGTAAACACCATACAATCACAAATATATAATGCACATAATTATTGTAGGATTAATTACTTGGAGACAGCCCGAACTATATGCATTGTTGCATTCCTTGGAAGAAAACAACAGTAGAAAATAGAATTGTGATACTACAACGGATCGTGTGATTGCAATTAAGTAAATATGTTCTTGAAGAAAATGATGAACAAACACCTCCTACGGCAAGCGGTGGCGGCGCGACACAACAGCCCAGCAAAACTGCATATACAAGGAGAGGCGGCTACCGGCGCCATGACCGGCGAACGGATTCCACAGCAGACCTGCGTTCGATCTGGGACTCGAGCAGCAGAGCCACTACCATCGCCGCCTGCAGCAAGCAGAGGCGGCGGCGGCACAACAGCACTACAAGACTGCGTATATACAGAACCGGCGGCGACGCACGAGCACAACCGACGCCAATGCTGGAACATAATACGACAATTTCGGTGCAAAAGCAAAACGGATCGGAATCATCCCAAGAGCACGCGCGCGTAGCAACATGTAAATCGTCTCAGGAAGGAAATCATGTTCTGTTTCTCATGTCTCAAATGGAACAACAGATCCTAGTTTGTCATGCTCGAACGAAAATCCAAGACGAGTCTGCAGGAAAGAAAAAAGTGCTAGAAGAGGAGTCGAAAAGGTCGCGGGAGTCTACTCATGTTCGTCGCCCGTCAGGGGCCTCGAGGCGGTGGAGTTGGGGTGTGGACGAATCGCGGCCCTAGTTGCACTACAACACGTATGACATTAGGAGGCACTTTTTTGCCAGCGTTTTTGCTAAACGCCTCAAAATCATGGCATTGAAGGCACTTTCCAAAAATGCCTCCAAAGCTCACAGCCTTCAAGGGCAATTTGAAAAATTGCCTGCAAAACAGGGGGAAAACAAGGCATTCTCGAAAGTGCCGCGGAGTTTAGCCGGTGTTTTGGCGTAAAATGCCTCGAATGCTTTGTCTACATTACCTATTGGACCCTTCATGTTTATTTTTTAAGGAACCACCCTCCCACCTGCTGCTTCCAAAGTGTGAAAAATAAAAAACACAGAACATCGCGGCCGGCCCGTCGCTGCTCACCATCGCCGTTCCTCCTCCCCAGGCGCCTCGTCGTCGCCACCGGAGCTTCCTCCGCCACCGGCGCCCCACGCCGGATCCTCCGCAGCCGTTGCGGCCGCCGCGTCCGCCACGACCTGCACAGCCATCTCCATGTCATGCCTCTTCTTCTCTCGTCCCCAATCTCGGGGTAGGACTGCAGTGGGCGGGGTGAAGGAGAGGGGAGATCGAGACTCGGAGTGGAGAAGGTGCAAGGTGGTCCAGGACATGAAGGAATAGCAGCGATCCTTCCCACGTCGAACACGCATATGGCTGGTTGCTGATGATCCGACGCCCTGGTGCACAGAAGGTGTTCGAGGTAATGTCTCTTAAATTTTGTAGTTCATTTTTCTTCCAATTTTGTTTGTGCTAGAAGTCTTGTATGAAGAATCATTATGCTATGACATCTAAGATCAACTTGTAATGTGTTGGATGTCCTTTTTGTAATTATACTAGGAATGCGTCAACTTGTCCTGTTGAAATTTGAGATTGGTCATTGTGGCCTTGTGTGCCTGGTGGACTTCTGTTCATGTTAGAGAAGTTCACACAAGGAGTAAGCAATGTAGATATACTGATAATCAAACTGCAGGTGCATTTGGCATTTCTATAAGGAACATCCCTACATGTTATCTAGTGTACTGTGTTATCTACTTCTAATCTTGTTGCATTAGGTGCCAGTTAACCTATTTTCTTGCTACACTTGAGGTCTAATATATAGAACATCCCTGACGTACATGATCTTTTCTTAAATCAGTAAACTAATAATATGACAACACTGAACTGATTATCTACAGAGTTCTATGCAGTTTAGTTACCATTGGAATAGCACTGAACTGATTAAGGCACACAGATTAGTACTATATAGATTCTTAACCGGTGGAATTTTTGCTACTAGTAAACTGATATTTTTTCTGCCCACATTCAAATATTTATTATGGAATAACTGAGGTGAATTTTAACCATTTGCTAAGCAGCGGTAGCAACATATTTGATGAGCCATTTATCCTCGCAACTCAAGCCACCCAAGTCTATTATGTACAAGATTCTATAGAGAAGGATTGGTACGCTGTGGCTCATCCACCTGCAAGAGACTTCTTTGATATGGACGCTAGAATTGATGGGCATGATGAATATTAGGCTAGGATCAGGTGAGAGCTATTGATTGTTTTTGAACTAAATGTCGAATGGATAGTAGCTATCGTTGGTGTTTTTATCTTAGTTTTGATCTTGTCTTTTCTAACCGAGTTTTGAATTGTACATACCAGGAAATAATGATGACTTTGAGATCAAGTTGTGATGCATTTAATCAGTCCCATGTGTCTGAGCATGAATGAAGATTGAATGAGCTGAATTAAAGAGTCAGAGAAGTTAATCTACCACAAATGGAATGCATCAATGTCATCAAACAAATTAAAAGCAGAAGCTTCAAACAGGGATAAATTAAAACACTTCACTATGGTAAGCTCTTAAACAACAGGAAGTCAGGTGACCAAGCATCAGGCTTGTTGCATTACCTCAGAATGTGTTGTGAGGAATACGTTGAAGAGAAAGAAGATATCTGAGACAACAAGGTCATAGGTGAGTTGCGCTAACATCAAATAATATGTACTAGTGCTACTTAACTCCAAACTTTGTTTTTTGTGGATATATGATTTCCTAACCTGAACTTAGTAATCAGCTCATCTACTATCCTCTTCTCTGCAATCCTTGACAGTAATCTGGAGTTGTTGTGACAATAGGTTTTGACAAGAGGTGTACATGTGTATTGGTGATCTAAGATGCTCATTTAAGTTGTGATAGTAGCTTTGGTCATTTCTGAATTTGTGAAGATATGTTTCATTGTTGTACAATATTCAACAACAGTAGGTAGTGTACCCGTGTAAAGTTTGTACAGTGGTTGCACCTTGAATTGATGGCTCCATGTTCCAGTTCTTAAAAATAGTGCTCATTGTCTTAGTGTCATGTGGAACCTGGACATTCTAGTGGCCAGTGGTGCTTCTCCAAAATGACAACTCTAGTCATATGGTTCACAGGCAAGCTGGATAAGATGGAATAACAGGCATAGGTTTCAGTTTATCCTTTTTTTGCTAGTTCCAACTTGATCATCTATTCAGTGATTCAGTCCAATGAGGCAATGACCAATGGTCCAGATTTAAAGCAATACTCCCTCCGTCCGAAAAAGCTTGTCTTTCGGACGGAGGGAGTACCTCTCATCCCTTAATGATCTTCATCATTTACCTATTTTACATTTTACAGTGATGCTTTTTTACCTACTCATGCATGCTGTTGCTGTTTGAATGATAGATTAATTTTAATGGCACAAACAGAAATATGTTCAAGTTCTACTCCCTCTGTCCCATAATATAAGAGCATTTTTGACACTACACTAGTGTAAAAAACACTCTTATATTATGGGACGGAGGGAGTATTATTTACACCATTTTACATGCATGTCTCTCTAAACCTGTTACAGTGCTAAGAACAGTCTTTGCTCTTGTAGATGTCATCCGAAAGTTGAAGTTGAAGGTGACACATAGCTGATTGGTTTGTGTACTTCTAATTGACTGCATCAAGTTGGAACACTCTTTACATTGTTGTCACAACAGTAGGCAATTTACCTGTGTGTTACATTGTTGTCACAACAGTAGGTAGTGTACGTGTGTGTTACATTGTTGACCCTGTGTTGGTGATTGATACTTTGATGTTGTTTTCGAATTTTTGAAGATGTTCTGCGCTTGCACGATGATAATTCTAGCCGATGCTAGCCTCTCAATCTTGTTCTACTGTTGTATATATTTGTTTGTAGAGTGGATGCAAATTAGTGAGCTTGCTGTAACAGTGTTTTTAATCATATTCTTTTATGCCTGTGTAAAGTTTGTGGCGTTCGTAAGTGCCTCAGAAACATTTTGAAGGCAAGTCGAAAGATGCCACAAAATGGTTTTAGAGGTGTTCTTAAGAAATGCCACAAAAATGTTTGTAAGGCAGTATGAGTTATGCCACACACAAAAATTAGAGGCAGTATGAGAAATGCTACAAAGAGTCTTTGGAGGCATTCCTAAAAACGCCTCAAATTGAGCCTGCTGGCGTTTTAACAATTGCCTCTATGTTTCTTTTGAGGCATTCTGAAAATATGCCTCACATTGAGCTTGTTGGCATTTTTAAAATGCCCCAGTGTTGATCTTTTGAGGCGTTTTGAAAAAGTGCCTTCAAAGACATTTCTCTTCGTGACCATCTCTAGCATATTTTAAAAATGCCTTCTATTCTCTAGGCTGGCATTATATGGGCCTTCTGAGGCATTTTAAAGTGCCTCCTATTGACATCCGTGTTGTAGTGTTGACGTCGCCCACGGGCGCTTCCTCGCTGTCGGCGTGGAGCGGGTGGACGGCGAGCCCTTCCGCGTCGCCGATCACCCCGACGCCATGGGGCACGGGAGCCTGCGCAGGCGCCTCCTCGGCGTCGTCGTCGTCGTCGAAGGCGTCCTCCTCCTCGGCGTCGTCGTCGTCGTCGAAGGCGTCCTCCTCCTCGGCGTCGGCGTCGTCGTCCTCGAGGCCCTCCTTCCGTGCGCCGAGAATCGCGTAGCGGTTGCCCTCCTTGAGGTTGCCGCGGCGGAGCGGGCGGGGGAGGCAGACCGCCGTCGAACCGCCGTCGTCGTTGAGGATGACCGCGAGACGCTGCGGGGTGGGAACCGCCTGGTATGCGTGCCTGAGGAGACGTCCCGCGGCGAGGGCGGCGTGGCCAGGTGCGGGGGGAGGGGGCGGAGGCATCGCCATGGGGACAGGTGAGGGATGGGAGAGAAGGTTCTCGAGAAGGTGGCGTCGCCGGTGGTGTGAGCGTATAGAGAGAGAGGGGTGAGGGAGAGGGGGCTTAAAAAGCTGCGTGCCGTGGGGTAGCTGCCTAGTGCATTTCTCTCTAAGTCCCACGCTACACACTCACGGACAGGTGGGACCAGGAGAAGCCGTGACCCACCAGTCAGTGATGGTGGTAACCTGATCCCGCGTGTACAACTCTTCTGACAGGTGCAGAGACGTCTGTTACGGTCATTTTACATTCCTCCCCTCGGCTTCTTTTGCTTTTATTTCTTTCCCTGTGCCACAATGTGACGCCCATTCCAAAACCAAGAAATGTTCATTTTTCAGTTAACACGCAGCATTTTGTCGTTTTGAGTTTCACCTCTGGTTCGAGCTTTTTGATTTTCATGTACACACGAAATCGGCAAAGGTCATGTTAGTGAAACATTTCAAAAGCAGTACGACGCTAACGCTGCTTTGAAATTGAACTAGCTGGTTGACCTTCTGCTGACTTGACTTGAACGTAACATACCAGTACTCATTTATTCTCGATATAGATCATTAGCGAACATCCTTTTTTCCTTTTGCAAATCATCCCGAACGTACTGTTTACCGTCAGATTTAAGCGCGAATATTAAAGCGGAGCATCGAAGCCACGTCAATGTACCAGATCGTTCCCTTCGTTTCCGTGTGAGAAGAGAAGGAGCTACATCTGCGTCGTGCGGCGGCGCTCCCCTTCGTCGTCGTGCGAGAGGAGTACCATTCAGCTCCGGCGGCAATCCAAGAGACGAGAGCCATGGTGGGGTTGCAGCGGCTCACGCCGCCTGCTTGTGACGTCTGAACCGACCGGCTTCGACGCGCTCCATGATGCGGGTGCTCTTCTAGGAGCACGGCGAGCTCAAACGCCGATACATTCATTTTGCATCATGCTTTCCTACTGTTATTTATTATGTTTTAGGTCATTATTTCACTTTATGATACAATTCGTATGCCTTTTCTCTCTTATTTTGAAAGTTTTACAGAAAGAGGGAGATTGCCGGCAGCTGGAATTCAGGATCGAAAAATGACTGCATCAGAGATATCTATTATGCACAACTCCAAATGACCTAAAAATTTACGGAGAATTATTTTGTAATATATAAAAAATATTGACGGAAGAAACACCAAAGGAGGACCCACCAGACAGCCACAAGCCTGGGGGCCGCGCCCTACCCCCTGGGCGCACCCCCCGAGCATGTGGGGCCCCTGGCAGGCCTCCGAATCCCATCTTCTGCTATATGAAGCCATTTTACCTAGAAAAAAAATCTCAGGACGAAGTGGCGCCATCTCAAGGCGGAACCTGAGTAGGAGCACTTTTGTTCTCCGGCGGAGCGATTCCGTCGGGGATACTTCCCTCCGGGGCGAGGAAATCGAAGCCATCGTCATCACCAACGATCCTCTCATCGTGGGAGGACCAATCTTCATCAACATTTTCACTAGCACCATCTCATCTCAAACCCTAGTTCATCTCATGTATTCAATTTTGTCTCAAAACCTCAGATTGATACATGTGAGTTGCTAGTAGTGTTGATTACATCTTGTAGTTGATGGTAGTTGGTTTATTTGGTGGAAGATTATATGTTTAGATCATTAATGATATTCAATATCCCTCTGATCTTGAACATGAATATGATTTGTGAGTAGTTATTTTTATTCTTGGGGACATAGAAGAAGTCCGGTTATCAGTAATCATGTGAATTTGGTGTTCGATATTTTGATGATATGTATGTTGTTGTTTTCTTTAGTGGTGTCATGTGAACGTCGACTACATGACACTTCACCATATTTGTGCCTAAGTGAAGGCATTATGGAGTAGTAATTAGATGATGGGTTGCTAGAGTGACATAAGTTTAAACCCTAATTTATGTGCTATTCTACAAGGGGATAATTTGGATCCATATGTTTCATGCTATGGTTAGATTTATCTTAATTCTTATTTCGTAGTTGTGGATGCTTGCGAGAGGGGATAACGGGAGGCTTGTTCAAGTAAGAACAGCACCCAAGCACCGGTTCACCCACATATCAAATTATCAAAGTAGCGAACGCGAATCAAATAAACATGATGAAAGTGACTGGACGGTAATTCCCATGTGTCCTCAAGAATGCTTTGCTTACTATAAGTGAACGTTCCAGCCTGTCCTTTGCTATACAAAGGATTGAGCTATCTTGTTGCACCTTTTTTACTATTGCTACTTGTTACTCGTTACAAATTACCTTGCTATCAAACTATCTATTACCGATAATTTCAGTGCTTGCATAGAATACCTTTCTGAAAACTGCTTGTCATTTTCTTCTGCTCCTCGTTGGGTTCAACACACTTACTTAATGAAAGGACTATGATTGATCCCCTATACTTATGGATAATCAAACGCCTTGACGACCTGGGCACCTCCGTCTGCAGCGCCAGGATCCCCTGCAGCCCAACGGCAATGGACCTCCATTCTGGCAGCGGCCACTGCCCCTACAAGCATGAGGCCCTCGTGCAGCACCTGGAGATGAGCCGCCCGCACGAGGACGTCACATGCTACAGGTTTGTTCGTTGGACACTTTTAGCTCTCTATTATCAGTCGGGTGCTTGCCTTTTTGCATCATCTGACGGTGGCATGTTTTGACAAAGTGGACAGTTGAAATTTTTGTATGCAATCAAATTAGATAGTTCATTTTTTCACATGGAATTTTGTTGTTTTCAATTGTGTGCAAGCTGTGGAAGATGAATCCCCTGGCATTTTCTATATACCGTGGCCGCATGGCAATTTTAGTTTATAAACATCAATGATGAGTTCTTTCTTATGTCAAATTTTGTTTGTGTTCACTTGTGTTCAAGCTATGGAAGATGAATCCCCTCAATGTATGACGACAATTTAGGTTCATGGAAAATTCTTTTTCCTTTTCCAATAATGGCAAACCATTTACTATAGCTTATAGGGCCATAGCAATATAAGTTAATTAATCATGGAAAAATAATTCATGTGTCATGGCAATTTTTTCTTCAGTGAGACGACACATGTTTCACACATTAAGATGGCAAAATTCTTGAAAGTAGTTTACTCAAACATGGCATTTAGATAGTGACCTTGCCATGCCCCTACCAAGTAGATCATGATAGTTTTCGCCGTGATACATTTTAGGTTGTGACCTTTGTCATGAACTACTATGTAGACCATGGCAAATTTGTTTAACATCCCATGGCATTTTATTTCTTTAAATAGCAGGACAGTTCATATATGCATAGTTGCCATGATCTTATAGAGAGACTATGCCATGGTATTTACTGTTTTACATTTTCTTTGAAGGAAGAAATAGATGCATGGAAATTTAATTTATGCTCCATGTCAAATTTAGTTTATGGTGCATCGCAAATTTAGTTTATGGTCCATGGCAAAAAAATTGCCCTGTCAATTTCTACAATTTAGACCATGGCAGTTTAGTTGATACCTTTTTTGAGTATCTTAGGAAATTTTACTTCATTTTTCCATGGAAATTTTTTGCCCTATTTTTTACATGGCAATTTTACTTTTAATGACATGGCAAATTTTACTCTATTTTTGCCTTGACAAATTGTATTATATTTTGCCATGGAAAATTTTACTCTATTTTTTCCATGAAAATTTACTTTTAATGACATGGAAAATTTTACTCTATTTTTTGAGATGGCAAGTCTAATTTTAATGACATGAAAATTTTTACTTTACTTTTTTGCCATGGAAATTTTACTTTTAATGACATGGCAAATTTTACTCTATTTTGCCATGTAAATTTGTAGTACATTCTTTCCATGGCAATTTTATTTTTAGCAACATGGTAATTTTTTCTTTTGATATATGCTGGCGCTTGAAATAATTATCTAGATGCACTTTTGCTAGTTGCCATGCGAACATGGCAATTTCATAGATAATGACGAAGATGGAAAATTTGAGTAGAACATGGCATTTTTTTGGTGCAGAAAGTGTCAAATTATTAACAACTTTTAGTAGATTTCCCATACTATTTAGTGTACTTAGATTTTGGACTCGCTGTTGCCTTGAGTAGATGCTGAGTAGAAACATGGCAATTTTGTTGAAGACGTCGAAGCTGGAAAATTGAGTACAACATGACATTTGTTTTACCATGTCATACACATATTTTTTTACCATGGGAATTTCAGTTATCTATTTGCCATGCAAAAAAAGTTTTCATAGCTTTTTGCGATGCCTCTAATATAACTTTTGCCATGTTAGCACTATAACTTTTTGCCATGCCATAAACACATTTTAGTTAATGGATCATGGCAAATTTCTCTTTTTTGAGACATGGCAACATTTCTTTAAATATGGGACCATGGCAAATTTAGTCTATATATCATGTCAAATTTAGTTAATGGAGCATGAAAAATTTAGTATATGGGCCATGCTAAATTTAGTTTCCAGAACATGGCAACTTTTTTCCAACATGACAACATTTCTTCAAATATTGAACCATGACAAATTTAGTCTATATGTCATGGAAAATTTAGTTAATGGAGCATGGCAAATTTATTTTCTAGACCATGGAAATTTATTTTTTGTAACAAGGCAACATTTCTTTTAATATGGGACCATGGAAAATTTGGTCTATATATCATGTCAAATTTAGTTAATGGACCATGGCAAATTTAGTATATGGACCTTCGCAATTTTAGTTTTTGGATCATGGCCAAATTATTAAAAAAGATGTTGATTTTTATTTTTACCATGACAATTACACATTTTTGGACCAATATTGGACAATGGCAAAAAGAAATTTTAATATGGAATCAACCATAGATGCAGAATAAGTTATTCTTCACCCGAGGTAATCTTACAATCATTTCATAATTAAATTACGTTTAGAATTCGAATAGTTACATTCCTATTGATTCACTACATAAAATTTGGCATAAGAAAATAAAAAATATAGGTCATAAGACAAGAAAAATTGTAGTTTATGTGTATATATATAGTAATGCTAAATTAAGCGTGAGCGTAGAATAACTTATTCTAGACCCCAGTAACGGTACATACAAAATATAGTAACACACTATGTAAAATATAGTAGTTTTCGTAAAAATGTAGTAAATTACAAACTTAGATGATAAAAAAAATCCGCCACTGTAATTTACATATGTTTGGACCAATTTCAAATTTTAATTTATTACCAGGAACTCTTTTGTTCGACCATGGTAACTTAATTTTGCACTACATCTATAACCGTGTGCATTGCCTTTTTCTTGTAGTTTTTTTCTTCTTAGATTAACACGCAACTTTTGGCATGCAGAGTTTTCATTATTTTATATGACCATGGCAAAAAACAATTGTACGTTTTTTTACTATGCACATTTTTTTGCTCAATACAATCTTCTTTTATGTAATTCAACGTGGCAAATATCATGTTGGGTTTTTTTAGGTTTACGTTTTTTCATACTTTTGCCATCTTATGTATTTTTGTTTTTCTTTTGCTACAACATGCCTTTTTTGGATAGGTATTTTACATCTTCCGTAGTTTATCATGGCAATTTTCACTGTTGGTATTCTGTTGTTTACTTTTACAGGTTTACTAGAAAGGACCAACTCGAAAGACACAGGCCTACCGAGCCCAGCTGGCTGGCCGTTCGGGTGAAGCACGCGGTAGCGCGAAGGACCCCGAGCATGGTATTTGTTCAATTCCAGCTGGTTGGGGTCCGAACGATTCATTCGGGATGACACCTCCCCATATCGAATGTCATTTCATTATCGGGACACTTTATTTTAACATACTGGTGAACCTCATGCTCCTCGGATTCGTGGCGGCACGCCACGTACAGTCCTTGTACTCTCTGACATGTAACACGATGGTCCTCAAACTCATGAAGTGCTCCACTACAGTCCTGAAATACAAGAATACGTTCCAATATGATCCTTACTACGTCTTGCGCTATTTCCCGCAATACCATACAAATGTGGACCTCGCATATCAGCATAAATAAAAATAAGGTGGAGAAATTCGAAGCAAGGGGTTCGAACCTGAGACGTTGTTGCTAGTTGACAGCCAAGCCAACCGCCAATCCGGCAAATTCTTCCTATAAATCTTTACTTCTTTACTTAATAATAATAAAGCAAATTGGATTTCTTTCGTCTGTCATGGCATTTTTCAAAAAAGTCCCTCTATTTCAGAGAATTCAACCCGCCGTCCGGATTTAAGTCACACCCGAACCGTTATTTTACATTTTTCGAAAACCCCCCTAATGTTTTAGGTAATTCATCAGTGGATCATATTGAAGTCAAACAAATGCTTTTTAAAATCATCCATATCTTTTAAATCGTAACTCCAATTTAAACATGTTATATATGAAATTTGGTTAGAAAAATATGTAGAATATGAATATGAGATTATTTTTACCTGTTAAGTATTTTTAAATATTATTTTCGAATATATCTGAGTCAAACCAAACGATTTTCTAAATTATCTGTATCTTTTAAACCGTAACTTCGATTTTAACATATTATATATGAAATTTTATTAGAAAAATGTATGGAATCTAAATATGATGTTAATTTTACCTGTTAAATATTCTTAAAATATTGTTATGAAAGCAAACTTATAATTTATAGCACAAGATCCTTTTTTTCATACCGGCGACGATCCAGATTGCAAATAAACACCTCACTATAACCATATAGGGAAAAGAAAACATTGATAACTACACATGCATACCTCTGAAAAATGTTGCAGGGGAAAACAACAGATTTCTCATCGCGAGAGTGAGAGAAAGCGAGCGAGAGAGAGAGAGAGACAGAGATAGAGAGGGAGAGGGAGGAGAGAGAGGGAGAGAGAGAGAGACGCCTTAGGATTAACCATATTCAACACACATTTTTTTTTGTTTTGTGTGAACACCGAGGCCATCGCCGGCGAGGGTGAGAAGGAGGATAAACGGCAACACAAATAGGATGCCTCGCAAAAATAAAGAAGATGGACCTATTGTGGTCTTGAGTGATGGTTATCGAGTTAAGAGCGTGTGTTATGTTTTCTCTCCTGTTGCAATGCACGGACTCTTTTGCTAGTAAATGATCTAAAGGCTATATAAATCACCATCACCAGGACATGTAATTAATCCAGCCCGTTAGCGTGCCATACTTCTTTTTATTATCTTCAAGCAATTTTCTTGATGCTTACCCTATTTCTGTTTTATTTTACTTTACCAAGTTTGCATTATTTTTCCTTTTCCATATAAACAAATCCGCATTTTAAATCTGTATTCTATTTTCATTATTTTGTGCCTAGGTGTGGCTAGGTCTTAGTCCACTGAGATATAATCAAGTCTCAGTCAAAGTGAGATAACATGCAAGAGAGAAAAAGAAAAAATAAAAAGAATTTTTTTCATGGATCTGAATGTAAGATCTCATGGATATAGCATCGACTGAGACTTAACAAAGTATCAGTCACTGAGACTTAGCAAGACTGTTTGTGCCTTGAAGAGGTAAACATGAACTTACAAAAATTATGTGGATTTAACAAAAAAAATATGTAGGAAAATTTATGTATCTTCATTCAGGACGGCAAGCACGGTCATTTATTGTGTATCCTCACTATATTTTTTAAATACAAAACTATTTAAAATAGATTGAAAGCATGTATTTTGGATAATGTTCAGCGTGGTTTTAGGAAAATGATCATATTTTTATCCAAATATATGTCCAACTACTGTTTTTTAATTCTTTAATTTTCAAGTATGTGTTTATTTTTCCTTTTTAACATTTCCCATTTTTTTTAAAGTAAGAAAAACCTACAAGAATTATTAATATATAATATATGTACATTATTAAAAAATGTCAAATAAAAGGAAAAATAAACAAAAAAATGGTAAATAAAATAGAAAGGAAACGGTAGAATACTCAAGAGGTACGTTACGCACTGATTTATATAAAGTTCTAGATCAATGTTAGACACTAATCATCCTCTGGTTTGTTGGTTCGCTCGTCGGATTGAATCCTAGCTTGGCAATATGCTTTTTTTTTTATGGTAATATGTGTCTCATTCATATCATAAAGAACAAAGTACAAGTCACATAAAGACCGACATGACAAAACTGAAAAGATAGCAGAACATCTCTTAGCTTGACACCAACACCCTCACATGGCACAGGGCTGGGCTGCAGGGTGTAGTGGAAGACGTAGCTAGGACGGTATTGAAGCATATTCTTGTATTTAAGGACTGTAGTGGAGCACTCCGCGAGTTCGAGAACCACCATGTTACACGCCGGAGAGTACAGAGACTGTAGGTGTAATTATCTGAGTTTTGCTATAGAAATCACTGACTTGTACATTAAATAGTATGATTTTGTAGGGTCACAATTTTTATTTGAGTTGGAATCCTTGTCTTTATTTATTCAGTAGCCTTGGACATATCTCGAGTCCATCGCATCCAAAATACACAAAGGTGATATATTAAACCAAGTTTCGCAAAGTTCTAAGAGCATCTACAGCCGGACGCCTCAAACCCGTCTCAAATGCCCGGACGAATAAACCGGTTACAAAAAATCGGCCCATCTAGACACCGCAAAACGACCTCAGACGCTCAGGCTGTCCGACGCCCCTCATATCCAGCCCAAATATAGGGCGGATATGGGGTGGCCTAGCACGCTCGGGCGCGTCCGCCACATCAAAGTTGACAGGCCCGACCCATCATCAACACCACGACTGCCTCACAAAAAACACCAATCCGGCTCCTCGCTCGGAACCCTAACTCACTCACTCTCCTCTCTCGTTCCGTCCTCCCCTCTTTGATTCCGATCCAATCCGACATAGTGTCGAGCTCCGACTCCGACCTCGATGTCGAGGAGGAGCTGCCCCTCCACATTGCCTTGTAGCGGTCCAAGGTGCCGGGGGCAACTTCGGATCTGCACCATTGCCGCTCCCGCGTCAGCATAGCGCGGACGCTGGAGCTGGGCCCTCCTGGCACGTGCGCAGCTCCACCATGGCACCACAGTTCGCTCCGCCCCCGCGCCGTCCCCATCCCACGTTGGTCTCTACTCCGCACGCGTCGCAGTGGGTAATAGTGCCCGCGTCCACGCGCACTCCGGAATCGAGGGTGCCCGCCGCCCACCGCGAGAGGCAGTGAGCAAGGGAGAGGGACGCGACAGAGCAGTCCGTGCGCCGCCACCACGGGTTGCCGGCGGAGCTAGACGAGAACGAGCGACTCCTCGCTTGGGTCTACCGCCGGTCGCTCACGGCGGCGGAGACGGACGGTCGCCGCCTAATGCGGAAGAATGCGAAGGTGCTCCTCCTTGCCATAGAGCCGTCGGAGCGCGAGGTGAAGGAGGCATCGGCGGAGGCGGCTCGGCTAGCCAAGCTGAAGGGGCAGCAGGATAGGGTCATCTGCCGGATGAAGGGTTTGATCGTCATCTCCGACACCGACTCCGACGACCACCACCACCACCCCAACTTCTCCTCCTCCGACGACCAAGATCCTTCACCAGCCGCGGAAAGGGAAAAGGCCTGGCTAGGGAGTGGTGAAGACACTCCTCCTCATATGTTTATTATCATTTTTTAGTTGTTGAAGTTAAGGTCTAGTCCGGCGATGAAGTCCAATGATCTTTTGGATGATGTACAGTTTGTTTATGTACATTTGGTTGTCTGTTTGATGTCCATTTCGTTTTGCGTTGTTTAAGCACGTAGGGTAGCTCTTATGTTTATTAGTATGGATATAGAGTGCCACGGATATGGAAAGAGAAATTTAAAACGAAACCAATCAATGCTCGCGGACGCGCCTTGTTTAAAATCTGGGTTGTAGATGCTGTAAACAGCAACCTTCCCTGGCTATGTGGTCCGTAGCCGTATTGGCTTCTCGACGTGCCCACCTGACGCGTGCTCTTAAAAACTAAAGTGCTGATTTTTTTTTGCAAGAAAATTTTCGATCTATTCATGTTCAAACATGGTTACAACGAATACCAGACATAATAAAAATTACAATCAGATCCGTAGACCACCTAACG
Source organism: Aegilops umbellulata (assembly GCA_032464435.1). Taxonomy (NCBI): domain Eukaryota; kingdom Viridiplantae; phylum Streptophyta; class Magnoliopsida; order Poales; family Poaceae; genus Aegilops; species Aegilops umbellulata. The sequence goes on along the minus strand of CP136060.1, from coordinate 10,660,095 downwards.
ACGACTATACGCACTAGAGCGAGCCGAAGGCGCGCCGCCGTCACCGCCCCTCCATCGCCGGAGTCGGGCACAACTTGTTGTAGTAGACAGTCGGAAGTCGTCGTGCTAAGGCCCCGTAGGACCAGTGCACCAGAACAACAACCGCCGCAGATGAAGAATAACGTAGATCGAAAGAATCCAATCCAAAGACACACGAACATAGACGAACAACGACGAGATCCGAGCAAATCCACCAAAGATCTGCCGGAGACACACCTCCACACGCCCACCAACGGTGCTACACGCACCGCCGGAACGTGGGCTAGACGGAAAGACCTTTATTCCATCTTCAAGGAGCCGCCGCCGTCTCGTCTTCCTGAGCAAGACACAAACCCTAGCAAAACTAAAAAAAAGCGACTAAAAACGGAGCCCTCCCGCCGGCCCTTACGGAGATCCACCGCGTCTCCATAGCCCAAGGGCCACGGGAGAGGAGGCGGACCTGCGGCGGCGCCGGCGGGAAGCAGAAACCCTAGCTTTTTTGTGGCGGAGCTTGGATGTTGCTCAGGCAACCACGCAAAGGCACGAATTTGAACAACTAAAGTGATGCTTAACGAAGTCATGATAATAATACGTGAACCCTCCTTACTTTATCCATAAAAAAATAAGTGAAAACTATGGCATGTGGGACACAACTCCAAGGTTACACATTTAAAAAAATTATAATATGGACATTGACATGTGGGTCCAATGGGTCATTTTACCCGTCTAGCACGACCAATCGAATTTATCCGTTGCCCCCTCAAGTCAGGCATTGCAGCTTGCTCAATTTGAAAGATTTTTGTTGCCACTCAATTTGATGAAACATGTGAAAATTATAGGAAAATTATCACAACTCCAAACTGATATGATCCTTACGTCTAAGTAAAAATGTGACATGTGTTATCTATTTAAATTATCTCATGCCAATTATTTTCACAGACAGTGAGAGAGTGGTGAGGTAGGAGGAGGGGCTACGAGAGCAAAGTCTTGGTGGACGGGTGCGGTGGAGGACTTTATTTCAAATGATTAAAAAAAATGATATTTCCAAGTTTCAAAAAAACACTATGATCCATATCGCAAGGAGAAAAACCGTCGGTACAATTCAAAGTCGCTCACTAACTAATGGTACACAATTCAAAAGGCCACAAGCGGTATTGTGGTTTCTACAAATAATTTCAGATCTCGTGGCCAAGTGGCGTGGCACTCTTCCAGATCGTAAGGTTGCTGTTGGTCTATGTGCTGGTCATTTGGCCGTATATGCACCATGTGTTGACTTTGACCGGTTATGCTCTATGTGTTGATCATTTGGCTGAATATACAACATGTGTTGGACTTGGTCGGATACACAACTTGTTGATCATGTCTTTTTTTCCTAGGCCATTCGTGCATGCACATTATTCTTTAGAATGAAGAAGAAACATTTCCTCTTCATGCATTGTTGGTTGACGTTGAATATGCACCCCAAGTGGCTCAACATCGTTACCAATTCCGTCAAGACCATCGTCATCACCAATGAAAATCAAGATGGTGATCCAACAAAAGAAGGTCTTGTTCCCACCAAAAGGATGTCTAGGAACCAGTAAAGTGGGAAGAGGAGAAGGAGAAGCGGGAAGGGGCGGCGATCAAGATGATGGAGAGGTTTGAGGACATCCTGACTAGGAAGGAGGAGGCATGCGTCCAATGTAATGATGCGAAGGAGGAAAATAAAACCGAGAGGTTTGACAATTTCATGGTGGCGTGAGACAAGAAGTTCAAGTTGCAAGACAAGGTCAACGGCGGCGGACGCGGCGCGTACAGCGGCACAGGGCGCGGGGAGTTTGGGGCTGTCCCCTGATACGTCTTCAACATATCTATAATTTTTTATTGTTTCATGCTATTATATTATCAATCTTGGATGTTTTATATGCATTTATATCCTATTTTATATTATTTTTGGGACTAACCTATTAACCTAGAGCCCAGTGCTAGTTTCTGTTTTTTTTCTTGTTTTTGAGTTTTACAGAAAATGAATATTAAATGGAGTCCAAACGAGCTGGAAATTTACGGTGATTTTTGATGGACCAAAAGAGATCCCCGGAGCACCGGAGCTGGACCAGAAGAGTCCCAAGGAGTCCACAAGCCAGGGGCACGCCCTAAGGGCTTGTGGGTCCCTCGGGCACCTCCTTGACTTATTTCTGATGCCAAAAATTCTTATAAATATAGAAACCTCCGAAAAGAACCCTAGATCGGAAGTTCCGTCGCCATAAGCCTCTGTAGCCACGAAAAACCAATCGGGAGCCCGTTCCGGCACCCTGCCGGGGAGGGAAACCATCACCGGAGGCCATCTTCATCATCCCAGCGGTCTCCATGACGAGGATGGAGTGGTTCACCCTCGGGGCTGATGGTATGTACTAGTAGCTATGTGCTTGGTCTCTCTCTCTCTCTCTCTCTCTCTCTCTCTCTCTCTCTCTCTCTCTCTCTCTCTCGTGTTCTTCATTTGGCACGATCTTGATGTACCGTGAGCTTTGTTACTATATTTGAATCGTATGGTGTTTCTCCCCTCTACCTTCTTATGATGAATTGAGTCTTGCTCTTTGAGGTTTTGTTGTGTTGGATTGAGTATTGTATTTGAGAACACTTGTATGTCTTGCGATGGGATATCTGTGGTTACAATGGGATGTTCTATATATGGATTCACTTGATGTATGTTTTGGCACTCAACTCGTGGATTCCTGAGGTGTCATTGGGGTAATATATGCATAGGGGTTGATGTTGGGGAACGTAGCATGCAATTTCAAAAAAATTCCTACGCTCACGCAAGATCTATCTAGGAGATGCATAGCAACGAGAGGGGGAGAGTGTGTCCATGTACCCTCGTAGACCAAAAGCGGAAGCGTTTGACAACGCGGTTGATGTAGTCACACTTCTTCCCATTCCGACCGATCAAGCACCGAACGTACGACACCTCCGAGTTCTGCACACGTTTAGCTCGATGATGTCCCTCGAACTCTTGATCCAGCAAAGTGTCGAGGGAGAGTTCCGTCAGCACGACGACATGGTGACGGTGATGGTGATGTGATCCGTGCAGGGCTTCGCTTAAGCACTACGTGAATCTGACCGGAGGCGTAAACTGTGGTTGGGGGGGGGGGGCAGACGGCTAACAATGTTTGTTGTGTGTTCTAGCGGTGCCTCCCTCATATATATAGGTTGGAGGGGAGGAGAGGCAGCCAAGGGTGCACCCCAAGTAGGAGGAATCCTACTTGGGCACCTCCCAATTCGGCCTTCCCCCTTTCCTATTCCTATTCGGAGTAGGAAGGGAAGAGTGGGAAGGGGGAATCCTATTCCCTTTTCCTTTCCTCCTTCCCCTTTCCTTCTCCAATTTGGCCAGCCCATATGGGGGGGGGGGGGCACCAGCCTCTTGTGGGCTGGCTTGCCTCCCTCCTATGGCCCATATGGCCCATATGTTCCCCGTGAGGTACCGGTAACCCCCCCGGGGTACTCCGATATGTACCCGATACATTCCGAAACACTTTCGGTGTCCGAATACTATCGTCCAATATATCAATTTTTACCTCTCGACCATTTTGAGACTCCTCCTCATGTCCGTGATCTCATACGGGACTCCGAACAATCTTCGGTCACCAAATCACATAACTCATAATACAAATCGTCATCGAACGTTAAGCATGCGGACCCTACGGGTTCGAGAACTATGTAGACAAGACCGAGACACCTCTCCGGTCAATAACCAATAGCGGAACCTGGATGCTCATATTGGTTCCTACATATTCTATGAAGATCTTTATCGGTCAAACCGTAATGACAACATACGTCATTCCCTTTGTCATCGGTATGTTACTTGCCCGAGATTCGATCGTCAGTATCTTCATACCTAGTTCAATCTCGTTACTGGCAAGTCTCTTTCCTCGTTCCGTAATGCATTATCCCGCAACTAACTCATTAGTCACATTGCTTGCAAGGCTTATCATGATGTGCATTACTGAGAGGGCCCAAAGATACCTCTTCGATACTCGGAGTGACAAATCCTAATCTCGATCTATGCCAACCCAACAAACACCTTCGGAGACACTTGTAGAGCATCTTTATAATCACTCAATTAAGTTGTGACGTTTGATAGCACACTCATAGTCAAAGGAATATGTATAAGTCATGAAGAAAGCAATAGTGATAAAACTTAATGATCATAATGCTAAGCTAACGGATGGGTCTTGTCCATCACATCATTCCCCTAATGATGTGATCCCGTTCATCAAATGACAACGCATGTCCATGGTTAGGAAACTTAACCATCTTTGATTAACGAGCTAGTCTAGTAGAGGCATACTAGGGACACTGTGTTTTGTCTATGTATCCACACATGTATCAAGTTTCCGGTTAATACAATTCTAGCATGAATAATAAACATTTATCATGATATAAGGAAATATAAAATAACAACTTTATTATTGCCTCTAGGGCATATTTCCTTCAGTCTCCCACTTGCACTAGATTTAGTAATCTAGTTCACATTTTATGTGATTAACACCCATAGTTCACATCGCCATGTGATCAACACCCAAAGGGTTTACTAGAGTCAATAATCTAGTTCACATCGCTATGTGATTTAAACCCAAAAAGTACTAAGGTGTGATCATGTTTTGCTTGTGAGAGAAGTTTAGTTAACGAATCTGCCACATTCAGATCAATATGTATTTTGCAAATTTCTATGTCTACAATGCTCTGCAGAGAGCTACTCTAGCTAATTGCTCCCACTTTCAATATGTATCCAGATTGAGACTCAGAGTCATCCAGATCGGTGTCAAAGCATGCATCGACGTAACTCTTTACGACGAACTCTTTATCACCTCCATAACCGAGAAATATCTCCTTAGTCTCCTAAGGATAATTTTAACTGATGTCCAGTGATCTACTCCTGGATCACTATTGTACCCCTTTGCCAAACTTATGGCAAGGTACACAATAAGTCTGGTATACAACGTGACATACTTTATAGAACCTATGGCCGAGGCATAGGGAATGACTTTCATTCTCTCTCTATCTTCTGCCGTGGTCGGATTTCAAGTCTTAGTCAAGTTCATACGTTACAACTCAGGCAAGAACTCGTTCTTTGACCGAGCCATGTTGAACTCCTTCAAAATCTTATCAAGGTATGTACTCATCGAAAGTCTTATCAAGCGTCTTGATCTATCTCTATAGATCTTGATGCCCAATATGTAAGCAGCTTTACCGAGGTCTTTCTTTGAAAAACTCCTTTCAAACACTCCTTTATGCTTTCCAGAAAATTTTACATCATTTCTGATCAACAATACGTCATTCACATATACTTATCAGAATGTCTGTAGTGCTCCCACTCACTTTCTTGTAAATACAGGCTTCACCACAACTCTGTATAAAACCATATGCTTTGATCACCTTATCGGGCGTATATTCCAACTCTGAGATGCTTGCACCAGTCCATAGATGGATCGCTGGAGTTTGCACACTTTGTTAGCACCTTTAGGATCGACAAAACCTTCTGGTTGCATCGTATACAACTCTTCTTTAAGAAATCCATTAAGGAATGTAGTTTTGACATCCATTTGCCAGATTTCATAAAATGTGGCAATTGCTAACATGATTCAGACAGACTTAAGCATCACTACGAGTGAGAAAATCTCATCGTAGTCAACACCTTGAACTTGTCAAAAACCTTTTTCGACAAGTCTAGCTTTGTAGATAGTAACACTACTATCAGCGTCCGTCTTCCTCTTGAAGATCCATTTATTCTCTATGGCTTGCCGATCATTGGGCAAGTCAACCAAAGTCCATACTTTGTTCTCTTACATGGATCCTATCTCAGATTTCATGGCCTCAAGCCATTTTGCGGAATCTAGGCTCATCATCGCTTCTTCATAGTTCATAGGTTCATCATGTTCTAGCAACATGACTTCCAGAACAGGATTACCGTACCACTCTGGTGCAGAACATGCTCTGGTTGACATACGAGGTTCGGTAGTAACTTGATCTGAAGTTTCATGATCATTATCATTAGCTTCCTCTCTTGTTGGTGTAGGCATCACGGGAATGGTTTTCTGTGATGAGCTACTTTCCAATTCGAGAGAAGGTACAATTACCTCATCAAGTTCACTTTCCTCCCACTCACTTCTTTCGAGAGAAACTCCTTCTCTAGAAAGGATCCATTCTTAGCAACAAAGATCTTGCCTTCGGATCTGTGATAGAAGGTGTACCCAATAGTTTCTTTTGGGTATCCTATGAAGACGCTCTCTGATTTGGGTTTGTGCTTATCAGACTGAAGCTTTTTCACATAAGCATCGCAAACCCAAACTTTAAGAAACGACAACTTAGGTTTCTTGCCAAACCATAGTTCATATGGTGTCGTCTCAACGGATTTAGATGGTGCCCTATTTAATGTGAATGCAGCTGTCTCTAATGCATAACCCCAAAACGATATTGGTAAGTCGGTAAGAGACATCATAGATCGCACCATATCTAATAAAGTATGGTTACGACGTTCGGACACACCATTACGCTGTGGTGTTCCAGGTGGCATGAGTTGTGAAACTATTCCGCTTTGTTTTAAATGAAGGCCAAACTCGTAACTCAAATATTCGCCTCCGCGATCAGACCGTAGAAACTTTATTTCTTGTTACGATGATTCTCCACTTCACTCTGAAATACTTTGAACTTTTCAAAATTTTCAGACTTGTGTTTCATTAAGTAGATATACCCATATCTTCTTAAATCATGTGTGAAGGTTAGAAATTAATGATACCCGCCGCGAGCCTTAACACTGATCAGACCACATACATCGGTATGTATTATTTCCTATAAGTCAGTGGCTCGTTCCATTGTTCCGGAGAATGGAGTCTTAGTCATCTTGCCAATGAGGCATGGTTTGCAAGCATCAAATGATTCATAATCAAGAGATTCAAAAAGTCCATCCGCATGGAGTTTCTTCATGCGCTTTACACCAATATGACCTAAACGGCAGTGCCACAAATATGTTGTACTATCATTATCAACTTGTCATATTTTGGCATCAATATTATGAATATGTGTATCATTATCGAGATTCAATAAACCATTCACATTGGGTGTATGACCATAGAAGGTTTTATTCATGTAAATAGAACAACAATTATTCTCTGACTTAAATGAACAACTGTATTGCAATAAACATGATCAAATCATATTTACGCTCAATGCAAACACAAAATAACATTTATTTAAGTTCAACACCAATCTCGAAGGTAGAGGGAGTGTGCGATGGTGATCTTACCAACCTTGGAATCACTTCCAACACACATCATCACCTTGCCCTTAACTAGTCTCTGTTCATTTTGCAACTCCTGTTTTGAGTTACTAATCCTAGCAACTAAACCGGTATCAAATACCCAGGGGTTACTATGAACACTAGAAAGTACACATTAATAACATGTATATCAATTATACCTTTGTTCACTTTGCCATCCTTATCCGCCAAGTATCTAGGGTAGCTCCACTTCCACTGACCATTTCCTTTGCAGTAAAAGCACTCAGTTTCAGGCTTGGGTCTAGCTTTGGGCTTCTTCATGGGAGTGGCAACTTGCTTGCCATTCTTCTTGCCGAGAGCACCTGGGCGGTGGACGACGGTGAGGCCTAGGAAGGGAACGACATGGAGCCAGGGAAGACTCGACAGTTGTTTCCCACGCGTAGGGGAGTACGAGGGTTTACTGGTTCGTCTACCCTCGCTGGAGTATAATAGCAGGTGTGGTCGAGTAGAGGGATGGCTAGGCCAGCGATGGGAGTACAGTGGGGCGGTAAGTCCTGCGCGTCAGCACAGCCGGCCGCGGGAGGAGGGAGCAGGCAGTCCCGCCGGTGCTTATTTGAGCGGATGGAGAAGGAAGAGCAGAGATTGAGGAAGCACGACAGCCGTTGGATGGACATCCAACAATCACTACTCTAGTGTGTTGACTAAGTTGACACGGCGTTGCATGTGCGTCAACATTTTTTAGGAAAGCGTACGCGTCAACCTATAGTAGGCGCACAAGTCAGCCTCTAATCTGTGGAAAACAGCATACAACCCATCTGCCATTATTTCTAATAATTTACAGCCCATTTGCTAATTCTTAAAGATTTTTTTGGAGCCCGTCTTCTTTTTGTTAGCATTACAGCCATATTGTGGCCACGGTAAAAATTATATGAAATTTTGCATATTTCGGTGCGGTCAACTGTTTTTAATCCCGAAATATCGAGTCACATTCAAACTATTTTGAAAAATTAATTTATATAAATATAAAATCCAAATAATCGTCCACGCATAAAAATCAATGGAATTTAAAATCTTGTAATGAAAAAAAATTGAAACTAATTACCGGTTTGATGTGTTTTAAAAATGTACAACCCATTTCTCATTACTGATAGCCCATTTTCTGGGCAAACCGAATGAAACTCTGCTCGTCTTGAAAGATTTGCAGCCGAGCAGGGCTGACAAAGCAAGTAAGCCTCATTTGGGTATTTCTTTAAAAAAAGTAGAACTGGGCTAGCCATTTTCAGCAAGAAAAAAACACTTCTGGGCTCATGATGTGGTAAGCATAAATAAAACCCTGGCTAGACGGGCCACATCCCCCGCACAGCCCCGTTGTTTCCCTGATCCGTTGCCAAAATTAGTATAAATAACAACTGCTTATTCCTAAAAAAAAGTAAATTAGAACTGCGCGACCTGCTGGGTCCCTGGTGTCAGCCGCTCGTTGTGTAATTCTCTGATTTATTGACTACGTTGACAATGGCGTGAGCCCTAGATGTCCAACCATTAGGAGGAACCATTTTTGGGGCTTGTAATAATGAGGCACTTGCTTGCGTACTGCCATGACGTTGGTGGGTCCCTACTGTCATCCTCTCTACGTACAGTAATCTCCTTGTTCCTCTCGGTTGTTGACGACTTTGACAACGCAAGAGGGCGGCGAACCGTGCACGGCGAGCGAACCAAGGCGGAGGACGACGGCGAGGCCTCAGGCGGAACGAATAGGAGCTGTGGAAGATGCGCCGGTCCAGTCACAGGCGGAGGGGAGTATGAGGGTTGACTGGTTGGTTTGGTTTGGGCGGCTGGAGGAAGAAGACAAGAGATAGAAGATACATGACAGATGTTGGATGTCAATCCAACGGCTGGTAGGCAGAATCGTTTGTTGACTAGCTAGTAAGTCGACACCACCTTGGATAGGCTATTTCCTCATGGGTCCCAAATTTTAGAATCCAAATCTGTCACGATCATGCAGCCTTTCTTATGAAAATTTATAGCCCATTTGGTGTGCTAGTTCAAAATAAGTTTGTGGGTGCTGGTGGGGGCTAATCACTTGGCTTCTGTAATGCACAATGAGCTCAAGCAGCCAGCGAGAGTGATGTTATTTCCCTTGGTTGGGATTTGTTACAATATTTCACTCTAAATTAAACAAATGGCATGCCATTTGCCTTGTTTCAAAGAAAATATGACAGTCACAGCCGAGTTGAAAAGGGGAAGAACATCTAACTCCAGCTTACAAACTGTAGAAAAACACGAGGGTTAATTGTTCATCAGGTTTAGACAAAATCCAGATTGAAAAGGGCAACAACATCTAACTCCAGCATTGTTTTCGGCAGTCACAGTCAAATGGATCGGTCAGGTCCATAGAACGAACATCCTGGGTCATAAAATTTACTAGTTTATGACCACAATATGTTGTAAATAGAAGCCCAACACGTTCAGAGGCTCTTTTGTCCATCTGAAACTCCTTTTTTTGCTCTTCGACATACCCATCCATCAAAACCATGTTGCTGATAAACTTAAGCTTGATGGACAATAGTAACCTCGCATTCAGCAGGAAGAATGTGACAAATCTAGTGTTTGCATGGTTGGGTACATATCGTTCTAGCGTTATTGTCTTCAATCGAATGTCATGAGAAGTGAGAAAATCCCGGTGCTTACGAATCCACCGATTAGTTATAACTTTCTTACCCCATCCTATTGCCTGAATAGACATGAAGATTGAAAACAGTTAAGGTCTAAAAAAGAGTGTCGAAAGAGCAACAGATGAACGGTTAATTCTAGTACACTATATGCGGGCTTCCAATGTGCGTGAAATTATCACATTTATATACAACTTCTCCAGACATGGAAAGCATTGCAACAAGCCAATAATCTTGTTTAGATCAAAACTATTCATTTGGATATATAAGATCTTGACAGAATCCAGCACCATTGATAGGCTATCCATGGAGAAACTCTGCATTGAGCAAAGAACATAATATTAGTACAAAATGTGTACTCCAAGATGATATATAACTTATGCGCAAAAATTTAAAATGCAGCTTATGGTTACAAGTGTAGATGATAATATAAAGTACCTGAAGAACTGTGGAGCCAAACACCATCTTGAAATGAGCACAAAGATCATGTATTACACCCAAGGTCTCCAGTTTAGGCACAGAGAGGACGGTTATTTGCGACGGTGAATAACTAGAATCAAGGATCAACCTTTGAAGTGAAGGGGCATCTTGGATGATGAGGTGCCTTCCGTCAAAAGAAATTCCAATTCTTACAAGGTTAGGTGACTTTATTTGGAGACAACCGATTCTAACTGTGAAAACAAGCACCAAGCACTCTAGGGCAGGGCAACTGGAGTGGATGATGCTATGCAATGAGGCCTCCGATATACGAACCCACACAAGTGAAAGTTTTTTGAGAAATGGGAGTCGAAGGTTTAGTACCAGATTGTCTGGTAGGTAGCACATCGCAAAGGTGGCGGTGTGGAGAGAGGAGGAAAACCGCGAGATGGACATCGGTGCTGAGGGCACAAGTACATGACGTTCGATATCTGGTAGGTGATTTACAGGGTAATAGTAGAACTCAAGCAACAGTAGTTCTGTGAATTCATGGGATTTCTGAAGGAAATACGCCCTAGAGGCAATAATAAAGTTATTATTTATTTCCTCATATATCATGATAAATGTTTATTATTCATGCTAGAATTGTATTAGCCGGAAACATAATACATGTGTGAATATATAAACAAACAGAGTGTCACTAGTAAGCCTGTACTTGACTAGCTCGTTAATCAAAGATGGTTATGTTTCCTAACCATGAACCAAGAGTTGTTATTTGATTAACGAGGTCACATCATTAGTTGAATGATCTGATTGACATGACCCATTCCATTAGCTTAGCACCTGATCGTTTAGTATGTTGCTATTGCTTTCTTCATGACTTATACATGTTCCCATGACTATGAGATTATGCAACTCCCGTTTACCGGAGGAACACTTTGTGTGCTACCAAACGTCACAACGTAACTGGGTGATTATAAAGGTGCTCTACAGGTGTCTCCAAAGGTACTTGTTGGGTTGGCGTATTTCGAGATTAGGATTTGTCACTCCGATAGTCGGAGAGGTATCTCTGGGCCCTCTCGGTAATGCACATCACATAAGCCTCGCAAGCATTACAACTAATATGTTAGTTGTGAGATGATGTATTACGGAACGAGTAAAGAGACTTGCCGGCAACGAGATTGAACTAGGTATTGGATACCGACGATCGAATCTCGGGCAAGTAAACATACCGATGACAAAGGGAACAACGTATGTTGTTATGCGGTCTGACCGATAAAGATCTTCGTAGAATATGTAGGAGCCAATATGGGCATCCAGGTCCCGCTATTGGTTATTGACCGGAGACGTGTCTCGGTCATGTCTACATTGTTCTCGAACCGTAGGGTCCGCACGCATAACGTTACAATGACAGTTATTATAAATTTATACATTTTGATGTACCGAAGGTAGTTCGGAGTCCCGGATGTGATCACGGACATGACGAGGAGTCTCGAAATGGTCGAGACATAAAGATCGATATATTGGAAGCCTATATTTGGACATCGGAATCTGTCGGCGTTCTGGGAACGGGGGTCCCCAGACTTGCCTGCCTGCGGCGTGGCTCGAATGGGGGCCCATCTTCATCAACACAAAGCTCAAGACCCTCGCGAGGGGCCAAGCCTCGCGAGGCGGACGACACGGCGCTTCCCCAAGCATGGCCTCCTCAGGCTGGCTCGCGAGGAGGCGGAGAGATCAAGGCGGGTACCTCACGAGGTGCCCATGACGCAAGCCATGACGACCAAGGATGCCAGGCGGGCGCCAGCCCGCGCAACGTCTCCCTTTCCTCTTTGGTGCAAAGGGGGCAAGCGCAGGCGAGAGGATCAAGCAAAGGCACCCATTTCGGTGCAACGAGACCAAGACCAGTCCAACGGTGGGAAGGAGGTCACCATGGAGCCCAGGACGGCGTCACCACAGGGCCTTTGGCAGGCGAAGACCAACTTTAGTCAGGATAAGTGTACCAGATGTTCCCCTTCGAATTGGCCAAATGTTGGCACCCTTCCTGCTCAATATTTGGGAAGAGGCCCAGGGCCTTTGCCTATAAATAGGACTAGCCACCCCCAGGGTAGAGGCATCGAATCCAGAGGCTGATCTGATCAAGTACCGAGAAACCAGTAGAGCAAGGAGAGAGAAAGAGAAGGGCGATCGAACTCCCCTTAGCAGTTCATCCCCTAGCCTAGAACTGACTCTCGCGAGGTCGTTCTTCCTTGTACTGTTCTTCCTCATCATCCCAAGAGGCAATCCACCCACCACAAAGTAGAGTAGGGTATTACACCACAACGGTGGCCCGAACTAGTATAAACCCTGTGTCTCTTGTGTTGTTCTTCTCGCAGTAGTTAGATCCTTACGAGACGGCCAGGTAGAGGGCACGATCTCCGCGCGCACCCCAGAGTTCGAACCTTAAGGGTCTGCCGGAACCCGTGATCCGACATTTGGCGCGCCAGGTAGGGGTGCACCGGAATCTGTCTTCCACCGCTCCGCTCTCCTCCGACCGTCGCATCCATGTACGGCGCACGTCGAGCTCGCGTCGCGCCAGCGGCCCTCGCCGGTGGGCGTCCTCGCCGTTCCCCACTGCCCGCCGTCAACACCGCCACCGGCCCGGCGGGAGGCAAGAAGCAAGCACCGCCCCGGCGTCTGCCTATGTGACAGGGCGGCTGCACCACGACGTCGACGCTCCCGGTCGTTGCGGCCCTCCTGGGCGGCTCGCAGGCGCCACCCACGAGCCGCCACGTCAAGCCGTTTGCCCGCCAGATCGGCGCCGTTTCCGCACGGCAGGGGGCTCCCCGGGACGAGGCGGCACGCGAGGTTGGTCTGACCTTCAGCTCGGAGGACCACCCTGCTAACTTGGCCGGCTCGGGCGCGCTCCCCCTGTTATGCACCCCCACCATCTGCCAGGTGGCCGTCACCAGAACCCTCGTCGACGGCGGCGCAGGCCTTAGCGTACTTTCGGTCGAGACCTTCAACCTCCTCTACATACCCCGGGAGCGGCTGCAACCCAGCCGATCTTTCTTGGGCGTCGCGGGCGGGTCGTCCGACTCCTTGGGACAAATCCGGCTCCCGGTAACCTTCGGCACCTACGACAACTTCCGCACGGAGATGGTCGACTTCGACATCACCCCCATTGGCCTCCCTTACAACGCCATCCTCGGCTACCCGGCACTGGTTCAGTTCATGGCCGCCACGCACCCGGCGTACAACCTCATGAAGGTCCGGGAGCAACGGTACCCTCACCGTGCATGGAGACACCGGGGATGCCCTGCGAGTACTCAAGCTCGCCTTCAAGACGGCGGCATTGGCACAGCCCGCCGACGCGGGGACCCCTGAGCCCAAGGGGGCTGCGCCCACCAAGAAGAAGCAGTTGTTCACCCAGGACAAGGCAGAAACCTAGCAGATACCCGTCGACGAGGACGGGTCCTCCAGCGCCACTTTCACCATTGGCGCCAACCTGGGGCCTGAGTAGGAGGAGGACCTGGTCAAGTTTCTGCGTGCAAACAAGAAAGTGTTTGCTTGGGAGCCCGATCAGTTGGCAGGGATCCCCAGGGACGTCATCGAGCATCACCTCAACGTATGCCCAAATGTGCGCCCCGTGAAGCAGAAGGCCAGGCGGCAGTCCACAGAGAAGCAGGCCTTCATCGTCGAAGAGACCCGCAAGTTAGAAGCCGCTGGAGTCATTCGCGAGGTCCGGTACCCAGATTGGTTGGCCAACCCTGTCGTTGTGCCCAAGAAAGGGGGGAAGGAACGCATGTGTGTCGACTTCACCAACCTCAACAAGGCATTCCCGCAAGATCCATTCCCGCTCCCTCGCATCGACCAGATCGTCGATTCCACCGCCGAGTGCGACATGCTGTGCTTTTTGGATGCCTTCTCCGGATATCACCAGATCAACATGGCCATAGAAGATGTTGAGAAGACCGCCTTCTTGACCCCGTGCGGGGTATACTGCTACACATGCATGCCATTTGGACTGCGTAATGTAGGGGCAACTTTTCAGCGGCTGATGCACATCACCTTGGGCCCGCAGCTCGGGAAGAATGTTGAGGCATACGTTGATGACATTGTGGTGAAATCTCGAGAGGCCAGGACCCTGATACAAGACCTGGAGGAGACCTTCGCGAGCCTCGACGCAGTAAACCTGCGGCTCAACCCGGAGAAATGTGTGTTTGGCGTTCCCTCGGGCAAGCTTCTGGGATTCCTCGTATCTCACCGCGGCATCGAGGCCAACCCCGAGAAGGTCAAGGCGGTCGAGGACATGAGTCCGCCAAAGACCCTCAGAGAAATGCAGAAGCTCACTGGGCGTGTGACCGCACTAGGGCACTTCATCTCCAAATTGGGGGAACGAGCGCTGCCTTTCTTTCAGCTGATCAAGAAAAAGGGGCCCTTTGAATGGACTGAAGAGGCAGATAGGGCGTTTCAAGATCTCAAGAGGTACCTAACCAGTCCCCCAGTCATGGTGGCTCCGTGCCCTCAGGAGCCTCTGCTGCTTTACCTCGCCGCCACTCCCTACTCTGCCAGCGCAACACTGGTGGCGGTTAGGGAGGAGCGCCAGGTCAAGACCATAGCGGCAGCCCGAGGCAAGACAAGACGGGAACAGGGAAAGCTCGAGGAAGTCGAAACTACAGGTGAGGAGAGTCAGCTGCCGAGGAACACGCCAGAGACAGGAGAGGCAGCATGCCCGGATGGTCCGCCTCCCGAGGCCACGGCACCTCGTGAGGTGCCTTCACCTCCTGAGGGCGCCGCGAACCAAGATGCTCTCAGCCTTGTTGAGCACCCGGTCTACTTTGTTAGCACGGTGCTATGGGACGCGAGGGCACGATACCCGATGCCTCAGAAGCTCCTCCTCGCGCTGCTAGTGGCCTCGCACAAGCTGCATCACTACTTCCAAGCTCACCCGATCAAGGTCGTCTCATCGTACCCCCTAGAGAGAGTGCTCAGGAGCCCTAACTCAGCTGGAAGGGTCGCTGAATGGAACATAGAGTTGCAAGCGTTTCAGCTTGAGTTCAGCACAACAAAGGTCATCAAAGGAGCCGCATTGGAAGATTTCGTGGCGGAATGGACAGAGGCGCCAGGCCTCAAGGACAACGAGGATCGTTCCCTCTCCCCAGGGAGCGAGGCGCCAGAGGGCTGGGTCATGTACTTCGATGGGGCATTCTCCAGGCACGGCGCGGGGGCTGGTGCGGTGCTGATATCACCCACTCAGGATAAGCTCTACTATGCTGTACAGCTCTGTTTCCAGCAAGGTGAAAAGGTCTCCAACAGCATAGCAGAATATGAGGGACTGATAGCCGGGTTGAAGGCCGCAGCAGCCCTGGGAGTGAAGCGCCTCACCGTCAAAGGCGACTCGCAGCTCCTAGTCAACTTCTCCAATAAGGTGTACGAGCCGAAGGATGAACACATGGAGGCCTACCTAGCAGAGGTCCGCAGGATGGAAAAGCAGTTCTGGGGGCTGGAGCTGAAGCACGTGCCCCATGGCACCAACCAGGAAGCTGACGACATAGCCGGACGGGCGTCCAGGCGGCTGCCGCAGGAGCCCGGCGTCTTCGAAGAGCGGCTCTTCTTACCTTCAGCGCAGCCAACACTATCAAGCACGGCTCAGCCTCGAGAGGAGCTCCCTCAGCCGCTAGCCTCAGGAGCCCCGGCCTGCAGGCCGCCCTCAGGAGTGAAGGAAATATGCCCTAGAGGCAATAATAAAGTTATTATTTATTTCCTTACATATCATGATAAATGTTTATTATTCATGCTAGAATTGTATTAACTGGAAACATAATACATGTGTGAATACATAGACAAACAGAGTGTCACTAGTATGCCTCTACTTGACTAGCTCATTAATCAAAGATGGTTATGTTTCCTAACCATGAACAAAGAGTTGTTATTTGATTAACGAGATCACATCATTAGTTGAATGATCTGATTGACATGACCCATTCCATTAGCATAGCACCCGATCGTTTAGTATGTTGCTATTGCTTTTATCCATGACTTATACATGTTCCTTTAACTATGAGATTATGCAACTCCCGTTTACCGTAGGAACACTTTGTGTGCTACCAAACGTCACAACGTAACTGGGTGATTATAAAGGTGCTCTACAGGTGTCTCCGAAAGTATTTGTTGGGTTGGCGTATTTCGAGATTAGGATTTGTCACTCCGAATGTCGGAGAGGTATCTCAGGGCCTTCTCAGTAATGCACATCACATAAGCTTTGCAAGCATTGCAACCAATGAGTTAGTTGCGAGATGATGTATTACGGAACGAGTAAAGAGACTTGCCGGTAACGAGATTGAATTAGGTATTGGATACCGACGATCGAATCTCGGGCAAGTAACATACCGATGACAAAGGGAACAACGTATGTTGTTATGCGGTCTGACCGATAAAGATCTTCGTAGAATATGTAGGAGCCAATATGGGCATCCAGGTCCCGCTATTGGTTATTGACCAGAGATATGTGTCGGTCATGTCTACATTGTTCTCGAACCGCAGGGTCCGCACGCTTAACGTTACAATGACAGTTATTATGAGTTTATGCATTTTGATGTACCGAAGGTGGTTCGGAGTCCCGGATGTGATCACGGACATGACGAGGAGTCTCGAAATGGTCGAGACGTAAAGAATGATATATTGGAAGCCTATGTTTGGACATCGGATGTGTTCCAGGTGAAATCAGGATTTTACCGGAATACCGGGAGGGTTACCGGAACACCCCTTGGAGAATCCTAGTCCAACTAGGATTGGGGGGGGGGGAATCCTACTCCCGGAGGGAGTAGGACTCACCTGGCACACCAAGGTTTGGCCGGCCAGCCCCTCCCCCTTGGCTCCTTTATATACGGGGGCAGGGGGCACCCCATAGACACACAATTGATCATTGAGATCTTTCCTTAGCCGTGTGCGGTGCCCCCTGCCACCAAATTCCACCTCGGTCATATTGTCGCAGTGCTTAGGCGAAGCCCTGCGTCAGTAGTACATCAAGATCGTCACCACGCCGTCGCATCCATGTACGGCGCACGTCGAGCTCGCGTCGCGCCAGCGGCCCTCGCCGGTGGGCGTCCTCGCCGTTCCCCACTGCCCGCCGTCAACACCGCCACCGGCCCGGCGGGAGGCAAGAAGCAAGCACCGCCCCGGCGTCTGCCTATGTGACAGGGCGGCTGCACCACGACGTCGACGCTCCCGGTCGTTGCGGCCCTCCTGGGCGGCTCGCAGGCGCCACCCACGAGCCGCCACGTCAAGCCGTTTGCCCGCTAGATCGGCGCTGTTTCCGCACGGCAGGGGGCTCCCCGGGACGAGGCGGCACGCGAGGTTGGTCTGACCTTCAGCTCGGAGGACCACCCTGCTAACTTGGCCGGCTCGGGCGCGCTCCCCCTGTTATGCACCCCCACCATCTGCCAGGTGGCCGTCACCAGAACCCTCGTCGACGGCGGCGCGGGCCTTAGCGTACTTTCGGTCGAGACCTTCAACCTCCTCTACATACCCCGGGAGCGGCTGCAACCCAGCCGATCTTTCTTGGGCGTCGCGGGCGGGTCGTCCGACTCCTTGGGACAAATCCGGCTCCCGGTAACCTTCGGCACCTACGACAACTTCCGCACGGAGATGGTCGACTTCGACATCACCCCCATTGGCCTCCCTTACAACGCCATCCTCGGCTACCCGGCACTGGTTCAGTTCATGGCCGCCACGCACCCGGCGTACAACCTCATGAAGGTCCGGGAGCAACGGTACCCTCACCGTGCATGGAGACACCGGGGATGCCCTGCGAGTACTCAAGCTCGCCTTCAAGACGGCGGCATTGGCACAGCCCGCCGACGCGGGGACCCCTGAGCCCAAGGGGGCTGCGCCCACCAAGAAGAAGCAGTTGTTCACCCAGGACAAGGCAGAAACCTAGCAGATACCCGTCGACGAGGACGGGTCCTCCAGCGCCACTTTCACCATTGGCGCCAACCTGGGGCCTGAGTAGGAGGAGGACCTGGTCAAGTTTCTGCGTGCAAACAAGAAAGTGTTTGCTTGGGAGCCCGATCAGTTGGCAGGGATCCCCAGGGACGTCATCGAGCATCACCTCAACGTATGCCCAAATGTGCGCCCCGTGAAGCAGAAGGCCAGGCGGCAGTCCACAGAGAAGCAGGCCTTCATCGTCGAAGAGACCCGCAAGTTAGAAGCCGCTGGAGTCATTCGCGAGGTCCGGTACCCAGATTGGTTGGCCAACCCTGTCGTTGTGCCCAAGAAAGGGGGGAAGGAACGCATGTGTGTCGACTTCACCAACCTCAACAAGGCATTCCCGCAAGATCCGTTCCCGCTCCCTCGCATCGACCAGATCGTCGATTCCACCGCCGAGTGCGACCTGCTGTGATTTTTGGATGCCTTCTCCGGATATCACCAGATCAACATGGCCATAGAAGACGTTGAGAAGACCGCCTTCTTGACCCCGTGCGGGGTATACTGCTACACATGCATGCCATTTGGACTACGTAATGCAGGGGCAACTTTTCAGCGGCTGATGCACATCACCTTGGGCCCGCAGCTCGGGAAGAATGTTGAGGCATACGTTGATGACATTGTGGTGAAATCTCGAGAGGCCAGGACCCTGATACAAGACCTGGAGGAGACCTTCGCGAGCCTCGACGCAGTAAACCTGCGGCTCAACCCGGAGAAATGTGTGTTTGGCGTTCCCTCGGGCAAGCTTCTGGGATTCCTCGTATCTCACCGCGGCATCGAGGCCAACCCCGAGAAGGTCAAGGCGGTCGAGGACATGAGTCCGCCAAAGACCCTCAGAGAAATGCAGAAGCTCACTGGGCGTGTGACCGCACTAGGGCACTTCATCTCCAAATTGGGGGAACGAGCGCTGCCTTTCTTTCAGCTGATCAAGAAAAAGGGGCCCTTTGAATGGACTGAAGAGGCAGATAGGGCGTTTCAAGATCTCAAGAGGTACCTAACCAGTCCCCCAGTCATGGTGGCTCCGTGCCCTCAGGAGCCTCTGCTGCTTTACCTCGCCGCCACTCCCTACTCTGCCAGCGCAACACTGGTGGCGGTTAGGGAGGAGCGCCAGGTCAAGACCATAGCGGCAGCCCGAGGCAAGACAAGACGGGAACAGGGAAAGCTCGAGGAAGTCGAAACTACAGGTGAGGAGAGTCAGCTGCCGAGGAACACGCCAGAGACAGGAGAGGCAGCATGCCCGGATGGTCCGCCTCCCGAGGCCACGGCACCTCGTGAGGTGCCTTCACCTCCTGAGGGCGCCGCGAACCAAGATGCTCTCAGCCTTGTTGAGCACCCGGTCTACTTTGTTAGCACGGTGCTATGGGACGCGAGGGCACGATACCCGATGCCTCAGAAGCTCCTCCTCGCGCTGCTAGTGGCCTCGCACAAGCTGCATCACTACTTCCAAGCTCACCCGATCAAGGTCGTCTCATCGTACCCCCTAGAGAGGGTGCTCAAGAGCCCTAACTCAGCTGGAAGGGTCGCTGAATGGAACATAGAGTTGCAAGCGTTTCAGCTCGAGTTCAGCACAACAAAGGTCATCAAAGGAGCCGCATTGGAAGATTTCGTGGCGGAATGGACAGAGGCGCCAGGCCTCAAGGACAACGAGGATCGTTCCCTCTCCCCAGGGAGCGAGGCGCCAGAGGGCTGGGTCATGTACTTCGATGGGGCATTCTCCAGGCACGGCGCGGGGGCTGGTGCGGTGCTGATATCACCCACTCAGGATAAGCTCTACTATGCTGTACAGCTCTGTTTCCAGCAAGGTGAAAAGGTCTCCAACAGCATAGCAGAATATGAGGGACTGATAGCCGGGTTGAAGGCCGCAGCAGCCCTGGGAGTGAAGCGCCTCACCGTCAAAGGCGACTCGCAGCTCCTAGTCAACTTCTCCAATAAGGTGTACGAGCCGAAGGATGAACACATGGAGGCCTACCTAGCAGAGGTCCGCAGGATGGAAAAGCAGTTCTGGGGGCTGGAGCTGAAGCACGTGCCCCATGGCACCAACCAGGAAGCTGACGACATAGCCGGACGGGCGTCCAGGCGGCTGCCGCAGGAGCCCGGCGTCTTCGAAGAGCGGCTCTTCTTACCTTCAGCGCAGCCAACACTATCAAGCACGGCTCAGCCTCGAGAGGAGCTCCCTCAGCCGCTAGCCTCAGGAGCCCCGGCCTGCGGGCCGCCCTCAGGAGTGAAGGAAATATGCCCTAGAGGCAATAATAAAGTTATTATTTATTTCCTTACATATCATGATAAATGTTTATTATTCATGCTAGAATTGTATTAACTGGAAACATAATACATGTGTGAATACATAGACAAACAGAGTGTCACTAGTATGCCTCTACTTGACTAGCTCATTAATCAAAGATGGTTATGTTTCCTAACCATGAACAAAGAGTTGTTATTTGATTAACGAGATCACATCATTAGTTGAATGATCTGATTGACATGACCCATTCCATTAGCATAGCACCCGATCGTTTAGTATGTTGCTATTGCTTTTATCCATGACTTATACATGTTCCTTTAACTATGAGATTATGCAACTCCCGTTTACCGTAGGAACACTTTGTGTGCTACCAAACGTCACAACGTAACTGGGTGATTATAAAGGTGCTCTACAGGTGTCTCCGAAAGTATTTGTTGGGTTGGCGTATTTCGAGATTAGGATTTGTCACTCCGAATGTCGGAGAGGTATCTCAGGGCCTTCTCAGTAATGCACATCACATAAGCCTTGCAAGCATTGCAACCAATGAGTTAGTTGCGAGATGATGTATTACGGAACGAGTAAAGAGACTTGCCGGTAATGAGATTGAATTAGGTATTGGATACCGACGATCGAATCTCGGGCAAGTAACATACCGATGACAAAGGGAACAACGTATGTTGTTATGCGGTCTGACCGATAAAGATCTTCGTAGAATATGTAGGAGCCAATATGGGCATCCAGGTCCCGCTATTGGTTATTGACCAGAGATATGTGTCGGTCATGTCTACATTGTTCTCGAACCGCAGGGTCCGCACGCTTAACGTTACAATGACAGTTATTATGAGTTTATGCATTTTGATGTACCGAAGGTGGTTCGGAGTCCCGGATGTGATCACGGACATGACGAGGAGTCTCGAAATGGTCGAGACGTAAAGAATGATATATTGGAAGCCTATGTTTGGACATCGGATGTGTTCCAGGTGAAATCAGGATTTTACCGGAATACCGGGAGGGTTACCGGAACCCCCCTTGGAGAATCCTTGTCCAACTAGGATTGGGGGGGGGGGGGGAATCCTACTCCCGGAGGGAGTAGGACTCACCTGGCGCGCCAAGGTTTGGCCGGCCAGCCCCTCCCCCTTGGCTCCTTTATATACGGGGGCAGGGGGCACCCCATAGACACACAATTGATCATTGAGATCTTTCCTTAGCCGTGTGCGGTGCCCCCTGCCACCAAATTCCACCTCGGTCATATTGTCGCAGTGCTTAGGCGAAGCCCTGCGTCAGTAGTACATCAAGATCGTCACCACGCCGTCGCATCCATGTACGGCGCACGTCGAGCTCGCGTCGCGCTAGCGGCCCTCGCCGGTGGGCGTCCTCGCCGTTCCCCACTGCCCGCCGTCAACACCGCCACCGGCCCGGCGGGAGGCAAGAAGCAAGCACCGCCCCGGCGTCTGCCTATGTGACAGGGCGGCTGCACCACGACGTCGACGCTCCCGGTCGTTGCGGCCCTCCTGGGCGGCTCGCAGGCGCCACCCACGAGTCGCCACGTCAAGCCATTTGCCCGCCAGATCGGCG
The DNA here is from genome assembly GCA_032464435.1 of Aegilops umbellulata. Classification (NCBI taxonomy): domain Eukaryota; kingdom Viridiplantae; phylum Streptophyta; class Magnoliopsida; order Poales; family Poaceae; genus Aegilops; species Aegilops umbellulata. Next base: position 10,637,957 of record CP136060.1, on the reverse strand, counting down.
CCGTTTCCGCACGGCAGGGGGCTCCCCGGGACGAGGCGACACGCGAGGTTGGTCTGACCTTCAGCTCGGAGGACCACCCTGCTAACTTGGCCGGCTCGGGCGCGCTCCCCCTGTTATGCACCCCCACCATCTGCCAGGTGGCCGTCACCAGAACCCTCGTCGACGGCGGCGCGGGCCTTAGCGTACTTTCGGTCGAGACCTTCAACCTCCTCTACATACCCCGGGAGCGGCTGCAACCCAGCCGATCTTTCTTGGGCGTCGCGGGCGGGTCGTCCGACTCCTTGGGACAAATCCGGCTCCCGGTAACCTTCGGCACCTACGACAACTTCCGCACGGAGATGGTCGACTTCGACATCACCCCCATTGGCCTCCCTTACAACGCCATCCTCGGCTACCCGGCACTGGTTCAGTTCATGGCCGCCACGCACCCGGCGTACAACCTCATGAAGGTACGGGAGCAACGGTACCCTCACCATGCATGGAGACACCGGGGATGCCCTGCGAGTACTCAAGCTCGCCTTCAAGACGGCGACATTGGCACAGCCCGCCGACGCGGGGACCCCTGAGCCCAAGGGGGCTGCGCCCACCAAGAAGAAGCAGTTGTTCACCCAGGACAAGGCAGAAACCTAGCAGATACCCGTCGACGAGGACGGGTCCTCCAGCGCCACTTTCACCATTGGCGCCAACCTGGGGCCTGAGTAGGAGGAGGACCTGGTCAAGTTTCTGCGTGCAAACAAGAAAGTGTTTGCTTGGGAGCCCGATCAGTTGGCAGGGATCCCCAGGGACGTCATCGAGCATCACCTCAACGTATGCCCAAATGTGCGCCCCGTGAAGCAGAAGGCCAGGCGGCAGTCCACAGAGAAGCAGGCCTTCATCGTCGAAGAGACCCGCAAGTTAGAAGCCGCTGGAGTCATTCGCGAGGTCCGGTACCCAGATTGGTTGGCCAACCCTGTCGTTGTGCCCAAGAAAGGGGGGAAGGAACGCATGTGTGTCGACTTCACCAACCTCAACAAGGCATTCCCGCAAGATCCGTTCCCGCTCCCTCGCATCGACCAGATCGTCGATTCCACCGCCGAGTGCGACCTGCTGTGCTTTTTGGATGCCTTCTCCGGATATCACCAGATCAACATGGCCATAGAAGACGTTGAGAAGACCGCCTTCTTGACCCCGTGCGGGGTATACTGCTACACATGCATGCCATTTGGACTGCGTAATGCAGGGGCAACTTTTCAGCGGCTGATGCACATCACCTTGGGCCCGCAGCTCGGGAAGAATGTTGAGGCATACGTTGATGACATTGTGGTGAAATCTCGAGAGGCCAGGACCCTGATACAAGACCTGGAGGAGACCTTCGCGAGCCTCGACGCAGTAAACCTGCGGCTCAACCCGGAGAAATGTGTGTTTGGCGTTCCCTCGGGCAAGCTTCTGGGATTCCTCGTATCTCACCGCGGCATCGAGGCCAACCCCGAGAAGGTCAAGGCGGTCGAGGACATGAGTCCGCCAAAGACCCTCAGAGAAATGCAGAAGCTCACTGGGCGTGTGACCGCACTAGGGCACTTCATCTCCAAATTGGGGGAACGAGCGCTGCCTTTCTTTCAGCTGATCAAGAAAAAGGGGCCCTTTGAATGGACTGAAGAGGCAGATAGGGCGTTTCAAGATCTCAAGAGGTACCTAACCAGTCCCCCAGTCATGGTGGCTCCGTGCCCTCAGGAGCCTCTGCTGCTTTACCTCGCCGCCACTCCCTACTCTGCCAGCGCAACACTGGTGGCGGTTAGGGAGGAGCGCCAGGTCAAGACCATAGCGGCAGCCCGAGGCATGATAAGACGGGAACAGGGAAAGCTCGAGGAAGTCGAAACTACAGGTGAGGAGAGTCAGCTGCCGAGGAACACGCCAGAGACAGGAGAGGCAGCATGCCCGGATGGTCCGCCTCCCGAGGCCACGGCACCTCGTGAGGTGCCTTCACCTCCTGAGGGCGCCGCGAACCAAGATGCTCTCAGCCTTGTTGAGCACCCAGTCTACTTTGTTAGCACGGTGCTATGGGACGCGAGGGCACGATACCCGATGCCTCAGAAGCTCCTCCTCGCGCTGCTAGTGGCCTCGCACAAGCTGCATCACTACTTCCAAGCTCACCCGATCAAGGTCGTCTCATCGTACCCCCTAGAGAGGGTGCTCAGGAGCCCTAACTCAGCTGGAAGGGTCGCTGAATGGAACATAGAGTTGCAAGCGTTTCAGCTCGAGTTCAGCACAACTAAGGTCATCAAAGGAGCCGCATTGGCAGATTTCGTGGCGGAATGGACAGAGGCGCCAGGCCTCAAGGACAACGAGGATCGTTCCCTCTCCCCAGGGAGCGAGGCGCCAGAGGGCTGGGTCATGTACTTCGACGGGGCATTCTCCAGGCACGGCGCGGGGGCTGGTGCGGTCCTGATATCACCCACTCAGGATAAGCTCTACTATGCTGTACAACTCTGTTTCCAGCAAGGTGAAAAGGTCTCCAACAGCATAGCAGAATATGAGGGACTGATAGCCGGGTTGAAGGCCGCAGCAGCCCTGGGAGTGAAGCGCCTCACCGTCAAAGGCGACTCGCAGCTCCTAGTCAACTTCTCCAATAAGGTGTACGAGCCGAAGGATGAACACATGGAGGCCTACCTAGCAGAGGTCCGCAGGATGGAAAAGCAGTTCTGGGGGCTGGAGCTGAAGCACGTGCCCCATGGCACCAACCAGGAAGCTGACGACATAGCCGAACGGGCGTCCAGGCGGCTGCCGCAGGAGCCCGGCGTCTTCGAAGAGCGGCTCTTCTTACCTTCAGCGCAGCCAACACTATCAAGCACGGCTCAGCCTCGAGAGGAGCTCCCTCAGCCGCTAGCCTCAGGAGCCCCGGCCTGCGGGCCGCCCTCAGGAGTGAAGGAAATATGCCCTAGAGGCAATAATAAAGTTATTATTTATTTCCTTACATATCATGATAAATGTTTATTATTCATGCTAGAATTGTATTAACTGGAAACATAATACATGTGTGAATACATAGACAAACAGAGTGTCACTAGTATGCCTCTACTTGACTAGCTCATTAATCAAAGATGGTTATGTTTCCTAACCATGAACAAAGAGTTGTTATTTGATTAACGAGATCACATCATTAGTTGAATGATCTGATTGACATGACCCATTCCATTAGCATAGCACCCGATCGTTTAGTATGTTGTTATTGCTTTTATCCATGACTTATACATGTTCCTTTAACTATGAGATTATGCAACTCCCGTTTACCATAGGAACACTTTGTGTGCTACCAAACGTCACAACGTAACTGGGTGATTATAAAGGTGCTCTACAGGTGTCTCCGAAAGTATTTGTTGGGTTGGCGTATTTCGAGATTAGGATTTTTCACTCCGAATGTCGGAGAGGTACCTCAGGGCCTTCTCAGTAATGCACATCACATAAGCCTTGCAAGCATTGCAACCAATGAGTTAGTTGCGAGATGATGTATTACGGAACGAGTAAAGAGACTTGCCGGTAACGAGATTGAATTAGGTATTGGATACCGACGATCGAATCTCGGGCAAGTAACATACCGATGACAAAGGGAACAACGTATGTTGTTATGCGGTCTGACCGATAAAGATCTTCGTAGAATATGTAGGAGCCAATATGGGCATCCAGGTCCCGCTATTGGTTATTGACCAGAGATATGTGTCGGTCATGTCTACATTGTTCTCGAACCGCAGGGTCCGCACGCTTAACGTTACAATGACAGTTATTATGAGTTTATGCATTTTGATGTACCGAAGGTGGTTCGGAGTCCCGGATGTGATCACGGACATGACGAGGAGTCTCGAAATGGTCGAGACGTAAAGAATGATATATTGGAAGCCTATGTTTGGACATCGGATGTGTTCCAGGTGAAATCAGGATTTTACCGGAATACCGGGAGGGTTACCGGAACCCCCCTTGGAGAATCCTAGTCCAACTAGGATTGGGGGGGGGGGGAATCCTACTCCCGGAGGGAGTAGGACTCACCTGGCGCGCCAAGGTTTGGCCGGCCAGCCCCTCCCCCTTGGCTCCTTTATATACGGGGGCAGGGGGCACCCCATAGACACACAATTGATCATTGAGATCTTTCCTTAGCCGTGTGCGGTGCCCCCTGCCACCAAATTCCACCTCGGTCATATTGTCGCAGTGCTTAGGCGAAGCCCTGCGTCAGTAGTACATCAAGATCGTCACCACGCCCTCGTGCTGACGGAACTCTTCCCCGAAGCTTTGCTGGATCGGAGCCCGGGGAACGTCATCGAGCTGAACGTGTGCCAAGAACTCGGAGGTGCCGGAGTAACGGTGCTTGGATCAGTCGGATCGTGAAGACGTACGACTACATCAACCGCGTTGATATAACGCTTCCGCTTTCGGTCTACGAGGGTACGTAGACAGCACTCTCCCCTCTCGTTGCTATGCATCACCATGATCTTGCGTGTGCGTAGGAATTTTTTTGAAATTACTACGTTCCCCAACAGTGGCATCCGAGCCTAGGTTTTTATGGTTTGATGTTATTTGCACGAGTAGAACACAAGTGAGTTGTGGACGATACAGGTCATACTGCCTACCAGCATGTCATACTTTGGTTCAGCGGTATTGTTGGACGAGGCGATCCGGACCAACCTTACGCGTACGCTTACGCGAGACCGGTTCCCTCGACGTGCTTTGCACATAGATGGCTTGCGGAAGACTGTCTCTCCAACTTTAGTTGAACCAAGTGTGGCTACGCCCGGTCCTTGAGAAGGTTAAAACGGAGTCTATTTGACAAACTATCGTTGTGGTTTTGATGCGTAGGTAAGATGAGTTCTTGCTTAAAGCCCGTAGCAGCCACGTAAAACTTGCAACAACAAAGTAGAGGACGTCTAACTTGTTTTTCCAGGGCATGTTGTGATGTGATATGGTCAAGACATGATGCTATATTTTATTGTATGAGATGATCATGTTTTGTAACCGAGTTATCGGCAACCGGCAGGAGCCGTATGGTTGTCGCTTTATTGTATACAATGCAATCGCCCTGTAATGCTTTACTTTATCACTAAGCGGTAGCGATAGTCGTAGAAGCATAAGATTGGCGAGACGACAACGATGCTACGATGGAGATCAAGGTGTCGCGCCGGTGACGATGGTGATCATGATGGTGCTGCGGAGATGGAGATCACAAGCACAAGATGATGATGGCCATATCATATCACTTATATTGATTGCATGTGATGTTTATCTTTTTATGCATCTTATCTTGCTTTGATTGACGGTAGCATTATAAGATGATCTCTCACTAAATTATCATAGTAATAGTGTTCTCCCTGAGTATGCACCGTTGCGAAAGTTCTTCGTGCTGAGACACCACGTGATGATCGGGTGTGATAGGCTCTACGTTCAAATACAACTGGTGCAAAACAGTTGCACACGCGGAATACTCAGGTTTAACTTGACGAGCCTAGCATATAATAGATATGGCCTCGGAACACGGAGACCGAAAGGTCGAGCGTGAATCATATAGTAGATATGATCAACATAGTGATGTTCACCATTGAAACTACTCCATCTCACGTGATGATCGGACATGGTTTAGTTGATTTGGATCACGTGATCACTTAGAGGATTAGAGGGATGTCTATCTAAGTGGGAGTTCTTAAGTAATATGATTAATTGAACTTAAATTTATCATGAACTTAGTACCTGATAGTATCTTGCTTGTCTATGTTGTGTAGATAGATGGCTCGTGCTGTTGTTCCGTTGAATTTTAATGCGTTCCTTGAGAAAGCAAAGTTGAAAGATGATGGTAGCAATTACACGGACTGGGTCCGTAACTTGAGGATTATCCTCATTGCTGCACAGAAGAATTACGTCCTGGAAGCACCGCTAGGTGCCAGGCCTGGTGCAAGAGCTACGCCAGATGTTGTGAACGTCTGGCAAAGCAAAGCTGATGACTACTCTATAGTTCAGTGTGCCATGCTTTACGGCTTAGAACCGGGACTTCAACGACGTTTTGAACACCATGGAGCATATGAGATGTTCCAGGAGTTGAAGTTAATATTTCAAGCAAATGCCCGGATTGAGAGATATGAAGTCTCCAATAAGTTCTATAGCTGTAAGATGGAGGAGAACGGTTCTGTCAGTGAGCATATACTCAGAATGTCTGGGTATAACAATCACTTGATTCAACTGGGAGTTAATCTTTCGGATGATTGCGTCATTGACAGAATTCTCCAATCACTGCCACCAAGCTACAAGAGCTTCGTGATGAACTATAATATGCAAGGGATGACCAAAACTATGCCCGAGCTCTTCGCGATGCTGAAAGCCGCGGAGGTAGAAATCAAAAAGGAGCATCAAGTATTGATGGTTAACAAAACCACTAGTTTCAAGAAAAAGGGAAAAGGGAAGAAAAAGGGGAACTTCAAAAAGAACAGCAAGCAAGTTGCTAATCAAGAGAAGAAACCCAAGTCTGGACCTAAGCCTGAAACTGAGTGCTTCTATTGCAAGCAGACTGGTCACTGGAAGCGGAACTGCCCCAAGTATTTGGCGGATAAGAAGGATGGCAAGGTTAACAAAGGTATATATGATATACATGTTATTGATGTATACCTTACTAATTCTCGCAGTAGCACCTGGGCATTTGATACTGGTTCTGTTGCTAATATTTGCAACTCAAAACAGGGGCTACGGATTAAGCGAAGATTGGCTAAGGACGAGGTGACGATGCGTGTGGGAAATGGTTCCAAAGTCGATGTGATCGCGGTCGGCACGCTACCTCTACATCTACCTTCGGGATTAATATTAGATCTAAATAATTGTTATTTAGTACCAGCGTTGAGCATGAACATTATATCTGGATCTTGTTTGATGCGAGACGGTTATTCATTTAAATCAGAGAATAATGGTTGTTCTATTTATATGAGTAATATCTTTTATGGTCATGCACCATTAAAGAATGGTTTGTTCTTACTTAATCTCGATAGTAGTGATACACATATTCATAATGTTGAAGCCAAAAGGTGCAGAGTTGATAATGATAGTGCAACTTATTTGTGGCACTGCCATTTAGGTCATATCGGTGTAAAACGCATGAAGAAACTCCATACTGATGGACTTTTGGAGTCACTTGATTATGAATCACTTGGCACTTGCGAACCGTGCCTTATGGGCAAGATGACTAAAACACCGTTCTCCGGTACTATGGAGAGAGCAACAGATTTATTGGAAATCATACATACTGATGTATGTGGTCCAATGAATGTTGAGGCTCGTGGCGGATATCGTTATTTTCTCACCTTCACTAATGATTTAAGCAGATATGGGTATATCTACTTAATGAAACACAAGTCTGAAACATTTGAAAAGTTCAAAGAATTTCAGAGTGAAGTGGAAAATCATCGTAACAAGAAAATAAAGTTTCTACGATCTGATCGTGGAGGAGAATATTTGAGTTACGAGTTTGGTCTACATTTGAAACAATGCGGAATAGTTTCGCAACTCACGCCACCCGGAACACCACAACGTAATGGTGTGTCCGAACGCCGTAATCATACTTTACTGGATATGGTGCGATCTATGATGTCTCTTACCGATTTACCGCTATCGTTTTGGGGTTATGCTTTAGAGACGGCCGCATTCACGTTAAATAGGGCACCATCGAAATCCGTTGAGACGACACCTTATGAACTGTGGTTTGGCAAGAAACCAAAGTTGTCGTTTCTTAAAGTTTGGGGCTGCGATGCTTATGTGAAAAAGCTTCAACCTGATAAGCTCAAACCCAAATCGGAAAAATGTGTCTTCATAGGATACCCAAAGGAGAGTGTTGGGTACACCTTCTATCGCAGATCCGAAGGCAAGATTTTTGTTGCTAAATTCGGAAACTTTCTAGAGAAGGAGTTTCTCTCGAAAGAAGTGAGTGGGAGGAAAGTAGAACTTGATGAGATAACTGTATCTACTCCCTTATTGAGAAGTAGTACGTCACAGAAATCAGTTTCTGTGACACCTACACCAAATAGGGAGGAAGCTAATGATAATGATCATGAAACTTCAGATCAAGTTTCTACTGAACCTCGTAGATCAACCAGAGTAAGATCCGCACCAGAGTGGTACGGTAATCCTATTTTGGAAGTCATGTTACTAGACCATGATGAACCTACGAACTATGAAGAAGCGATGGTGAGCCCAGATTCCGCAAAATGGCTTGAGGCCATGAAATCTGAGATGGGATCCATGTATGAGAACAAAGTGTGGACTTTGGTTGACTTGCCCGATGATCGGCAAACAATTGAGAATAAATGGATTTTTAAGAAGAAGACTGACGCTGATGGTAATGCTACTGTCTATAAAGCTCGACTTGTTGCAAAAGGTTTTCGACAAGTTCAAGGGATTGACTACGATGAGACTTTCTCACCCGTAGCGATGCTTAAGTCTGTCCGAATCATGTTAGCAGTTGCCGCATTTTATGATTATGAAATTTGGCAAATGGATGTCAAAACTGCATTCCTGAATGGATTTCTGGAAGAAGAGTTGTATATGATGCAACCAGAAGGTTTTGTCGATCCAAAGGGAGCTAACAAAGTGTGCAAGCTCCAGCGATCCATTTATGGACTGGTGCAAGCCTCTCGGAGTTGGAATAAACGCTTTGATAGTGTGATCAAAGCATTTGGTTTTATACAGACTTTTGGAGAAGCCTGTATTTACAAGAAAGTGAGTGGGAGCTCTGTAGCATTTCTGATATTATATGTGGATGACATATTACTGATCGGAAATAATATAGAATTTCTGGGTAGCATAAAGGGATACTTGAATAAGAGTTTTTCGATGAAAGACCTCGGTGAAGCTGCTTACATATTGGGCATTAAGATCTATAGAGATAGATCAAGACGCTTAATAGGACTTTCACAAAGCACATACCTTGACAAAGTTTTGAAGAAGTTCAAAATGGATCAGGCAAAGAAAGGGTTCTTGCCTGTGTTACAAGGTGTGAAGTTGAGTAAGACTCAATGCCCGACCACCGCAGAAGATAGAGAGAAAATGAAAGATGCTCCCTATGCTTCAGCCATAGGCTCTATCAGGTATGCAATGCTGTGTACCAGACCTGATGTGTGCCTTGCTGTAAGCTTAGCAGGCAGGTACCAAAGTAATCCAGGAGTGGATCACTGGACAGCGGTCAAGAACATCCTTAAGTACTTGAGAAGGACTAAGGATATGTTTCTCATTTATGGAGGTGACAAAGAGCTCGTAGTAAACGGTTACGTCGATGCAAGCTTTGACACTGATCCGGACGATTCTAAATCGCAAACCGGATACGTATTTACATTAAACGGTGGAGCTGTCAGTTGGTGCAGTTCTAAACAAAGCGTCGTGGCGGGATCTACATGTGAAGCTGAGTACATAGCTGCTTCGGAAGCAGCTAATGAAGGAGTCTGGATGAAGGAGTTCATATCCGATCTCGGTGTTGTACCTAGCGTATCGGGTCCAATGAAAATCTTTTGTGACAATACTGGTGCAATTGCCTTGGCAAAGGAATCCAGATTTCACAAAAGAACCAAACACATCAAAAGACGCTTCAACTCCATCCAGGATTTAGTCCAGGTGGGAGACACAGAGATATGCAAGATACATACGGATCTGAATGTTGCAGACCCGTTGACTAAGCCTCTTCCACGAGCAAAACATGATCAGCACCAAGACTCCATGGGTGTTAGAATCATTACTTTGTAATCTAGATTATTGACTCTAGTGCAAGTGGGAGACTGAAGGAAATATGCCCTAGAGGCAATAATAAAGTTATTATTTATTTCCTTACATATCATGATAAATGTTTATTATTCATGCTAGAATTGTATTAACTGGAAACATAATACATGTGTGAATACATAGACAAACAGAGTGTCACTAGTATGCCTCTACTTGACTAGCTCATTAATCAAAGATGGTTATGTTTCCTAACCATGAACAAAGAGTTGTTATTTGATTAACGAGATCACATCATTAGTTGAATGATCTGATTGACATGACCCATTCCATTAGCATAGCACCCGATCATTTAGTATGTTGCTATTGCTTTTATCCATGACTTATACATGTTCCTTTAACTATGAGATTATGCAACTCCCGTTTACCGTAGGAACACTTTGTGTGCTACCAAACGTCACAACGTAACTGGGTGATTATAAAGGTGCTCTACAGGTGTCTCCGAAAGTATTTGTTGGGTTGGCGTATTTCAAGATTAGGATTTGTCACTCCGAATGTCGGAGAGGTATCTCAGGGCCTTCTCGGTAATGCACATCACGTAAGCCTTGCAAGCATTGCAACCAATGAGTTAGTTGCGAGATGATGTATTACAGAACGAGTAAAGAGACTTGCCGGTAACGAGATTGAACTAGGTATTGGATACCGACGATCGAATCTCGGGCAAGTAACATACCGATGACAAAGGGAACAACGCATGTTGTTATGCGGTCTGACCGATAAAGATCTTCGTAGAATATGTAGGAGCCAATATGGGCATCCAGGTCCCGCTATTGGTTATTGACCAGAGATATGTGTCGGTCATGTCTACATTGTTCTCGAACCGTAGGGTCCGCACGCTTAACGTTACAATGACAGTTATTATGAGTTTATGCATTTTGATGTACCGAAGGTGGTTCGGAGTCCCGGATGTGATCACTGACATGACGAGGAGTCTCGAAATGGTCGAGACGTAAAGAATGATATATTGGAAGCCTATGTTTGGACATCGGATGTGTTCCAGGTGAAATCAGGATTTTACCGGAATACCGGGAGGGTTACCGGAACCCCCCGGGAGCATAATGGGCCAACATGGGCCTTGGTGGAGAGGTGAGAGGGCTGCCCTCATGGGCTGCGCACCTCCCCCCCTCCCCTAGTCCTATTAGGACTAGGAGAGGTGGCCGGCCCCCTCTCTCTCTCTCCCCCTTGGAGAATCCTAGTCCAACTAGGATTGGGGGGGGGGGAATCCTACTCCCGGAGGGAGTAGGACTCACCTGGCGCGCCAAGGTTTGGCCGGCCAGCCCCTCCCCCTTGGCTCCTTTATATACGGGGGCAGGGGGCACCCCATAGACACACAATTGATCATTGAGATCTTTCCTTAGCCGTGTGCGGTGCCCCCTGCCACCAAATTCCACCTCGGTCATATTGTCGCAGTGCTTAGGCGAAGCCCTGCGTCAGTAGTACATCAAGATCGTCACCACGCCGTCGTGCTGACGGAACTCTTCCCCGAAGCTTTGCTGGATCAGAGCCCGGGGAACGTCATCGAGCTGAACGTGTGCCAAGAACTCGGAGGTGCCGGAGTAACGGTGCTTGGATCGGTCGGATCGTGAAGACGTACGACTACATCAACCGCGTTGATATAACGCTTCCGCTTTCGGTCTACGAGGGTACGTAGACAACACTCTCCCCTCTCGTTGCTATGCATCACCATGATCTTGCGTGTGCGTAGGAATTTTTTTGAAATTACTACGTTCCCCAACAAGGAGCACGCCTGCTCCTGACGATGGAACCTCAGGAGGGATACTGGATCACAGAGCTCTGGAATTACCTGACACATAGGGCCCTGCCAGAGAAGGAGGAGGAAGCAGAACATGTGGCGCGGCAGGCCACGGCATACTGCATCAGGGATGGGAAACTTTACCGGAAGCGACCCAACGACGTATCCCTGCGCTGCATCTCCAGGGAGCAAGGAAAGGAACTACTGGGGGACATACACGGCGGAGACTGCGGGCACCACACATCGTCATGGACCCTTGTCGGGAAAGCACTCCGCAGTGGGTTCTATTGGCCCACTGCGCTCAACGACGCGATCGAATTGGTAAAGTCTTGTGAGGCCTGCCAGTTCCATTCCAAGCAGATCCATCAACCAGCGGGGGGCCTGTAGACTATACCCCCTCGTGGCCATTCGCAGTTTGGGGGTTGGATATTCTAGGCCCGTTCCCTCGGGCACTAGGGGGCTACCATTACCTCTACGTCGCCATCGACAAGTTCACTAAGTGGGCAGAGGTGGAAGCTGTCCGTACCATCCCCCCGGGCTCCGCGGTCAAGTTCATCAAGGGTATCGTGAGCCGATTCGGGGTGCCGAACCGCATCATCACAGACAACGGTTCGCAGTTCACCAGTAATCTCTTCAAAACATACTGTGCTAACCTTGGAACGCAGATATGCTACGCTTCGGTGGCACAACCGCGAAGCAATGGGCAGGCCGAACGAGCCAACGCGGAGGTCTTGAGAGGCCTCAAGACCAGAACGTTCAAGAAGAAGCTGGAGGCCTGCGGCAGGGGTTGGTACGACGAGCTCCAATCCGTGCTGTGGTCCATCCGCACAACCGCGACCAAACCAACCGAGGAAACCCCGTTCTTCCTGGTCTATGGAGCTGAAGCAGTCCTTCCTCACGAGGTCAGGCGTCGCTCCGCGCGGGTCCTGGCGTTCGACGAGGCGTAGCAGGACGCCACGCGGGGGATGGACCTCGTGCTGGGGGAGGAACACCGCCGGGAAGCCGCGCTGCGAGCGGCAAGGTACCAGCAGGCGCTACGACGATATCACTGCCGCCACATCCGCCCCAGGACCCTCGAGGTAGGATACCTCGTACTCAGACGGGTCCTCTCCAGGGAGGGGCTGCACAAGCTCTCTCCCATGTGGGAGGGTCCGTTCAAGGTTGTTCATGTTTCCAGGCGAGGCTCCGTGCGCTTGGAGACTCAAGATGGGAAGCCGATCCAGAACGCGTGGAACATCCAGCACCTCCGGAGGTTCTACCCCTGAAAGGCCCTGAGCCTGTGAAGAAGGCAAACGCCTGTGAAGATCGTCTCTTTTTGGAAAAGGCCCTGAGCCTGTGAAGAAGGCGAACACCTATGAAGATCGTCTCTTTTTTGGAAAAGGCCCTGAGCCCGTGAAGAAGGCGAACGCCTGTGAACATCGTCTCTTTTCGGAAAAGGCCCAGAGCCTGTGAAGAAGGCGAATGCGTGTGAAGCTTATTACCTCTAAGGAAAAAAGGCCCGGAGCCTGTGAAGAAGGCCAATGCCTGTGAAGCTCGCCGCCCCGTGACACTCTCACGTAATAATGAGTGGGGCTATACACGCCCCGGAGTCTCAGGAGCGCCGGCCTCAGGCCCTGGGGCTCCCTCCCACGCCCAGTGGCAGCACTTAGCTCCACGCTGGTGAGAAGACGTCGAAGACTAGACTAGGTGCCAGACGCGGCTTTTTCATTTGCTTTCCGCATTTGACGTGTTTTACTTGCATCTTAAGTCTTATCGAAACTATCGCCTTTGTTGATTTGTGGTTTGTCGATTTTCGCTCCTCGTTTTGATTTTTTCTCATGAAAGGCCTCGCGAGGGATGGGACTCGAATGTCCTCGCGAGCGTTTCTGCTCTAGCCGCTTAAAGGTTTCGCGGCCCGGGCTCTCTACAGGAGCACCCCTCTAGTCCGTGCCCCTCGGGCACCGCGACACGCACATAGGGCCTGGGTCGGTCGCCCCCCGGCTGGGGCCGCAAACTACCTACGCGAGGGCAAATAATTAAGAAGCGCAACAACAAAGTCAAGGGAGCAAAAGCAAAAGGAAAGGGCGAGCCCGACACAATCCGCCTCACATCGGCCTGCAGAGGCGACGCCGGATGCTTCCGAAGCTCAGGCGGACTCCCTCTCGCGCTTCACCGGGGCGCGACGACGGGCGGAAGAACAACCACCCCCCAAGCAAGCGCGACGGCGCGGGGGCTGGCTGCGGCCACCGCTGGAAGAGCCACCCCAAGAAGAGTTGGTGGGGCTTGGGGAGCCTCGGGCGCCGCCATCGGAGTGGGCGCTGTCTCCTCCATCGTCGTCGGAGCGAGGCCCCTGGCCACGGTCGTCGCCCTTGGGGCAGCATCCTGCGCGGCGACCATCTTCCCCAAACACCCTCACGTAGAGGGTGTCGTCACTGTCGAACTTGAAGTGCAGGGTGCACCGCTGGCCCAGGCCGCGCGCGCGGGCAAAAGTTTGCCAGCCGCGGGTTAGGGCCCCATTCCCAGAAGGGGAGACCTCGAGCGAGACCCAGGAGGCCCTACTGCAGCAACCGTCAGCCTGGAGCCAGAAGCCGCACCGGGCGCTGGCCGGCAGCTCGCTGATGAAGAAGCAAGGGAGATGGAGCCAGGTGTTGGTCGGGTCCGCCGACCACATGACGAACTCCGGCAGCACCTCCGCTGAGCGAATGCACGGCCTGGGGGGCCGCGCGACCACAGCCTGCCTCCCCACGGCAGCCGAGCGCTCACCACCACGCGGAGAACCACCCCTATGCCCACGGGGAGCCGCAGCGGGGGCTGCGGGATGCTTGCGGGGACGACCCCGGCCGCGCTTGGCCGGAGGGGAGTCGGGCCCTGCCCGACTAGCCTTCCCCTTCTCCGCGGCTGAGAACCTCTTCGGAGCCATGCGAGCGGCAGCGGTGAAGGAGAGGAAGAGGAAGAGAAGCGGGAAGGGGTGGACTGGCGGGGCTTGTGCGGCCTCGCACTTATAGCCGGAAGAGGCCAGCCGTCGAGCACCACGATCGCAGGTAATAATGACCCGTATCTACGCATGTAGGGACTAGTCAAGTCACGCAGTTGCCAAGGCGTCGTGGGGAAGCGGAGACGCCCACGTCCTGTCAAACTGCCACGCGGCGCCCAAGGCCGCAGGCTGTTAGGGCCCGCGGCGCTTTGCCCTTGCCCTTTCGCCTCTTGGCACGGCCAAGTCCTTGCGCGCCTTGGGCCCGAGGGCTATTGTCGGCGTTCTGGGAACGGGGGTCCCCAGACTTGCCTGCCTGTGGCCTGCGGTGTGGCTCGAATGGGGGCCCAACGTGGCCCATCTTCATCAACACAAAGCTCAAGACCCTCGCGAGGGGCCAAGCCTCGCGAGGCGGACGACACGGTGCTTCCCCAAGCACGGCCTCCTCAGGCTAGCTCGCGAGGAGGCGGAGAGATCAAGGCGGGTACCTCACGAGGTGCCCATGACGCAAGCCATGACGACCAAGGATGCCAGGCGGGCGCCAGCCCGTGCAGCGTCTCCCTTTCCTCTTTGGTGCAAAGGGGGCAAGCGCAGGCGAGAGGATCAAGCAAAGGCACCCATTTTGGTGCAAAGAGACCAAGACCAGTCCAACGGTGGGAAGGAGGTCACCATGGAGCCCAGAACGGCGTCACCACAGGGCCTTTGGCAGGCGAAGACCAACTTTAGTCAGGATAAGTGTACCAGATGTTCCCCTTTGAATTGGCCAAATGTTGGCGCCCTTCCCGCTCAATATTTGGGAAGAGGCCCAGGGCCTTTGCCTATAAATAGGACTAGCCACCCCCAGGGTAGAGGCATCGAATCCAGAGGCTGATCTGATCAAGTACCGAGAAACCAGTAGAGCAAGGAGAGAGAAAGAGAAGGGCGATCGAACTCCCCTTAACAGTTCATCCCCTAGCCTATAACTGACCCTCGCGAGGTCATTCTTCCTTGTACTGTTCTTCCTCATCAGCCCAAGAGGAAATCCACCCACCACAAACTAGAGTAGGATATTACACCACAACAGTGGCCCGAACTAGTATAAACCCTGTGTCTCTTGTGTTGTTCTTCTCGCAGTAGTTAGATCCTTACGAGACGGCCAGGTAGAGGGCACGATCTCCGCGCGCACCCCAGAGTTCGAACCTTAAGGGTCTGCCGGAACCCGCGATCCGACAGAATTGTTCCGGGTGAAATCGGCATTTTACCGGAGTACCGAGGGGTTACCGGAACTCCCCGGGGGGCTAATGGGCCTTCATGGGCCATAAGGGAGAAGAGAGGGACGGCCAGGGCAGGCCGCGCGCCCCCTCCCCCTAGTCCGAATAGGACAAGGAAGGGGGGGGGGCGGCGCCCCCCTTTCCTCTTCTCCCTCCCCCTTTCCTTCTCCAACAATTCAAGAGAGGGGGGAGTCCTACTCCCGGTGGGAGTAGGACTCCTCCAGGCGCACCCCATGGGGGCTGGCCGCACCTCCCCCTCCCTCCTTTATATACGGGGGCAGGGGGCACCCTCGAACACATAAGTTGATCTTCGTGATCGTTCCTTAGCCGTGAGCGGTGCCCCCCTCCACCATATTCCACCTCGGTCATATCGTTGCAGTGCTTAGGCGAAGCCCGGCGTCAGTAGAACATCATCATCGTCATCACGCCGTCATGCTGACGGAACTCATCCCCAAAGCTTTGCTGGATCGGAGCCCGGGGAGCGTCATCGAGCTGGACGTGCGCTAAGAACTCGGAGGTGCCGAAGTAACGGTGCTTGGATCGGTCGGACCGGGAAGACGTACGACTACTTCCTCTATGTTGCGTCAACGCTTCCGCTTCGGTCTACGAGGGTACGCAGACAACACTCTCCCCTCTCGTTGCTATGCATCACCATGATCTTGCGTGTGCGTAGGAATTTTTTTGAAATTACTACGTTCCCCTACAGTGGTATCAGAGCCAGGTTTTTATGGTTTGATGTTATATGCACGAGTAGAACACAAGTGAGTTGTGGGCGATATAAGTCATACTGCCTACCAGCATGTCATACTTTGGTTCGGCGGTATTGTTGGATGAAGCGGCCCGGACCGACATTACGCGTACGCTTACGCGAGACTGGTTCTACCGCCGTGCTTTGCACACAGGTGGCTGGCGGGTGTCAGTTTCTCCAACTTTAGTTGAACCGAGTGTGGCTACGCCCGGTCCTTGCGAAGGTTAAAACGGCATCAACTTGACAAACTATCGTTGTGGTTTTGATGCGTAGGTGAGATTGGTTCTTGCTTAAGCCCGTAGCAGCCATGTAAAACTTGCAACAAACAAAGTAGAGGACGTCTAACTTGTTTTTGCAGGGCATGTTGTGATGTGATATGGTCAAGGCATGATGCTAAATTTTATTGTATGAGATGATTATGTTTTGTAACTGAGTTATCGGCAACTGGCAGGAGCCATATGGTTGTCGCTTTATTGTATGCAATGCAATCGCCCTGTAATGCTTTACTTTATCACTAAGCGGTAGCGATAGTCGTTGAAGCATAAGATTGGCGAGACGACAACGATGCTACGATGGAGATCAAGGTGTCGCGCCGGTGAAGATGGTGATCATGACGGTGCTTTGGAGATGGAGATCACAAGCACAAGATGATGATGGCCATATCATATCACTTATATTGATTGCATGTGATGTTTATCTTTTTTATGCATCTTATCTTGCTTTGATTGACGGTAGCATTATAAGATGATCTCTCACTAAATTATCAAGAAGTGTTCTCCCTGAGTATGCACCGTTGCCAAAGTTCGTCGTGCCCAGACACCACATGATGATCGGGTGTGATAAGCTCTACGTCCATCTACAACGGGTGCAAGCCAGTTTTGCACACGCAGAATACTCGGGTTATACTTGACGAGCCTAGCATATGCAGATATGGCCTCGGAACACGGAGACCAAAAGGTCGAGCGTGAATCATATAGTAGATATGATTTAACATAATGATGTTCACCATTGAAGACTAATCCATTTCACGTGATGATCGGTTATGGTTTAGTTGATTTGGATCACGTGATCACTTAGAAGATTAGAGGGATGTCTATCTAAGTAGGAGTTCTTAAGTAATATGATTAATTGAACTTAAATTTATCATGAACTTAGTCCCTGATAGTATCTTGCTTGTTTATGTTAATTGTAGATAGATGACCCGTGTTGTTGTTCCGTTGAATTTTAATGCGTTCCTTGAGAAAGCAAAGTTGAAAGATGATGGTAGCAATTACACGGACTGGGTCCATAACTTGAGGATTATCCTCATTGCTGCACAGAAGAGTTACGTCCTGGAAGCACCGCTGGGTGCTAGGCCTGCTGCTGATGCAACTGACGACGTTAAGAACGTCTGGCAGAGCAAAGCTGATGACTACTCGATAGCTCAATGTGCCATGCTTTACGGCTTAGAACCGGGACTTCAACGATGTTTTGAACGTCATGGGGCATATGAGATGTTCCAAGAGTTGAAGTTAATATTACAATAGAATGCCCGGATTGAGAGATATGATGTCTCCAATAAGTTCTATAGCTGCAAGATGGAGGAGAATAGTTCTGTCAGTGAGCATATACTCAAAATGTCTGGGTATTGTAATCACTTGATTCAACTGGGAGTTAATCTTCCGGATGATTGCGTCATTGACAGAATTCTCCAATCACTAACACCAAGATACAAAGGCTTCGTGATGAACTATAATATGCAAGGGATGGATAAGACGATTCCCGAGCTCTTCGCAATGCTAAAGGCTGCGGAGGTAGAAATCAAGAAGGATCATCAAGTGTTGATGGTCAACAAGACCACTAGTTTCAAGAAAAAGGGCAAAGGGAAAAAGAAGGGGAACTTCAAGAAGAACAGCAAGCAAGTTGCTGCTCAAGAGAAGAAACCCAAGTCTGGACCTAAGCCTGAAACTGAGTGCTTCTACTGCAAGCAGACTGGTCACTGGAAGCGGAACTGCCCCAAGTATTTGGTGGATAAGAAGGATGGCAAGGTGAACAAAGGTATATGTGATATACATGTTATTGATGTGTACCTTACTAGAGCTCACAGTAGCACCTGGGTATTTGATACTGGTTCTGTTGCTAATATTTGCAACTCGAAACAGGGACTACGGATTAAGCGAACACTAGCAAAGGACGAGGTGACGATGCGCGTGGGAAATGGTTCCAAAGTCGATGTGATCGGGGTCGGCACGCTACCTCTACATCTACCTTCGGGATTAGTATTAGACCTAAATAATTGTTATTTGGTGCCAGCGTTGAGCATGAACATTATATCTGGATCTTTTTTGATGCGAGACGGTTATTCATTTAAATCAGAGAATAATGGTTATATGAGTAATATCTTTTATGGTCATGCACCCTTGAAGAGTGGTCTATTTTTGATGAATCTCGATAGTAGTGATACACATATTCATAATGTTGAAGCCAAAAGATGCAGAGTTGATAATGACAGTGCAACTTATTTGTGGCACTGCCGTTTAGGTCATATCGGTGTAAAGCGCATGAAGAAACTCCATACTGATGGACTTTTGGAACCACTTGATTATGAATCACTTGATACTTGCGAACCGTGCCTCATGGGCAAGATGACTAAAACACCGTTCTCCGGTACCATGGAGAGAGCAACAGATTTGTTGGAAATCATACATACAGATGTATGTGGTCCGATGAATATTGAAGCTCATGGCAGATATCGTTATTTTCTCACATTCACAGATGATTTAAGCAGATATGGGTATATCTACTTAATGAAACATAAGTCTGAAACATTTGAAAAGTTCAAAGAATTTCAGAGTGAAGTTGAAAATCATCGTAAAAAGAAAATAAAGTTTCTACGCTCTGATCATGGAGGAGAATATTTGAGTTACGAGTTTGGTCTACTTTTGAAACAATGTGGAATAGTTTCGCAACTCACGCCACCCGGAACACCACAACGTAATGGTGTGTCCGAACGTCGTAATCGTACTTTACTTGATATGGTGCGATCTATGATGTCTCTTACAGATTTACCGCTATCGTTTTGGGGTTATGCTTTAGAGACGGCCGCATTCACGTTAAATAGAGCACCATCAAAATCCGTTGAGACGACGCCTTATGAACTATGGTTTGGCAAGAAACCAAAGTTGTCGTTTCTTAAAGTTTGGGGCTGCGATGCTTATGTGAAAAAGCTTCAACCTGATAAGCTCGAACCCAAATCGGAGAAATGTGTCTTCATAGGATACCCAAAGGAAACTGTTGGGTACACCTTCTATCACAGATCCGAAGGCAAGACATTCGTTGCTAAAAATGGATCCTTTCTAGAGAAGGAGTTTCTCTCGAAAGAAGTGAGTGGGAGAAAAGTAGAACTTGATGATGTAACTATACCTGCTCCCTTATTGGGAAATAGCACATCATAGGAACCAGTTTCTGTGACGTCTAAACCAATTAGTTAGGAAGTTAATGATGATGATCATGCAACTTCAGATCAAGTTACTACAGAACCTTGTAGATCAACCAGAGTAAGATCCACACCAGAGTGGTACAGCAATCCTGTTCTGGAAATCATGCTACTAGATCATGGTGAACCTACGAGCTATGAAGAAGCGATGGTGAGCCCAGATTCCGCGAAATGGCTTGCAGCCATGAAATCTGAGATGGGATCCATGTATGAGAACAAAGTATGGACTTTGGTTGACTTGCCTGATGGTCGGCAAGCAATTGAGAATAAATGGATCTTCAAGAAGAAGACTGACGCTGACGGTAATGTTACTGTCTACAAAGCTCGACTTGTCGCAAAAGGTTTTCGACAAGTTCAAGGGATTGACTACGATGAGACCTTCTCACCCGTAGCGATGCTTAAGTCTGTCCGAATCATGTTAGCAATTGCCGCATTTTATGATTATGAAATTTGGCAGATGGATGTAAAAACTGCATTCCTGAATGGATTTCTGGAAGAAGAGTTGTATATGATGCAACCAGAAGGTTTTATCAATCCAAAGGGAGCTAACAAAGTGTGCAAGCTCCAGCGATCCATTTATTGACTGGTGCAAGCCTCTCGGAGTTGGAACAAACGCTTTGATAGTGTGATCAAAGCATTTGGGTTTGTACAGACTTTTGGAGAAGCCTGTATTTACAAGAAAGTGAGTGGGAGCTCTGTAGCATTTCTGATATTATATGTGGATGACATATTACTAATCGGAAATGATATAGAATTTCTGGATAGCATAAAGGGATACTTGAATAAGAATTTTTCAATGAAAGACCTCGGTGAAGCTGCTTACATATTGGGCATCAAGATCTATAGAGATAGATCAAGACGCTTAATTGGACTTTCACAAAGCACATACCTTGACAAAGTTTTGAAGAAGTTCAAAATGGATCAAGCAAAGGATTCTTGCCTGTACTACAAGGTGTGAAGTTGAGTAAGACTCAATGCCCGACCACTGCAGAAGATAGAGAGAAAATGAAAGATGTTCCCTATGCTTCAGCCATAGGCTCTATCATGTATGCAATGCTGTGTACCAGACCTGATGTGTGCCTTGCTATAAGTTTAGCAGGGAGGTACCAAAGTAATCCAGGAGTGGATCACTGGACAGTGGTCAAGAACATCCTGAAGTACCTAAAAAGGACTAAGGATATGTTTCTCGTATATGGAGGTGACAAAGAGCTCATCGTAAATGGTTACGGTGATGCAAGCTTTGACACTGATCCGGACGATTCTAAATCGCAAACCGGATACGTGTTTACATTAAACGGTGGAGCTGTCAGTTGGTGCAGTTCTAAACAAAGCGTCGTGGCGGGATCTACATGTGAAGCGGAGTACATAGCTGCTTCGGAAGCGGCAAATGAAGGAGTCTGGATGAAGGAGTTCATATCCGATCCAGGTGTCATACCTAGTGCATCGGGTCCAATGAAAATCTTTTGTGACAATACTGGTGCAATTGCCTTGGCAAAGGAATCCAGATTTCACAAGAGAACCAAGCACATCAAGAGACGCTTCAATTCCATCCGGGATCTAGTCCAGGTGGGAGACATAGAGATTTGCAAGATACATACGGATCTGAATGTAGCAGACCCGTTGACTAAGCCTCTTCCACGAGCAAAACATGATCAGCACCAAAACTCCATGAGTGTTAGAATCATTACTGTGTAATCTAGATTATTGACTCTAGTGCAAGTGGGAGACTGAAGGAAATATGCCCTAGAGGCAATAATAAAGTTATTATTTATTTCCTCATATATCATGATAAATGTTTATTATTCATGCTAGAATTGTATTAGCCGGAAACATAATACATGTGTGAATATATAAACAAACAGAGTGTCACTAGTATGCCTCTACTTGACTAGCTCGTTAATCAAAGATGGTTATGTTTCCTAACCATGAACAAAGAGTTGTTATTTGATTAACGAGGTCACATCATTAGTTGAATGATCTGATTGACATGACCCATTCCATTAGCTTAGCACCTGATCGTTTAGTATGTTGCGATTGCTTTCTTCATGACTTATACATGTTCCCATGACTATGAGATTATGCAACTCCCGTTTACCGGAGGAACACTTTGTGTGCTACCAAACGTCACAACGTAACTGGGTGATTATAAAGGTGCTCTACAGGTGTCTCCAAAGGTACTTGTTGGGTTGGCGTATTTCGAGATTAGGATTTGTCACTCCGATAGTCGGAGAGGTATCTCTGGGCCCTCTCGGTAATGCACATCACATAAGCCTTGCAAGCATTACAACTAATATGTTAGTTGTGAGATGATGTATTACGGAACGAGTAAAGAGACTTGCCGGCAACGAGATTGAAGTAGGTATTGGATACCGACGATCGAATCTCGGGCAAGTAAACATACCGATGACAAAGAGAACAACGTATGTTGTTATGCGGTCTGACCGATAAAGATCTTCATAGAATATGTAGGAGCCAATATGGGCATCCAGGTCCCGCTATTGGTTATTGACCAGAGACGTGTCTCGGTCATGTCTACATTGTTCTCGAACCGTAGGGTCCGCACGCTTAACGTTACGATGACAGTTATTATGAGTTTTATACATTTTGATGTACCGAAGGTAGTTCGGAGTCCCGGATATGATCACGGACATGACGAGGAGTCTCGAAATGGTCGAGACATAAAGATCGATATATTGGAAGCCTATATTTGGACATCGGAATCGTTCCGGGTGAAATCGGCATTTTACCGGAGTACCGAGGGGTTACCGGAACCCCCCGGGGGGTTAATGGGCCTTCATGGGCCATAAGGGAGAAGAGAGGGGCCGGCCAGGGCAGGCCGCGCGCCCCCTCCCCCCTAGTCCGAATAGGACAAGGAAGGGGGGGCGGCGCCCCCCTTTCCTCTTCTCCCCCCCTTTCCTTCTCCAACAAGGCGAGAGAGGGGGGAGTCCTACTCCCGGTCAGAGTAGGACTCCTCCAGGCGCACCCCATGGGGGCCGGCCGCACCTCCCCCTCCCTCCTTTATATACGGGGGCAGGGGGGCACCCTAGAACACATAAGTTGATCTTCGTGATCGTTCCTTAGCCGTGTGCGGTGCCCCCCTCCACCATATTCCACCTCGGTCATATCGTTGCAGTGCTTAGGCGAAGCCCTGCATCGGTAGAACATGATCATCGTCATCACGCCGTCGTGCTGACGGAACTCATCCCCAAAGCTTTGCTGGATCGGAGCCCGGGGAGCGTCATCGAGCTGGACGTGTGCTAAGAACTCGGAGGTGCCGGAGTAACGGTGCTTGGATCGGTCGGACCGGGAAGACGTACGACTACTTCCTCTATGTTGCGTCAACGCTTCCGCTTTGGTCTACGAGGGTACGTAGACAACACTCTCCCCTCTCGTTGCTATGCATCTCCATGATCTTGCGTGTGCGTAGGATTTTTTTTGAAATTACTACGTTCCCCAACAATTTCAGCCAGGCGTCCACCATGCAGGGCATGGTATGCTTGCTCAGGTAGCATGACAGGATGCAAAGTCTTTGAACGGAGCCCTGGTGGGAGGAGATGATGGCTCTGGGGATTTCAAAATCATTGAAGAGAGATAGCTGATGACAATCGAGATTAAGGGGCACGACACGCCATAGAGGGCGCCACTGAATTGAGAGGACTTGGGTGTGGCAGTAATTCTTGGTGGGGAGAAGCAAGATGATCTCCCGAAGGACGTCGTCCGAGAGATCGCTGATGCGGTCCACCCGAGATTCTACGTGTTCCTGGGATCCGGTGGGGGCGGGCTCACCGTTTCTCCCTGCGCTGCCGGGTGCGGGATCTACAACAGGCGTCGCCGCTGGCGGGAGCCTCATCTTCTTGGCGCTGGGTCAGCCGACTCCATTTTCCTCGAGGGCGTCACATCGCGCTCACGGATTTGAGCAGAGTAATGAATGACGAGCCTAGTTGTAGTGCTTGTGAAGAAGAAGGGGAGCTGGGGTTTTTCGATAGTAGCGAGGAACAAGGGGGGCTGGGGTTTTCTGTAGGAGTGAGGCGAGGAATTTGGGGGTACGAGTGGAGTGAGCTGATGTGAGGTGGGTGGGAGTGAGGAGGAAGAAGAGCACCCAGGTTTTTTTGGGGGGCGGTGTGCTGGGTGTGGGTAGCGCCTCTCATTAAGTAAATATATGGGTTTTTGAATTGATTTTATTATTTACTAGGGTGGATGGGCTGTTTTGTCTTGGGCCCAGAGAAACAATTACTACCAGTACAATGGAGACACTCTACAACTACCCAGAAAAACAATTACTACTGGTACAGTGGATACACTACCGCTTCTGGCTCCTCCGATGTCATCGAAACGTCTCCCTCTACTGAATGTCATTTTACTTTTGTTCACCGACATGCGGGCGATGCAGCACGCAGGCCCAAATGCCATCCATCAAATTAGAAGGCAGTATGTAGGTGGAGAGTCACCCCGGTCATAGCGCAGTAGTAACGAGCCGTTGTATAAAAAAACCCCACCTCCCCGCAGTCTAAGTTTGACGGACGAAGAAACCATCATTTTACTCTTCGCTGAACCCCCTTCTCCCTCACCGTCTTCAAGAAAGCCAACACTCGCATCTGCCACTGTTCTTCTCTCCCAACGAAGGGAAGGTAAGCGGATCCGTGATGTTGGTATATTTTCGGCCAGAGAAAAAAAGAACTTTTGCAAAGCAGTAACAGATCCTCACTCTCTTTTTTTGTTTCATTGTCATTGCGATTGTGTTTTTCTTTTAGTGATCTCCTAGTATTCGTTAGTTTCATGATGGACCAAGGAGAACCAGTCAAAGATCAGCCAATATTGGAGCAGACGCGGGAGGCTGATCCCCACGAGACAGAGAGCTCCAAGAAGATGGAGGCAGCCACCAAGCCGACCCCAGATACGCTCACGGCCACTACTGAGATGGTCAACGCCCTATTTGAGGTTACAGCCCCCGTGGCCCTGCAGGAGCAGTTTTCCCCCTTCGAGGATGTGTCCCCCCCACTGAGCTGCCCAAGGTGATTTTCTTCTTTGCCGATCTCGATTGTGATTTTACATCTAAGTTTGTGGTGATGAATAATGCAAAATTTTATTAGCTTCGATGCCATTCTATACATAGTGGTTTAAATAACTTGTGTTTCTTATACATGAAAGTAATTCAGAATTTGTTTCTGTTTCAATTAGTGCACTGATGCAGACAAGGATTGTGTGGTTGTACATGTCACTCTCTATGAGGCGGATGACCTGAATATACGCACTGGGAAAACAGAGTTCTTAGGCTGTTGGATCCTAGAAGCAATTTGCGCTTATACCGATGTCGAGTTGTATTCCAGGCTCACTCTTGTCAGGCGTGTTATCCAGGGTGTACTGAAGCACAAGAAGTTCAAAGCTACTCCTTCGTTTGTGAGGCATACTGTTCTTGTCAAGCTTACGCAGGAAGATGACGTGGCATGCCTCCACAAACAAGTTTATGAGTGGCAAGGCCACAAGGTTATCTTCATGAAGGTTTAGAGGATTGAGCTGCTGCCGAACGTCCTGGATGATGTTCATGGCAAGGTCCGTCTTGTGTCCAACCCAAATTAGATCGAGGCATGAAATAGTTGCCCCAGCTAGTGTTTAATATTAGTTTGGATTGTGTCTAATTATCCGAACCTTGCCTATTATCGAGCCCTCTGGGATAGTACTCTGTTTGAATCCGTTTATGGGAACTACTGCTACTTTTGTGTGCCCATGAATCATGTGAGAACCATCGTAATTGTTGCCGAAACAGATGCTCCCTCACTAGTTTTTTCATGAATATGGCATGGTAAGACATATGTTGTCACGGTTTAACATACGAGCAGTGTGTGTTTGATGAAATAGAGTACTCGTTCGAGAACTATGCGCTGATGTATACATAAGTAATTGTAAACATTGTTCGTGCTACCCCACTTGTAAGCAGTTGTGCAAAACACGGCACATTGGCTCAGCTCACTTCAACACTAGGCTATTGACCAGCTAACAATCAATAATCAGCTGTCTGACATATAAGCAACTACGTATCTTGTTACAGTGGTTCATGTAGTTAAATGAGGCCACAATGTAAATTCCAAATGTTCACACGCTAGTCCAGCGTTCATGTGGAACACTCACATTAAACTCGGCTAAATAAAAAAGTTGAAAAGCATAAGTAAGCAATTTTATACATCTCAATGATTCATAGAACATAACAAACATATACTAGTTCACAACAAAAGACAAAGTTGTGAGAAATTTTACAAATCAGGAAAAATCAAGCAAGGCTTCTCTGAGCAAAGGGCCTCCCTAGGCAGGCTTTAATTTCCTGGAGTTCACTCTAGTTTTATTTGGAGTTCACTCTGGAATGCTGAACCGAACCATGTAGTGTACTGACCATCTGAAATTCTTGTGCATTCCCCTAAATTTAAGCACCACTATTTGCAGAAATAAGCAGACCACAATGCCCCTTGTCCGCGCACCTGTCCCAAAAACCTCTGTGCAGCCGTGCCAGCTAGTCCTCGGTCCGTGGATGAACTGGTAGAAACTGCATTTCAGACTAGGATGTAGTTGTTTTCGCTCGTCCTTGCACTACAATCAGGAAGTAAAACGTACGAATCAGCTTCTTTTAGATTGCGTTGGTCATTCTACCTAGTTACTACCAATGTAGGAATACCTGGAAGACGGGTGGTTAGAGGACGGCAGCTAGGAATAGCCATCTCATTTTGTGTCGTTGTACTAAAACTGAGGTGTGTACTTTTGATTGCGCAGATAGAAACGATATGGAGACACACATCCCTGTTTGCGCAAATACGAAATACGGTTATTTAAACAGTGACAGTTATTTGCAGTGGCATCTGATTAACAACAGCAACTATTGTGTTATAACTGGCACTACATTGACAGTATGAAAGTGCCCTTAGGTAAGTAGCATCACATCACATCAACACTACCACTAGATTAACATGCAGAACAATAGCATTAGTATTACTGTCATGAGAGTAGCACATGGTTAGTAAATGTGCAATCAAATTTGTGCAGTTCCACTGGGATGAAGCATTGTTAGCGGTGTGAGATTTAAGTGTAACTGCAAAAACACAATTCATGGGAAATAAAGCAAGACCGAAGAACTTCATAAAATGGTGGTGGTATTACTTCAATTTATCGACGGCACTAGACCATTACTTATAGTGACATTATGTGGCATTGCTTAATTCTTCATGTGATTTTACATTAACGGTAGCGATATGGGCGTAGGGACAGTAGGGGCATAAAGTGGTGAGGCAGATTTGGTTGCCGAGAGCGGCAAACACTCAAGCAACATGTCTGCATTTGTCCCATTTTTTATCTCCTCGGCGACATTTTCCTATGTGAGCACATGAAATCTGGATCTGCTCATTCTCATTTGTGTTGTCCCCCAACACCCCTCACTTTCTTTCCTTTTTCCACTAAGAGACAGGTCCACTTCCCCCCACCCTTCTCCATCCACCATGCTTTCTTCACCTTTTCAACCAAGAGACCGGTTGGGTAGCCAGTACCTACTACTTTCCCCCGTTTCCTCTTAGAACCAAGTCCTAGATTCATGCTACCGCTTTCCCACTTTCTTCCCTATTTGAACCAACTCTTAGATTCGACTGTATGAACTAGCTTTACCTCTAATAATAGTAAAAGTCTAGGTGGCTTTGGAACAGCCGACGGAAGTAGAAAAAGATCCACACACAGCCACATGGGGAGCTGGGGCAGTAGAGCAAGGCAGGTTTTGAAGGAATATATACCCGAGGGTCGTCGGCATGTGGCAAAGATGGCGTCGAGAGGCCGCATCTTGGCCACAATACCGCAGGGAGGAAGAAGGGGTCGGAGGCCCTCCCGAGCCGGCGCTCTCTCGGAGAGAATGGCACGGAAGCCGATCGGGACGCGCGGGCAGCCGTTGGTCTCCTCCCTCGCTGCCGACGACAGCGTGAACGATGCACCTACACCCCTGACCCGGCCGAGGTGGTCCGACCGGATTTGTGACCAGTCATGAGCAGAGAGAGTGTGTCCACCTATGTCTTGCTTAGATCTAGAGAGCATGAGAGATTGAAAGAGAGGAACCCTAGTAAAGCAAGCTCTAAGGCTCCTGCTTATATATATAGTGGAGTGATTTTGTTGTACTAGCTTCAAAAAACTGCGCTCCTACGTGTACCCGCGAGTGGGTGTGAGAGAACTAGTGAGTGCATGCACCGCTTCTCTTCGTGAGAGTACAATATACTATGCCCAAAGAATGTTCGCCACAAGAGTAAGAGTATAAGTGTGTGACGTGTGAGTTAAAATAAAAGGTGCGCGACGTCTTTTGTTTTTTAGAAGTTCTGAGGGTAGGGTGTGAAGAGCACATATGTGTGTGATGTCTACCTGCAGATAGACGGTGGGTGCGAGAGCACTCGGGAGAGTCGTGACTGATGAGGGTGCGTGTGTGCGTGAGAGAGGGGGGACATGTATGAATGCAATGCACGTATCTGACAAACGTTCGCCACAAGCCCTTTCCTGACGAACGCCATAAAACTGTTAGATCGGCATCCGACAGTGTAAGTTTTGCCTTGTCATTTAACAAAACAGCCACTCCTCTGACACACAAATTTTCCATGTGAGTGTTAGCAACTGCCGTATGCTCTTCCCTCCGTTCCAAAATGCAATGCATATAGCTTTGTTGAAAATTCAAACCTTGCAAAATTTACCAAGTTTTCATGTACCAAAATGCATTTATAGAATACCCAGTATATATCATTTCATCCATCTTCGAGAGGTAACTATAAAGATGGGGGAGGAGTCTACAAAGAAAGACCGTGGTATCACCTGCATCAATTTCAACCATCCTTTGGTGTGGAGGAATATCATAGGAACTCTATATGATACTCCCTTCGTCCCAAAATTCGTGTCTTAGATTTGTCTAGATATGGATGTACCTAATACCAAAACGTGACTTGATACATCCGTATTTAGACAAATCTAAGAAAAGAATTTTGGGACGGAGGGGTATGATTTTTATAGGATTTTTTCCTTTAGAGCCAATTGGTTCATAGAAATAGATTCATATACTCCACATTTCAAAGGAAATGAACATGATATCATTTTTATAGCTTTAGAGCAACTTGGTACATATGAATGGATTCCTATACTCCCATAATTTCAAAGGAAAATAAACATTAGCATATATTCAATAGAAAATTTCCTATGATGTGAACGAAATGACATCTCTTTTCTAATCCCTCATAGGAATTGAGATACATGTCATCTCTAGATTCAATAGAAAAGTTCCTTTGATGTGAACCAAATGACATCTCTTTTCCAATCCCTACTCATAGGAATTGAGATACATGTCATCTCTTTCCCTACAACTTCCATGTATACATCTTCTATTCCTAAATAGCTAGTTCAACCCACTAGTAGCTTTTTTCCTAGACATGCAACTATGGCACAAGAACACGTCATGCATGCAAGTCATAAATCACATTATTTTTGTACTCTACGCATGCATCATTGTCGGTGTCAAAACCGGCGGATCTCGGGTAGGGGGTCCCGAACTGTGCATCTAAGGCAGATGGTAACAAGAGGCAGGGGACACGATGTTTACCCAGGTTCGGGCCCTCTCTATGGAGGTAATACCCTACTTCCTACTTGATTGATCTTGATGATATGAGTAGTACAAGAGTTGATCTACCATGGGATCGTAGAGGCTAAACCCTAGAAGCTAGCCTATGGTATGACTGTTGTTGTCCTACAGACTAAACCCTCCGGTTTATATAGACACCGGAGGGGGCTAGGGTTATACAGAGTCGGTTACAATGGGAGGAGATCTACATATCCATATCGCCAAGCTTGCCTTCCACGCCAAGGAGAGTCCCATCCGGACACGAGACGAAGTCTTCAATCTTGTATCTTCATAGTCCAATAGTCCGGCCAAAGGATATAGTCCGGCTATCCGGATACCCCCTAAACCATGACTCCCACAATAGCCCCTAAACCAGGCTTCAATGACGATGAGTCCGGCGCGCAGATTGTCTTCGACATTGCAAGGCGGGTTCCTCCTCCGAATACTCTGTAGAAGATCTTGAACACAAGGATAGTGTCTGGCTCTGCAAAACAAGTTCCACATACCACCGCAGAGAGAATAATATTTCCACAAATTTAATCTGCTGACACACTTGGTACCACGACATCATACTCGAACCGTTTTTCTCAACCAGCCTTGGCGCACATCGCGAGGCGGTTTCCTTGGCACGTCTTGTCGAAGCAGAGATCGTGTCCCCTTATCACGGGATTCTCATCAATACGGACGTGGGTAACCCAATCATGCCCGTTGGTATGACTCCTCGATTATAGGCAAGTCCCAAATGGTCACGAGGAGGACGCTTGGTATTCACCCTCTTTATAAAGAGACCAAGGCCTATCCTTTTTTATTCCTTGAACTCAATCAAATCCCTCCCCCGCCTCGAGTTCCAACACCCAAAGCTCAGGCCAGGCGCTTCAGACCTTCAACCATGTCCGGATCCAACCTTCAAGGTCGGTGGATGCCCTCCTCTGTCACGGAGGAAGACGTCAAAAAGTTAAGAGAGGCCAGGTTTCTGACCGGCGAGATCGCGCACCGGCTGCCTGCTCGAGGGCAGGTCATTCCTATTTCCAAATCCGGTGAGAGTGTTGTGTTCATATCTCACTTCCTTCTTGGGCTAGGCCTCGCTCTGGATCCCTTCGTGAGGGGGCTCATGTTCTATTACGGGCTGGATTTCCATGATTTGGCTCTGGATCCTATTCTCCACATCTTGTCTTTTATCGTCGTGTGCAAAGCTTTCCTCCGCATCACCCCTCACTTCGGCCTATGGCTCAAGACCTTCCAAGTGGAGCCGAAGATGATCGAGGGGAGGCACGCGGAGTGCGGAGGTGCCGTAATAAGCAAAAGTGCCGATGCCCCATGGCCCGAGGGTTCTTTCCAGGAGGTGTCCATCTTATGGCAACAAGAGTGGTTTTATGTCACAGCTCCCAGGGGTACCAAATAGGTGGCTCCCCTGCCTTTCGCTCAGGCTCCCCTCCACGATTGACGTCATGGATCAACAAGGGGCTGGACTGGGGGCCAGTAAAGGATGTGCCCATGCTGCAGAGCCGCATCCGAGATCTCCTTGAAAGAGAGATTAGTCTGGTTACGGTAACACAAATGATGTTACTTCGTCGAATCCTGCCCTGCAAACGTCGTCCCCTCCGCCTGTGGGAGTTCAACCCGGAGGGACCGGGAGCTATTTAGCACTTCCTTGGCATGACGCTCGAGGAGATGTACAAATTGTACTTCGGACCACAAGTAATGTGTCCGGATACCACTGAGGACGCTGGTCTGAGCTGCAATCGTCCAGACAACCAAGTAAGTCACCCTGGGCCGAACATGTTGTATTTTTATTCATCACAACATTATTCTGAGAAGCCTCTCTTTGACCGGGACTGGATAGCAAATGCGAAGATGATCAGGTGTCCGGCCCCCCTCCCCGAGGTCTCACCGGACCCGGTACTAGCCAGGATGTTGGAGCTCGCGCCTTACCAAGCGCCCTTAGGGGAAGATAAAGGTGGGAAGAAAGAGGCTAACGCCTCCGTGAAGGAGGATAACCGGGGAGAAGAAGCCAAAGTTCCCTCTCCCCAAGGAAGGAAGAGGACCGCCTCTGAAGGCCCGGAGACAATAGTCTCCAAACGGGGGAAGAAATCTTCACCAGAGGGTCCTGCCCCAGGGGATACCCCGGCCGCACAATGCCCGCAAGGGGATCAGCCCTCCATCAAGCTGTAAGTAAAAAGGGGTTTAATAGTAAAAAAACATCCTACTTTACCTCTGAGGAAAATAACCGAAACATTTGTCTTGTAGTCCGGATTGTAGCCCTTCTCGGCAGAGTTCGTCTTCGGGGGATCTTCTTCCGGAGATGATGGAGAGCGAAACGCCTCCCCACGCCATCCCGCCTTACGAGCCGTGCGACCCCGAGGTGTCGTCTCGGAGGGCTTCTCTTGATCCGGCAAGGCCAGAGGGTAATTCTATGGTCACCCGAAGTCCTCAGTATCCGGCTCTTGAAGAGAGCAACCGGAAGAGTTCGGCTCCGCCTGTTATGCGGTTAGACCCACTGAAGGATCTGCTAGAGCAGGCGGCTATCTTAGAAGCGCATCGTGCGCTAATGGGCGCAGTGGTTGAGAGGATTTCATCCGCTAAATGCGGGTTGCATGAAGCCTTTATGAGTCTGCTGAGAGGTTTTGAGGTACGTGAAATAGTGTGTATTTTTGACAGTACCGCACATGTTTTAGATGTGCCCTATGCAGATAGTAGCCCCAGAGACTCTGGTTGCCGTTGGAAACGGCGGCAAACAGAGGATCATAGTCCCAGGTAACAATCCGGTCGTCTTCATATGTAGGTGGCGGGAGGTCCGGTGGCTAGCCGGACTGGTGAGGTTGCCGAGCTAAAGCAGCAACTTGACGCGGTAGATGCCGACATCGTGCTTGTCAACAAGCGACTTGACGAGGCGCAGGGTATGTAATTTCTCCAGTGATCAACATATAGTAAGAGGAGCGTGATGCCAGTATCTTTAACATGTTGTGACTGCAGATGGAGCTGCGGCAGTGGAGACCCTTCGGGCGGAACTTGCCCGAGCCAAAGAACAAGCCAGGAAAAGCGATGCAGCCGCTCTAAAGGCGGTCGAAGTGCTGAGAGCCGAACATGCCGCTCATGGCCAAAGCAAGGAATAAATAGCCAAGATGGTTGTGGATTTGAAGGAAATCGCCGACCGTTACGAGCTTCTCAAAAATGAAGATCGAGCAAAGATGACTGACCTGGAAAAGGCCAGGGCGAGGGCCAAGGACGCCCGCTCTACAATTAGAGCGATGAAGGAGGAGCTGCGTCACGCCGGGGATATCGCGGCTGGCAAGCCCTTTATGCTGCGGTTGAAGTTCGTAGATCCTAAGTACGCTCCTGTTGATCGGATGTGGAGCTCCACAGACGATTATCTCGATTTGGCAGCGAGTGCCGCTGATGCGGCCGAATACTTCAAAGATCAAAAGGATCACGAAGTGGAGAAGCTGTTCTGGTCATAATTTAATGCTCTAGCGCATCCTCTCTCGTCGAATGAACGGATGGCCGAATGGGCCGAGCTCCATAGGTTGTCGGGGCTCGCCATGAGGTTTGTTGTGGATCATTTGTGGCCGGAAGGGCCAAGGCCAAACAATTATTTTAGTCTAGTGCAGCAGTTCCTTGGTGCTGTGTCGTGCATCAACGCTATGAAGAAGTCAGTGTGCATCGAGGGTGCGCGCGTGGATGGCGCTTGCCCGTGTTAAGACATACTGGGCAGAGATGGAGGCCACCGCGATTGCAACCCCCAGTTCGGCCATTGGCCGAGTGGTTGCCGAGCACTACTTTGACGAAGTCCTTGAAGGTGCTCGTTCAATAGAAGCTCAGTGCTCGAAGAATATTATGTTCTGATGACATGTATTCCCATTAAAAAACAATGTTTTACTTAATTGTAAAGGCTATTTTTATACTTTTGCCTGAAAGTGTTATGATGCCTCCTGTGCGGCTGTTTATGTATATATGTATATAACCTGAAAGTTTGCAGTCGTCGGCTTCAGCCCCCACGCATATAATGCGGGGGTGTTCATAGAAGACGCGTGTTCACACTTGATCCAACATCTTGGTCCATTAAGGAGGTGATAGCGCAGCGAACTAAGCAATCGGACTATATTGCTTTAACACTTTCACTTAGCCATAGGAGTTTGATAGTGGGGCTACTATATAGCCCCTGGTGGCTCCGCGCTCATCCGAATACGGGGCGCGGTCATGCCTGACCGGGAAACGGCCCTTCGTTAATGCGGAGGAATCTCGAAGATTCCGATAAGTCATTGAGTGGTTGACCAGTCTCTCGCTTTATCATGCCAGTCAGTTTTCGGCTTTCTCTACTGAGGTGCTCGTCCGAGCTAGCCAGGGCACAATCGCAGTAGTTCTCCTAGTGCCACCTTAGCCGATAGAGCGGAATGTAAGGTAGCAAAACACAGGAGCCGGGCAAACCCAACATTTGACCAAAGACATGATTCGGAGCTGATGCATATAAGGCCAAACTCACGACGCCGAACACTCCCTAAGGTATTCGGTCTTTGTTGTATATACCGGGCTAAACAATGCCCTTGGTAATGAGCCCCTAGTGTCCGGGTACGTGCAATATTCTGACGTGGCCACATGCCAAGAACGCCAGCATCCTTCTCGGTTATATTGAGAATCCGGAGGATGTGAACAACGAAAGACAGTAAAAAAGGTTTACGCATGGTCTTAATCTAAAGAGAAACCTTTGAATGGGTCCCTGCTGCACGTCTGCACCTATGTCTTCGTTGTGCCGTATCCTGGACGGGTGTAGCACGATTGTCATCTGTAAAAGAGAGGAACTTAGTTGAAAGTCGTCATGCAAAAAATTGGCTATTATAAATAAACCGTATTAAAAGTCAAGATGGGTAAAGTTGAGCCGTATTATCGCTGGGAAGCCCCTGGTACTGCCTGGGAGGGTGTAACCATTAAACCAATCTCAAGTATATCCAATGATTATCCGGACCCGTCGAACCGTGTCCGTGGTCTTAACGACCAGTCATCTGTTCTGGTTGGTGAGGCCGTCTAGTGTTCGGCTGTTAAAGCAGCCGTACGTTCTTCTGCGCAAAAGAAGCGCTCAACATTTCCATTTACTGTAATGATGCCACGTGGACCAGGCATCTTAAGCTTGAGAAAAGCGTAGTGCAGTATTGCATTAAAACGAGCGAAAGCCGCTCGTCCGAGTAGTGCTTGATAGCCACTTCGGAATGGAGCAATGTCGAAGGTTAGCTTTTCACTTCAGAAGTTGTCAGGCGAGCCCAACACAACTTCTAGTTTTAGAGAGCCCGTGCAGCAGGCCTCTGTGCCTGGTATTACCCCCTTGAAGGTATCATTACTGTGGCTGATTTTTGTTGGGTTTATTCCCATTTTGCGGACTGTGTCCTGATACATCAGGTTTAGACTACTGCCGCCGTCCATAAGGACTCGTGTGAGACGGTACCCATTTATTATTGGGTCTAACACCAACGCAGCCAATCCTTCGGGCCAGATACTTGTAGCGTGATCCCTGTGATCAAAAGTGATCGGTCGGGACAGCCAAGGGTTGAACTTGGTGGTGATGGGTTCTAGGACGTGTATGTCTTGGAGTGCGGTTTTGCTTCTCCCCCTCATCACTTGCACCATGTTTACCGTTTTGACTTCCGGTGATAATTTCTTTTGTCCCTCGGTCCCTTGCTGGCGAGGCTCACCCTCGTCTTCGCTTGGTGTGTCCTCCCCCTTGTGTTCGGCGTTTAGCTTGCCGGCCTGCTTGAAGACCCAGCATTCTCTGTGGGTATGGTTTGTAGGCTTATCGGGGGTGCTGTGGATCTGACATAGTTTGTCTAGGATCTTGTTTAGGCTATTCGGACCATCTCTGTTGCCTTTGAAGGGCTTTTTCCGCTGACCCGGTCGGGAGCCCCTGAGTCCGGCGTTTACCGCCGTGTTAGCTGGGCTGTCTTCTTTACTCCGGCGCTTGTTTTTACTACGTCGTGGTTTTTCATTGCCGTCCCTGACTTCGGATGTGCTTGGGTCGCTGGTGCTACTTCGGGCTAGCCAGCTGTCCTCGCCCGTGCAAAAGCAGGTCATGAGGCTTGTTAGAGCTGCCATTGTTCTCGGCTTTTCTTGGCTGAGGTGTCTGGCAAGCCATTCGTCCGGACGCTGTGCTTGAAAGCTGCTAAGGCTTCAGCGTCCGGACAGTCGACGATTTGTTTCTTCTTAGTGAGAAACCTGTTCCAAAGCTTTCGGGCTGACTCTCCGGGCTGTTGAATTATATGACTTAAATCGTCAGCGTCCGGAGGTCGGACATAAGTCCCTTGAGAATTAGCCCGGAAAGCGTCCTCGAGCTCCTCCCAACTTCCAATGGAGTTTTCGAGGAGGCTTTTCAGTCAGTGCCTAGCTGGTCCTTTGACCTTGAGGGGCAAGTATTTGATGGCATGGAGATCGTCTCCGCGAGCCATATGAATATGGAGGATGAAGTCCTCAATCCAGACCCCAGGGTCTGTGGTCCCGTCGTACGCCTCTATGTTCACTGGTTTGAACCCTTCTAGGAACTCATGGTCTAATACTTCGTCGGTGAAACATAGGGGGTGTGCGGCACCTCTGTACTGAGCTGTACCATGGCGTTCAGACGGTTGTGGTATTTGGTTTTGGTTGGGTGCTGGAGCGCGTTTCCTTGATCCGTAGATGGATCTATTTGCGCCTGTCTTTTGATGCGAGTCCTCGCGTGGGTCATGTACTAACTTATGTGCGGCCTCGTTGGCCGCTCTGACGCGGCCACGGGGTTGTCAATCCGACCGGCCGGCAGTTTTATTTTTTGACTGTGGGGGCTCTAAGGCCTCGTCGTCGAATTCAGGCAGCAGCTTTCGCTTTGGGTAGCTCTTCATGTCGCGACTGTCACCATAATTTTCTGCCATATCGAGCACTTTGTTCCATCTACTATTGAGTGTATTTTGTGCGGCTTTGAGCCTTTGATTCTGCTTCTTCAAACTCCTTGCAGTGGTGATAAGCCTTCTACGGAGGTTCTCTTGCTCCAGCTGCCTTTCCGGGATGATGTGTTCGTCATCCGGACTGTTTTCTTCTTCGGAGACGGGTTGATTAGCTTGACGCTCGGCGTCGCCGAGTTCGGACAGCGGCTCCGTACTTTGTTCATCCACTGGCTCACCCTGCTCTGTCGCTGGGTCTATTTGGTCGTCGTTTCCTCCAGAATCGACCGGGGTATTGTTTATTCTTGCGCTGTTATCGCTGTTTTTGCCGAGGCGGAATTTGGGGCAGCGCTTACGGTGCCGCTTTGATTGCTTCTCGAGGGATCTATATTTCTTCCGTTCCTCGTCATCATTTTCTTTGGGTGTATCCACCATGTAGATGTCATGTGATGAAGTGGTGGTCCAGCTCCCTGTTGGCGGTGGTTCCTGTTCGTCTCCTGCATCGCTGTCCATACCATCGATGTCTTCGGAGTCGAAGTCGAGCACGTCGGTTAAATCCTCGACAATGGCTACTAAGTGGGTGGTGGGTGGGGAGTGAATTTCTTCGTCATCCGCATCCCATTCTAGCCGAGCGTAGTTCGGCCAAGGTTCTCCTGACAGGGAGAGAAATCTTAACGAGTTTAGCACATCGCCGAAGGGCGAGTGCTGAAAGATATCCGCGGAGGTGAACTCCATGATCGGCGCCCAATCGTATTCGATAGGCATGGGCGCAGGCGGTTCGGAGTCCGTGGCCAGAGACGAGTTGGCTTCACAGCTCTCATGAAGGGTAAGGTCAGTATTCGGCTCTATCGCCACTGAGGGTGCGACTTCCGAGGCGGGGTCCATCCGCCCGTCCTCGGGTGGCGCGCCCTGTTCCAGATTAATGGCCGGGGTGGTTGCTGGCGTGATTTCCCAAACACTGTCCGACGGCAGAGCTATATCATGCTCGTTGTGATCGTGCGGCGCACCTGGCATGGGCTCGAATCCGTCGAAGATCAAGTCTCCGGGGATATCGGCAGTGTGATTCAAGTTTCCAAACCTGACCTGATGGCCAGGGGCATAGCTATCGATCTGCTCCAGATGGCCAAATGA
Source organism: Aegilops umbellulata (assembly GCA_032464435.1). Lineage (NCBI taxonomy): Eukaryota > Viridiplantae > Streptophyta > Magnoliopsida > Poales > Poaceae > Aegilops > Aegilops umbellulata. The sequence goes on along the minus strand of CP136060.1, from coordinate 10,600,382 downwards.
GTTGGCCCGCAGTGCGAAGCCTCCGAATACAAAGATCTGTCCGGGGAGGAAGACCTCACCCTGGACCGCATCGTTACCGATGATCGAAGGAGCCATCAAGCCTTACGGTGACGACATAGTGGAACTCTCAATGAAAGCACCAATGTCGGTGTCAAAACCGGCGGATCTCGGGTAGGGGGTCCCGAACTGTGCGTCTAAGGCGGATGGTAACAGGAGGCAGGGGACACGATGTTTACCCAGGTTCGGGCCCTCTCTATGGAGGTAATACCCTACTTCCTGCTTGATTGATCTTGATTATATGAGTAGTACAAGATTTGATCTACCACGAGATCGTAGAGGCTAAACCCTAGAAGCTAGCCTATGGTATGATTGTTGTTGTCCTACGGACTAAACCCTCCGGTTTATATAGACACTGGAGGGCGCTAGGGTTACACAGAGTCGGTTACAAAGGGAGGAGATCTACATATCCGTATTGCCAAGCTTGCCTTCCACGCCAAGGAGAGTACCATCCGGACACGAGACGAAGTCTTCAATCTTGTATCTTCATAGTCCAATAGTCCGGCCAAAGGATATAGTCCGGCTATCCGGATACCCCCTAATCCAGGACTCCCTCAATCATCAATTCGTGCATGTTACTCATAAGTTATTTCTTGCATTAGATTTTGTATTGACAATGTATGTGTTGGTCACATGCACACATATGTAGTTCACGTTCACATTTTTGTTAGAAATGTCATTCATTTAACTGCAATTCATTTTTTCTCTTTGTACTCCCTCCGTCTTGTAAGTCATCTTCCGAAAATCAAATAATCCCAAAACACTTAGGCATGGTACATTAAATCCCTCCTCGTTTCTTGTTTCGTGACATATCAATCAATAAGAGATGTGGGCCGTGCATGCTTTCAATGGTTTGAGACTTTCAAACATGACATGCAGTGGTTAATTCATTGCATGGAATGCTATTAACTAGCAAAAAAACCTAAGATGACTTATACACCTAGACAGAGGGAGTATTACATTTTCATATTAAGAATACATTCACTTCCCATTAGTTAAAGTTGTTTTTGGAGGAACTCTTATGCATTATTTTGAGTAGAGTAGAAAATTTCACGCGGCCGCAGGTATATCAAAATGCAGGGCCCATGCATCATTGCCTTTTGGTCGAACCTACGTCCACAATTTTTTGTACGTATATCTCCACTGGTCCCCGAACCCAAAATGTTGCCTCGTTCCCGTAAAACCAAGAGGCCCACACATATTAAGGCGTCGACTCGAACTCAATCCTTCTCCCGTTTACTACGACGTGGCCCCGCTCGCCGTAGTACTCCTCAGTGTGGTACTCCTACAAACCCTACCGCCGCACACATCATCCCTTTTCTTCAAGACTATGAGGGAGAAGCGGATTTGTAGTGGAGGCGCTTTCAAAAAAAGGATTTGTAGTGGAGGCCCCTACCCTAGGGTGCCCTAGGTAGCTGCCGCACGCATTATTGGTTTTCTCTTCTCTTTATGCTCTTGCACCCTAGAGTGAAATGATGGTTGCTTCGTTCATCCAGCTTAATGCGGGAAAGGTTGGGCTTTGTGATTTGACCCCTCATCGCTCATTTACTACTACTGCGGCGCTACGACCGGGGTGCCTCCAATTCCAACCGCTGCTCCGAGCTGTAATTTGGTGCATCGCACGTGGAACAAGATGGTGGATGAGCCACATGTCGGCCAAAGGGGTCCTGTTAAGTGTGTCGCCATTTCGTGTGTGGACTGACCCTGCTTGAGTTGCTACACCAAAACGACAAGAGCAGCCTACCGCTTGGTTTTGCTCCTTGGTGAATCCTGACTATATTGATCTAAAACGATACTAATCCCTCTGTCTCGGTTTATAGGGCATGCACGTAGTTCTAGGTCATCCATTTGACTAACTAAATATAAGTTACTATGTCAAACAAATATCATTGGATTCTTAAGCGGATGTAGTTCCTAACATATAGTATTGTTCATCACATATATAGCAAGTTAAATTCTCAACCTAGAACGACGTGCATGCCCTGTAAACCGATACGGAGGAAGTAGTAAAAATGAGGTGATTTTACCGAGCGGTGGGCGGGGGAGCATGGCCTATCATGCAGTCCCACGTGTCGTGATGTACCAAGGCGATGCGCGTCCCTCTTGAGGCAGAACAATGGCAAAAGCAATACGTGGTTTTCTTGAAGGAGATGATGGCGAAGCGGATTCAGCGAAGTGTGAAATAATGGTTGCTTCGTCCGTCTGGTAAGGTGCGACATTGTGATTTGACGTCTCATTGCTCATTACTACTACTTGGGCGGTACGACTGGGGTGCGTCCCCCCTGCTGTTCTGCACTGTTATTAGGTGCATGACGCATCGACCCGGTTGCTATATGTCCCACATGTCGGCGAGAGGAAGTACAAAATTCATGAAAGCGAGCGTCGACGGTGGAGTACAAGACATGGCTTGGTTTTTGCTGCTTCGCACAATCCATCGATACAAACCCGGACTAAAAAAAGGCGAGGGCGGGTCTTTTCCCGCGCAGCAGGCAGGGAAGTTTGGCATAGTCTGTTCGAGGCAGGAAGGGAAACAAGCAAATAAAGGTTGAGCAACTTAGTTTTGGGAAAATCTGATTTTATGGAGTACGTACCCACTATGGAGGTAGTACTACTTACTACTCCCTCCTTTCCGGTTGTGACAGCCTGGTTTTTGCCCTCTTTTCTTTTCCTGATTTTCTTGCCATTTGATTTGAATTTGAGTTTTGAATCAACTCACTTGGACTTGATCACTTCGACATGCCTTTGATTTTCACCCCAAGTGACCCATCTCTCACCCAAACATATCATTTCCCCTCTGAAATATGCCAAAATGGCCTTAAGAATAATTTTCATAAGTGAAAATTATTCATTTTCTCTTCAAAATCTCACTTCAGCAACATATGCTCCAAAGCAACCCTCATTTTTCTTAACCACAAAAATCTGAGAAAATTCTCAAATATTCTTTGAACCTTGGCACACCTCCGTGAGCAAAAATACTACATACGTTTTTGGAATATTTTTGCTATAGAAAATCATTTCTGTTCTGGTCAAAAAATGTAGTTTCTACAGGAAGTGAATTTTTCCTTGATCCAATGGGGCTGAAATTTTTAGGGCTTTATTACCCTCCTAAGAAACTACTAACCACCAAAAATCAGCCCTAAACTCTTTATAGTTTTCTCTCAGTTAACCTCACAAGTTTCTGACCAGAAACTTGCCAGGAAGAAACCAACTCACACAGAGCTCCTGTGACCAACTCAAACCCATGGAACAACTCAAACCATCAAGGACTACAAGCTAGATATGAAGTTAAGGCAAGCCGTGGCTCTATGCCAAAGTTCACGCTGTGACCATGCGTGTACACCATGCTAGCCTGCGTGTCGACACGCTCTAGATGCCGCCGACGGCTCTGTTTTGCGTGTGCTCGCTTCCCACCTTGCCGTGCCTTGCCAAACCTCGCCACAATCGCCGTCCCGACGCCCTTAACCCCTCCTGGCACTCGCCGATGTTGGAGCTCGCCGCAGCGAGCACGGGCACGACACGGCCAAGCCAATAGTGCGCCCGTGCCCATTGTGCTCGTCGCTACACGAGCCCTGTGCTCGTCTCCGCTCGCCCACAGTGGTCGCGTGATCCATGGTGTCTTCTTCCCCTCTCACTGACACCAATCATCGCCGGGAGCCGCTTCCAGAGAACTCCAGCGGAGCCCCGAGCCCCTCTGCTCCCTCGCCTATAAATATGGCCCTACCTAACCTCTCTGAGCATCGCCACACACTCATACATCCACCACAATGCCGTAGATAGCCGCAGCCCGGCGGGGCAGGCCTCGGGCCGCCCTCCTCGAGGTCGAGCTCGCCGGCGATCCCCTCTTTTTGCCTCCACCCATCCAGCCCCTCTCAAGCTCGTGCAACTTCTCCGATGCCTCCTGGTGCTTCACTGGTGCCCACCGACCCGGTTGGAGCCCCTGGAATCGCCTCCCTCCGCCGTCTTCTTCAACTCCGGCGAGACCCGACCATAGCCTCCGCTTGGGAGCTTGATTCTGAGCTGCTCCGGCCTTCTCTCGTCGAGCCACGGGTACAGGCAGGTGCGCCTCGACCCCCTCTCTGTTTCTATCCCTCTACAATCAGCCAAGGACCCCTCCTCGCCGGCATGAGCTCCGACGAAGCGCTGATACGTCTCCAACGTATATATAATTTTTGGTTGTTCCATGCTATTATATTATATGTTTTGGATGTTTAATGGGCTTTACTAAGCACTTTTATATTATTTCTGGGACTAACATATTAACCGAAGGCCCAGTGCAAATTGCTGTTTTTTTTGCCAATTTCAGTGTTTCGCAGAAAAGGAATATCAAACGGAGTCCAAACGGAATGAAACGTTCGGGAGAGTTATTTTTGGAACAAACATGATCCAGGGGACTTGGAGTGGACGTCAAGAAAGAAGCAAGGAGGTCACGAGGCAGGGAAGCGCGCTTGCCCCCCAGGGCGCGCCCCCACCCTCGTGGGCCCCTCGTAGCTCCACCGACCTACTTATTCCTCCTATATATATCCATATACCCCAAAAACATCCAGGAGCACCACGAAACCCTATTTCCACGGCCGCAACCTTCTGTACCCGTGAGATCCCATCTTGGGGCCTTTTCTGGCGCTCCGCCGGAGGGGGCATCGATCGTGGAGGGCTTCTACGTCAACACCATAGCCTCTCCGATGATGTGTGAGTAGTTTACCTCAGGCCTTCAGTTCCATAGTTATTAGCTAGATGGCTTCTTCTGTCTCTTTGGATCTCAATACAAAGTTCTCCTCGATCTTCTTGGAAATATATTCGATGTAACTCTTTTTACGGTGTGTTTGTCGAGATCTGATGAATTGTGGGTTTAGGATCAAGATTCTCTATGAGGAATATTTGTATCTCCTCTGAATTCTTTTATGTATGATTTGATATCTTTGCAAGTCTCTTTGAATTATCAGTTTTGTTTGGCCTACTAGATTGATCTTTCTTGCAATGGGAGAAGTGCTTTGCTTTGGGTTCAATTATGCGGTGCTCAATCCTAGTGACAGAAGAGGAAACGACACGTATTGTATTGTTGCCATCGAGGATAAAAAGATGGGGTTTATATCATATTGCTTGAGTTTATCCCTCTACATCATGTCATCTTACCTAATGCGTTACTCTGTTCTTATGAACTTAATACTCTAGATGCATGCTGGATAGCGGTCGATGTGTGGAGTAATAGTAGTAGATGCAGAATCGTTTCGTTCTACTTGTCGTGGACGTGATGCCTATATACATGATCATGCCTAGATATTCTCATAACTATGCACTATTCTATCAATTGCTCGACAGTAGTTTGTTCACCCACGGCAATACTTATGCTATCTTGAGAGAAGCCACTAGTGTAACCTATGGCCCCCGGGTCTATTCTCCATCATATAAGTTTCCAATCTATTTTTACTTTGCAATCTTTACTTTCAATCTTTATCATAAAAATACCAAAAATATTATCTTATCATCTCTATCAGATATCACTTTTGCAAGTGGCCGAGAAGGGATTGACAACCCCTTCATCACGTTGGTTGCAAGGTTCTTATTTGTTTGTGTAGGTACGAGGCGACTTGTGTGTAGTCTCCTACCGGATTGATACCTTGGTTCTCAAAAACTGAGGGAAATACTTACGCTACTTTGCTGCATCACCCTTTCCTCTTCAAGGGAAAAACCAACGCAAGCTCAAGAGGTAGCAAGAAGGATTTCTGGCGCCGTTGTCAGGGAGTCTACGCACAAGTCAAGACATACAAAGTACCCATCACAAAATCTTATCCCTTGCATTACATTATTTTCCATTTGCCTGTCGTTTCCCTCTCCCCCACTTCTAAAACGATTTTCAAAAACCTTTGCCTTTTCTTCACCCTTCTTTCATTCGATCTTAAGTTTGCTTGTGTTGCCATGTGCATTCTTTTTGCTTGCATCTTTGCTTGCTAAAAATCTATTGATATGGATCCACTTAAAGTGTTCTACTTGGATCATCTTCGATCTATATGTGCTCGTGCTGAAACCCCAACTAGTTTAGTTGAGGGAAAATCTTTAGATGAGCATGCTCATTTTGTGCGTCATCGTTTGTCTGAAAAGGGGAAGCTATTATGGTATCAAATAAATAGTTTGCTATGCTATGCTTGGAATCTTTGTGAAATTTATGATTTTACTTGTTACTCTAAGAACCCTAAAAAACACCTTCCCTACCTATGTGAGTTTAATGATAATGAAATCTTATCTTCTTATGAAAAGGATGTTTATACTTACTATGATATCGAACAAATTGAAGAATTTGTCATTTTTAAGGGTGCTCATGAAGTTGCTTCTTTGATTGAAAAGTATGATATTACTCTCTACAAATCTGAAAATTCCGATATACTTAAATATTGCTATGAAAACTATGCTCATAATGCCTATGTTAAGGAATTTATTGAGAGAATGACCGTTGCTTTGGAAGAAAATAATGATATGCATGAATCTGTAGATAATTATGATTCCGATGATTTGATTGAAATATCCCTTGATGAACATGATGCTTGCTATTCTTAAGGCCATGATGCCAAAATTTATGGAGATGAATTTGCTATAGTTTCTTATGTTAAACATGAGATTATTGCTATTGCCCCCATACTTGATAGTTCCTTGAATTAAAAGCATGACTGCAACGATGTTATTATAAATTCTCTTGATGTCAATTTTGCTAAAATATGCAAAACCCTAAGCTTGGGGATGCTAGTTTTGCTATGTCTACTACTTCTTGCAATGATCATGATTGGGGTGATTGTTCTTATGATCTTGAAAGTTTATTTAAACCCCATGATGATTATGAGATTGATAATAATTTTTGCAATAATATTGAAAGTGGGTTTGGAAGAGTGTCAACTTTAGATCCCACATATTATGAGAATGTTCAATCTTATGGTGTTTTTCATAAAAGTGGGTTTGGAGAGCTCATGACTTTAGTTAATGATAATCCCACTATTTCGGAAGAGTGTCAACTTTGCATGCATGTGGATCATGAAGAATTTTTTTATGTGATAGATATATTGTTGAATTTGACTATGATCCCACGTGTAATTATTATTAGAGAGGAAAATATGTTTGTATAAATTTTCATGTTACTAAATTACCTCTCGTTGTGTTGAGATTGCTATTGTTTCTTTCTTATTCCTTGCATATGCTAAATCTTGCTTGCCTTGCTAATTTGTTTGCTTATAAAATGCCTATGCATAGGAAGTATGTTAGACTTAGACGTGTTTATCACGTGTTTTATGATGCTCTCTCTGTGCTTCAATTCTTATCTTTCATGTGAGCATCATTAAAATTATCAATGCCTAGCTAAAAAGGCTTTAAACGATATCGCTTGTTGGGAGGCAACCCAATTTTATTTTTGTTCCTTGCTTTTTGTTCCTGTTTAGTAATAAATATTTCATCTAGCCTCTTGTTAGATGTGTTTTTATGTTTTAATTGATGTTTGTGCCAAGTAAAACCTATAGGATCTTGTTGGGTGATAATTATTTGATCTTGCTGAAAAAGACAGAAACTTTCTGCTCACGAAAAAAATTGTTAAAAATCACCAGGCCGTGATAAAATACTGATTCCAATTGCAGTAGATCAATAAGCAAATTATCCAGGTCGTCCTATTTCGGTAGATTTTGCTTAGTTACATAAGTTTGCGTTAGATACAGATTACTACAGACTATTCTGTTTTTGACAGATTCTGTTTTTCGTGTGTTGTTTGCTTATTTTGATGAATCTATGGCTAGTATCGGAGGTTATGAACCATAGGGAAGTTGGAATACAGTAGGTTTAACACCAATATAAATAAAGAATGAGTTCATTACAGTACCTTAAAGTGGTGGTTTGTTTTATTTCGCTAACGGAGCTCATTAGATTTTCTGTTGAGTTTTGTGTTGTGAAGTTTTCAAGTTTTTGGGAAAAGATTTGATGGATTATGGAACAAGGAGTGGCAAGAGCCTAAGCTTGGGGATGCCCAAGGCACCCCAAGGTAAAATCCAAGTACAACCAAAAGCCTAAGCATGGGGATGCCCCGGAAGGCATCCCCTCTTTTGTCTTCGTTCATCGGTAACTTTACCTGATGCTATATTTTTATTCACCACATGATATGCGTTTTGCTTGGAGCGTCTTGTATGATTTGAGTCTTTGCTTTTTAGTTTAACACAACCATCCTTGATGTACACACCTTTTGGGAGAGACACACATGAATCGGAATTTATTAGAATACTCTATGTGCTTCACTTATATCTTTTGAGCTAGATAATTTTGCTCTAGTGCTTCGCTAATATCTTTTTAGAGCATGATGATGGTTTTATTTTATAGAAATAATTGATCTCTCATGCTTCACTTATATTATTTTGAGAGTCTTTTAGAACAGCATGGTAATTTTCTTTGGTTAAAATTTTAGTCCTAAAGTGATGAGCATACAAGATAGGTATATTAAAAACTATCATATAGAGTGCATTGAATATTATGAGAAGTTTGATACTTGATAATTGTTTTGAGATATGAAGATGGTGATATTAGAGTCATGCTAGTTGAGTATTTGTGGATTTGAGAAATACTTGTTCTAAAGTTTGTGATTGCCGTAGCATGCAAGTATGGTGAACCGTTATGTGATGAAGTCAGAGCATGATTTATTTATTGATTGTCTTCCTTATGAGTGGCGGTCGGGGACGAGCGATGGTCTTTTCCTACCAATCTATCCCCCAAGGATCATGTGCATATTACTTCGTTTCGATAACTAATAGATTTTTGCAATAAGTATGTGAGCTCTTTATGACTAATGTTGAGTCCATGGATTATACGCACTCTCACACTTCCACCATTGCTAGCCTCTCTAATACCGCGCACCTTTCGCCGATATTGTTACCTCTTGAGCACTGCATTGGTTTTCCCTTGAAGAGGAAAGGGTGATGCAGTAAAGTAGCGTAAGTATTTCCCTCAGTTTTTGAGAACCAAGGTATCAATCCAGTAGGAGATCACGCTCGAGTCCCACGCACCTACACAAACAAATAAGAACCTCGCAACCAACGCGATAAAGGGGTTGTCAATCCCTTCATGGTCACTTACGAGAGTGAGATCTGATAGATATGATAAGATAATATTTTTCATATTTTATGATAAAGATGCAAAGTAAAATAAACGGCAATAAAAATAGCTAAGTGTTGGAAGATTAATATGATGGAAAATAGACCCGGGGGCCATAGGTTTCACTAGTGGATTCTCTCAAGAGCATAAGTATTAGGGTGGGTGAACAAATTACTATCGAGCAATTGATAGAATTGAGCATAGTTATGAGAATATCTAGGTATGATCATGTATATAGGCATCACGTCCGCGACAAGTAGATCAAAACGATTCTGCATCTACTACTATTACTCCACACATCAACCGCTATCCAACATGCATCTGGAGTATTAAGTTCACAAGAACAGAGTAATGCTTTAAGTAAGATGACATGCTGTAGAGGGATAAACTCATGCGATATGATATAAACCCCATATTTTTATCCTCGATGGCAACAATACAATACGCGGCTTGCTGCCCCTGCTGTCATTGGGAAAGGACAGCGAAAGATTGAACCCAAAGCTAAGCACTTCTCCCATTGCAAGAAAGATCAATCTAGTAGGTCAAACCAAACTGATAATTCAAAGAGACTTGCAAAGATAACCAATCATACATAAAAGAATTCAGAGGAGATTCAAATATTGTTCATAGATAAACTTGATCATAAACCCACAATTCATTGGATCTCGACAAACACACCACAAAAGAAGATTACATCGACTAGATCTCCAAGAAGATCGAGGAGAACTTTGTATTGAGATCCAAAGAGAGAGAAGAAGCCATCTAGCTAATAACTATGGACCCGAAGGTCTGAGGTAAAGTAATCACACATCATCGGAGAGGCTATGGTGTTGATGTAGAAGCCTTCCGTGATCAATGCCCCCTCCGACGGAGCGCCAAAAAGGCCCCAAGATGGGATCTCACAGGTACAAAAGGTTGCGACGGTGGAAATAGGGTTTTGGCTCTGTGTCTGATGTTTCCAGGGTATATGGGTATATATAGGAGGAAGAAGTACGTCGGTGGAGCAACGTGGGCCCCACGAGGGTGGAGGGCACGCCTGGGGGGGAGGGGGTAGGCGCGCCCCCTGCCTCGTGCTCTCCTCGTTGATTGCTTTACATAGACTCCATGTGCTCTGGATCACGTTTGTTCCAAAAATCACGTTCCCGAAGGTTTCATTCCGTCTGGACTCCGTTTGATATTCCTTTTCTGCGAAGCACTGAAATAGGCAAAAAACGACAATTTGGGTTGGGCCTCCGGTTAATAGGTTAGTACCAAAAATAATATAAAGGTGTATAATAAAGCCCACTAAACATCCAAAACAGAATATAATATAGCATGGAACAATAAAAAATTATAGATACGTTGGAGACATATCAGGTATCATACACCCACCATATTCCTTCCTCAAAACAGCCACCATACCTACCTATTATGGCATTTCCATAGCCATTCCGAGATATATTGCCATGCAACTTACCACCGTTCCGTTTATTATGACATGCTTCATCATTGTCATATTGCTTTGCATGATCATGTAGTTGACATCGTATTCATGGCAAAGCCACCATTCATAATTCTTTCATACATGTCACTCTTGATTCATTGCACTAGCCGTCAACCCGTGCACTTGCACGGGCTAGCAATTTTAATATTAGATACAAAAAAATGTGGCAAACTGATATATCAAACAATAATATTGAATATGTTGACATAACCCACAAAAAATAATATGTTGACATAGGTTACTATTATTACACATGCATGTGTACCTTCGTTGGATATAGGCTCCAACGAAGTTACATTGCTTTGACTATTTTATACTTATGTTCTTTGCATCTAGTTGTATTACAATGGCATAAATATTGTCATTGTGTGATGGCAAAACACCTCAGATTTATAGATTGTGAAAATATGGATGTGCTACTTTATGAAAGTTATATAAGGGTACATGTGTTATATATGATGGTAGGAAACATGGTTACGAAAGCACATGTTTTTGAATGTATTAGTGACCTATAAGTTTCTAAAAGGTATAAATAAGTTCAAGTGCCGTGTTGTTGCATATCTCTTCCTTGCATACCCTACCAAGAGAAGAAATACATCTTCCTTTTTGCCACGGAAGCAACGTCGAATTATAAAGTGTCTGTTTCTATACATATTTAAAACTGATATTGTCGTATATTCTCATTATACGACGTGAGCACCACAGATTATTCAGATTAGAAGTTCTTGTCTTTACCAACAAACAATTTCTTTTTTGATCAATATTGATGTGAAATTTCTACATTTTTATCCATACTAATATCTATCACATTGACAATCAAGTGTTTATATGAGATCTCTGTGGCTCATGATACATCCATATCCTATTTTATTATTGCAGAAATGTATATGTATTTAAAGGTGGTTTAATAGATTTTTCTTTGCCATAAGGAAATAAAAAGACACGCACAGACGTATTATATATGCAAATACTTATTAGCAATCTGCAACTCCAAAGTACCATGTGAATCCTTGTAATTCACGAATCGCATGCATACCAGCCAAAGTAGTATATTTTAGATGCATAATACTAATCAATGGTCAAGATGATTCAACACATATGTATCATGAGTTCATGACACCACTACCTTGCACATGGCGACATAGGATCCAGCTGAATCGATCTGGTTCACTCCTCCTAAGATCAAACACTTATAGTTATACTTTGTGAAAATCCTAACACCAAGTCCATATGCCTACATAAAATAAGTACTTTATAATCTAAAAACAGAAACAAAAGATGATGAGGAAAGAATAGCGTTATTTGGAAGGATATAAATTATGTTCCGATTTTTATGTCGAACTACTAAGGTAGCAACAAATGAATAAGTTTCCACCGCTTTGCTCGTAAGAATACAACATGAAAATATATAATAAATAAATAAAGGTGTGAATTATTAGATTAACAAAAGTGTCTGGAGCAAGCGACCCAGATAGAAGAGAGAAAGAAGATCCTTCTACAGTGAGCGACCCGTCGAAAGTATACTGTACGTTCAATCTTTGTGCTCATCAAAACAAAGCTTGATAAATAAAGATAAAATATTGCAAAATATATGCAGAGGAACATTAGAAGTAGTCAATTAAACATTAATGAATTACTTCTAGTTTTTTTGGTACTAATAGGGCTCTAAAAAATACAATATATCATATGGAGAAAGAAGCGTGTACAACAATTAAAAGACACTCACGAAAGGCATTCAGGATCATATACATCTTCCAGCACATGACAACATGGAGTCAATGTGATAATAGCGAACAGTACAATAGTAAGTATAGATTAGGAGCATCATAGTGTGTCTCCTAGTAGATGAAGAGAAATGTAGAAACACACATGAGCGTCCTGTATCTGCGCCTCCTTGTGCCCCATAGCCATTTCCTTCATTTCTTCCACCATACGCTTAAGACCCTTTTAAACATCTGACTGCTGCTTCCAAACAACCATGTGCACTTGCAACACTGACCTCTATTCCATGTTCCAAAACATGCTCTACTCGCCACAATACATGTACATACATTGTCGATAAGTTCCTAGCGCTACCTATTTTCCATGACATTGCATTGTTACTTGTTGTTGTTGTTGTTGTTGTTGTTGTCGTTGTTGTCATTGTCGTTGTCGTTGTTGTCGTTGTTTTCGTTGTCGTTGTTGTCGTTGTCGTCGTCGTTGTTGTTGTTGTCGTTGTTTTCGTTGTCGTTGTTGTCGTTGTTGTTGTTGTTGTTGTTGTTGTTGTTGTTGTTGTTGTTGTTGTTGTTGTTGTTGTTTGTTGTTGTTGTTGTTGTTGTTGTTGTTGTTGTTGTTGTTGTTGTTGTTGTTGTTGTTGTTGTTGTTGTTGTTGTTGTTGTTGTTGTTGTTGTTGTTGTTGTTGTTGTTGTTGTTGTTGTTGTTGTTGTTGTTGTTGTTGTTGTTGTTGTTGTTGTTGTTGTTGTTGTTGTTGTTGTTGTTGTTGTTGTTGTTGTTGTTGTTGTTGTTGTTGTTGTTGTTGTTGTTGTTGTTGTTGTTGTTGTTGTTGTTGTTGTTGTTGTTGTTGTTGTTGTTGTTGTTGTTGTTGTTGTTGTTGTTGTTGTTGTTGTTGTTGTTGTTGTTGTTGTTGTTGTTGTTGTTGTTGTTGTTGTTGTTGTTGTTGTTGTTGTTGTTGTTGTTGTTGTTGTTGTTGTTGTTGTTGTTGTTGTTGTTGTTGTTGTTGTTGTTGTTGTTGTTGTTGTTGTTGTTGTTGTTGTTGTTGTTGTTGTTGTTGTTGTTGTTGTTGTTGTTGTTGTTGTTGTTGTTGTTGTTGTCGTTGTTGTTGTTGTCGTTGTCGTTGTTGTTGTTGTTGTTGTTGTTGTTGTTGTCGTTGTCGTCGTTGTCGTCGTTGTCGTTGTCGTTGTTGTCGTTGTCGTTGTTGTCGTTGTCGTTGTCGTCGTTGTCGTCGTTGTCGTTGTCGTCGTTGTTGTTGTCGTCGTTGTTGTTGTGTTGTCGTTGTTGTTGTTGTCGTTGTTGTTGTTGTCGTTGTTGTTGTTGTCGTTGTCGTTGTCGTTGTTGTTGTTGTTGTTGTTGTTGTTGTTGTTGTTGTTGTTGTTGTTGTTGTTGCTGTTGTTGTTGTTGCTGTTGGTGCTGTTGCTGTTGGTGCTGTTGCTGTTGGTGCTGTTGCTGTTGGTGCTGCTGTTGTTGTTGCTGTTGTTGTTGCTGCTGTTGTTGGTGCTGTTGTTGCTGTTGTTGTTGCTGCTGTTGCTGTTGTTGCTGCTGTTGATGTTGTTGTTGTTGTTGTTGTTGTTGTTGTTGTTGTTGTTGTTGTTGTTGTTGCTGTTGCTGTTGCTGTTGCTGTTGCTGTTGCTGTTGCTGTTGCTGTTGCTGTTGCTGTTGCTGTTGCTGTTGCTGTTGTTGTTGTTGTTGTTGTTGTTGTTCTCGAGCTTAATATTTGAAGTTTTCAGTACAAGTCTCTTGATAACTCCATTCCCTTCATGTATGTTTTTAAAAATTATGGAGATAGAAAATAAGTCGCAGGTAAACTATCAGCGGACATGGTGTAACTCATTGAAAAAATGATTGTACCTCAAGAGGACCAACCAAAGACTATCCATATCGCCATTACTGATTAATAATGCATCCCAAAGTGTGGCAATTTTTGCCTTGATTATTCCTTCCTTGTGTTGGGGAACGTAGTAATTTCAAAAAATTTCCTACGCACACACAACATCATGGTGATGCATATCAACGAGAGGGGAGAGTGTTGTCCACGTACCCTCGTAGACCGAAAGCGGAAGCGTTAGCACAACGCGGTTGATGTAGTCGTACGTCTTCCCGATCCGACCGATCAAGTACCGCACCCACGGCACCTTCGAGTTCAACACACGTTTAGCTCGATGACGTCCCTCGAACTCCGATGCAGCCGAGCTTTGAGGGAGAGTTCCGTCAGCACGACGGTGTGCTGATGATCATGATGTTCTACCGACGCAGGGCTTCGCCTAAGCACCGCTACGATATTATCGAGGTGGATTATGGTGGAGCGGGGCACCGCACACGGCTAAGAGATCAAGAGATCAATTGTTGTGTCTATGGGGTGCCCCCCTCCTCCGTATATAAAGGGGGGGGGGGAGGAGAGGGCCGGCCAAGGGGGTGGCGCGCCCTAGGAGGGGGAAACCTACTCCAAGTAGGTTTGCCCCTCCCTTTCCTAGTCCAAGAAGGAGGGGGAAGGAAGGAGTGGGAGAGGGGAAAGGTGTGACGCCCCCGATTTAATCATACACTAATCATGCACACAAATGTGTACGATCAAGATCAGGGACTCACGGGAAGATATCACAACACCACTCTAAAACATAAATAAGTTATACACGCACCATAATACAAGCCAGGGGCCTCGAGGGCTCGAATACAAGTGCTCGATCATAGACGAGTCAGCGGAAGCAACAATATCTGAGTACTGACATAAGTTAAACAAGTTTGCCTTAAGAAGGCTAGCACAAACGGTGATACAGATCGAAAGAGGCTCAGGCCTCCTGCCTGGGATCCTCCTAAACTACTCCTGGTCATCGTCAGCGGGCTGCACGTAGTAGTAGGCACCTCCAGTGTAGTAGGAGTCGTCGTCAATGGTGGCGTCTGGATCCTGGGCTCCAGCATCTGGTTGCGACAACCAGGTAGAAGGGAAAGGGGAAAAGAGGGAGAAAAGCAACCGTGAGTACTCATCCAAAGTACTCTCAAGCAAGGAGCTACACTACATATACATGGGTATATGTGTAAAGGGCCATATCAGTGGACTGAACTGCAGAATGCCAGTATAAGAGGGGGATAACTAATCCTGTCGAAGACTACACTTCTGGCAGCCTCCGTCTTGCAGCATGTAGAAGAGAGTAGACTGAAGTCCTCCAAGTAGCATCGCATAGCATAATCCTACCCGGCGATCCCCTCATCGTCGCCCTGTTAGAGAGCGATCACCGGGTTGTATCTGTCACTTGGAAGGGTGTGTTTTAATAATTATCCGGTTCTAGTTGTCATAAGGTCAAGGTACAACTCCAAGTCGTCCTGTAACCAAGGATCATGGCTATTCGAATAGATTAACTTCCCTGCAGGGGTGCACCACATAGCCCAACACGCTTGATCCCATTTGGCCGGACACACTTTTCTGGGTCATGCCCGGCCGCGGAAGACCAACACGTCGCAGCCCCACCTAGGTACTACAGAGAGGTCAGCACGCCGGTCTAAACCTAAGCGCACAGGGGTCTGGGCCCATAGCCCTTAGCACACCTGCACGTTGCGTGGGCGGCCGGAAGCAGAACTAGCCCCCTTAATACAAGAGCAGGCTTACGTTCCAATCCGGCGCGCGCCGCTCAGTCGCTGACGTCACGAAGGCTTCGGCTGATACCACGACGTCGAGTGCCCATAACTGTTCCCGCGTAGTTGGTTAGTGCGTATAGGCCAGTAGCCAGACTCAGATCAAATACCAAGATCTCGTTAAGCGTGTTAAGTATCCGCGAACGCCGACCAGGGCCAGGCCCACCTTTCTCCCAGGTGGTCTCAACCTGCCCTGTCGCTCCGCCACAAAGTAACAGTCGGGGGCCGTCGGGAACCCAGGACCACCACTACCTGGGTGGAACCACCTGCCCCTTCAGCCCCCATCTCCGAACAGTATCACAAGTAATGTAACAGTGTAAAGTATATAGTATGTGCCCGTGATCACCTCCCGAAGTGATCACGGCCCAGTAGTATAGCATGGCAGACGGACAAGAGTGTAGGGCCACTGATGGAATACTAGCATCCTATACTAAGCCGTAGGATAGCACGTAAGGGTAACAACTATAGCAACAATGACATGCTATGCAACAGAATAGGATTAACCGAAAGCTGTAACATGCTACACTACTCTAATGCAAGGATTATAGAGAAGAATAGGCGATATCTGGTGATCAAAGGGGGGGCTTGCCTGGAAGCTCTGCAGACGAAAGGAATCTTCGGAAGCATAGCCGTAGTCGAACACCGAAGCATCAAAGGTCTCGGGGTCTATCGCAGTATCGGAGTCTACCGAAAAGAAGCAACGAAGGGGAAACAAATAAATAACAGAGCAAACAACAGCATCACAAAATATAACAAGGCAATACGCGGTGCCAGGGGTGAGCTAACGTAGGGATAGGTGATACTGGCGAAGGGGGGAAACATCCGGGAAAGTATTCCCGAAGTTTCGCGTTTTCGGACAGATGAACCAGAGGGGGAAAGTTGCATGTTTGCTATGCTAGGAATGTGTGGCGGACGAACGAGATGCTTATCCGGATTCGTCTCGTCGTTCTGAGCAACTTTCATGTACAAAGTTTTCCCATATGAGCTACGGTTTATTTTATATTAATTTTTAAAGTTTTAAACATTTTATAAATTATTTTTAATTCTAAAATTAAATGTAATATTGCTATGGGTACACATAAGTGTAACCACAAATGGCTTGTGTGGCTGACGAGTAGGCCCAGTTGACTTGGTCAACTGCCCAGTCAGCAGAGGCTGACTAATGGGGCCGGTCAAAGTCACCTTTTTTTATTTTGTTTTGTTTTCTGTTACTTTTATTTATTTATTTATTTCTTTTCTGTTTTAGCCTAGTTTCAATAAAATATAAAGTGGCACCTAAGATAGTGTTACAATTTATGCCACTGCCACAAACAGTTTAGTACTGAAATAAAAATAGTTTTGAAATTGTTTATTATTTTAAAAGCATTTGAATAACTGTTTTGCACTGTTTATCTATTATAGTGCATTTAAAGACTTTATAAAAGTGTGGTTTCTCCACCATAATTACCTATGATTTATTTGACACAACCCGAACATTTTAGTTTTAATTTTGAAAACTTTTATTGTTTGCCTTTTTTTTAATTTGAATTTGAATCGGTTTTGAACTAACGCGAGATTAACAACAGTAATCGAAGTGACGTGGCATCATTCGCAAAGAATGGCTGTAGCTTAATTACCCGGGCGTCACAATTCTCCTCCACTACAAGAAATCTCGTCCCGAGATTTAAGAGGGGGACTAGGGGGTAAGGTCTGGTTACGAAATTCTAACGAATCTTATCGGTCTTGGTTGCTCTCCTCGAAGTGGTCGATCCATTACATTGATGTCTTCATCTTTCTGCTTCAGGTCATTAAGATGAAGTCGGCATACTTTCTTGGAAAACTCCATCATACTTACGAAAGAATAAAGGGGGAGCATTCCGGGAGAACAGACCTCGGCAAGGTTGACTATCTGGTAGATAACATCGGGGAGGGAGGCGGAAAGTAACTCTCGAATGGAAACCTCCGAAAATACCGAGAGCAAAGTAAGGAGGTACCATGAGAAGTTTCAAACGGATAGGCAAGCGTTCGATGCCTAATCAGAAGGTGAAAGGGGTTCAGAGCAACAGGAATAAGTATTGCGTCTGATACCCGAATATATCACTTGGCAGGTGGCCCGTGAGTTACATAAGAAGTCAAGCGCGAGGAATAACTTTGGAAACCGGGGGTGTACAGGAGAGTCAGGTTTTGATCCTGTGGAACTGTGGGTTATGAGCCCACCATGTGGTTAAAAGTAGGAAAAGCGTTGATATCTTGCACGGCCATGATAGCAAGACATGTCAGAGGTTAGCCTATCAGTTATGTTGGCAACAATGTTGATACCAAGGGCGAGGGATGAAGAGAACCATTTTCCTGCTCGTTGAACGAGGCAGACTATTAGGCAAAGTTCTCGTCCATCGGTGGCTACTGATATGTCATCAATTATAGTAATAGGGTCTTACTGGCAGAGTAGTACCACGAGGTGCTTACCTAAGCAGGGAATTACCACTGCTCAGTTAAGTAGATTATAAGAAAGTTTGAACGAAACAACGGAAAGGAAAATGTGTTTAAACACATATATCAGGGGTATACCCTTCCCAAAGTAAAGCAGAGGATGATATCCAAGACATGATATAATGTAGAAAACCCTTTACATAAGAGGAGAGATATTTCATGACATTACCCATACAACGGTGTTAGGATAAATGATAAGGAAAATTTAGCATTGTGCTTCAAATGCTCTTATTGAAAATCGGATTACCACATACATCCTTCGAGATAGCATTGACATGGTCTTCAAGCAAAGGTCATACTTTGGATACAGGAAGGATCCATCAGGAACAACTTATAGAATAAGTCTTACAATTTCCTCATGGAAGAATGGATAACCTTGCTAATAAGGAACCTATAACAATAGGTCCTCCGGCCAGGTGTGCTGGGCATGACATCACCTTACCGAGTCATAAAAGATCAATGTTATAACTCTTGGAAATATGTCCCAACCATCATATCTGACGGAGATTCAGATCTGATTAGTGCCAGGATACCTCAGACTCGGGAGGCCTGAGAAGAAAAGGTGCAACACAAATTGACGAGATGACAATGTAAGATCCTCGGGAAATGAACTATGGAAGCGAGTTCCGAAACAAGAGTTCATCATTAAACCAAGGAGAGGATGAGGAGGTGGCTGATGGACTCAGCGACAATCCATGGAAATTTCTAAAATGATGGATTTCCACAATCATGTGAACAAGGAGATAACATTAGTGAGATCAAATGATATAATGATGTATGCTCGAGGAAAACATACACAATTAAACATTGGGTTAAAAGGTGCACCCGAAATGTGGGCTTATAGTAGCATGATCAACGTTAGAATGGTGGTTCAGCAACCGATAGGCTAAGAATGAATTATCGATCATTAACTTCAAAGCAATAGGGTTGCTAGAAGTGTAGAATCCAAACAACACCGTTCACTTGTGGGTACCCCGGTTGGAATCAACACGGGGACCAATAAAGAATGGTGATGGTGAGAAGTATCGTTATAGCAAGAATTCTTAAGAGGTGGAGCAATCCTCACAACATTCTTGACATCAAAGATGGTAATACTCCGCGGTAGAACATAACATCAGTTGGATAACAAGGAACTCAAGGTACAACACAAAACATGAACAAGTTTTGTGTTGGAGGGAATGCAATAATGTTGTGGATGATAACTCAAATCATCGAGGGCAAAGGATGCTATTTCACATCATGAATTTGATTGATATCCTGGAAGAGCTCAAAATGTTGATGATGATCACGACACCTTTGTCGAGAGGTTTCATGAAGATATAATTGCTCATCGACAACATCAAGCAAAAGGAAGGATGGAGCGAAAAGTTATTGAAACCACAGATATAACACAAACTCGGAATCAAGCTTGATGTTCAAGGCAAAATGATATGACGAGGAAAGTCGACGTAAGCTTAGCTCATCGTCGAAAATTATGCTCCGGGAAGAAGCACCAGGTAGCACAGTTAAAAAGTTGCACGATAATGATATAGCCGATCAGGCTAGGAATGACTTGAAGGATTATTAAATCATAAGCAACGGAAATTACTTAGAGTTATTGAATCGGTGTTTTGGGTTGACAAACAACCCAGCACCCCTGAAGTGACAACGACAGGGAAAGGTAGTACTTCATCAAAAATTCATAAGATGTAGAGCAATGGCATGATATCCTCGAGATACCAGGGGTAATACTCGAAGGTAGATCATAATAGAGGTCAGGCAGACACATTGATCTGTAGGAGACAAATGTTTTAACTAGTCCGAGAAATGGGATCAAAGAAGAACAATCTTGGTCGGAACCACGGTTGCAAAGGACCAATTCACAGATACCATGTGATAGTTATCAACGAAATAGTTATTATTACAAGAAGCTTCCATCATAGGATATACATCGTGTCAATGGGCAAGAACGCAAAGTTCAAGGTCGACTCCCACTTCTTCAATGCATAACCTTTCATTCACTTCTCGCGTTTGATGAAGTTGCAGTGTTGAAATTTTATCTGGCAAAATACCAGAAGAGTATGACTCATGAAAACTTTTGAGTTCACACATATTATGGAAGGCATAGGTTCAACCCATCGGGGGATCGTGGAAACATATACCACAAGCTTCAATAGTAAATATCACTAGCTCGAAAGCAGAGCATGGTTGGCCAAATCAAGGAATATGATTTACCAAAGGCATTATGTATCAGGGAAAGAACTTCCAAAGTGATTGCATATGAAGGACATTGTCGGATAAAATCCAACAAGGTTCTGATGGTCCATAAAGGATCTGATGTGAGTATTGGCTCACAACCAGAGGAAGAATCAATGCAAAGACATTGGATTATAGAAACAACTGAGTAACTTAGAGCTCAATTGCAAAGGAATTATGATTTACAAAGAGAAGGATCAGAAGCAGAGGCTCTGATCAAGGATGGAGAAGTTCAATATACTTAGGGGCACAATCGACAACAATTTGATTGGCGAGAACCAGCTCATGTTTAAAATGACGTCTGAGCCGGAAGGATGAATTCTAGGATCTGATTGAGGATCGCGAGCATTCGCAACAAATTGAATCAACGAACTCAAAATGATAATGACAAGGGATGCCAATAAGATTACGGGACTTATGAGATTAAACATAATGCAAGCAAGCAAGAATTTCAAGAGCAATAGACTGCTTAGGATTTTCGAAAGATCGAATAGTATCTCGCAGACTTTTGTGAAACACATGAACAACTGGGAATGAGCAAATATCCGGTGAGTGCTAGAAATTATCCATAGTGGTATTCATGTGGCAAAGAACAGCAAGGTAGTAAGCTCAAAGGATTCTCGGAACAACAGAGAGAATTTCGGGGTATCTTGTAATAACAAGATCAACTGGGAAGCATCGTATGAACGGCGAGTATATGTGGTTATCCACAGGGGTTTATCGATGGAAGGGAATTGCAAAAGCGACGCTATAAAGTCTCAAGAGAACATCGGAGAGTATCTTCGGATTCTTCTGGTGCAGCAGGCGATCATCTGTAATAAGGGGCGCACTGCCCCAGAGAGGCGACGGACGGGCGCACGCGAGGCCACGTGAGCGTGTTCTTGGGCGCGGGACGACACCAACGAGCGAGGTGGGGCGGTGCGTGTGCGTGCGAGGCAGGACGCGAGGTGGTGGCCGGGCGCGGCGACGTGCAGCAGCAGCAGCCGGTGCGTGAGCGAGGCGAGCGGTGCATGCCGTGCGGCGTGGCATGGCCAGGGAAGGCGGGCGCGCGGCGCGTTCATCGCGGGGGCGAGGCAGCGGAGAGGGAAGAGGAGTTCGAGGGCCTCACCGGCGGTCGTAGGGCAACGGCAGCGGGTGTCGAGGAGGAAGTCGGGGACAACGACGGAGAGGAGGTCGACGACGGAGAGGACGTCGGTGTCGGGCGCGTGGAGGCCGTTCGGGGAGGGGGATGGGGACGACAGGGCGACGGGGAGGCGAGCGGCTGCAGCAAGGGGTGGCTCCGACGTGGGCCATGGGCGACGACGGCGGCGGTGGGCGACAGGCGCGGCGGCGAGTCGTCGATGCCCCGATCGGATCTGGATGGAGGGTGAGGGAGAGCCAAAGAGAGTGGGGGGAGTGGATAGGGTTAGGGTTCCTGGTGGCTCGTGGTAGGCCATATAGGCCAGCGGGGTGGGCTGGGCCGATTGGGCCGACAAGGCGGCCCGGCGGGCCAAAGTCCAGTGGGGGGATTCTCTTTTTTCCTTTTTTGATTTTGTTTTGTTTTCTGTTACTTTTATTTATTTATTTATTTTCTGTTTTAGCCAAGTTTCAATAAAATATAAAAGTGACACCTAAGATAGTGTTGCAATTTATGCCACTGCCACAAACAATTTAGTACCGAACTAAAAATAGTTTTGGAATTGCTTATTATTTTAAAAGCATTTGAATAACTGTTTTGCCACTGTTTATCTATTATAGTGCATTTAAACACTTTATAAAAGTGTGGTTTCTCCACCATAATTACCTATGATTTATTTGACACAACCCGAAGATTTTAGTTTTAATTTTGAAAACTTTTGTTGTTTGCCTTTTTTTAATTTGAATTTGAATCGATTTTGAACTAACGCGAGATTAACAACAGTAATCGAAGTGGCGTGGGATCATTCGCAAAGAATTACTCTAGCTTAATTACCCGGGTGTCACAAAAGGCAAGGGAGGCACCGCACCCCTTCCTTGTCCTATTTGGACTCAAGCGGAGGGGGCACGCCTCTTTCCCTGTCCGGCCCCTCTTTCTCTCCACTAGGGCCCAACAAGGCCCATTAGTTCCCAGGGGGGGGGGTCCGGTAACCCCCGGTTCTCCGATAAATGTCCGAAACCTTCCGGAACCTTTCCGGTGTCCAAACATAGCCGTCCAATATATCAATCTTTACGTCTCGGCCATTTCGAGACTCCTCGTCATGTTCGTGTTCACATCCGGGACTCCGAACAACCTTCGGTTTATCAAAACATATAAACTCATAATATAACTGTCAACGAAACTTTAAGCGTGTGGACCCTACGGGTTCGAGAACTATGTAGACATGACTGAGACACGTCTCCGGTCAATAACCAATAGAGGAACCTGGATGCTCACATTGGCTCCCACATATTCTATGAAGATCTTTATCGGTCAGACCGCATAACAACATACGTTGTTCCCTTTGTCATCGGTATGTTACTTGCCCGAGATTCGATCGTCGGTATCTCAATACCTAGTTCAATCTCGTTATCCGCAAGTCTCTTTACTCGTTCTGTAATACATCATCCCGCAAGTAACTCATTAGTTGCAATGCTTGTAAGGCTTATAGTGATGTGCATTACCGAGTGGGCCCAGAGATACCTCTCCGACAATCGGATTGACAAATCCTAATATCGAAATACGCCAACCCAACAAGTACCTTTGGAGACACCTGTACAACACCTTTACAATCACCCAGTTACGTTGTGACGTTTGGTAGCACACAAAGTGTTCCTCCGGTAAACGGGAGTTGCATAATCTCATAGTCATAGGAACATGTATAAGTCATGAAGAAAGCAATAGCAGAATACTAAACGATCATGTGCTAAGCTAATGTAATGGGTCAAGTCAATCACATCATTCTCCTAATGATGTGATCTCGTTAATCAAATGACAACCCATGTCAATGGCTAGGAAACATAACCATCTTTGATCAATGAGCTAGTTAAGTAGAGGCATACTAGTGACACTCTGTTTGTCTATGTATCCACACAAGTATTATGTTTCCGGTTAATACAGTTCTAGCATGAATAATAAACATTTATCATGATATTAGTAAATAAATATTAACTTTATTATTGCCTCTAGGGCATATTTCCTTTAGTCTCCCACTTGCACTAGAGTCAATAATCTAGATTACACAGTAATGATTCTAACACCCATGGAGCCTTGGTGCTGATCATGTTTTGCTCGTGGAAGAGGCTTAGTCAACGGGTCTGCAACATTCAGATCCATATGTATCCTGCAAATTTCTTTGTCTCCCACCTGGACTAGATCCCGGATGGAGTTGAAGCGTCTCTTGATGTGCTTGGTTCTCTTGTGAAATCTGGATTCCTTTGTTAAGGCAATTGCACCATTATTGTCACAAAAGATTTTCATTGGTCCCGATGCACTAGGTATGACACCTAGATCGGATATGAACGCCTTCATCTAGACTCCTTCATTTGCTGCTTCCGAAGTAGCTATGTACTCCGCTTCGCACGTAAATCCCGCCACAACGCTTTGTTTAGAACTACACCAACTGACAGCTCCACCGTTTAATGTAAACACATATCCGGTTTGCGATTTAGAATCGTCCGGATCAGTGTCAAAGCTTGCATCGACGTAACCATTTACGACTAGCTCTTTGTAACCTCCATAAACGAGAAACATATCCTTAGTCCTTTTCAGGTATTTCAGGATGTTCTTGACCGCTCTCCAGTGATCCATTCCTGGATTACTTTGGTACCTCCCTGCTAAACTTGTAGCAAGGTACACATCAGGTCTGGTACACAGCATTGCATACATGATAGAGCCTATGGCTGAAGCATAGGGAACATCTTTCATCTTCTCTCTATCTTATGCAGTGGTCGGGCATTGAGTCTTACTCAAGTTCACACCTTGTAACACAGGCAAGAACCCTTTCTTTGCTTGATCCATTTTGAACTTCTTCAAAACTTTGTCAAGGTATGTGCTTTGTGAAAGTCCAATTAAGCGTCTTGATCTATCTCTATAGATCTTGATGCCCAATATTTAAGCAGCTTCACCAAGGTCCTTCATTGAAAAACTCTTATTCAAGTATCCCTTTATGCTATCCAGAAATTCTATATCATTTCCAATTAGCAATATGTCATCCACATATAATATCAGAAATGCTATAGAGCTCCCACTCACTTTCTTGTAAATACAGGCTTCTCCAAAAGTCTGTATAAAACCAAATGCTTTGATCACACTATCAAAGCGTTTATTCCAACTCCGAGAGGCTTGCACCAGTCCATAAATGGATCGCTGGAGCTTGCACACTTTGTTAGCTCCTTTTGGATCGACAAAACCTTCCGGTTGCATCATATACAACTCTTCTTCAATAAATCCATTCAGGAATGTAGTTTTGACATCCATTTGCCAAATTTCATAATCATAAAATGCGGCAATTGCTAACATGATTCGGACAGACTTAAGCATTGCTACGGGTGATAAAGTCTCATCATAGTAAATCCCTTGAACTTGTCGAAAACCTTTCGCAACAAGTTGAGCTTTATAGACAATAACATTACCGTCAGCGTCAGTCTTCTTCTTGAAGATCCATTTATTCTCAATGGCTTGTCGATCATCGGGCAAGTCAACCAAAGTCCACACTTTGTTCTCATACATGGATCCCATCTCAGATTTCATGGCCTCAAGCCATTTTGCGGAATCTCGGCTCAACATCGCTTCTTCATAGTTCGTAGGTTGGTCATGGTCTAGTAACATAACCTCCAGAACAGGATTACCTTACCACTCTGGTGTGGATCTTACTCTGGTTGACCTACGAGGTTCAGTAACAACTTGATCTTAAGTTTCATGATCATCATCATTAACTTCCTCACGAATTGGTGTAGGTGTCACAGGAACCGGTTTCTGTGATGAACTACTTTCCAATAAGGGAGCAGGTACAGTTACCTCATCAAGTACTACTTTCCTCCCACTCACTTCTTTCGAGAGAAACTCCTTCTCTAGAAAGATTCCAAATTTAGCAACAAAAGTCTTGCCTTCAGATCTGTGATAGAAGGTGTACCCAACAGTCTCTTTTGGGTATCCTATGAAGACACATTTTTTCGATTTGGGCTCGAGCTTATCAGGTTGAAGCTTTTTCACATAAGCATCGCAACCCCAAACTTTAAGAAACGACAACTTTGGTTTCTTGCCAAACCATAGTTCATAAGGCGTCGTCTCAACGGATTTAGATGGTGCCCTATTTAACGTGAATGCAGCTGTCTCTAGAGCATAACCCCTAAACGATAGCGGTAAATCAGTAAGAGACATCATAGATCGCACCATATCTAGTAAAGTACGATTAGGACGTTCGGACACACCATTACACTATGGTGTTCCGGGTGGCGTGAGTTGTGAAACTATTCCGCATTGTTTCAAATGAAGACCAGACTCGTAACTCAAATATTCTCCTCCACGATCAGATTGTAGAAACTTTATTTTCTTGTTACGATGATTTTCAACTTCACTCTGAAATTCTTTGAACTTTTCAAATGTTTCAGACTTATGTTTCATTAAGTACATATACCCATATCTGCTTAAATCATCTGTGAAGGTGAGAAAGTAACGATATCCCCCGCGAGCCTCAACATTCATCGGACCACATACATCTGTATGTATGATTTCCAACAAATCTGTTGCTCGCTCCATAGTTCCGGAGAACGACATTTTAGTCATGTTGCCCATGAGGCACGATTTGCAAGTACCAAGTGATTCATAATCAAGTGGTTCCAAAAGTCCATCAGTATGGAGTTTCTTCATGCGCTTTACACCGATATGACCTAAACGGTAGTGCCACAAATAAGTTGCACTATCATTATCAACTCTGCATCTTTTGGCTTCAATATTATGAATATGTGTATCACTACTATCGAGATTCAACAAAAAAAGACCACTCTTCAAGGATGCATGACCATAAAAGATATTACTCATATAAACAGAACAACCATTATTCTCTGATTTAAATCAATAACCGTCTCGCATCAAACAAGATCCAGATATAATGTTCATGCTCAACGCTGGCACCAAATAACAATTATTCAGGTCTAAAACTAATCCCGAAGGTAGATGTAGAGGTAGCGTGCCGACCGCGATTATATCGACTTTGGAACCATTTCCCACGCGCATCGTCACCTCGTCCTTAGCCAATCTTCGCTTAATCTGTAGTCCCTGTTTTGAGTTGCAAATATTAGCAACAGAACCAGTATCAAATACCCATGTGCTACTGCGAGCATTAGTAAGGTATGGATCAATAACATGTATATCACATATGCCTTTGTTCACCTAGCCATCCTTCTTATCCGCCAAATACTTGGGGCAGTTCCGCTTCCAATGACCAGTCTGTTTGCAGTAGAAGCACTCAGTCTCAGGCTTAGGTCTAGACCTGGGTTTCTTCTCCTGAGCAGCAACTTGTTTGCTGTTCTTCTTGAAGTTCCCCTTCTTCTTCCCTTTGCCCTTTTTCTTGAAACTGGTGGTCTTGTTGACCATCAACACTTGATGCTCCTTCTTGATTTCTACCTCCGCAGCTTTTAGCATTGCGAAGAGCTCGGGAATCGTCTTATCCATCCCTTGCATGTTATAGTTCATCACGAAGCTCTTGTAGCTTGGTGGCAGTGATTGAAGAATTCTGTCAACGACGCTATCAGCCGGAAGATTAACTCCCAGTTGAATCAAGTGATTGTTATACCAAGACATTCTGAGTATGTGCTCACTGACAAAACTATTCTCCTCCATCTTACAGCTATAGAATTTATTGGAGACTTCATATCTCTCAATACGGGCATTTGCTTGATATATTAACTTCAACTCCTGGAACATCTCATATGCTCCATGACGTTCAAAACGTCGTTGAAGTCCCGGTTCTAAGACGTAAAGCATGGCACACTGAACTATCGAGTAGTCATCAGCTTTGTTCTGCCAGACGTTCATAACATCTGGTGTTGCTCCTGCAGCAGGTCTGGCACCTAGCGGTGCTTCCAGGACATAATTCTTCTGTGCAGCAATGAGGATAACCCTCAAGTTACTGACCCAGTCCATGTAATTGCTACCATCATCTTTCAAATTTGCTTTCTCAAGGAAGGCATTAAAATTCAACGGAACAACAACATGGGCCATCTATCTACAATCAACATAGACAAGCAAAAATACTATCAGGTACTAAGTTCATGATAAATTTAAGTTCAATTAATCATATTACTTAAGAACTCCCACTTAGATAGACATCCCTCTAATCCTCTAAGTGATCATGTGATCCAAATCAACTAAACCATGTTCGATCATCAGGTGAGATGGAGTAGTTTCAATGGTGAACATCAGTATGTTGATCATATCTACTATATGATACACGCTCGACCTTTTGGTCTCAGTGTTCTGAGGCCATATCTGTTATGTGCTAGGCTCGTCATGTTTAACCTAAGTATTCCGCGTGTGCAACTGTTTTGCACCCGTTGTATTTGAACGTAGAGCCTATCATACCCGATCATCACGTGGTGTCTCAGCGCGAAGAACTTTCGCAATGGTGCATACTCAGGGAGAACACTTATACCTTGATAATTTAGTGAGAGATCATCTTATAATGCTACCGTCAATCAAAGCAAGATAAGATGCATAAAAGATAAACATCACATGCAATTAGTATAAGTGATATGATATGGCCATCATCATCTTGTGCTTGTGATCTCCATCTCCGAAGCACTGTCATGATCACCTCGTCACCGGTACGACACCTTGATCTCCATCGTAGCATCGTTGTCGTCTCGCCAACTTATGCTTCTACGACTATCGCTACCGCTTAGTGATAAAGTAAAGCATTATAGGGCGTTTCCATTGCATACAATAAAGCGACAACCATATGGCTCCTGCCAATTGCCGATAAATCGGTTACAAAACATGATCATCTCATACAATAAAATATAGCATCATGCCTTGACCATATCACATCACAACATGCCCTGCAAAAACAAGTTAGACGTCCTCTACTTTGTTGTTGCAAGTTTTACGTGGCTGCTACGGGCTGAGCAAGAACCGTTCTTACCTACGCATCAAAACCACAACGATAGTTTGTCAAGTTGGCGTTGTTTTAACCTTCGCAAGGACCGGGCGTAGACACACTCGGTTCAACTAAAGTTGGAGAAACTGACACCCGCTAGTCACCTGTGTGCATAGCACGGCAGTAAAACCAGTCTCGCGTAAGCGTACGCGTAATGTCGGTCTGGGCCGCTTCATCCAACAATACCGCCGAACCAAAGTATGACATGCTGGTAAGCAGTATGACTTATATCGCCCACAACTCAATTGTGTTCTACTCGTGCATATAACATCTACGCATAAAACCAGGCTCGGATGCCACTGTTGGGGAACGAAGTAATTTCAAAAAAATTCCTACGCACACACATGATCATGGTGATGCATAGCTACGAGAAGGGAGAGTGTTGTCCACGTACCCTCGTAGACCGAAAGCGGAAGCTTTAGCACAACGCGGTTGATGTAGTCGTACGTCTTCACGATCTGACCGATCAAGTACCGAACGCACGACACCTCCAAGTTCAGCACACGTTGAGCTCGAAGACGTCCCTCGAACTCCGATCCAGCCGAGCTTTGAGGGAGAGTTCCGTCAGCATAACGGTGTGGTGACGATGATGATGTTCTATCGATGCAGGACTTCGCCTAAGCACCGCTACGATATTATCAAGGTGGATTATGGTGGAGGGGGGCACCGCACACGGCTAAGAGATCAAGAGATCAATTGTTGTGTCTATGGGGTGGCCCCCTCCTCCATATATAAAGGGGGGAGGAGGAGAGGGCCGGCCAAGGGGGTGGCGTGCCCTAGGAGGGGGAAACCTACTCCAAGTAGGTTTGCCCCTCCCTTTCCTAGTCCAAGAAGGAGGGGGGAGGAAGGAGTGGGAGAGGGGAAAGGCAAGGGGGGCGTCGCCCCCCTTCATTGTCCTATTCGGACTCAAGGGGAGGAGGCATGGCTCTTGCCCTGGCCGACCCCTCTTTCTCTCCACTAGGGCCCAACAAGGCCCATTAGTTCCGGGGGGGGGGGGGGGTTCCGGTAACCCCCGGTTCTCCGATAAATGTATGAAACCTTCCAGAACCTTTACGTGTCCAAACATAGTCGTCCAATATATCGGTCTTTACGTCTCGACCATTTCGAGACTCCTCGTCATGTCCGTGATCACATCCGGGACTCCGAACAACATTGGGTACATCAAAACATATAAACACATAATATAACTGTCATCGAACCTTTAAGCATGCGCACCGTACAGGTTCGAGGACTATGTAGACATGACCGAGACACGTCTCCGGTCAATAACCAATAGCGGAACCTGGATGCTCCCACATATTCTACGAAGATCTTTATCGGTCAGACCACATAACAACATACGTTGTTCCCTTTGTCATCTGTATGTTACTTGCCCGAGATTCGATCGTCGGTATCTCAATACCTAGTTCAATCTCGTTACCGGCAAGTCTCTTTACTCGTTCTGTAATACATCATCCCGCAACTAACTCATTAGTTGCAATGCTTGCAAGGCTTATAGTGATGTGCATTACCGAGTGGGCCCAGAGATACCTCTCCGACAATCAGAATGACAAATCCTAATCTCAAAATACGCCAACCCAACAAGTACCTTTGGAGACACCTGTACAACACCTTTATAATCACCTAGTTACGTTGTGAAGTTTGGTAGCACACAAAGTGTTCCTCCGGTAAACGGGAGTTGCATAATCTCATAGTCGTAGGAACATGTATAAGTCATGAAGAAAGCAATAGCAGAATACTAAACGATCGTGTGCTAAGCTAACATAATGGGTCAAGTCAATCACACCATTCTCCTAATGATGTGATCCAGTTAATCAAATGACAACCCATGTCAATGGCTAGGAAACATAACCATCTTTGATGAACGAGCTGGTTAAGTAGAGGCATACTAGTGACACTCTATTTGTCTATGTATTCACACAAGTATTATGTTTCCGGTTAATACAATTCTAGCATGAATAATAAACATTTATCATGATATAAGGAAATAAATAATAACTTTATTATTGCCTCTAGGGCATATTTCCTTCACCTTGCTTCTCATACTCTCACGTTAAGTTCTGCATAAAGCCATTGCAGTTTTCTATATGCTAAAATATCAGAGAGATAACTTGGCATACATTTGTTCCTATAAATATTTGACAGAAAATTTATCCTATGCAACCTGATCGTTAGATGCAGTTTGTAGGAGAAACTCGTGCAGTGCATTTGACGGGGTGTCTATTTTGTTCAAACGTGAAACTGTTGCCAACGACAACATGCATGTGTGTCCACACAAGAGGCTTGAGCGGGTTACCTTTGATGTCGTTGGCATTCCCAAGTGAAATTCTGGAGAAGTTGTTGCCGCAAGGTCTTGCCAGAAAAATTTGTTGAAAGAGTTCCTAGACAGAGACATACAGATTCAGAGAAGTAATCGATTCATTGCAAACAGAGCAGAAAAAGTGCGCTATTATTCATGTTATCCCATTCGCATCTCACCTTACTTTTTTTCTCCATCTACCTACGTCAAGTTCAAGATAGGTCCGACATTACGATGTAGTTATGGATGCAAAACAATCATATTGGTTACTATCCACATAGATGAGTTATAAGAATGCTAGTATTGAACCTTTGACATGATAATAATAAATCTATGGTCTCTGCATTACCTAAAGAGCTGACAAATTTCTTCAAGATTTAAGCACATATGTGGGAATAGGAAGAACAGTTAGGGCTCCATGACAGTTCGCACCACATGAATCCCCATCAACGGAACTGATCTTAGCATATTAGAAAAAAATACAATTTGAATCTTGAATTTGTTTGCTGGAACATCATCATGTACACCTATATGCAAAAGAATCGTACTGGTTAGTATACACATAGGTCAATCATAAGAATCAAAGAATGCTGCTAGGATTGAACCTTCCACATGAGAAGAAGAAATAATCTGAGTTTGCTATGGTACCTGAAGAGCAGATAAATTATGCAAGATTTTGGCACATAACATGGGAATAGGAAGAACATCCAACGCTCCATGCATAATCACATCACATGCGTCACCTTTGAAGGAATTGATCTGAGCACGTGCATCTGTCAATACATGAATCGTCACCACTTAAATTGCAGATAGAAGAAGCAGAATCGCGCCCCACTAATAGATGTTGATGGATCTTCTACTTCCTGCATGATCCCACCCTAGGAAGAGATGATCTGTTATGAGAGAGATTAGGGACTGGGTAGGTGATAGAGATGAAGGGGTGAACATACAAAATACATCAGGAATCAAACGGAATTGATCTGACCTCATCAACTTTATTGTAAAAAAGAACTATTTGAATCTTGCCTTTGGTTGGTCGATCTTAGCACATGCATCTGTCAATAACTGAACCATCACCACTAGAATCTCGGACAGAAGAAGAAGAATCGCGACCCAGGAAGCGAAGTAGATGGATCTTACACTTGCACCGTCACACCCTAGGAAGAGATGATCTGATATAAGAGAGATTAGGGTGGACGGGTGAAGATACAGAATAGATTAGGAGTAGAGAGTAGGTGGTAGAGATGAAGGGGTGAAGATACCGAATAGATTAGGAATCAGACTTGCAAAAATTGCCTCATTCGTTGTTCGTGAGGAAGAAGATGTGGATTCGGCATAAGCTGGGAAGGGAACGGTTTTGAAAGGAAGGTTCTACAAGCTTCTTTTACCTTCCTTTTCCTGCCTGTATACATAACCAACACGGTGATCGGATGGACAATCTAACTTTTTCTCTAGGATTAACGTAGATTTTTTCCCTGTTGAGCAAACTTTCAAGCGAGACCTACACCGTATTAAGTCAGGGAGGAAGAGACGTGGAGTAGCTAGATCGACTGAGATAGGAGTTTTTTTTTGAAGGAAAGATTGAGATCGATGGTTGTTAGATCGTACTATTTGTTTTGGTTTCTTGTTTTTTCCTCCTATTTCCCCAATTGTACGTGGAAGCATGGATTTCTAAGGAACTCTTTCTTCTGTTTTTTTCATGGTTGACTTCCCAACCGTGTAAGCATTGTGGGGCCTTCTAATAAAAAAAATCAACATTGAGGACTACATGGGTTAATCTAGACCGTAATAACTCGGTCCCACCAGATTAACGACTCATAATTACTAATTAAAGTGGTAATTTCTAGGGAGTCAAGAATTAGTATAGGTATAGATAGATGGGCTAATCTAGACCGTAATAACTCGGTCCCACCAGATTAACGGCTCATAATTACTAATTAACGTGGTAATTTCTAGGGAGTAAAGAATTAGTATAGGTATAGATATCCCGGTACCCCGCCGGAGGCATTCACATAGAGTCATATTTTGTTCTAATTATTGAGTTGTAAGTAAATAAAATTGTGATGATCATCATTATTAGAGCATTGTCCCATGTGAGGAAAGGATGATGGAGACTATGATTCCCCCATGATACGTCTCCAACGTATCTATAATTTTTGATTGCTTCATGCTATATTATCTACTGCTTTGGACAATATTGGGCTTTATTATCCACTTTTATATTATTTTTGGGACTAACCTATTTATCGAAGCCCAGCCCAGAATTGCTTTTTTTTGCCTATTTCAGTGTTTCGAAGAAAAGGAATATCAATCGGAGTCAAAACGGAATGAAACCTTCTGGAGAAGTTATTTTTGGAAGGAAAGCAACCTGATAGACTTGGAGTGCATGTCAGGAAAGAAACGAGGGAGCCATGAGGTAGGGGGCGTGCCCACCCCCTTAGGGCGCGCCCTCCATCCTCGTGGGCCCCTCGTGGCTCCCCTAACGTACTTCTTCCTCCTATATATACCCATATACCCTAAAAACTTTGGGGAATAGAATAGATCGGGAGTTCCACTGCCGCAAGCCTCTGTAGCCACCAAAACTCAATCGGGACCCTGTTCCGGCGCCCTGCCGGAGGGGGGACCCTCACCGTGGCCATCTTCATCATCCCGTCGCTCTCCATGACGAGGAGGGAGTTGTTCACCCTCGGGGTTGAGGGTATGTACCAGTAGCTATGTGTTTGATCTCTCTCTCTCTCTCTCTCCCGTGTTCTTGATTTGGCACGACCTTGATGTATCACGAGCTTTGCTATTATAGTTGGATCTTATGTTTCTTCTCCCCCTCTACTCTCTTGTAATGGATTGACTTTTCCCTTTGAAGTTATCTTATCGGATTGAGTCTTTAATGATTTGAGAACACTTGATGTATGTCTTGCCGTGCGTATCTGTGGTGACAATGGGATATCACGTGATTCACTTGATGTATGTTTTGGCGATCAACTTGCGGGTTCCTCCCATGAACCTATGCATAGGGGTTGGCACACGTTTTCGTCTTGATTCTCCGGTAGAAACTTTGGGGCACTCTTTGAGGTTCTATGTGTTGGTTGAATAGATGAATCTGAGATTGTGTAATGCATATCGTATAATCATACCCATGGATACTTGAGGTGACATTGGAGTATCTAGGTGACATTAGGGTTTTGGTTGATTTGTGTCTTAAGGTGTTATTCTAGTACGAACTCTAGGGCTGTTTGTGACACTTATAGGAATAGCCCAACGGATTGATTGGAAAGAATAACTTTGAGGTGGTTTCATACCCTACCATAATCTCTTTGTTTGTTCTCCACTATTAGTGACTTTGGAGTGACTCTTAGTTGCATGTTGAGGGATAGTTATATGATCCAATTATGTTATTATTGTTGAGAGAACTTGCACTAGTGAAAGTATGAACCCTAAGCCTTGTTTCCTAGCATTGCAATACCATTTACGCTCACTTTTATCGTTTGCTACCTTGCTGTTTTTATATTTTCAGATTACAAAAACCTATATCTACCATCTATATTGCACTTGTATCACCATCTCTTCGCCGAACTAGTGCACCTATACAATTTACCATTGTATTGGCTGTGTTGGGGACACAAGAGAGTCTTTGTTATTTGGTTGCAGGGTTGCTTGAGAGAGACCATCTTCATCCTACGCCTCCCACGGATTGATAAACCTTAGGTTATCCACTTGAGGGAAATTTGCTACTTTCCTACAAACCTCTGCACTTGGAGGCCCAACAACGTCTACAAGAAGAAGGTTGCATAGTAGACATCACCCCACAAGTCGGGATGAGACTCCGGACTAAAAAGAGAAAGAAAAGAGGCCACAGAAAAGAGAAGAAGTCCCAAACAAAAAAAAAGAGAAAAAGAGAGAGAAAAAGAGAGAAGGGACAATGTTACTATCCTTTTACCACACTTGTGCCTCAAATTATCACCATGATCTTCATGATAGAGAGTCTCCTATGTTGTCACTTACATATACTAGTGCGAATTTTTACATTATAGAACTTGGCTTGTATATTCCAATGATGGGCTTCCTCAAAAATGCCCTAGGTCTTCGTGAGCAAGCGAGTTGGATGCACACCCACTTAGTTTCTTTTGTTGAGCTTTCATACACTTATAGCTCTAGTGCATCCGTTGCATGGCAATCCCTACTCACTCACATTGATAACTATTATTGGCCATCTCCATAGCCCGTTGATACGCCTAGTTGATGTGAGACTATCTTATCCTTTTTGTCTTCTCCACAACCACCATTCTATTCCACATATAGTGCTATGTCCCTGGCTCACACTCATGTATTGCGTGAAGATTGAAAAAGTTTGAGAACATCAAAAGTATGAAACAATTGCTTGGCTTCTCATCGGGGTTGTGCACGATTTAAATATTTTGTGTGGTGAAGATAGAGCATAGCCAGACTATATGATTTTGTAGGGATAACTTTCTTTGGCCATGTTATTTTGGGAAGACATGATTGCTTTGTTAGTATGCTTGAAGTATTATTACTTTCATGTCAATATTAAACTTTTGTCTTGAATCTTTCAGATCTGAACATTTATGCCACAATAAAGAAAATTACATTGAGAATTATGCTAGGTAGCATTCCACATCAAAAATTCTGATTTAATCATTTACTTACTCGAGAACGAGAGGAAATAATCTTAGGGATGCTTGATACGTCTCCAACGTATCTACAATTTTTGATTGTTCCATGCTATTATATTATCTGTTTTGGATGTTTAAAGGGCTTTACTAAGCACTTTTATATTATTTTTGGGACTAACCTATTAACCGAAGGCCAAGTGCAAATTGCTATTTTTTGCCTATTTCAGTGTTTTGCCAAAAAGGAATATCAAACGGAGTCCAAACGGAATGAAACCTTCGGGAGAGTTATTTTTCGAACAAACGTGATACTGGGGACTTGGAGTGGACGTCAAGAAACAAGCGAGGAGGCCACGAGGCAGGGAGGCGCGCCTGGCCCCCTGGGCGCGCCCCCACCCTCATGCGCCCCTCGCAGCTCCACCGATATATATATATATATATATATATATATATATATATATATATATATATATATATATATATATATATATATATCCATATACCCTGAAAACATCCAGGAGCACCACGAAACCCTATTTCCACCGCCGCAACCTTCTGTACCCGTGAGACCCCATCTTGGGGCCTTTTCTGGCACTCCGCCGGAGGGGGCATCGATCACGGAGGGCTTATACATCAACACCATAGCCTCTCCGATGATGTGTGAGTAGTTTACCGCAGACCTTCGGGTCCATAGTTATTAGCTAGATGGCTTCTTCTCTCTCTTTGGATCTCAATACAAAGTTCTCCTCGATCTTCTTGGAGATCTATTCGATGTAACTCTTGTTGCGGTGTGTTTGTCGAGATCCGATGAATTGTGGGTTTATGATCAAGATTATCTATGAACAATATTGGAATCTCCTCTGAATTCTTTTATGTATGATTGGTTATCTTTGCAAGTCTCTTCGAATTATCAGTTTGGTTTGGCCTACTAGATTGATCTTTCTTGCAATGGGAGAAGTGCTTAGCTTTGGGTTCAATCATGCGGTGCTCGATCCGAGTGACAGAGGGGGAAACGACACGTATTGTATTGTTGCCATCGAGGATAAAAAGATGGGGTTTATATCATATTGCTTGAGTTTATCACTCTACATCATTTCATCTTGGCTAATGCATTACTTTGTTCTTATGAACTTAATACTCTAGACATGCTGGATGGCTGTCGATGTGTGAAGTAATAGTAGTAGATGCAGAATCGTTTGGGTCTACTTGTCGCGGACGTGATGCCTATATACATGATCATGCCTAGATATTCTCATAACTATGCACTATTCTATCAATTGCTCGACAGTAATTTGTTAACCCACCTTAATACTTATGCTATCTTGAGAGAAGCCACTAGTGAAACCTATGGCCCCCGGGTCTATTCTCCATCATATAAGTTTCCAATATATTTTTAGTTTGCAATCTTTACTTTCAATCTTTATCATAAAAATACCAAAGATATTATCTTATCATCTCTATCAGATCTCTCTTTTGCAAGTGGCCGTGAAGGGATTGACAACCCCTTTATCGCGTTGCTTGCCAGGTTCTCATTTGTTTGTGTAGGTACGAGGCGACTTGTGTGTAATCTCCTATTGTATTGATACCTTGGTCCTCAAAAACTGAGGAAAATACTTACGCTACTTTGCTGCATCACCCTTTCCTCTTCAAGGAAAAAAACCAACGCAAGCTCAAGAGGTAGCAAGCGCCGCCACCCCTTTGTTTCCATCTCTCTCTCTCTCCACACCCGGCAGTGGGCGCCCATTGTCAGCCTCACGGCCGCGCCCGAAGTGCTATAAGTGAAGCCCCGCTAAAATACGTCTTCGACGTCACCCCCTTGGATTTTCTGTTTATTTAAATTCAATTCAAATTTTGACCAGAAACTTTCTCTAGCCATAACTGTTAAACCATAAGTCCAAAATGTAGATTTTTCTCTGTTGTCTATAATTTCTGGTGATTTTCAGAGTGATTCTTGGTATTTTCTTTCTCTGTTTTTAAATATTTTCAGAGGAAGAAGCTTGTATTGAGGATCACCAGGAGGAGTGTGAACCTCCTCTACACTAAGGCAAGCCACACCAACATTTATATGGTGTCATTTCAATATTTGTGATTTTTCCAACTTGAATATGAGTTATTTCATGCATTTAAATTATCTAAATCAAAAATATTGACTTTGTATGTTACTTGTTTGGCTTGTAATGCTAGCTTCCAGTAGTGTGAGAATATCTAAGTTAGTATGAGTCAGTAGAAGTAATTTTTTTATTATGTGGTAATGACATGGTTATGATATGACTAGCATCGGTATTATTTTCTTAAGCAAGAAGTTGATTTTAGTAAGTTAGTATCATGACTAAACATGATGAGCATTCAGAACGAGTGAAATAGAATAAGTATGGTTTAATGATGACTAGTGCTAGAAGAAGACTTGATGATGTTGATCCTTTACTCCTAGTGCATGTTGAATGGTTGCATATTCATGGCATATCATGACACCTGTTATTTTTGTTGCAAGTTAAACCTGATATTGATTCAACTTGAACATACCATTGATCGAGTCATGGTGCCACTAAATCGAGTTTTTTCCAGTGCAACCACATTTGCCTTTATGGGCGTGTGGTACCTCCAATGAGGGAAGGTTATGGGCGTGCGGTACCCTGGCCCGGTAAGCAGACATAACCTTGTGTGCCCATTTGTTGTTATGGTACCTTGTCCCTGTTTGGGACCGTTTATATTTGCCGCGACGGTGGTCGTTGATGCCTTTGGTAGGCATGGGGCCACCCAGGACTTAGCCCAGTGGGAAGTGAGTCAGAGTGGTCGGAAGAGTGTCATGGCAATGGGAGGGTTTCGTCGGAATGCCGTTGGTCCACCCGAATGGGAGTGCGAGGCCATGGATTTCGTGGTGTGGGTATAGTGCGCTACCTCTGCAGATTGTTATTTCATCTATCGATAGCCGCGTCCTCGGTTACGGACACAACTCGTGAGTAGGTCACACCATGGATCAACATTTATAAGTAGTCATGCACACTAATTATAATTACATGGCACTGTTCGAGAGATGATGGATGATAAATTATGATGATTGTGGAAATCAAAGTGTTGGTTTCGTTTGTGACTTGAGTAGGCTCACCATTTGGTTACAAGGTAACCCATTCGGTAAGAAAGTCCGAGGGACTTGGTGCACGAGTTGTTTTCACTGCATTAGTAGTATGATTTTGCATTGCATTTAATTTGATTAAATATCATTATATTGTTTGCCCTTATGTTTATGCTTGTTGTGAGCTTCCAAGTACATTCAATGTACTAACCTGGCATGTCATGCCAGATTTCAGGAAAGTCTCACTGGATCGAAGTGCTGCCCGTGACTAGATCGTGTCCACATCGGTGTCCCTGTGCTATGGAGTCCCGCTTCGTCGTCATTCCGCTACCGTGTAGTTGCCGTGATCGAGGCCCTCTTTATGTTAACTAAATAATGTACATATTTTCAGCCGCACCGTGTGTGCCGCTTGGCCTTGCTACTTGATGTAACATCAAACTATGTTCTGCTAGTATCAATAAAG
Organism: Aegilops umbellulata; assembly: GCA_032464435.1. NCBI lineage: Eukaryota > Viridiplantae > Streptophyta > Magnoliopsida > Poales > Poaceae > Aegilops > Aegilops umbellulata. Next base: position 10,561,137 of record CP136060.1, on the reverse strand, counting down.
CGATTGTTTTCTGTACCGAGATGTTGTGTGTTGCCAGAAGACTTGATCTCTGGGCTGGCCATGCAAGGTAAACTGGTTGCTTTGAGCCGGGGTGCCACAATGCTTGGTATCGGTGCCGCGCTGACTGTAGGACACGCTAGACCACCGACGTGTTAATTGAACGTTAGTTAGGTTATAGATTGAGTGTCGGTAGTGTTTACATCTGATTGCTGCATTGCTTGCACTTGATTTACTATTATTTCTAACGGACTAATGGTTGTGAGTGTAGATGGCTCCAGTACCGTACCCGTGCCTGTTGGAGCTGCTACCGTACACGTCACCGCACCTTCTTCAGAATGTATGGCGCCGACTCTACCCTCACGTTGATGACCCAGTGTATCGGGTGTACCGGGAGCGTTTAGCCGACTCAGGATACGAGTATCACGCACTGGATACTCTGCGCGCTAGTTCAGCCTCATGCTCTTACACCCTTACCTCTAGGAGTGGTTTCGCTTCCACCGCCGCTCAGGCTGTCCAGTTTGTTGCGTATGAGGTCCTCGTTGAGCTGCGCTATAACGAGATCCAGATGCAAACCCACCCAAGTTTCCACTACTATCCAACCCTGTACGACGATGATCGCATCCGTTTCCCTATCATTGATCCGGCGGCCGATAGCGCTGCTAGCCACCTTTCTTGCTATATCACTGCTAGTTATCTTCTGATTCATGAGCTGGCTTGAGAGCTGACTCGTGTTCGCACTGCTTTAGTAGCCGCTAGGTCCCATCCCACTCCCCTTCCATGGGATTTACTCCTTATATTGCACCCGGTTCTAGTTCGCCTGTGATACTTCTCCAACGTATCTATAATTTTTTTATTGTTCCATGCTATTATATTATCTGTTTTGGATGTTTAATGGGCTTTATTATGCACTTTTATATTATTTTTGGGACTAACCTACTAACCAGAGGCCCAGTGCAAATTGATGTTTGTTTCCTATTTCAGTGTTTCATAGAAAAGGAATATCAAACGGAGTCCAAACGGAATGAAACCTTCGGGAGAGTTATTTTTGGAACAAACGCAATCCAGGAGACTTGGAGTGGACGTCAAGGAAGCAACGAGGCGGCCACGACGCAGGGAGGCGCGCCAAGGGGTAGGCATGCCCCCACCCTCGTGGGCCCCTCGTGGCTCCACCGACCTACTTCTTTCCCCTATATATATATACTCATATACCCTGAAAACATCCAGGAGCACCACGAAACCCTATTTCCACCGCAGCAACCTTCTGTACCCGTGAGATCCCATCTTGGGGCCTTTTCCGGCGCTCCGCCGGAGGGGGAATCGATCACGGAGGGCTTCTACATCAACACCATAGCCTCTCTGATGATGTGTCAGTAGTTTACCACAGACCTTCGGGTCCATAGTTCTTAGCTAGATGTCTTCTTCTCTCTCTTTGGATCTCAATACAAAGTTCTCCTTGATTCTCTTGGAGATCTATTCGATGTAATTCGTTTTGCGGTGTGTTTGTCGAGATCCGATGAATTGTGAGTTTATGATCAAGATTATCTATGGACAATATTTGGTTCTTTTCTGAATTCTTATATGTGTGATTTTTTATCTTTGCAAGTCTCTTCGAATTATCAGTTTGGTTTGCCCTACTAAATTTATGTTTCTTGCAATAGGAGAAGTGCTTAGCTTTGGGTTCGATCTTGCGGTGTCCTTTCCCAGTGACAGCAGGGGCAGCAAGGCACGTATTGTATTGTTGCCATCGAGGATAAAAATATGGAGTTTATATCATATTTCTTGAGTTTATCCCTCCACATCATGTCATCTTGCCTAATGCGTTACTTTGTTCTTATGAACTTAATACTCTAGATGCATGCTGGATAGCGGTCGATGTGTGGAGTAATAGTAGTAGATGGAGAATTGTTTCGGTCTACTTGTCACGGACGTGATGCCTATATACATGATCATGCCTAGATATTCTCATAACTATGCGCTTTTCTATCAATTACTCGACAGTAGTTTGTTCACCCACCGTAGATTATGCTATCTTGAGAGAAGCCACTAGTGAAACCTATGGCCCCCTGGTCTATTTTCCATCATATAAGTTTCCGATCTATTTTGCAATCTTTACTTTCCAATCTATATCATAAAAATACCAAAAATATTTATCTTATTATCTCTATCAGATCTCACTTTTGCAAGTGGTCGTGAAGGGATTAACAACCCCTTTATCGCGTTGGTTGCAAGGTTCTTATTTTTTGTAGGTACAAGGCGAGTTGCGTGTAACCTCCTACTGGATTGATACCTTGGTTCTCAATAACTGCGGGAAATACTTACGCTACTTTGCTGCATCACCCTTTCCTCTTCAAGGGAAAACCAACGCATGCTCAAGAGGTAGCAGCCTATTCCCTCGTTACTCCTCAGAGTAGCTCGGGCATCTCGACTGTGACTCCCCACAGTTCCCCTGCTGAGTGGGCTTCCCTTCTCGCTACCCCCGCAACCCCTATGCTCCAGCCTCATCCCGCACCTGCCCCTGAGGGAGAGCCCTCGAGGCAGCGTCGTCATGTTATCTTTAACCCGGAGGTCTCGGTTAACGTCGTCAGTTCAGGATCCGAGTCCGCTTCAGGAGAGGACCAGCAGGACCGGCAGAGCACTAGAGCATCAGAGTATCCGCAATTTTCCTGTTGATGTATGGATGTAGTCATACGAGTCATGATGTTTCGTTTCATGTATAAGAGTAGTCGAACTAGTCATGATGTTTATCTTTCATTTACGAGTCTATGTATAATTATGTTGGAACTTTTTATTATTTGCTTTATTTTCGCTGTTTTCCTTCTTTTTTCTTGGTTTGTCGCTGGCTTTTCCCTTCCATTTTGGATGTTGCTTATCACGGTTGCTGTCTATTGGGAAAAACAAATAATAGGATGACGCGGGGAGGCAGCAGCAGTCACGCTTGTGAGGATGTCCCCGTTCGTCGGTCAGCACGACAAGCAAGGGCATTTCCCCGAGCCGTATTTTCCACCACCGCCTCCACCGCCACATCCGCCCTCCACTAAACAAATTATGCGCATGTTTGAGGAAATAAGGAATAACGATCTGATTGAATTGTTGAAAAGTGTGCAAGCTATGGTTCGGCAAAATGGAAATCAGAATGGTCATCACTCGAAATTGTTAGATTTTCAGAGAACTAAGCCTCCCAGTTTCAGTCAAGTTATCGATCCCTCGGAAGTCGATGATTGGTTAAGGACCATTGAGAAAAAGCTTGAAATTGCTCGTACTAAATAAGATGACAAGGTTACGTTTTTTACGCATTACCTCGAAGGAACTGCCGCTATATGGTGGGATAATGCTAAAGCCAAGTGGCTTGCTGACGAATAAATCACATGGACTAAATTCAAGGACCATTTCCGCAAATATCATATTCCTGCTAGTATTATGACGGTCAAGCAGCGTGAATTCCTCGCGGTCACCCAAGGAAGCATGCCTATTAGTGAGTATCTGCATAAGTTCAATCATTTGGCCTGTTATTCAATCTATGATGTGGCCACAGAAGAAAGAAAGGTCGAAAGATTTCTTGGAGGACTAAACTAGCACCTTAGATGCACTCTCAGTATGTTTGATTTCCCGGATTTCCAAACTCTGGTAAACAAGGCACTCATTGCTGAAAGGGAGCACAAGCTTGTGCATGACAATAAGCCTGCTAATAATGATCACAAGCGTAAGTTTGAGCCTAAGAAGGATGGTCAGCCAATGCAGAAGGCTCATACTTGGCAGCAGACTCAGGTGGAGTACAGACCCAATTGGCAGCAGAATGTTAACAAGACCACTACTCAAGTCAAGAATGTCGTGACCAGCCCGGTGCGTGAAGAATGTCAGCGCAACAATTCGTGTTTCAATTGTGGACAAACCGGACATTATCCCAGTCAGTGGCCTAAGAACGACAAGTCGAATGCTCCATTCATGCCACAAGTCAACCATATGGGGTCGTGCCCTGTCCAGCGGACCATCCAAGGGAAAGTTCACCACCTCTCCGCAGACGAAGCCCAAGAGGACCCTGAATTCGTCATTGGTATGTTTCCTGTTAATAGCATACCTGCAATAATTTTATTTGACTCTGGGCTTCCCACTCTTTTATTTCGCAGAGTTCTGTTGCCCAAAACAAATTTCCTTGTTCGATTTTGGGAAAAAGTATGCTGGTACAATCCCCGGGATCCTTGCTCAGAAGCAATCTGGTCTGCCATAATTTGAAAATTGATATCAGAGGAGTCCGTTTCCCTACTTCCTTGATAGTCATCGAGTCTGCCAAGTTGGACATTATTTTGGGAATGAACTGGTTGACCCAATATCAAGTATGCATCAACTGTGCGACCAGAGAAGTCACCTTGACAAGTCAAGAAAATCGAACTACAAAATTCTATGCCTGCAGAAGCATACCCAAGATAGAAATGGTCTTCACCGCTATAGCTGAAGAATTGGGATTAATTCCTGTGGTCAGTGAATTACCAGATGTATTCCCTGAGGAATTACTAGGAATGCCTCCAGACCGAGAGCTTGAGTTTGCAGTTGATCTTTTGCCCAGTACTGCACCTTTATACAAGAAGTACTATCGGATGCCTTCATCGGAATTAGTGGAATTAAAGAAACAACTTGATGAGATGCTCCAGAAAGGTTATATCCGTCCAAGTTCTTCACCATGGGGATCACCCGCAATATTTGTGGACAAGAAAGACGGTAGTCTCCAGATGTGTGTGGATTACCGTCAGCTGAATGATGTCACTATCAAGAACAAATATCCACTACCAAGGATCGATTATTTATTTGATCAACTCAGTGGGGCAAAAGTATTCTCCCAGATTGATTTGAGGACCGGATACCACCAGCTCAAGATCAAGAGGGAAGATATTCCTAAGACCGCGTTCACTACCCGATATGGTCTTTATGAATATACAGTTATGTCTTTCGGTCTCACCAATGCCCCTGCTTTCTTCATGCATATGATGAAGAAAGTATTCAAGGATTTCCTGGATAAATTTGTGGTGGTCTTCATCGATGACATCTTAATATACTCAAAAGGTGAAGAAGAGCACAAAGGGCACCTCTGAGCTGTCTTACAAATACTCCGTGACCATTAGCTATATGCAAAATTCAGTAAATTCGAGTTTTGGCTCAAGCAAGTTGGATTTGTAGGGCATGTTCTGTCAGTAGAAGGTATAGCCGTGGATACAAGTAAGGTAAAGGACGTGCCTGATTGGACGGCACCCACGACAGTATTCGAGAGCTGGAGTTTCCTTGGATTAGCCGGGTACTACCACCGTTTCATTGAAGGTTTCTCTAAGATTTCCAAGCCAGTGTCAGATCTTCTCAAGAAAGATAAGAAATTCGAATGGACTGAGGACTGTGAGAAAAGTTTCAATATGCTGAAGACCAGACTGACAACAGCACCTATTTTGACTCTTCTGGACATCTACCGTAGCTTTGATGTGTACTGTGATGCCTCCAGGCGAGGTCTTGGATGTGTACTCATGCAAGATGGCAAGGTTGTAGCATATGCATGTTGCCAGCTACGACCCCATGAAGGGAACTATCCTACTCATGATCTGGAGTTGGCCGCGGTTGTTCATGCTTTGAAAATTTTGAGACACTACCTCATTGGAAAAAGGTGTCAGGTATTTACCGACCACAAAGGTCTCAAGTATATATTCACTCAACCAGACTTAAACCTCCGACAATGAAGATGGCTCAAATTAGTCAAGGATTATGACCTTGGAATTAATTATCATCCGGGTAAGGCCAACGTGGTCGCCGATGCCCTCAGCCGCATGCCTGCCAGTCTAAATGCCATGATGGAGTCCTTGCCTCCTGAACTTCAGAAAGAGATCGCTCAGCTCAATTTGGTTATTGTTGATACTGGTCTTGCTAATATGATGGAAGTTACCCGTACTCTCGAGGATGAGATCCGCAGGGCCCAGTCAGACGACCCAGTTCTACAAAATCATGTCAAGCGTATGTTAGAAGGCAAGACCTAGGATTTCTCTAAGGATCAGCAAGGTATGCTAAGGTTCCGAGGACGGGTTTGTTTACCTGAGCAAGCAGACCTAAGAAAGAAGATCTTGATAGAAGCGCATGAATCTTCGTATTCCATTCACCCCGGAGGTACCAAAATGTACGAAGACCTTCGGCAGATATTTTGGTGGGATGGAATGAAGAAGGAGATCGCCTATTTTGTTGCTTGTTGCGATGTATGCAACAAAGTGAAGGCAAAACATCAGAAACTAGCCGGACTCCTCCAACCTCTGCCCGTTCCGTAATGGAAGTGGGATGATGTCTGCATGTATTTCATAACAGGACTACCATGGACTCACCGAGGCAATGATGTAGTATGGGTCGTGGTGGACACACCGACCATGGTAGCCCACTTCATTCCCATCCGAACCACCTACCGAGCCAATCAACTCGCACAATTGTATGTGTCCAGAATAGTCAGTCTACATGGAGTGCCAAGGAGTATCACTTTCGATAGAGGGTCACTTTTTACCTCATCTTTTTGGTCACGTCTCCATCAAGCTTTGGGGACCGCGCTAAAATACAACACAGCCTATCATCCTCAAACAGACGGGCAAACTAAGCGAGTAAATCAAATACTTGAAGATATGCATCGAGCATGTGCTCTGGCCCAGGGACCCAAATGGGAAGATTGTGTGCCATATGCCGAGTTCTCTTACAACAATAGCTTCCAAACCAGCCTGAAGATGTACCCTATGAGGCTCTATATGGTCGTAAGTGCCGCACTCCACTAAACTGGTCTCAAACCGGAGATAGCCGTATTTTCGGAACTGATTTAACGATGGAAGCTGAAAAGCAAGTCAAGGAGATCCGAGATAGATTGCAGTTGGCTAAGTCCCGCTAGAAGAGTTATTATGATGCAAAGCATCGTGAGATCAGTTTCGAACCCGGAGAACATGTATACCTCTGAGTCACACCCATGAAGGGAGTCAAGAGGTTTCAGACTTGTGGAAAATTGGCACCCAGATATATTGGTCCGTTTAGAGTTATGTCCAGAGTTGGTACTGTTGCTTATCAGTTGGAATTGCCCCCGGAATTGTCAGAAGTGTACCATGTGTCCCATGTCTCACAGCTAAGAAGGTGCATCTCGCCACTGGAGAAAAGGACTGATATGGAAGAGATAGAAGTTGCTAAGGATTTAACATATGAGGAGAAACCGTTCCAAATCTTGGATGAAATGGAAAGGGTCACTCGCAGAAAAGCGATAAAGTTTTATAAGGTTCAGTGGGAACACCACATCGAGGAAGAAGTAACTTGGGAAAGAGAGGAATTTTTAAAGGTAGGCTATCCAGAACTGTTTTCCCGAGCAACCGAATCTCGAGGACGAGATTCATCCTAAGTGGGGGACGTTTGTGACAGCCTGCTTTTTGCCCTCTTTTCTTTTTCTGATTTTCTTGCCATTTGATTTGAATTTCAGTTTTGAATCAACTCACTTGGACTTGATCACTTGGGCATGCCTTTGATTTTCACCCAAGTGACATATCTCTCTCCCAAACATATCATTTCCCCTCTAAAATATCCCAAAATGGCCCTAAGAATATTTTTCATAAATTAAAAATATCCATTTTCTCTTCAAAATCACACTTCAGCAACATATGCTCCAAAGCAACCCTCATTTTTCTTGCCCACAAAAATCCGAGAAAATTCTCAAATATTCTTTAAACCTTAGCACAGCTCCCTCAGCAAAAATACTGCATAGGTTTTTGGAATATTTTTGCTATAGGAAATCATTTCTGTTCTGGTCAAAAAAATGCAATTTCAACAGGAAGTGCATTTTTCCTTGATCCAATGGGGCTGAATTTTTTAGGGCTACATTACCCTCCTAAGAAACTACGAACCACCAAAAATCAACACTAAACTCTTTTTAGTTTTATCTCAGTTAACCTCACAAGTTTCTGACCAGAAACTTGCCAGGAAGAAACCAACTCACAAAGAGCTCTTGTGACCAACTCAAACCCATGGAGTGACTCAAACCATCAAGGGCTACATGCCAGACATGAATTTAAGGCAAGCCGTGACTCTATGCCAAAGTTCACACGGTGACCACGCGTGTACATCGTGCCAGCCTGCGTGTCGACGCGCTCTGGATGCCACCGACGGCTCTGTTTCGCGCGTGCTCGCTTCCCACCTCGCCGCGCCTTGCCAAACCTCGCCACAATCGCCGTCCCGATGCCCTTAACTCCTCGTGGCACTGCCGACGACGGAGCTCGCCGCAACAAGCACGGACACAATGCGGCCAAGACAACAGTGCGTCCGTGCCCAGTGTGCTCGTCTCCGCTCGCCTACAGTTGCCGCGTGATCCACGACATCTTCTCCCCCTCTCACTGACGCCAATCATCACCGGGCGCCGCTTCCAGAGAACTCCGGCGGAGCCCTGAGCCCCTACCTTCCCTCGCCTATAAATATGGCCCTACCCAGCCTCTTTGAGCAGCGCCACACTATCATACATCCACCACAATGCCGTAGATAGCCGCAGCCAGGCCGGGCAGGCCTCGGGCCGCCGTCCTCGAGCTCGAGCTCGCCGGCGATCCCCTCTGTTCGCCTCCACCCATCAAGCCCCTCTCGAGCTCGTGCAACTTCTCCGGTGCCAGCGTGGTGCTTCACTAGTGCCCACCGACCCGGTTGGAGCCCTTGGAATCGCCTCCCTCCGCCGTCTTCTTCAACTCCGGCGAGACCCAACCGCAGCCGCCGCTTGGGAGCTTGATTGCGAGATGCTCCGTCTATCTCTCGTTGAGCCACCGGTACAGGCAGGTGCGCCTCGACCCCCCCTCTTTTTCTATCCCTCTAGAATCAGCCAAGGACCCCTCCTCGCCGGCGTGAGCTCCGGCGAAGCGCCGCCACCCTCTGTTTCCCTCTCTCTCTCTCTCTCTCTCTCTCTCTCTCTCTCTCTCTCTCTCTCTCTCTCTCTCTCTCTCTCCACACCCGACAGTGGGTGCCCACTGTCAGCCTCATGGCCACGCCCGAAGCGGTATAAGTGAAGGCACCCTGCTGAAATACGTCTTCGACGTCACTCCCCCTGGATTTTCTATTTATTTAAATTCAATTCAAATTTTGAGTAGAAATTTGACCAGCCATAACTTTTAAACCATAAGTCCAAATGAATTGTTTATTTTTGCATTGTGTTTATTTTGAAAAGTTATAGCAGCACACCAAAATGTAGATTTTTCTCTGCTGTCTATAATTTCTGGTGATTTTCAGAGTGATTCTTGTCGGTGTACTAAAGTAGGGGTACTCTAGTATCCCGAACTTGTGCACGGGCAGTTGCAGCACCCCGCGGCAAGGCTCGCTGGGTGACCGTCAAAGCCCTCCGTGGATCCTTTGAAGCCATCCAAGAGCAAAGTATTTAAGCCAAGGAGACAAGTCCCCGGCAAGAGGAGCTTGCTGGGAAGGCCATTCGAGGTACAAGACCCCGGCAAGAGGAGCGTCCCGGCAGGACCCGGCGAGCAACAAGTTCCCGGGCGCGGCAAGGCAACGGCCGCGGCAAGGCACTTGCCGCGGCAAGCAGCCACTCTGTACCCGCGCTCCAGCTCACCCACCACGTGTCGCTCTGGGACCCTTCCCAGCGTACGTGGCGGGAGGCTGTGCAGCCAGGGGAACACTGTGGCATGCAGCGCTGACAGGATCGCCATCGTGGCGAGCGATGGCTCCCCTGACGGTCCCTTTTTTGCACCGTCTAGGCGACGTAGACAGGCATTTAATGCATTTGTCCCCAGCCGTCAGGGTTAGGTATGATACACTGTGTAGGTAGCTGTACCTACCGCAGCGTATTTACACTTTTGCCCTTACCTACGTTGCCACCTGTTGGAAACGCCTTGAACGTATAAAAGGAGGCCCATGCACAACGTAGGGGGGATCGATCCTCAGAGGAACGCTCGGTCTCGTTAGCTGCTCGAGTGTACTGTAGCACTCAGCGCTCCTGAGCAAGAACTCAATACAATCCACAAAGCAACAGTAGGAGTGTTATCTCTCCGGAGAGCTCCGAAGCTGGGTAAAAACCCCTCGCGTGCCTCACCTCGATCCGCTCTTCGCGCGGCCTCCGCCCCCCGCCGAACCGAGAAGGGGCTCCGTCCCCATAGGTGCTCGGGGAGCCCAGGAAACCCCGGCATCTCTGGCGCGCCAGGTAGGGGGCGTCGAGGTTGTGTGAACCTGATCCGGCGTTCACGCGAGCTGAATCTTCATCGACTTCATCGACATGCCGCCGAAGAAGAAGGCTTCGGAGGCAGTTGCGCCGTCCGCGTCGAATCCATCGCCGCCGCAGCAAACGACCGGCGGGGAGAACGCCGGCGGTGGAACAGGCGTCGACGAGGGAGCCCACGGTGCCAACAAGTCCAAGGACAAGACCGCGCTGCCCGCTGGCGGCGTAGTCGGCTCCCACGATGACCGGGCGTCCGTAGACGCACCGCGCCTATCTCAAGAGGCGCAAGACCGACAGCGTCGTGGTACTCACGGTACCATACGCTCGCTGGACCCAAATCGAGCTAGCGGATCCCGGGACGCTCAAGGCCAACAAGCACGCCGACGTGCTGGCGCGAGCGAGGCACGGTCGCCTGGACGGAATACTGCTCCTTCCAACATTGCTGGGAGTCCGAGCATATCCCACTCCTCGCACCGTTCGCCACCGCTACCCGCCACCCCCGCAGAAGCTCTAGCGCGAGCTCAACTACTCCTAGACTTCCCTCCAGCACCAGACAAGATCGACGACTGGAGGGCTACCATTCAGAGTCTCATCGGCTTCGCCAACGGCGACACTCCGCGGCCAGCGACCACATCGCAGCCGCGGCAGGCCAGCCAAGCGCGAGCCGGTGGCGACAAAACCGGTCCGGGTCCACCACGACAGCGACTCCACTGCTTCCTCAGATCCGCGAACTCGTCGCGATCAACGCCACGTTCTTCACGAACGGCAGCAAGAAGACGCTCGCACCCGCATCGAGCGCCGGAGAGAAACGCGGCGTCAATCAGACCGACGCGCTGGCCCCGCTGTCGACATGCAAGCGCCAGGGGAACCAGGCGACTTGCCGTATGCGGTAGGTTGCCCTGCGTTTACTCGTGAGCTGCGGCAAGTCCAGTGGCCCAGCACGAAGAATTTTAAGCCAGACGTACCAGAGAAGTACGACGGCAGGCTGCACCCGTCGGAGTTCCTCAGCATCTACACCATTGCGGTGCAGGCTGCCGGGGGGCGGGACGACGAGATCCTCGCCAATTACTTCCCTCTGGTGCTCAAGCCCAACGTCAGGTCCTGGCTCATGCACTTGCCGGAAAACTCCATATCTTCCTGGGCGGACCTATGCCATCAGTTTGTTGGCGCCTTCACAGGCGGCCACAAGCCCCATGGCCAGGAGAGTGATCTTCACCTGCTTGCCCAGAAGGACGGGGAGCCTCTATGCAAGTACATCCAGAGATTCAGCCAAGTGCAGCGCAACATCCCAGACGTCCACCCTGCCGCGGTCATCAGTGCGTTCCATCAGAACATGCGCAACCGCAGGATGCGGGAGGAGATGGCGATGTGCAAGATCAGAGACGTCAGCGAGCTGTATGCCCTGGCCGACAGATGTGCACGTGCTGAGGAAGGAAGGAAACTCCCCGGAGAGAACATAGGAACCGGAGGGTCTGACAGCGATGATGCCGCCCCGGCAAGCAAAAACCGGCGGCGGAACAACAGGAAAAGGAAAGGCAAAGATGTGCTAGTTGTCGAGCAATCCGGCAACGAAGGTGGTGCCAAGACAGCCAAGACTGGTGGCTCCGGCAAGGAGGTTGCCGCATGCGCCAACTACCAGGCTGTTGCGGCCGCCGACAAGCAGGATGGCACCAACAAGCAGTACTGCAAGATTCACCGCACCAAAGGCCATGACCTCCAGAGCTGCAAGAAGGTCGAACAGCTCGTTGAGTTGCAAAAGGCCGAGTACGAGCGACGCGACAAGGAGAAGGCCCAAGGAGGTGCTGGAGGATCTGGTACGAAGCGCACTGGCCGGGGGGGACGCCGCGGCAACACCAAGCAGCGGCAAGGCGGCAGACCTCCCCGCGGCCGCGACAAGGATGAAGATGACGACGACGACGAAGACATGGATGACGCCGAGACCAGCGAGCAGGAGTTCCAGAAAGCCACAGAAGTTTTGTGCATTGACGGTGGTGCTTCTCTGCATACTTCACACCGCCAACTCAAACAGTGGGTGCGCGAAGTTAATGCAGCAGAACCACCCGTTGAGTCACGCAAGCTTCTGAAATGGTCCAGCACGCCTATCATCTTTGATATTGAGGACCACCCCGGTCACACAACTGCTGTCGGGTGTTTGCCGATGTTGGTCTCACCAACTATCCGCAACCTCAAGGTCACTAAGATGCTAGTTGACGGCGGGGCCGACTTGAACCTGATCTCCTCCGCTGTGCTCCGGAGACTCCAAGTCCCTGACAGCGAGCTCGAAGAGACCGGCACGTTCCAAGGAATCAACCCGGGAAGGAGCAAGCCAAAGGGGAAGATCACGCTGTCGGTGACATTTGGCAATGAGTTGAACTTCAGGACTGAGAGGATCACTTTCGACGTTGCCGATTTTCCATTGCCTTACAATGGAATTCTCGGCCGTCCAGCGCTCGCCAAGTTCATGGCGGCCTCTCACTACGCGTACAACATGCTGAAGATGCCAGGCCTGATAAGCGTCATCTCTGTGCATGGCCACAAGAAGGACGCTCTTATCTGTGCTGACAAGATCTACCGGGAAGCAGCAGCCGCCGCGGATCGCGAGACACTCGCCGCGGAAGCTCCCGGGGGGAAGAAGAAGACCAAGTCCGGCAGGAGCTCTGGTGCCCACTCCGGCAAGCGCACCTCTTCGGAGTGCTGCGCTACCGTCGAGGACGCACCATTGAGCTCCACCGGCAAGTGTAAAAAGACAATGGCAGCTCCGCCAGCAACCAAGAAGGTGTCCGCCAAGGAGGACGGCACTGGTGGTACCTTCACCATCAGTGCCACTCTCGACCCTAAATAGGAAAGCACGCTCGTTGCTTTCCTGCGGGCGAATGTTGACGTGTTTGCGTGGCAACCGTCCGACATCCCCGGCGTTCCCAGGAAAGTAATCGAGCACCACCTCGCCGTCTGTCCTCACGCGCGGCCCGTCAAGCAGAGAGTCAGGAAACAAGCGGTGGAGCGCCAAGAGTTCATCGCCGAAGAGATCAAGAAGTTGGAAGCAGCAGGCCTCGTCAGAGGAGTGATCCATCCTACGTGGTTGGCCAATCCTGTAGTCGTGCGCAAGGCGAACGGGAAATGGAGACTTTGCATCGACTTTACCGATGTTAACAAAGCTTGTCCCAAGGACCCATTTCCCTTGCCGCGCATTGACCAGATTGTCGACTCTACAGCCGGATGTGACTTGCTTTCGTTTCTTGACGCATATTCAGGATACCATCAGATCTTCATGGCAGAAGGGGATGAGGAGAAAACCGCGTTCATCACTCCATGTGGCACGTACTGTTTCGTACGAATGCCTTTCGGTTTGAAGAATGCTGGTTCAACATTTGCAAGGGTCGTCCATACTGCTTTTGAACCGCAAATACACAGAAATGTGGAAGCCTATATGGATGACATAGTGGTCAAGAGCAGGGACAAGTCAACTCTGATTCAAGATCTAGAAGAAACTTTTGCAAACCTGCGTAAAATCAGCCTCAAGCTCAACCCCGAGAAGTGCGTGTTTGGAGTCCCTTCCGGCAAGCTTCTCGGGTTCTTTGTGTCCCAGCGGGGAATTGAAGCCAATCCCGACAAGATCAAGGCCATTGAGCAGATCGAAGCACCGAAGCGCGTCAAGGATGTACGAAAACTTGCCGGCTGCGTGGCAGCTCTCAACAGGTTTATCTCTAAGTCCGCTGAGCGCGCCCTGCCATTTTTCAAAATCTTGAAAAAGGCAGGTCCAATGAAATGGACTCCGGAAGCGGAGGCTGCGCTGCAGGACTTGAAGAGGTACCTGTCCTCCACTCCAATACTTGTCGCACCTAAACCACAAGAGAAGTTGCTGCTATATCTGGCGGCAACCAATCAAGTGGTTAGTGCTGCGTTAGTAGCGGAGAGAGAGGCAGATGATGAGCCAGCAACCGCGGCAAGTACGTCCAGCGACAAGCAAGGGGCTTCCCCGACGAGCTCTGGTCCCGACGAAGATGGATCTACGCAGATGTGCGAAGGGATACAGAAGAAGAAAATGGTGCAGCGCCCAGTCTACTTTGTCAGTTCCCTTCTGCAGGGGGCTAGGTCAAGGTACTCTGGTGTGCAGAAGTTGCTTTTCGGTCTTCTTATGGCCTCGAGGAAGCTGCGCCTTTACTTCCAAGCACATGAGATCACAGTTGTCACTCGCTTTCCGCTGAAGAGGATACTGCAGAACCCAGAGGCAACAGGCAGGATTGTTGAGTGGGCATTGGAACTGACGAGCTTTGGCCTCAAGTTTGAAAGCACTTCAACTATTCAAAGTAGAGCATTGGCAGAATTCATAGAAGAGTGGACGCCAACACCTGACGAAGAAACCCCAGAGACGAGCATCCCCGTCAAGGAAGCGAACAAAGAGTGGCTGATGTACTTTGATGGCGCGTTCTCGCTACAAGGCGCCGGTGCTGGCGTGCTGCTTGTCGCACCCACCGGAGAGCACCTCAAGTACGTGGTCCAGATGCACTTTCCCAAGGAGCAAGCGACAAACAATACTGCAGAGTATCAAGGATTGCTCGCCGGTCTCAGGATCGAGGCAGACCTTGGGATCAAGCAACTCATTGTCAGGGGTGACTCGCAGCTTGTCGTCCGCCAAGTAAACAAGGATTATCAGAGTCCGTTGATGGAAGCTTACGTTGATGAAGTGAGGAAGCTGGAAGAGCGCTTTGTCGTCCTACAGATGGAACATGTTCCTAGAGCTCAGAACGACATCGCTGACGGCCTGTCAAAGTGCGCGGCATTTAAGTTGCCAGTGGAACCAGGGATCTTTGTGCTCAAGCTGGCTCAACCATCCGTGACACCACCAACGGGACAGAGCAAGAAGAGGAAGTTGATTCCCGGTGACTATATTCCCGCTGAGCTTCCCGAAGCCGCCGCTAAGAAGGTCCCCAAGATCAACGCCAAGAGTGCTGAGGAGTAGTCTACTCCGACAAGCCCCAAGGTTTGTTTCGTTGAAGCAGACGCTCCCGGCAAGTTTCGCTCCGGCAAACTTGTCGGGGATCATCAAGCTCCGGCTGAACCGCGGGTTCTCGCCGTAGAAGCGGATGTTCCTGCAGCAGCAGATATGCCTTTAGTCCTTGTTGTCGAGCCGCAGGCTCCAGCATGGGCACAGCAGATCGTCCGTTTCCTCCAGTCAGGAGAACTTCCCGAAGATCCAGAAGAAGCGGAAAGAGTAGCCCGACAGTCTAGTATGTACCAGTTCGTTGACAAGGCACTGTACAGAAGAAGACTCAACGGGGTGAAATTGAAGTGTATTGCCCGGGAAGATGGACAGAAGCTGTTGGCAGAGGTGCATGGAGGCATATGTGGTCATCACATTGGCGCCAGAGCACTTGCCGGCAAAGCATTCCGGCAAGGTTTCTTTTGGCCGACAGCCCTCTAGGATGCAACTGCACAAGTAACCAAGTGTGAAGCGTGCCAGTTCCATTCCAAGCAGATACACCAACCAGCTCAAGCTCTCCAGACAATCCCTTTATCCTGGCCATTTTCGGTCGGGAGGCTCGACATCCTCGGCCCTTTCCCCCGAGCAGTCGGGGGCTTTGAGTACTTGTACGTCGCAATCGACAAGTTCACAAAGTGGCCAGAAGTGGAACCAGTGAGGAAGGCGACAGCACAGTCAGCGGTCAAGTTCTTCAGGTCGATTGTTTGCCACTTCGGGATTCCTAACAGGATCATCACCGACAATGGTACACAATTCACGAGTCGCGCCTTCATGCAGTACGTCCAAGACCTTGGCGCCAAGGTCTGCTTCGCTTCTGTTGCTCACCCCAGAAGCAACGGTCAAGCAGAAAGGGCAAATGCTGAAGTGCTGCGTGGACTCAAGACCCGGACTTTCGACAGGCTGCACAAGTGCGGAAGAAACTGGATCGAGGAGCTACCGGTGGTTCTTTGGTCGATCAGGACGACGCCAAATCGAGCCAATGGCCAGACACCTTTCGCTCTAGTCTATGGAGCAGAAGCAGTTACCCCCACGGAACTCGTATACGGGTCACCTCGAGTGCTCACTTATGATGAGCTTGAGCAAGAGCAGCTGCGACGAGATGACGCGCTGCTCCTTGAGGAGGACCGTCTTCAGGCTGCTGTACGAGCTGCTCGATACCAGCAAGCTTTGCACCGCTACCATAGCCGCAAAGTCAAAGCCAGAAGTCTCGAGGAAGGCGACCTTGTTCTTCGGCGCATTCATTCCGCCAAGAATTCCAACAAGTTGACGCCAAAGTGGGAAGGCCCTTACCGGGTGAAACGAGTCACTAGGCCTGGCGCTGTCCGCCTTGAGACCGAGGATGGCTTTCCGGTGAGCAACTCCTGGAACATCGAGCATCTTCGTAAGTTTTATCCGTAAGGCGTGGTTGTCGGACCCTGTTCGGCAACCACCATTTTGTACAAGTCTTGCCGCTGTTGCATGTAATCCTTTGTACAAAGCCAGGCGCAGACTCTGTCCATGAATGAAATTCGCGTGCTCCGCACGTCCTGTCAATTTCATGCCATTCTGCATAAGTTATCTGACACTTTGTGCAGCGAGCCTCCCTCGGTAAGCAATAACGAGCCATAAGGCTCCATACTATTGTTTTCTCTTTTCTTCTTCTCAAGGAAAGGAAGAATCCTTCGCCCACAAGTTAGCCAGGGGGGAAGGGAAGATAATGGTGTGGACCCGGCACCGTTCAGGAAATATTCCGCATTGCCGGGGAGCGAACAACAAAAAAAGCTAAGTGCCAAAGTTTGAGCAATCAGATTTTTTAACTTCAAGTTATTTTCCTTGAACGACCATGCTTTGTATGAAAAACCTGTGCGCGAAGGAACCAGCTCGTGGCTAGTTGCGCCCTTACTTTGCTTCGAGTTCGCTCAACAGCTTAAGTGTGCCGCAACTAGAATCGCGCCCTTACTTTGTTTCGAGCTCACTCAACAACTTAAGCGAGCTGCGACTAGTCGCGACAAGGTTTCTTGTCGGTAAACAGCACCGCCAGCAGGCTGCTGACATCCCGTGCTCAGCCCTCGCGGCAAAGGTGCCTACGCCGGCAGGTTCCCTAAAAGCGTAGGGCAAAAACATACAAATGAAGGAATTGAGTAAAGGGAATAACATTGCAATCGTAACATGAAACAAAGTTATATTACAAGATAGCTTGTCGCGGCTCTAATAAACTGTTCTCATAACATGACCAGCGGCGGCGAGAAAAGAAGAAAATAGGCGGCCTAATCCGTGCGGTCGCCCTCAACCCTCTTGATCCCGCTCACCATGTCCACAATGGGTGCGACGATGGTCTCAAGCTCCTCCAGATCAGCTTCGAGCGGCAAGGACCTGAGGACGTTAGCGAGGCGGAGGCCCGGGTTGCGGAAGGCCACCTTCATCAGCACCTTTTTGAGAGCTCCCGCGCAGATCTCGTGCGACTCATCGGCCAGCTGCTTTGGGATCCTCTCCCGGAGTTGCTGGAGGGTCGTCGCCACACCTCTAAAGAACAAGGTGAGCTTGGCGCTAGATGGGAGGCTCTCATCGGAGGAATACCCGAGACCCTCCACCCCCAGCAGCGCCAACTCCTTGTCGATGTTTGCGGCAGCATTCACGAGACCCTCCGTCCATTGCTCCACGGTCTCTCTGAGAGTGTTCTGGGTGGTAGCGACGCTCTCCAGCAACGCCTGGTCGGCCTCGATCTCCTTCTTCAAGGCCACCTCATGCTCCCTGGCGCCGTCCAGCATCTTGGTCAGAGCGGCCAGCTTCAGCTCAAGGTCGGCGTTGGACTCCTTGGCGGCGTCGAGCTCCTTGATCTTCTCGGCGAGACTGCCCTGTGGATCGCCAAAGGTGTAGGCGTCCTTCTCGCGCTCATGCCTGAGCGCGGCAAGCGCCTCGCCGCTCGCCTTGAGATTGGTCTCCAGCTGCACCACCTTCGCCTCCAGCTCCTTCGTGGCGGCCTCGGCAGCTGCGCCAGCGTCCTTTGCCTCTTTGAGGGCTCCGCCGAGTGCTTGCTCGCGTGTCGCAAGCTCCTCTTCATGGCTGTCCAGGCTGGCCTTCAGCTCCACCAACTCGCCGTCCCGCGCGGATAACTCCTCGGCAGCAAGCCGCTGTTGCACTGCAACCTCTGCCTTCTCAAGGATGAAAGCCTTCTGCGCCTCGTCGAGCTGCACCCGCTCCGCCGCCAGCGACTGGAGAGCTGCCTGGTTGAGGCCTCGGAGCTCCTCCGCGCGCTTCTCCACGTCCACCCCCGCCTTCGCGACAAGCGCTTTGCGGGACTCCAGCTTGGCCTGCCGAGCGCGGTAGAGCGACACCAGCTTCCGCAGCAGCCGCTCCTCCTCGGGCTCGTCGTTGCTGCTGATTGGTGCGTCGACCAACGTCAGCCCAGCGGAAGCGAGCACCTCCACGTCGAAGCTTTCTCCTTTGACTGGCACCCTGGACGTTGACGCCCAGGGGAGGTTGATGAAGATACCAGCGCCAGCCTTCAAGTAGACGCCTGGCTGGGGTTCCTCGGAGCCTGGCGCTGCGGCAGCGGCGGGAGGATCAGCGGTCGGTGTAGCGCCTGTCGCTCCTGCGGCCCCAGGATCGTCAGTACGATCGCCGGACCCCCCGTCAGCTGCTGCGGCGGCAGCCTTGGCGGCCTCTTCGCCGGCGGGATCGTCGGCGCCGGCCGTCTCCTCGGTGGCAGTGGCGTCATCAATAGCGACTTCGGTCTCCATCGGCTCCACAATGGATGGATCTGACGACCGGGAAAATAAGAAAAGTTAAGCAGATACCCAAAAAGAAGAACCCAAGGGAGGTTTGGAAGCAAGGAGTACCTGTACCAGGCTCAGTGGTGGGGATCTCCGCTGCCGGGGGTTTGCTGGTACCGTCCCTTGCTGGAGACTTCTCCCTCGCCGGGGAACTCACCCTTGTCGGGGACTTCTCCCTTGCCGGGGAGCTCTCCCTCATCGGAGAATTCTCCCTTGGCGGCGTAGTCGAAGCAGGTGGCACGTCAGGGGTGGCCTCCGGGTGCTCTTGGTGGAGCTGCTCTGCTCCTACATAAGCCAACGGTCAAATATCAGCAAGCAAAGAGCATCCATGCGCGCCTAACAACTGGAAGTGAACCATATACTTACGCTGGGGGCTGCGCTGGGGGCTGCTCTGAAGAACGGCCGTCGGGTCCGGCAAGTTTATCTCGGGCGCATCCACTGCTCCCACTGTGGGGTCGTCCTCGATAACGATCACTGGGACCCTGGCCCTCTTTGCCATTCTCTGGGCCAGCGTCCTAAAAAGGAATGAGTTCAGATTGAGGCAAAATGAGATACAATACAAGACGACAAGTATTGAAGACATGCAAATACAACAAGGATCTTACTCTTCTTCATCCTCGTCGGAGCTGAGCGCGGAGAAGTCAAAGCCTGGCCCACCTCCGGCGCGAGGAGGCGGGGGATGGGGATCGCTTGGCCGCTTGGCGGGAGCTGGGACAGCAGGCCGAGAGGACCCCGCCCCAGTGGCCGCTGCAGCCCGAGAAGTTCCCGCGACAACAGAACTTGCCACGGTGGAGCGTGTCGTGCGGCGCGGCGGGGGTTGACGCGCCCGCTGCTCCGCTATGTCCCCGGTCTTGCGAAGACGCCTTCCTGGTGGAGCCGGGGGCTCCGCTCGGGGAGCCGGGGGCTCTGCTTGTGGAGCCGGGGGCTCCACTGGTGGCGGGCTGTCAGGGGACGAGGAGGAAGAGGAGCCGATCTCCAACGAGTCGCTCGGGTCCTCGGCAGGCCCGCTCGGCCCGACATCACGCTCGGCGGACCTCCTCTCGCCGTCGTGCTCGGCGGACCTCCTCTCGCCAGCAAGCTCCTCTCGGTCGGCAAGGCTTGCCGCCTCTTCTGCCGCTGCTTCCTCCGCGGTGAACCCGAACTCACCCGCGGCGGCGGCTGCCGCCGCATCTTCCATCCTGGTGGCGATGCGCTTGAGCTCGTCGTCGGTGGTGTCCCGGGTGAAGCCCTTCTTCTCGTCAGGGTCGACCGACATTTCTATCAAGTTGTCGAAGAACGCCCGAACGACATCATCCGCAGGCTCTATCCAGGCTAGATCAATTCCGTGCGAGTCGCACATCGGCATTATTGCACGGATCCGGTCGAGCGCGGAGTTGTTGCACAGCGGAACGACACCCCTCGGCAACTTGAACACTTCGGGATGCTACAGGTCGTGCTTGAACAACTCTTGGAGCGTTGCGATGAGCTCCAGGACAGTGAAGTTAAAATTGAGGCCCGGCCGTAACCTCATGATATCCGCCGCATTCTGGAACTCCCAGGCGGGTCTCCTCCTCTCCTGCAGGGGGGCAATGCGGCGGCGGAGGAAATCTGCGCCGACCGCTCCTACAGTAAGCCCGACAAGCCTGAGGCGTAGGATTCGGGTGACGGCAATCCCCAGTCTGTCGTCTTCCGGGGCCAAGCTACTCCAATCGCTGCCGCGCACTACTGGGGTTTCGCGCAGAGTTGTAAACGGCTGCGGGTTTTCCTCGACAATCAGACACCAGTCCGCCCTCCACTCCTCCCACTTGCTGCGGAACTCTCCTTCCAGATAAGTGTCTTTCTTGCCGGCCTTCGAGATACAGGCGATTCCGCCGGATAAAGGCTCTCCTTTCTCAACTCGAGGCGAAAAGAAATGGCGGAAAAGAGCTACGTTTGGATGGATCCCGACAAAGTTTTCGCAGAGATGTGCGAAAACTGCCATGGTCAGGACAACATTGGGAGTGAAATCAAGAAGGTGGAGCCCGTAGGTGTTCATGACATCACAAAAGAATTCAGAAAAGGGCGGGCAGAGCCCGCAGTAGAAGAACAAGGCGAAGAAGGGATACCCGGTGGGATACTTATCCCAAGCAGTGGCTGGGAGTACCCTCATGCGCGGATGCGCTCGCGTTTCCGTCGACCAGAAGAGATAGAAGTCTTCCTTCAGCTCTGCTGCCTCTAGCCTCGGAGGGAAGATTGCCCGCTCCTTTCGCAGCGCCGCGAGCCGCTGCGCCTCGGCCGACTTTGCCTTCTCGGCCTTCGGAGCCATGGCGGGAATGGCAAAGGAGGACGGTGTGGTGGTGGTGCTGGTGGCGATGGGGACGGGGCTCTGCTCTCCTTCAGCTTTGGGAAGAAGGGGAGTGGCGGAGATTCTCGAGGAAGGGACAACAACGGGCAGATGGGCGAACTGCCCCTGTTCCCCCTGCTTATAAGGAGGGATGGGGGCGGACGTTTCGCCTTTCCGAGTAAAGGAACCACCCACGACCTCTCCCACGATGCCGCAATCGACGCGTGCCGTTCGGGGAGGGCGTGGTGGATGCGGAGCGAGGTGCGACGTGACCCAAGCCATGCGTGCCCGTGCCCTGTTTTGGGCCTGGCCCAACAGCGCTCGGCACCGTGTGTGGCCCAGGCCCGGGGGCTCCTGTCGGTGTACTAAAGTAGGGGTACTCTAGTATCCAGAACTTGTGCACGGGCAGTTGCAGCACCCCGCGACAAGGCTCGCGGGGTGACCGTCCAAGCCCTCCGTGGATCCTTTGAAGCCATCCAAGAGCAAAGTATTTAAGCCAAGGAGACAAGTCCCCGGTAAGAGGAGCTTGCCGGGAAGGCCATACGAGGTACAAGACCCCGGCAAGAGGAGCTTGCCGGGAAGCCCAACAAGAGCATCTCAAAGAACCTGCCGCCGTACGCCACGCGTCCCGGCAGGACCCGGCGAGCGACAAGTTCCCGGGCGCGGCAAGGCAACGGCCGCGGCAAGGCACTTGCCGCGGCAAGCAGCCACTCTGTACCCGCGCTCCAGCTCACCCACCACGTGTCGCTCCAGGACCCTTCCCAGCGTACGTGGCGGGAGGCTGTGCAGCCAGGGGAACACTGTGGCATGCAGCGCTGGCAGGATCGCCATCATGGCGAGCGATGGCTCCCCTGACGGTCCCTTTTTTGCATCGTCTGGGCGATGTAGACAGGCATTTAATGCCTTTGCCCCTGCCGTCAGGGTTAGGTATGATACACTGTGTAGGTAGCTGTACCTACCGCAGCGTATTTACACTTTTGCCCTTACCTACGTTGCCACCTGTTGGAAACCCCTTGAACGTATAAAAGGAGGCCCATGCACAACATAGGGGGGGATCTATCCTCAGAGGAACGCTCGTTCTCGTTAGCTGCTCGAGTGTACTGTAGCACTCAGCGCTCCCGAGCAAGAACTCAATACAATCCACAAAGCAGCAGTAGGAGTGTTATCTCTCCGGAGAGCTCCGAAGATGGGTAAAAACCCCCCGCGTGCCTCGCCTCGATCCGCTCTTCGCGCGGCCTCCGCCCCCCGCCGAACCGAGAAGGGGCTCCGTCCCCATAAGTGCTCGGGGAGCCCAGGAAACCCCGACAATTCTTGATATTTTCTTTCTCCATTTTTAAATATTTTCAGAGGAAGAAGCTTGTCTTGAGGATCACCAGGAGGAGTGTGAACCTCCTCTGCACTAAGGCAAGCCACACTAGCATTTACATGGTGTCATTTCAATATTTATGATTTTTCCAACTTGAATATGAGTTATTTCATGCATTTAAATTTTTAAATGAATATTGATTTTGTTAGTTACTTGTTTTGCTTGTAATTCTTAGCTTCCACTAGTGTGAGAATATATAAGTTAGTATGAGTCAGTAGAAGTAATTTTTGATTATGTGATAATGACATGGTTATGATAAGACTAGCATCGGTATTATTTTCGTAAGCAGGAAGTTGATTTTAGTAAGTTAGTATCATAACTAAACATGATGAGCATTCAGAACCAGTGAAATAGAATAAGTACGGTTTAATGATGACTAGTGCTAGTAGAAGACTTGATGATGTTGATCCGTTTACTCCTAGTGCATGTTGAATGGTTGCATATTCATGGCATACCATGACACCTGTTATTTCGTTTTCAAGTTAAACCTGATAATAATTCAACTTGAACATCCCGTTGATCGAGTCATGGTGCCACTGAATCGAGTTTTTCCCAGTGCAACCACATTTGCCTTTATGGGAACGCCTTTATTCGGTCTGTTGTCATGCCTCTGGTCGGTACCTCCAATAAGGGAAGTTTATGGGCGTGCGGTACCCTGGACCGGTAAGCAGACATAACCTTGTGTGCCCGTTTGTTGTTATGGTACCTTGTCCCCGTTTAGGACCATTTATGTTTGCCATGACGGCGGCCATTGATGCCTTTGGTAGGCACGGGGCCACCCATGACTTAGCCCAGTGTTGAGTGAGTCGGAGTGGCCGGGAGAGTGTCATGGCAATGGGAGGGTTTCGTTGGAATGCCGTTGGTCCACCCAAATGGGAGTGCGAGGCCATGGATTTCGTGGTGTGGGTACAGTGCGCTACCTCTGCAGAGTGTTGTTTAATCTATCGATAGTCACGTCCTCGGTTACAGACATAACTCGTGAGAAGGTCATACCATGCATCAACATTTATAAGTAATCATGCACACTAATTATAATTACTTGGCACTGTTCGAGAAATGATGGATGAGAAATTATGATGATTGTGGAAATCAAACTGTTGGTTTCTTTTGTGACCTGAGTAGGTTAGAAGGTAAACCGTTCAGTAAGAAAGTCCGAGGGACTTGTTGCACGAGTTGTTTTCACTGCATCGGTAGTATGATTTTGCATTGCATTTAATTTGATTAAATATCATTATATTGTTTGCCCTTATGTTTATGCTTGTTGTGAGCTTGCAAGTACATTCAATATACTGACCTTGTGTGTCATGCCAAATTTCAGGAAAGTCTCACTGGATCGAAGTGCTGCCCGTGTCTAGATCGTGTCCATGTCAGTGTCCCTATGCTACGGAGTCCCGCTTCGTCGCCGTTCCGCTCCCGCAGTTGCCGTGATCGAGGCCCTGCTTATGTTCACTAAATAATGTACATATTGTTCAGCCACACCATGTGTGCCGCTTGGCCTTGCTACTTGATGTAACATCGAACTATGTTCCGCTAGTATCAATAAAGCGGTTGTTTTGTGTACCAAGATGTTATGTGTTGCCAGAAGACTTGATTTCTGGGTTGGCAATGCAAGGTAAACCGGTTGCTCTGAGCCGGGCAATCTAAAAAAAATCATTTTTCCGTTTTATAAGTCTCAATTATACTAGTTGTAGTACCATCACATGTTTGGATTTCGAGGTGCGTTAAATCACCCGATGCAAGTTGTTTCAAGAGAAAACTCACCAGTGCATGTAGAACTTCATGGAAGTATAGTGGTCATGCATGCATTCATTCTAATTAATGCCTCGGTAAACATAACTTCTTGAGAAAAGTGAGCGTACTAATTATTGGTGCAAACTACGAAATTAATTCCACCACTCACCGTCTACCTTGGTTGGAGAGATTTTGAAATTGAGCCATAAACCGGAAAGGAGGGAGTAGTAACATAGCCTAGGGTAGCTTGTTGCACGTACTCCAAGGAAATTGCTGTAGTACTAGTCCTATGTACCACTGTACTACTCCTACTACTAAAAGACATATATTTCAAACAATATGATAATCCCTCTAATCAAGGTAGGGACGAGGAGTAAACGGAGGGAGTAGTAAAATTTTCTCCTCATCCTGTGAGCCACCGCGCGCATGGGCGAGGGAGCGGGCGAAAGGCGTAGTAAGCAAGCTTCACCTTGTCCCGCGAGCCACCGCGCCCGTGGGCGGGGGAGACGGTGTACTAAGCAAGCTTCTCCTCATTCTACGAGTTGACAGGACACATCAAAAGTAATATGTATAGAGCATCTCTGGTTTATAGAGCCTTGCCTCTAAGGTAGGCCCCACATGGTTTGCCTCTTTTTTTAACATAATGCGTCAAGTTGCAATTTGTTTCTTCACCCGTGATACACGATCCTCCATCAAGTGGACAACCAGTACACGTGTCAAATTACCACATGGGCTGCCTTTTCGTACAGAAATGAGCTCCAACGTGTACCCGCGCGGGTGTGGTTGGGAAAGAGACGGGAGTACGTGCGCCGTGCGTGCACCTCTTCTCTTCGTGCATGTCCCCCACCTACATGGGTGTGTGTGCGAGAGATACAAACCTAGACATAATGCGCCATCCATCCCATGCCTCCGCCCAGTCCGAGCACTAGTCACCACCACACCCCACTCCTCCTCACCTTATCTCTCATCTTTCTCGAGATATCATTTTTTTGATGAAATTCTCGAGATACCATTTTTCCGATAAAATTCTCGAGATATCATTAGTTTTTAAACATGAGATTACTCCTGCATAGGTCAATCACAACAGTGTTTTGTAAAAAAATGCATCTCATCTTGCTAGTCCATGAAAACTACACATGGCAAAATTTCACGACGAACGAGGGATTTGAATGTGCTAGGAGGGGCTGTTTGGATCTTGCCCGGGGTAGCCAAAATATTGGGAGGGCGACCCTTTTGTCCACTGGTTCCTTTGCCACCGATGAACGAGGAATAGCTCGGGTGCTCATGCATCCTCCAGCGCGCGCGTTGAACACGAGCTCGCACGAGCTGTGCTTTTTTTGTCCCACCACGCCGCCCGAGCCGGCCGCAGACCGACCGGCGACCCGCAAATTACGCCATCCAACCGTAGTCGCACACATTCTGACAACAACTCAACCAACCGGACGAAATTCATGCAAACATGGCGATATTTCATATAAATAGTGACGGAATTCATATAAAATACCGGATTTTCATACAAACATGACGAATTTCATTACATTCAAATCAACTAAGCGGTCCTAGTACTCGACAGCACAGGTATAATAATACCTGGCCTAAATGGTCGCCCGCCGATCCATTTGTGTTCCTCATGTCCGGCAGCACGATCACCGGACTGACGAGAGCCCCGGAGGTATATGCTTCAGCGCGAAGGACGACTCGCTTCCCCACTGCTGAAGTGACATCGTTGGCTGATGCCCGAGATGGAGGCGGAAGGGGGCTTCTCCGCTTCCGTGGAGACCATGCGGGGTCGACGAAGGTCCTCGCAACAAAAGGATCCGCCAAGACACCTGTTGTGTACGCCGGCGTCGCCTCGGCGGTGGCCTTCATGGGACCCAAGTGGCGGCGGCCTCCCGTGTTCTACTTCTCCTCGATTACGACGGCGGACGCGGAGGCGCTCGGCACCGACTCGTCGCTCTCCGCACACCCGGCTTCTGTCTCTGCTTGCATGGCGCGGCCGCCGACATGGGACTCTCGGCCACAGAAATGGGAGACGCGGTCGTAGACACAGGAGGCGCGGTACGAGGCGGCGGCGTGGACGGCAGCGACGACGCCCGTGGTCCCCGTTGTGCCGGCATGGAGCAGTTCGCCGCTCCTCGTCGAGCTAGCCTGGAGCTGCGAGTTGCTGAACCGCGCGCCGGCTTGGGGCGTCAACTGGCTCCGTCGGGCGAGGGGAGTGATAAGTCTCCAACGTATCTATAATTTTTGATTGCTCTGTGCTATATTATCTACTGTTTTGGACATTATTGGGCTTTATTATCCACTTTTATATTACTTTTGGGACTAACCTATTAACCGGAGGCCCAGCCCAGAATTGCTGTTTTTTGCCTATTTCAGAGTTTTGAAGAAACGGAATATCAAAAGGAGTCCAAATGGAATGAAACCTTCGGGAACGTGATTTTCTCACCGAACAAGATCCAGGAGACTTGGACCCTACGTCAAGCAACCAACAGGGAAGCCACGAGGTAGGGGCCGCCCCCCAGGGCGCGCCCCCACCCTCGTGGGCCCCCTGTTGCTCCACCGACGTACTTCTTCCTCCTATATATACCTACGTACCCCCAAACGATCAGAGACGGAGCCAAAAACCTAATTCCACCGTCGCAACCTTCTGTACCCACGAGATCCCATCTTGGGGCCTGTTCCGGAGCTCCGCCGGAGGGAGCATCCACCATGGAGGGCTTCTACATCATCACCATAGCCTCTTAGATGAAGTGTGAGTAGTTCACCTCAGACCTTCGGGTCCATAGTTAGTAGCTAGATGGCTTCTTCTCTCTTTTTGGATCTCAATACAATGTTCTCCCCCTCTCTCGTGGAGATATATTCAATGTAATCTTATTTTTGCGGTGTGTTTGTTGAGACCGATGAATTGTGGGTTTATGATCAAGATTATCTATGAACAATATTTGAATCTTCTCTGAATTCTTTTACGTATGATTGGTTATCTTTGCAAGTCTCTTTGAATTATCAGTTTGGTTTGGCCTACTAGATTGGTTTTTCTTGCAATGGGAGTAGTGCTTAGCTTTGGGTTCAATCTTGCGGTGTCCTTTCCCAGTGACAGCAGGGGAAGCAAGGCACGTATTGTATTGTTTCCATCAAGGATAACAAGATGGGGTTTTTATCATAATCCATGAATTTATCCCTCTACATCATGTCATCTTGCTTAAGGCGTTACTCTGTTTTCATTAACTTAATACTCTAGATGCATGCTGGATAGCGGTCGATGAGTGGAGTAATAGTGGTAGATGCAGGCAGGAGTCGGTCTACTTGTCTTAGACGTGATGCCTATATACATGATCATACCTAGATATTCTCATAACTATGCTCAATTCTGTCAATTTCTCAACAGTAATTCGTTCACCCACCGTAAAATACTTATGCTCTTGAGAGAAGCCACTAGTGTAACCTATGGCCCCCAGGTCTATCTTCATCATATTAATCTTCCATCACTTTATTATTGTATTTGCTTTTTTACTTTGCTTTTTATTTTACTTTGCATCTTTATCACAAAAATACCAAAAATATTATCTATCATCTCTATCAGATCTCACTCTCGTAAGTGATCGTGAAGGGATTGGCAACCTCTTATCGCGTTGGTTGCGAGGAGTTATTTGCTTTGTGTAGGTACGAGGGACTCGCGCGTAGCCTCCTACTGGATTGATACCTTGGTTCTCAAAAACTGAGGGAAATACTTACGCTACTTTGCTGCATCATCCTTTCCTCTTCAAGGAAATCCAACGCAGTGCTCAAGAGGTAGCAGGGAGCGAGTTGGATTAGCAAGCTGCATAGCTCGTATCCGGCGGGCTCGGTGGGCCACCCAGCCGGCTTGGATGCGGGATAACTACTCTGCGTAAGCCATTGTAAGAGTGGACAAAATGGTGAAGGAGGACGGGAGGAGCTCGGCCGGCGTTGCGTTTAATGCCGGCCCGGTCATGAATGGACGTTTGTCCAGAGTGGGTTTCTTAGCTTCCACACGGGTTCCATGGAGGCGTTTGAATGCGGCAAGGAGGCGTGTTCAGCCCGGCGTGTAGCGAGTGGCACCCTCGACTCTGACATACAACACAACGCCGTTCTTCCACTGACGTGTGGGCTCTTTGGGTACATGGCCTGCATGTCAGTGATCCAATGTAGGCAGCGCACGGCAGAGGAACTTTTGGTGGGCCAGGGCGGTCAGAAGCGGGCATTTCATAAACCAATGATTGTTCATTGAGTGTGGCATCATCTATTTGATGTAGATAAGCCTACTATATAATGTAAGAGAATTTTAAAATTTTCATATATACATTGATAGCCCGTTCGATACGTTGTGATTCATAAAGACCGCTGCAAATATCAATGTTATGCTTATCACAGATAAGATTGATTAATACCCATAACTATCCATGCCCTTAACAAAGGATGCATGCACGTATAGGTTGAGCATGTGTCTTGCGTCGTGTGCTATGTGCATGCAGACGTGCGAGTGTTGCGTGCGTGCATTTGTACGTTTCAGTGTTGCATGCATGTGTTCATGAGTGCATGTGTAAGTGTTAGTGTTGCACGTCTGCATGCGTGCATGTGTTCGTTATGTGTATGTGTCAGTGTTGCATGCCAGCATGCGTGCTTGTGCTTGCGTTTGTGCGAGTGTTACGTGCGTGCGGGGTGAGGCTACACCTCAGTCGACTAACTTTTTCATCTCTGGTCAGTCGATTTTCCAGCCGTTGGATACAAAATCAAGGGCGTGCAGTTTATCTTCAACCTCCACCCCCCCCCCCGAGCCGCCGGCCCCCACCGCCCGCGGCTGGCCCACGCCGCCTCGCCCGCCCCGAAACCACTCCCCATCGCCGGTCCGCCACCGCCCTGGCCATCCCTCTAGGCCCCCCGCGCTGAGCTTTTTCTCCGGCGATCCCCACGCCACCGCCCAATCACCGCGTCCCCACCGCCGACGACTGCTAACCAGAGGTCTCACGACTTCGAATCCCCACTGACCACTAATTTATTACCATTTCTGTCTTTCATATACGCGCTGACGGCTGGGCCCTATGGTAATGTGCGCTGCTGAATGTGGACCGTTTGACTAGTCAATTGATTGTGTCATCAACAAATTACGGAGCTGTATGGTGAGCCAGTGACCGTATGATCACTCTAAAATGTATTTTATTAACACAATACAGACTCAAACTACCATTTCTTTCTTTCATATACGCGCTGACAGGTGGGCCCCATGGTTACGCGCGCCGATGGTGCAACACTAGTTAAGCCATGTGGAACGTTGGACTGGTCAATTTATTGTGTCATCAACAAAATACGGAGTTGTACGGGTGAGCTAGTGACCGTATAATCATGACATGTATTTTTTAACACGGTACAGACGCAAGCGCTCATATATATACGCGCAAGCACTCACCGCTATAAGCGCACACACGCAGACCCTACCCCTATGAGCACCGTCGAGATTTTACGATGTCACCATAGGTGCCTCGTAGTCGAGGGGAACGTCTCCTCCCACTGAACCCACATCACCGGAAAATACTGAAATTAACCCAGGATAAATGCGAGCACCAGGACTTTAACCCGGCCTGGTGGGCTCGGGAAACCACTGTCCTCCTAACCATCCAACCACATGTTGCTTAGCACCACAAAATGTATGTGGTGACCGTGATGAGCTTATTCTGAAGTCCAGTGACCATATCGTTCTTTCGCTTCAAATACAATGACCGTAAGTGTCATCGACAAAATATGGAGCACGCATCAATTACAATGTCCGTCAGCGTCATCAACAAAATACAGAGACGTATCGTGAGCTAGATACCGTATGATCACCACAAGAATGCATACGGTGACCGTAATGAGCATATTCTGAAGTCTAGTGATCGTATCGTTCTTTCTCTTGAAATACAGTGACCATCACGTGTGAATGTGTCAAGGGCGTGCATACTTTTAGAGGGCTGAGAGATAGTTTGTGTGCGTATGTGAAAGTGGTGTAGAAGAGGGGGTGTCCGGTGGAGACAAGGACAGATATGCCCTTCGTTTCTCTTTCCCGTGACTAATATTTTAGAAGAAAATATAAACATTCACAATGCAGAACAAATATTTTTGGATGCATCATGCAATTAACTTTCATGTATAACATTGTACTATTATATATGCTTATTTTCTTAGTGGTTGTTTGCGTGTGTGATGTGGTGCGCACATCATTTCTAGTTGGGTGTTTTCCATATATGCCAGTCAAAACTTGCCCGTATTCCCATCTGCCATTGGAAATTTCCCTCTCCCAGATATGCTGAAAATTTGCACCGCATACAGATATGCCACTATGGTCAGTTTGACCGTTAGTTGACTGTCAAGCAGCACTTGGAAAGACGATTTTGCCCCTGGTACTGTAGCGGCGATACACTGTAGCATTTCGAACAAATTTGGTCACTTTCGAAATTGCGGGCAAACATACTGTACCGTCCACTTTTACAAAAAAGGCCAGTTTTTTGAAATTGCGAACAATTTTTTCAAAAAGAGTGTTAGGAATTCGGAATTTGAAATTACGGAGATTTATTTTGAAATACAAAAAAATTGTTCGAATTTCAAATCTGTTAGGATGCTATAGTATATCGTCGCTACAGTACGGACACCCCGCAATTCGATATTGGCCAAATTTGTTCTGAATGCTACAGTATGTCGCCTCTACAGTACCAGGGGCAAAGTCGTCTATTCACATGCCACTTGACAGTCAACTAACGGTCAAACTAGCCATAGTGGCATATCTATACACGGTGCAAATTTTCAATGCCATATTTGGGAGAGGGAAATTTCCAATGTCAGATGAGGGTACGGGCAAGTTTTGAGTGGCATATATGGAATTCATCCTTTCTAGTTGGGGTGGTTACATCATTTCTAGTTGTGGTGGGTCTACATGACGACTCATGGGTCGGTTCCATCCTGCGCCACATAGGTTGGACTGTGACGCATTATACGAAGACCCATGTGGAGGACTCGGTGTACAAGACGAAGCTAACAGAGTCGTGGAGGACTCTATCCCCAGTGGTGATTAACGACTATATATGATTTGTAACCCTAGGCCCCGAGTATGTTATAGAAGCCCGGGGGCTAGTTCGTCGATAGTATATGCACACGCACAATGCCTGGTATTCACGTGTACTTTGTACACACCCCTATCACTAATATATAGTACCAAGAGTAGGATTTTTCCTCAACTGCAAGGGTCCGGACTTGGGTAAAACTTTGCCTTGTATATATTACCATCCGGCCTAACAGTCCAGGATATCCTACCGAATGATCCGATGGAATCATATCTGCCAACAACTATAAAAGAGAGGTGTGTCTGTGGGGGGTGCAATGTGTGCGAGAGAGGCCTAAAGATAATGTGTGTGTGGGAGACATGTTGGCACATATATGTGCATATAGAGGGCTAGTAGAGACCGTGTGTGTGTATATATGCATGTGAGAGAAATAGTGTTTTCCAACTGCGATTAGTGAAAAGAGTGGTACATATTAGTCAGAATGAGAGAGGGAGATATATAGAGAGTGTATGTGTGAGACACCCCGTCACCCCGGGAGAGATTGTGTCGGTGTACTAAAGTAGGGGTACCTTAGTACCCCGAAATTGTGCACGGGCAGTCGTAGCACCCCGCGGCAAGGCTTGCCAGGTGATCGCCAAAACTCTCCATGGTCCCTTTTTGGGCCATCCAAGAACAAAGTATTTCAGCCAAGGCCCCGGCAAGAGGAGCTTGCTGGGAAGGCCACCCGAAGAGAGCAAGGCCCCGGCAAGAGGAGCTTGCCGGGACGACCGCTCGAAGCACAAGGCCCCGGCAAGAGGAGCTTGCCGGGAAGGCCGACCGAGGCACGACAAGAGACTTGCTGCGACGCGCCACGCGTCCCGGAAAGGACCGGTGAGCGACAAGCTCCCGGGCGCGAAAAGGCATCAACCGCGGCAAGGCGCTTGCCGCGGCAAGTCACCACCCCGCGCCTGCGTTCCAGCTCATCCACCCACGCGTCGCTCTGGGGCCATTCCAGGCGTACGTGGCGAGAGGCTGCGCGGCCAGGGGCATGCGGTGGCGAAGCAACGCTGACAGGGTAGCCGTCGTGGCAAACGGTGGCGCCCCTGACGGTCCCTTTTTTGCACTGTTTGGGCGACCTAGACGGGCATTTAATGCCCTTGTCCCCTGCCGTCAGAGTTAGGTATGATAGCACTATGCAAACAGCTGTACCCAACACAGCGTTTTCCAGTTTTGCCCCCGCCTACGTTGCCACCTGTGGGTAACCCCTTGCACATATAAAAGGAGGCCCCATGCGCAACGAGAAAGGGAAGAAGGCCACTCACGATCGGCCTGATTAGTCGCCTGAGTGTACTGTAGTACTCAGCACTCCCGAACAAGAACACAATACAAACCACAAAGAAGCAGTAGGGTTTTACGCATCCGTGCGGCCCGAAGATGGGTAAACCCCTTGTGTGCATCGCCTCGATCCGCTCTTCGCGCGACCTCCGCCCCTCGCCGAACCAAGAAAGGGGCTCGGTCCCCATAGGTGTTTGTGGAGGCAGATTTCCCCCGACATCTTTGGCGCGCCAGGTAGGGGGTGTCGAGGTTGTGTGAACCTGATCCGGCGTCTGCACAGGCTAGATCTCCATCATCTCCATCGTCATGCCACTGAAGAAGAAGGCTCCGGAGGTGGCTGGTCCGTCCGCGTCGAACCCACCGCCCCTGGAGCAAACGGGCGGTGGGGACGGCACGGGCGGCGGAACGGGCGGCGCCGAGCCGGCTCATGGTGCCACGACGTCCGAACATGCACCGAGCTCATGATGCCACGGCGTCCGAACATGCGCCGACACCTCTCGGCGCAGGTAAGCCCTGGTATGGCCAGGCAACCTTTCGCTCTATTCCATGGAGCGGGGACAGTTAGCCCCACGGATCTCGCATACGGGCCACCTTGAGTGCTCGCTCACGCTGACCTCGAGCAAGAGCAGCCGCGACGAGATGACGCGCTGCTCCTCGAGGAGGACTGTCTTCAGGCCGCTGTGCGAGCTACTCGCTACCAGCAAGCTTTGCGCTGGTTTTATAGCCGCAAAGTTAGTGCCAGAAGTTTTGAGGAAGTGGGAAAGCCCTTACCGGGTGAAACAAGTCGCTAGGCCTGGCGCTGTCCGCCTTGTGACCGAAGATACCACTCCGGTGAGCAACTCCTGGAACGTTGGGCATCTTCGTAAGTTTCGCCCGTAAGGCGCGGTTGTCGGACCCCGTCCGGCAACCACCCTTTTGTACAAAGTCTTGCTGCTGTTGCATGTGATCCTTTGTACAAAGCCAGGCGCAGGCCCTGTGCCCAGATTGAGTTCATGTGTTCCGCGCATCTTGTCGATGTCATGCTCTTTATTATTTGCATGCATTATCTGACACTCTGTGCAGCACTGACCCCCGGTAAGAGATGACGAGCCTCATGTTTCGCCTTGCTAGAAAGCGACCTTGCCGGGCAGCGAGCCACGGAAAAGCTAAGTTGCCAAAGTTTGAGCAATCAAGTTTTTTTAGATTCTAAGGTTATCTTCCTCGAACGACCGTACTTTGTATGGAAAACCTATGCGCGGAGGAACCAGCTCATGGCTAGTCGCGCCCTTACTTCGTTTCGAGTCCGCTCAACGATTTAAGTATGCTGCGACCAGACTCGCGCCCTTACTTTGTTTCGAGCTTGCTCAGCGACTTAAGTGTGCCGCAACTGCAGTTGCGCCCTTATTTCGCTTCGAGCCTACTCAACAACTTAAGTGAACCGCAGCTAGTCACGACAAGGTTTCTTGCCGGCAACGGCACCGCCAGCGGGCTGCTGATGTCCCGCACTCAGCAAGTGTGCCTACGCCGGCAAGTTCCCTAAAAGCATAGGGCAATAACATACAAAGGAGGGAATCAAATAGAGGAAGTAACTGTGCATTCACTACCTAAGATAAAGTTATATTACAAGATAGCTTGTCGCAGCCCTAATGAATTGTTTTCATGACTCGGCCAACGGCGGCAAGAAAAGAAAAGGGCAGGCGGCCTAATCCACGCGGTCGCCCTCGATCCTCTTGATCCCGGCCACCCTCTCCACAATGGGCGCGACGAGGGCCCTGATCTCCTCGAGGTCAGCGTCTGCCGGCAGGGATCTGAGGACGTTGGTGAGCTTGAGGCCTGGGTTGCGAAAGACGATCTTCACCAGCACCTTCTCAAGGGCTCCAGCGCAGGCATCGCGCGTCTCGTCGGCCAGCCGCTCCGGGATCGCACCCCGGAGTGCCTGAAGGGTCGTCGCCACGCCTTTGAAGAACGTAGTGAGCTTAGCGCTGGGTGGGAGGTTCGCGTCGGAGGGATACTCGTGACCCTCCATCCCCAGCAGCGACAGCTCCTTGTCAATGGAGGCGGCGATGTCCACCAGACCCTCCGTCCACTGCTCCACCGCCGCCCTGAAGTCGTTCTGGGTAACTGCGGCGCTCTCCAACAGCGCCTCGTTGTCCGTGATCTCCTTCCGCAAGGTCGCCTCTTGCTCCTTGGTGCTGTCCAGCGTCTTGGACAAGGTGGCCAGCTTCATCTCGAGATCAGCATTGGAGTCCTTGGCAGCGTCAAGCTCCCTGATCTTATTGGCGAAGCGTCCTTGCAGCTCGCCGAGGGTATAAGCACCCTTCTCGCGCTCTTGTTTGAGCGCGGCGAGCTCCTCACCGCTCGCCTTAAGATCAGTGTCGAGCTGCGCCACCCTCGCCTCCAGCTCCTTCTTGGCGGCCTCGGCGGTCGCGGCAGCATCTTGCGCTTCCTTGAGGGCTCCGCCAAGCGCTTGCTCGCGCGCGGCGACCTCCTCCTCGTGGCTGGCGAGGCTGGATTTCTGCTGCACCAGCTCGCCCTCCCGCGCGGACAGCCCCTCGGCGGCAAGCCTCTGCTGCTCTTCGGATTCGGCCTTCTCGAGGATGAAGGCCGTCCGCGCCTCGTCGAGTTGCAGCCGCTCCTCCTCAGGCTCGCCGCCGCTGCTGCTTGGCGCATCAACCAGCGTCAGCCCAGCGGAGGCGAGCACCTCCCCATCCAAGGTCTCCCCCTCGACCGGCACCCTGGAAGTCGACTCTCAGGGGAGCTTGATGAAGATATCATCGCCGGCCTTCAGGTAGATGCCTGGCTGGGGCTCCTCGGGGCCCGACGCTGCTGCGGAGGCAGGATCGGCGGACGGCGCAGCGCCTGGCGCTCCTGCGGCCCCAGGGCCGTCAGTACGATCGCCGGCCCCGTCGCCCGCGGCTGCTGCGGCAGCCTTGGCGGCCTCTTCGCCGGCAGGATCTTCAGCACCGTCCGCCCCTCCGGTGGCGGCCATGTCATCGGTATGGCCGCGCGCCTCCTCCTCGACGATGATCTCGGTCTCCATCAGGTCCATGGCGGACGGGTCTGAAAGCCGAAAGAGGGAGAGAAATCAAGCAACTATCCAGAGATGAAGGACCCCAGGGGAGTTTCGAGGCAAGAAAGTTACCTGTGCCAGGGTCTGCAGTCACGATCTCCATCGCCAAGGGGTCGTCGGCGCTGTCCCTTACCAGAGACTGCTCCCTTGCCGAAGACTGCTCCCTTGCTGGAGACTGCTCCCTTGCCGGGGACTGCTCCCTTGCCGGGGATTCCTCCCTTGCCGGGGAACTCCCCCTTGGCGGTGTAGTTGTAGCAGGTGGCGCATCGGGGGCAGTCTCCGGACGCTCCTGGTGAGGGTGCTCTGCTCCTACGCAAATCGTCAGCCAGATATAAAAAACGAAGAGTACCCGGGCGCGCCCGACGGCAGGAAGCAAATCATATGCTTACGCTGGGGGCTGCTCTGAGGATTAGTTGGCGGGTCCGACAAGGTCATCTCAGGCGCGCCCCCTGCCGTCACGGTGGGCTCGTCGTCAAGGATGACCACCGGGACCTTGGCTCTCTTTGCCGCCCTCTGAACCAGAGTCCTGAAAAGGAGCAAATTCAGAGGAAAGCAAAGGAGATGCGAGACACAACTGCAAGAATTGAAGAAATACAAGTACAGCGGGGGATCTTACTCCTCTCCCTCTTCCTCGTCGGAGCTAAGCGCGGAGAAGTCGAAGACTGGCCCGCTTCTGGCGCGAGGAGGCGGAGGAGTAGGCTCCCTCGGCCGCTTGGCGGAGGCAGTGGTGGCGCTAGCCTGAGACGGCCTTGCCCCGGCTGCCGCCGTGGCGCGAGGGGCGGCAGGAGCAGAAGCGGCGGCCCACGAAGACCCTGCTCCTGCTGCCATAGCGGAGCGTGTCACGCGGCGCTGCGGCTACTGGCTCGCCTGCCTCCCCACCACGTCTCCGGCCTTGCGGAGACGCCTCCGTGGTTGAGCCGGGGGCTCCGCTCGCGACGAGCTGCCCAAAGGTCAGGAGGAAGAGGCGTCAACCTCCGGCAAGCCGCTCGTGTCCTTGGTGGGCTTGTCCGCCTCGACGCCATGCCCGGCAGGCTCTTCCTCGCCAACAAACTCCGCTCGATCGGCAAGGCTTTCCGCCTCCGCTGCGTCTGCCTCCGCCAATGTGAAGCCAAATTCGCCCGCGGCCGCGGCTGCCGCCGCCTCTTCCATCCTGGAGGCGATGCGCGCCAACTCCTCGTCGGTGGTGTCCCGGGTGAGGCCCTTCTGCTCGGCGGGGTCGACCGGCACCTCCACCAAGTCGTCGAAGAACGCCCGCACGACATCGCCAGCAGGCTCCTTCCAAGTGGGGTCGACCCCGTGCGAGTCGCACAGCGGCATCATTGCAAGGATGCGGCTGAGCGACGAATTGTTGCACAGCGGGACGACGCCTCACGACAGCCTGAACCATTCGGGGTGCTCGGGGTCGTGCTTGAACAGCTCCCTGAGCATCCCGTCAAAGTCCAAGACAGTGAAATTGAAGTTGAGGCCAGGGCGCAGCCTCATGATGTCCGCCGCATTCTGGAACTCCCAGGCGGGTCTCCCTTTCTCCTGCAGGGGAGCGATGCGGCGGCGGAGGAAATCTGCGCCAACGGCGCCAACTGTGAGCCCGACACGCCTAAGCCGCAAGATCCGGGTAACGGCAATCTGCAGCTTCTCGTCGTCCGGAGCCATGTCGCTCCAATCCCTGCCGCGCACCACAGGAGTTCGGCGCACGGCAGTGAATGGCTGCGGGTTCTCCTCGACGATCAGGCACCAGTCGGCTCTCCATTCCTCCCATTTGCTGCGGAGCTCTCCCACCAGATAAGCATCCTTCTTGCCGGACTTCGAGATCCAGGCGATTCCGTCGGAGAGGGGCTCTCCTCTCTCTACTCGAGGCGTGAAGAAGTGGCGGAAGAGGGCTATGTTTGGACAGACTCCGACAAAGTTTTCGCAAAGATGCGCGAAAATTGCCATGGTCAGGACAGCATTGGGGGTGAAATCAAGGAGATGGAACCCGTAGGTGTTCATGATGTCACAGAAAAATTCAGAGAAGGGCGGGCAAAGCCCGCAATAGAAGAACAGAGGAAAGAAGGGATACCCGGTCGGATACTCCTTCTGGGCGGCGGCGGGAAGAACCCTCGTGCGCGGATGCGCTCGCGTCCCCGTTGACCAAAAGAGGTAGAATTCCTCCCTCAGGTCCAACGCGTCGAGCTCAGGGGGGAAGGTTGCTTGCTCCTTTCGCAGCGCCTCAAGTCGCTGCGCCTCGGCCGACTTCACAGCCTTCCCTTTTCCCTTGTCGCCCTTCGGGGCCATGGCGGAAGCAGGGAGGGAGGTCGGCGGCGTCGGTAGCACTGGTGGCGATGGAAGGGGCGGAACGCTGCTTCTCTTGGGAAGTGGCGGAGATTTTCGAGGAATCGCAACTGGCGGGTGGGCGGACTGCCCTTGTTTCCCCTGCTTATAAGGGGGGAGGGGGCGTTTCGCCTTTCCGAATAAACAAATCACCTGCGACATGACGCGTGCCTGCGGGGCTCAGCCCCGCGCACGCCGCCCACGTCACGCACGCCTCTCCCCATGATGCCGCGTTCGACGCGTGCCGTTCGGGGAGGGTGTGGTGGATGCAGAAAAAGATGCAACGTGACCCAGGCCGCGCGTGCCCGTGCACTGTTTTGGGCCTGGCCCAACAGCGCTCGGCACCGTGTATGGCCCAGGCCCGGGGGCTCCTGTCGGTGTACTAAAGTAGGGGTACCTTAGTACCCCGAACTTGTGCACGGGCAGTCGTAGCACCCCGCGGCAAGGCTTGCCAGGTGATCGCCAAAACTCTCCATGGTCCCTTTTTGGGCCATCCAAGAACAAAGTATTTGAGCCAAGGCCCCGGCAAGAGGAGCTTGCCGGGAAGGCCACCCGAAGAGAGCAAGGCCCCGGCAAGAGGAGCTTGCCGGGACGACCGCTCGAAGCACAAGGCCCCGGCAAGAGGAGCTTGCCGAGAAGGCCGACCGAGGCACGACAAGAGACTTGCTGCGACGCGCCACGCGTCCTGGCAAGGACCGGTGAGCGACAAGCTCCCGGGCGCGATAAGGCATCAACCGCGGCAAGGCGCTTGCCGCGGCAAGTCACCACCCCGCGCCTGCGTTCCAGCTCATCCACGCACGCGTCGCTCTGGGGCCATTCCAGGCGTACGTGGCGAGAGGCTGCGTGGCCAGGGGCATGCGGTGGCGAAGCAACGCTGACAGGGCAGCCGTCGTGGCAAACGGTGGCGCCCCTGACGGTCCCTTTTTTGCACTGTTTGGGCGACCTGGAAGGGCATTTAATGCCCTTGTCCCCTGCCGTCAGAGTTAGGTATGATAGCACTGTGCAAACAGCTGTACCCCACACAGCATTTTCCAGTTTTGCCCCCGCCTACGTTGCCACCTGTGGGTAACCCCTTGCACATATAAAAGGAGGCCCCATGCGCAACGAGAAAGGGAAGAAGGCCACTCACGCTCGGCCTGATTAGTCGCCTAAGTGTACTGTAGCACTCAGCGCTCCCGAACAAGAACACAATACAAACCACAAAGCAGCAGTAGGGTTTTACGCATCCGTGCGGCCCGAAGCTGGGTAAACCCCTTGTGTGCATCACCTCGATCCGCTCTTCGCGCGACCTCCGCCCCCCGCCGAACCAAGAAAGGGGCTCGGTCCCCATAGGTGTTCGTGGAGGCAGATTTCCCCCGACAGATTGTGAGCATGTTTGAAAGAGAAATGCCGATGTATATAAAGTGTGTGCACTTATGCGTTAGATAGAGAGATATATAGCGCGTGTGTGAGAACGGGCCGAGGCATAGTGCATCTACGTGTAAAAGGCGGTTCTACACATTAAATTGGAATATAAATGGCATTATTATTTTTGGATGAGATCATGAATTTTGCAATTTTCTTATGAACGAAAATCGGTCTATCAGACACCCATACTCTGTTGAATTCTAGCATGTGCATGTGTTTACTTCATATTATCGATCCATAGAGTGAGAGCGGTTTGAAATAAAGGCAATGCATTGCTTTTACAATTCATCTATAGACATTAATTAGTGCACTCCATGCTGTTAGTGTGAAGCACTTTATAAATTTGTCACTTACATGGATACATTCCAAATTGCTAGCTACGAAATAGAATACATGTTGAATTCAACATAAAGAGGGTTTCGAAGATTCGAATTCATAGGAAGTGCATTCATCTATTTGAATCCGAGATAATGAGATTTGTAAATCAGATCTAAAAGGGGTCATTAATCTTTGTTGTGCGTTTGAACATGCAATATATTCATACGCATGTCTAACTATTTTTTTGCAACCAAGGAGATTATATCTGGAACCATGCATGAACTGAGGTAAGTTGCATATATTTTAACATATACTCGTGTACAATGTATATTCAACTGTACCCCCTCTATTCCAAAATAATCATAGTTTTAGGATTTTCAAGAGTCAAGTTTTGTGAAGTTTGACAAAT
This sequence comes from Aegilops umbellulata, assembly GCA_032464435.1. Lineage (NCBI taxonomy): Eukaryota > Viridiplantae > Streptophyta > Magnoliopsida > Poales > Poaceae > Aegilops > Aegilops umbellulata. Next base: position 10,520,972 of record CP136060.1, on the reverse strand, counting down.
CCTGAAAGTTCAATTCAAGAGAACCGAAAACGTTAATGCTTCTGCTCCCTAATATTGAATGAAGCACCAAATAAGCCTCTGGTCACCCTAAACTCCGTGAGACTAATCTTTGGTGGTATGAAACTACTGTCCTGACTCTGGCCCATGTAGCCTATCGGCCCGATGTAAAAAGGTCTAAACCGGGGTAGGTTTGTAACTTCACCAAGACGCCAGTCTCAACCGCCTCCAAGAAGCATTCATACGCCGTGGGCGCCTAAACACCCATGCGCTCGGCCGAAATCTATCCCGCCCACCATTTGGGATACCTGAGATTACTGTCCTACCCCCAACCCGCAATAGGTCCAAAATTTTAGATGGGGGCAAAGTTTGTAACTTTCCCCAAATATCAAACAAGCGCGTCCCAAACCAAAACATTTTTCCCCCTTACTTCCCCTCCCTCTGTTTCCCCATTCATACTCCGTGGGCGCCAAAACACCCTCTCCACCAGCCGTGAAACCCCAGCCTCCTCCGTCCTCCACCCCATCGCGCCCAATCCACCGCCGCCCTCCTCCATCACGCCGGAGCCGGTACCTCGATGTCGTCATCCACCGCAACCGCAACCGCAATGCCCTCAAGCACTTAGCAGCTGAAGCCGAGGCAGAGCTGCCTCCACAACGCTGACGCCGACATGCGCCATACTAGAACCACTTTGACGGCGCCGTCCTGTGCCTCACCGTTGCCGCTCCACAGTCGCAACCGTACAGCGCATCGAAGCTGCCCGCTACACCGTCGTTCGCCGCCTCGGATCTGGTTACCCGCCGCCAACATACGGCGACCGCACCACACTCAAAAACTTGGCCATGGGTTCGTCCAAGGCTCCATCGTCCTCCACAACTTCTCGTTTCCAGCGAACCACAAGAAGATCGGTGGAAAAACAGAAGGAGGACACATCACTGCCAGCAGAAAGAGGTACTCCTCTTCCCTTATTCGTGCAAATCTTACGTCTCTGCTCACACCGTATTCATCCCACGAAATAAAGTAGTTGAGCGCTTCTTACTACATCTTCTTCGTGATACTAAATGCACAAGGTTTCCTCCCATTTACTATTTCACCTTGGCTAGAGGTTAGTAGCTCGCCTGGATTTCAATTCAGGGTCGGTTGAATTGCAATTAAAAGAAGTAGCACCTAATTAGGCGTGCGGAGCACCTACTCCGCCTGTTCGCCGGGGAAGCGGTGCATCGGTGTGTATCATAGGGGTGTGGGGCGCAGGAGCTGCTTGCGCCCGATCTGGAGGTCGGCGGGGCTTGAAGGGATGGCCGGGGGGCGGTGCCAAGCACAGCGGTGCGGTGAGTCGAGGGGAGGGCGGAGGCAGGGGACTGGGCTGGTGGTCGTCGGCGTTTTGAGGAAGATCATAACACTGACTGGCTGGAGGTAGATGAAGGCGATCTGCCCGTTCTTTGTACATCGGATGGTGCAGAAAAAATGGACTAACCTATTTGTTTTCAGTCAACTGTTATTTTCATAGGACCACACCTTGTGGTGTGCTGGAGGAGCATCTGCATTTCCCAGCCATCCCTGTGCTCATATTTCAAAATCCTAGAATCTAGGAATTTCGTGTGCCATGCATGTTGTAGAGCTATCATATGTCTCCCGTCATTTATTTCTCACCGACCTGCTATCTGCTACTTTTACATTGTACTACTTGTGCACACACTTCACCCATACTCACACTATTGTTTTTTATGCATGGGTATTTCAGGCTCTGACACAGTGTTGATGAATACAAAAAAGAAAAGACAGAAGTCGCTCCAGTGTAATTCGAAGATAAGCACTAAGCCTTTCAGCGCTCTAAAGGGTGTAGTGTCAGCAGATGGAGACAGTAAACATAGCTCTGTAGTTGATGATCTCAATTGCCACACACAACCATCCCAGGTGCTTGCTTTAACTTCCTGCTGTCAAATGTGGTTGCATGTTGCATATGGTGTCTAGCTTGTATTGCTTCCAATTTGGTTAAAATTGCATCTGCTTACTTTACACATTATACCTTTGATAATGACATGCCTTCCTGTTTTTGATACATACTACATATGTCTATTAACCATGTTCGTACATCAAACTAATTCTCTTTTGTATCCCTCGTCAATCACTTATGATGAGATAGTCGCCATAGTGGGTTACTGTGAGACGTGCTACTCATTTAAGGAGTGCAGTGTCATCCTCCCCTGTAGGATCGGAAGTATGTCTAGAGGGGGGGGTGATTAGACTACTTGACCAAATAAAAACTTAACCTTTTCCCAATTTTAGTTCTTGGCAGATTTTAGCAACTTTAGGACAAGTCAAGCAATCATCACACAATTCAAGCAAGCATGCAAAGAGTATATAGGCAGCGGAAAGTAAAGCATGCAACTTGCAAGAATGTAAAGGGAAGGGTTTGGAGAATTCAAACGCTATTGGAGACACGGATGCTTTTCCCGTGGTTCAGATAGGTGGTGCTATCCTACATCCACGTTGATGGAGACTTCAACCCACGAAGGGTAACGGTTGTGCGAGTCCACGGAGGGCTCCACCCACGAAGGGTCCACGAAGAAGCAAACTTGTCTATCCCACCATGGCCATCGCCCACGAAGGACTTGCCTCACTAGCGGTAGATATTCATGAAGTAGGCGATCTCCTTGCCCATACAAACTCCTTGGTTCAAATCCACAGTCTTGTCGGAAGCTCCCAAGTGACACCTAGCCAATCTAGGAGACACCACTCTCCAAGAAGTAACAAATGGTGTGTTGATGATGAACTCCTTGCTCTTGTGCTTCAAATGATAGTCTCCCCAACACTCAACTCTCTCTCATAGGATTTGGATTTGGTGGAAAGAAGATTTGAGTGGAAAGCAACTTGGGGAAGGCTAGAGATCAAGATTTATATGGTACGAATGGAATATCTTGGCCTCAACACAAGGGTAGGTGGTTCTCTCTCAGAACATATGAGTTGGAAGTGTAGATGTGTTCTGATGGCTCTCTCCATGAATGAAGAGGAGGTGGAGGGGTATATATAGCCTCCACACAAAATCCAACCGTTACACACAATTTACCAATCTCGGTGGGACCGAATAAACAAACTCGGTCGGACCGAAATAGTAAACCTATTGACCGTTAGAGATTTTCGGTGGGACTGACATGCAACTCGGTAGGACCGATATGGTTAGGGTTAGGGCATAACGTAATCTCGGTGAGACCGATTACACAAACTCGGTGAGACCGATTTGGTAATAGGCTAACCAGAGAGTTGGTCAGGTAAACTCGGTGGGACCGATTTGCTCTTTAGGTGAGACCGAAAAGTTACAGAAGGGAAACAGAGAGTTTACATTGCAATCTCGGTGGGACCGATCCGCTCTTTCGGTGAGACCGAAAAGTTATGAAAAGGAAACAGAGAGATTGCAACCCCATCTCGGTGAGACCGAGATCCCTATCGGTAGAACCGATTTGCTAGGGTTTGGCAGTGGCTTATGACATGTGAAACTCGGTGGCGCCGGATAGAAAGAATCGGTAGGACCGTGTTTGGCTTAGGGTTTAGGTCATTTGTGGATATGGGAAAGTAGCTGAGGATTTTGGAGCATATCATTAAGCACATGAAGCAAAAGTCTCATTAAGCAACACCTCATCCCTCCTTGATAGTATTGGCTTTTCCTATGGACTCAATGTGATCTTGGATCACTAAAATGTAAAATGAAGAGTCTTGAGCTTTTGAGCTTGAGCAAATCCTTTGTCCTTAGCATTTTGAGGGTTCCACTTTCACCATCCATGCCATACCAATCATTGAGCTTTCCTGAAATAATTGTCTTGGAATAGCATTAGCTCAATGTGCTATATGTTGTTATGAATTACCAAAACCACCTAGTGATAGTTGCACTTTCAATCTCCCCCTTTTTGGTAATTGATGACAACATATAGATCAAAGCTTCGACAAATGATAATAAGAATGAATTATATCGTCGCTTTGAGAAGTATGTGATAAGTAAGAGCTCCCCCTAAATTTGTGCATATTTAAAATTAGCTTTGGACTGCAAATGCACAAAGAGTTAGAATTATGGGTTACTCTTCCATGTCACATACATCTTGGTGGAGCGCTCAAAATGATAATAATGAAATACATGCACTCGTCACCAAGGAAAAGTGAATGATCACATAAGATAGATAAGATATATCAAGCATGCATAAGTGTAGCTTATGATCAAACACATGATCATCAATGTCTCACAAGCATATCAAAGTATCTCAGCCAAAAGCAAACAATGTTTTAAAAACCACCAAATAAAAGCAAGAGAGAAAAACAACACTCTCTCTCTCTCGAAGCCTATGATCTATACATTTTTCTCCCCCTTTGGCAACATGTTTTCAAAAAGTTCCTAGAAAATGCAGAGTGCTAAATCGACACTCAGGCTTGATGTTCTGGTGGTGGTGGAGTCTGGATCACTCCAAGGACGAAGGCTTCTGTAGACGTGGTTGGAGCTGGAGCTGAAGTGGATGCTGGAGCTGGTTGGGCTGGTGCTGTGGCTGGAGCTGAGGTGGTGGCTCTTGTGTCAGGAACTGGCACTGCATTAAACCTCTGAGCTCGTGGCACTCTGGCAAAAGCATCAGTGGTAGTCTTCCCTTTCCTCTCCTGCATGTCATCTTGAAGTTGCTCCACTACAGACTAAATCTCTGTCACTTTGACATCCAAGTCACAGAACTTTTGTTCTACAATCCTCTCTAAGCTCTCCTGATTCTGATTGAGGGTGGCCAGTCCTTTCTCTAACCTCAGGGTGGATGCAATCAAGTAACTGAGCTGCTCTTGCTTGGTTTTCAAGAAATATTCAGATGCCTCCTCTTGAGTTGGCATCTTTGCAGCTTTCTCCTTCCTTGCCTTCTCCTTCTGTGCTTGTGCATGGGCTGAAGATGGTTCATCCTTGTTCATCACAACTTCATTATCTTCAAAATTTGGATGAATAGGCAAATGTTCCTTATCCAAGAGGTATATGCCTGTGCCCATCTTGGAGTTAATCAGCTCCTGGATCTGAGGGGCATATCCACAGCTCCTTTTCTGGTCTGCTGCAGTCCTCTTGATTGTTTCTATCATGAGGCTCATGACTTTGAATTTTTGTGGCACATCAAAGATATGAAGCAAGTTGATTGCATGACCTCTGATCATCTTGTGATCACCTGACTTGGGCAACAAGGTGTGCCTCAGTATCCAATTGATGGTTGGCAATCCTGACAGAAGATAGTGTACTGACCCAAACTTGAAAGTATCAAGTGCTTTGTTTGGAATCTCTTTGTACATGTTGGACATGGAGTTGTGATCCATCTTCTTCTTGGCATATATGTCCAAGTCATCCTCATTTTCCTCTGGGGCATTGATGAGCTGTGCACACTCAGCAACTGTTGATTGGTACCTCGTACCTCAGACATCCATACAATTCTGCCATCTGGATAAAAGTGTGCTGTGGAGTAGAACTGCATGATCAGCTCTTCATTCCACTTTGTGATCTTCTGCCCAACAAAGTCAGCTACTCCACATGCCTTGAAGCTGTCTTGCACTCCAGGGAAGTGCTCTTCATTGTCCTTGATGTATTCCTAGTCAACCCATCTCATGTCACAAACAATGGGCTTCATATCAAGTAACACAGTCTCATAGAAGTCCTGTTGTTCCTTAGTGTGAAACCTGTAGTCAACAGCAGTCCTCCTCCTGGTAGCATATGGATCCTCTGCTCTCCACTTTCTCAGTCCTGAGTCTCTTCTCTTCATATCCGCAGACATAGGATGAGCATCATTGTGGTCTGGGATCTTAGGCTTCAACTTTCTGAGAACTTGGCCTTCCTCTTCTTCTGCAGTGTCAGGCACTGGGGCCTTGTTCTTCTCAGCTGCTGGGATGCTCCTTGTATTTCTCTTTGGAGCTGTCTTGGCCTTTGATGCAGCCTTGGGCTTAGATGCAGTAGCCCCTGATCTTATAGCATCACCCATTAGCTTGGGTGCCTTAGGTGCTGGTGCAGCAACCTCTTCTTCTTCTTCCTCATCAGAAGAATGTTGTTCAAATTTAGCCATGGGATCAACTTTCTTGCACCATCTGCCTCTTTTCCTTTCCTTCTTCCCTTCAGCAGCAACTGAATCTTTGGGTGCAGGCTTCTCAAGAATCTTTGATGAGGCTTTGGCCTTTGGCATGGGCTGCCTGCCTACTGGCCTTTTGACCTTTAAGCCTGGCTTGGTGCTCTGTCTTGAGCCATGCTCTTTCCTGAGCTCAACTTTCTTGGAAGTTGCTTCCTCTTCTACCACATAGTCCTCATCCTCTGATTCTGAGGCTCTCTTCTTCCTTTGTCTTGTGGCAGCTTTTGGCAGGTTGCTAGGGGTGCTCCTGCTGCCTTCATCTATAGAACTGGAGGGACTAGTGCCCTCGCTCATCTGCACTGGCTATTCTGACATGTTCTGGCTATCACTCTGGTCTGACATGATGAACAAGCTGACTGCTGACCCTGTGAATAGTTTATAGATGAGATAGAGTGGATGAGCATCACAAAATGCAGAGATTTTTGCAAAAGAATGATTCAAAATCTTAGTTTTAGTTTCCCACAGAAATCATTTCGGATCTACCAATTTTTAAACTCGGTGATACCGAAGCAGTTTTTGGAACCTAAACTGGTGAACTCGGTCAGACCGAGTCACAGTTCGGTGGCACCGAGACTGCTAGGGTTTCACAAAGTTCCAAAATCGGTCACACCGATTAGCAATACTCGGTCAGACCGAGTCTCACTTGTGCAATGGCATGAGCCAAATCGGTGGGACCGAGTTTTTCAACTCGGAGGGTCCGAGATGGTTTCGGCGGAAACCTAACCCTAAAATTTGCGAATCAAACCTATTCTACGAATTCATTTACTGGATAGGAGTTTATCAAACGTGGCTAGAATCAATATGATCACAATGTGCTAGGAATCGTATTGGGGAATAGCCCAAAGATCGAGTCCATACCCTAGTTCGGCGGAGACTCGCTAGGGCGGCAACGGCGCGGTTGAATCCCGTTGACGGCGACGGAGACCAGCGACTGGAGGCGGCTGGCGGCGAGGAGACGATCCGGAGACCACGTTGGCAGAGCGAGCTATCGCGCGGGCGAAAGGGTTCAGAGAAATTTCCAAAAAAATTCCCGTGTCTATATATAGCCCGACCCTGTCGGTGTGACCGAGTGGAACAACTCGGTGGCACCGAGATGCAAAACTGTATACAGTTATTGCAACTCGGTGTGACCGAATGGTTCAAATCGGTTGCACCGATATTGAAAACATAGATCAACTTAATGATCTCGGTAAGACCGAAAGTGGGGTATCGGTCAGACCGAGAATCACAAAGAGGTTTTGGAAGTTTAAGTCTATGACGAATCGGGGACTCCGAGTCCTCCTCACACAGAGTGGTTCGAATCTGACTTGATCAATTTTGTGATGTAGCATGAATGGAGTTTGAGACGAGAAAAGCATAGATAGCTAGAGAAGGTTCTTAGGCATTCTTGTCCATCCACTTGGCAAGAGAAAAATAAAGCCAAACAATCAAACCAACAAGTGGATGTCCTCGAATGAATAAAATTTGCAACCAACATGCTCACACAATAAAATGGCAATTGAAATATGTGACAAAGCATGCACAACCAATTCTAGCATCTATCAAGCAATTGGCGATGACTAGGTCATCTATATATGAGTATATTGACTTAGGAGTCAAATGAGAACACTTGATCATAGGTCATACTCATCATTTAAGCTCAAGTGGGGTTACCACTTTTACATAAAGCATTGTTGTGTTCACATCATTAGAGTTGCTTTAACTCAAGTCTTAGAGTAAAGCTCCCCCTAGATGTGATATCCCCCCTAAGAGGGATGAACTAACCTTGGGTTTTGTCGATGATGACTTCATCTAGATGTTGAAGATGTGGATGCTCAATGTTGATGTAGATCACTTGGAGCTATCCTTTTGAGTGAATTGCACTTTCAATACCTACATGGGTTAGTCCCACAAGGAACAAACAAGGATACCCATAGACATAGAGTGATGCACACACAAGATGATGTCTATGAAAGTTTTTACGTTACCTTGTCCCTTGACTTACCAACAAGAGGGTTTGTGACTCCTTGAACTAGTGCAAGATGTATAAGTTGATTGCACTTGTTCTTGCCAAAATGATAAGAGTGAAGTATGTTGGCGGAGTCACCCTCAAGAACTCTCTAGTTCTTCTTCTTTTGGATCCACACCATCTTGATGGGAATCCTTGGAGTTGTAATCGTACTTGATGAAGTGGAACTTGAAGTAGTCTTGGGAATCCACTTGACTAAGGTCTTAGGAGCTTCTTCAAATGCATCAATTTCCTCTTGAAGCTTGTCCTTGCCTTTTTGCTTGTAGTCTTGTGGTGGAAGATCATCTTGAGTTTGTGTCCCCTTGAAAGAAGTAGGATCATACTTCTCTTGTTGAGGAACAAACTTTGTCTTGGTGTATTGATCTTCTTCCCACTCAACTCCATTGGCATTGAACTTTCGTTCAAAGCCAACACCTTGATTCTTCCGGTGCCTTCCTTGCTTGCGTACAATCTCCTCGAATTGCTTACTTCTGGCAAGGCTTTTGTACACTCCTTTCTCTATGATTCCCTTCAATAAGCTATTTTATTGCTCAAGTGTAACTTGGCTAAGAGAATCATTAGTGGAATCAAGAGAACTACTAGAAGCAACAATATTGGATTTTACATGATCATTGTTACTACTAGAGGAAGAATCTTTCTTATTCTTGTTACTAGACTTGACTTGAGGCATGTAAGTGGATAAGAGTAAACGCTTGGCAATGTAAGAAGAACTTTTCTTGCGGAGATCATCATTGATTGCCTTTAAAAACTCATGCTATTGCTCAAGATTGCGCTTTTCAAAGCGTAACTTCTCATGAGCTCTTAAAAGTTCTCGATGATCTTCGAAGATAGCTTCATGAGCTAACTTAAGATTGTTTCGTTCTTTAGTTAGAGCCTCAATTTTCTCCTTATCATTGTCATTCGTTTTATCTTGATTAGCATGATTAATTGACATTTCATCATAGTATTCATCACTAGAGTTGTCATCAAGTAAATCATCATCACCTAACAAGTCATCTTCATCACTATTAAAGTCAACATACTCAGGGTGAGTTACCTTAGGCCCTTTGGCCATGAAGCATCTTCCAATTCCTTCATTTGGTGAGTCAAATATGTCATAGGAGTTGGTTGACACAAGTGCTAGACCGGCAACACCTTCATCTTTAGTATATTTGGAATCGGAGTGATAACTTCTCTCGGAGTGGTTGTCGGAGTCGGAGCCGGATACCCATTCACCAACATGAGCTTGATGTCTTCGTCTTGTGTAGCTCCTTGATGATTTTTCCTTTCGTTCAGAATCCTTGCTTCTCCGTGAGTATCTTCGTTCATAACGATCATCTCTACTCCTTCTCTCTCTTGATGGTGATTCTTCTCTATTGCTTCTTCTTTTTGGAGAATCCTCTCTTCTTTTGTAGGGAGCCGTACACTCATTGGAATAGTGTCCGGGTCTTCCACAATTGTAGCAGTTTCGCTCTCGACTAGAAGATCTTTTGTCATTGTAGGACCTTGACTTGGAGCTTCTATCTTTGCTTCTACTCTTGTAGAACTTGTTGAAGTTCTTCACCATTAAGCTCAGTTCTTCATTGAAGTTTTGTTTCTCACTTGATGATGTGGGGGCTTCACATGAGGCTTTGTAAGCACCACTTGATTTGTTGTGAAGTTCCTCTTTATCCTTGAGCGACATCTCATGAGCAACAATTCTTCCAATGACCTTCGTTGGCTTGAGATCTTTGTAATTGGGCATCATTTGGATCAATGTGCACACGGTATCATATTTTCCATCCAAGGCTCTTAGGATCTTCTTCATGATGAATCTATTGGTCATCTCTTCACTCCCTAAGCCGGCAATCTCGTTTGTGATGAGAGCAAGCCTAGAGTACATTTCAGCGACACCTTCACCATCCTTCATTTTGAACTTGTCAAGTTGACTTTGAAGCACATCCAATTTGGATTCCTTGACGGAGTCGGTACCTTCGTGCATATCAATCAAAGTATCCCAAATTTCATTTGCATTCTCAAGACGGCTGATTTTGTTGAATTCTTCGGGGCACAATCCGTTGAAGAGAATATCACAAGCTTGAGCGTTGTATTGGACCATCTTCAACTCATCCGCGGTAGCTTCACGGTTTGGTTCTTTCCCATCGAAGAAGTCACCTTGCAAACCAACACACACAATAGCCCAAACGGCGGGGTTATGTCCAAGAATATGCATTTTCATTTTATGCTTCCAACTAGCAAAATTAGTACCATCAAAGTAAGGACCTCTACGGTGATAATTTCCCTCGCTAGATGCCATACTCTCCTAGGTTGTGAAACCAAAGCTATGACCACCAAATGCTATGGAAATCAAAGCAAATGGAGACCAAAGCTCTGATACCACTTGTAGGATCGGAAGTATGTCTAGAGGGGGGGTGATTAGACTACTTGACCAAATAAAAACTTAACCTTTTCCCAATTTTAGTTCTTGGCAGATTTTAGCAACTTTAGGACAAGTCAAGCAATCATCACACAATTTAAGCAAGCATGCAAAGAGTATATAGGCAGCGGAAAGTAAAGCATGCAACTTGCAAGAATGTAAAGGGAAGGGTTTGGAGAATTCAAACGCTATTGGAGACACGGATGTTTTTCCTGTGGTTCGGATAGGTGGTGCTATCCTACATCCACGTTGATGGAGACTTCAACCCACGAAGGGTAACGGTTGCGCGAGTCCACGGAGGGCTCCACCCACGAAGGGTACATGAAGAAGCAACCTTGTCTATCCCACCATGGCCATCGCCCATGTAGGACTTGCCTCACTAGCGGTAGATCTTCACGAAGTAGGCAATCTCCTTGCCCTTACAAACTCCTTGGTTCAACTCCACAATCTTGTCGGAGGCTCCCAAGTGACACCTAGCCAATCTAGGAGACACCACTCTCCAAGAAGTAACAAATGGTGTGTTGATGATGAATTCCTTGCTCTTGTGCTTCAAATGATAGTCTCCCCAACACTCAACTCTCTCTCTCATAGGATTTGGATTTGGTGGAAAGGATATTTGAGTGGAAAGCAACTTGGGGAAGGCTAGAGATCAAGATTCATACGGTAGGAATGGAATATCTTGGCCTCAACACAAGGGTAGGTGGTTCTCTCTCAGAACATATGAGTTGGAAGTGTAGATGTGTTCTGATGGCTCTCTCCACGAATGAAGAGGAGGTGGAGGGGTATATATAGCCTCCACACAAAATCCTACCGTTACACACAATTTAGCAATCTCAGTGGGACCAAATCAACAAACTCGGTCGGACCGAAATAGTAAACCTTGTGACTGTTAGAGATTTTCGGTGGGACTGACATGCAACTTGGTAGGACCGATATGGTTAGGATTAGGGCATAGCGTAATCTCGGTGAGACCAATTACACAAACTCGGTGAGACCGATTTGGTAATAGGCTAACCAGAGAGTTGGTCAGGTAAACTTGGTGGGACCGATTTGCTCTTTCGGTGAGACCGAAAAGTTACAAAAGGGAAACAGAGAGTTTACATGGCAATCTCGGTGGGACCGATCCGCTCTTTCGGTGAGACCGAAAAGTTACGAAAACGAAACAGAGAGATTGCAACGCCATCTCGGTGAGACCGAGATCCCTATCGGTAGAACCGATTTGCTAGGGTTTGGCAGTGGCTTATGACATGTGAAACTCGGTGGCGCCGGATAGAAAGAATCGGTAGGACCGTGTTTGGCTTAGGGTTTAGGTCATTTGTGGATATGGGAAAGTAGCTGCGGATTTTGGAGCATATCATTAAGCACATGAAGCAAAAGGCTCATTAAGCAACACCTCATCCCTCCTTGATAGTATTGGCTTTTCCTATGGACTCAATGTGATCTTGGATCACTAAAATGTAAAATGAAGAGTCTTGAGCTTTTGAGCTTGAGCCAATCCTTTGTCCTTAGCATTTTGAGGGTTCCACTTTCACCATCCATGCCATGCCAATCATTGAGCTTTCCTGAAATAATTGTCTTGGAATAGCATTAGCCCAATGAGCTATATGTTGTTATGAATTACCAAAACCACCTAGGGATAGTTGCACTTTCATCCCCACATGATTCTGAAGAAATAGCAAGGCTAAATTAAGATACTCAACGTAGCTCTCTAGTTGATGACCGCAATTCCCCTACACCACCATCGCATGTGCTTGCTCTTACTTGGCAGTGTGATATGTGGTTGCATGTTGCATATGGTGTCTACCTTGTAATGCTTCTAATTAGGGTAAATTGCATCTGCTTAGTTAACACATTATACCTGTGAATAGACATGCCTTCCTATTTTTGCTACATACTACGTCTTTCTATTAACCATGTTCTTACATCAAACTACTTTTCTTGTGCATCCCTCATCAATCACTTCTGACGAGACACCTTCAAGTTGACAGTATAATATTGGTTGCATCTTGCATATCATTTCAAACATGTATTGCCTCTAATTTGTTGAAGTGCCACTTATAATGAGACACATCTAACTTGGTAGAGTGATTTTGGTTGGATCTTTCATATGGTGTCTAGATTGCATTGCTTCCAATTTGTTGAAATGCCTTCTGCTTAGCGTTTTCATACATATTCCGTCCTCCTACAATGTGGTTGCCATACATAAAAGTTGTGTTCGTCAGTATCATGCATCAACGAATTTGGAAGTGCGAATTTCATTCCTTTTTCTTGTGTGTTTACTTGACAAGGCAAAATCTAAAAGGACCAAGGCACGGAATGATGGTGGTCCTCTGGAGCAACCGAAATAGATGATCTCTACAGTTTCTCCTACTACTCCTACTGCAGTGCAAGTTCCAAATCTCATCTCCCCTACTCCACAACCCGAGGTGCTTGCTCTGACATGGCAGTGTGATATCTGGTTGCATGTTGCATATGGTGCCTAGCTTGTATTGCTCCTAATTTGTTATATTTCATCTCCTTAGCTTACACATTTTACATGTGAATATGACATGCCTTCCTCTTTTTGGTACATACTACATCTGCCTATCACACCATGTTCTAACTATTGTTCTTGTGTATCCTGGATCTGTCGCTTATGATGAAACAGTCACGCCCGTGGGTTAGTATGAGACGCGCTACTCTTATAAAGAGTGGAGTTTCATCCTCTCCACATGATTCTCAAGAAACAGCAAGGCTAAATGAAGATAGTCAACGTAGCTCTCTAGTTGATGACCGAAATCCCCACACACCACCATCACAGGTGCTTGCTCTAACTTCGCAGTGTGATATGTCGTTGCATGTTGCATACGGTGTCTAGCTTGTAATCCTTCTAATTAGGGTAAATTTCATCTGCTTAGTTTACACATTATACCTGTGAATATGACATGCCTTCCTATTTTTGGTACACACTACATCTATCTGTTAACCATGTTCTTACATGAAACTACCTCTCTTCTGTATCCTGCATCAATGACTTACGATGAGACACCTTTATTCGTTGCATATTGCATATTATTTCTAGCCTGTTACCATGTATTGCTTCTAATTTGGTAGGCCGCCCTTTTAATTTGGCAGAGTGATATTGGTTTCATCTTTCATATGGTTTCTAGCTTGCATTACTCCTAACTAGTTCAAACACCTTGTGCTTAGTTTACACTTTATACATCATACATGTCAATATGTCATGTCGTCCTATTTTTCATACATATTCCATCCTCCTATCATGCGGCTGCCTTACATGAAAGTAGTGTTCGTCAGTATCATGCATCAATGAGTTCTGAAGAGCAAATTTTATTACTTTTTCTTGTGGGTTTGACTTGACAAGGCAAAATCAAGAAAGGGGAAGGAAAATAGTAAGGAAGGCGATGATGGTGGTCCTCTGCAGCAACGTAAATGGAGTACCTGTATGGATTCTCCTTGTACTGCTAGTGCATTACAAGTTCCAAGTCTTTGCTCCCCTACAAATTCCAAGTCAGTGCAAGTTCCAACGTAAGTGGTGCTTGCTCTAACTTGGTAGTGTGATATCTGGTTGCATGTTGCATATGGTGTCTAGCTTGTATTGCTCCTAATTAGTGTAAACTGCATCTGCTTAGCTTACACATGATACGTGTGAATATGACATGCTTTCCTGTTTTAGGTACATACTATATCTATCTATCACACCATGTTCTTACATGAAACTACTCTTCTTGTGTATCCCGCATTAGTCACTTATGATGGCACACCTTTAAGTTCGCAGTGTGATATTTGTTTGCGTGTTGAATATGATTTCTAGCATGTAGTGCTTCTAGTTTGATGAACGCCACCTATGACGAGAAAGTTTTACCTTCGCAGCGTGATATTGATTGCACCTTCCATATGGTGTCTAGCTTGTAGTGCTTCTAATTTGTTGAAGTGCCTTCTTCTTAGTTACCAAATCATAGGTGTGAATATCTCAAGTCGTCCAGTTTTTCGTACATATTCAATCCTCGTATCATGACTTTGCCTTTCATCAGAGTAGTGTTCGTCAGTATCATGCATGAATGAGTTCTGAAGAGCAAATTTTATTCCTTTTTCTTATCGGTTTGACCTCACAATGCAAAATCAATAAAGCGGAAGGAAATTGGTAAGTGTCGGGGGTTGGGTGCGACATATGCCAAAGGATGACTTATCATGGTGGGAGCGAGTAGAACGTCACCGGTGCCCGGAAGTGGGATGAGGCGTAGACACAAACGCCAACGTACTTTACCCAGGTTCGGGGCTCTCCTAGGAGATAACACCCCTAGTCCTACTCCGTGGGGTCTCCGCATGATTACTAAGGCAAAGTGAGTACAAGGGTGCTCCTCGAGCTGTATGCTAGAGGTAGGAGGAGGCAAGGCTAGCTCTCTCCTTCCCCTAGGATCTGGTCTAGTTCTAATGGACTCCAAACCTTTGCATGGGTGCCCTGGCGGGTTTATATAGGCCTACACCCCAGGGGTACAATGGTAATCCGACTAGGCGCAGGGCCCAGCTGTCAGTCTCTTCGGCTGACGGCTTCTCCGCCGATTGGGGGGCCCCGCCGACTGGTCTGGTACGGAGCCGACAGGCCGTACCCGCCGCTCGCGGATCTTGCTGGCTGCTGATCACTGTAGCCGCGCTTCTAATGATGCAGGCTTGGTCAGGGGGTCATGGCTACAGCTCTGCCGCCTGGCAGGCGATTACTGTAGCCACTCCCTGTGTTGTCTGCTTAATGGCGCATGGGGCCTGAGGAGGGGGCGGGCCGACTCCTAGGGGCCGACCTCCCTCGGGTCCGACTGGTAGAACACTCGCCGTCTTCTGGACTCTTGCTGACTGGTAGGGCCCATCGACCTTGGGCCGTACAGACACGACGTCGTGGGAGCAGGACTCCGCCCGCTGGTGATGATGTCAGGGATGGCATGGCAACAGTGCCGCGCCGGGCGGAGATCTCCGCCGGTACAGCGCACTATGGCCACGCAGCCCCTGGAAAGGGGAGGGAATGGGCTACACTGTAGCCACTCCCCGTCCCGTCCCCCTTGATGAGGGCATGGGTTTTGCTGGTGCCGTGGGCTGACTTCTCAGGGTTGGCTTCTTTGGAAGCCGCCAGGTAAGAGTCGGCTTGTCTTGACCTCGCCTCCAGGACTCGGCCGTATGGGCATTG
Source organism: Aegilops umbellulata (assembly GCA_032464435.1). Lineage (NCBI taxonomy): Eukaryota > Viridiplantae > Streptophyta > Magnoliopsida > Poales > Poaceae > Aegilops > Aegilops umbellulata. The sequence goes on along the minus strand of CP136060.1, from coordinate 10,505,280 downwards.
TGATGTTCCTCCAACCGGCCTCCAGAAGGCGGCTCTTCATCCTGTCGTCTTGAGGGGTGCAGTCAGCCCCGATGTCTTGAAAGGTTCTGGGCTTCGGGTTAGCCTACCCGTGGCCCATTACTCCGACAGTAGTCCCCGAAGCTGGTGAGGCGCCGCGGGTGATTGGTAGAGGAGCCTCAACAGTTTCCTTCTCCCAGTGCTTGAGGCGGGGCCTCATCCGTCTTCCGCTAGTCCGACTTGTGGGAGTCGGACTCGCCCGATCCGACTTGTCCAAATTTTTCAAACGCCTCGGCAGTATGCAAGTGGCGTGCTAGCTAAGCTTCCAGGCCGCCGCCGCTTCGGGCCTGTCACGTGGCAACGAGCGGCTGGGCCAGTCTGCCCACCCACGTGCGCGACGGGACACGCCTGCCAGCTGGGCCCACCACTACCACGCCTCGGCACGCGAGCGGATCCGCTGCGGCTGAGGTGGGCGGTTGCAGTTCCCGCGGAGTTACTACACGCAGTAACGTGCGCGATAAACGTGGGGGCGTGGGGTAGTGGGCGTAGTAAATCCCACGACCGCCCCCTCGGCTTCGCAGTCCACGGGTCTATAAGTACGGGGAGAAGGGGGAGCGGCAGAGCACGCGCGCCCCTCCCCCTCATTGGTTCCTCTTCTTCTTCCTCTCACCGCCGCACCCCAAGCTACGCTGAGCGTCGCGGTGATCCATTCTCGATGAGCTCTTCTTCCGCTGTCACGCCCCCCGCGGTGCGCTCCGGCACCTGGGACGGTTCGGAGGCTCACGACGACCACATCGACTTCCTCCGCAAGACGCGGCGGCTGCCCGACAAGGACTTTGTGAGGGTCCGCCTCGCGCCGAGGAGGGAAATCTCACCGGCGCCGGAGGAGGGCGAGCGGGCCGTCTTCCACTCGCACTGCATGCTAGCCTTGGCCTGCCGGCGAGCGGCTTCTTCCGGTCCTTTCTTGAATTCTACGATCTCCAGCCGCACCACCTCACCCCCAACACGGTGGTGTTGCTGTCCGCCTTTGTCTCCTTGTGCGAAGGCTTCCTCAGTGTCCTCCCCACCGTCGAACTCTGGGGGGAGTTCTTCTAGACCAAGCTCCGCACCCAAGCCGCAGGCGTGCCGGCCCAGTGCGGCGCGTTCATCACGGTGCCGAGGTCGGGTGCTGACAACCCGTTTCCCCCATCTCGCTGATAAAGTCGGTGAAGATATGGCAGCGGTCGTACTTCTACATGAAGAGCGTCTTTGCGGAGGGCGACTGGGTCAATCTGTCGGCTTACGTAGCCGGCCCGCCAGCTGGAAGGCGGCCCAACTGGTCGTACCGGGCCAGGACGCCGACGCCTGCCAGAGCCACCGCCATCGCGCGACTCCGAGTGCTGACACAGTCGGAGGGCCTGACCGGGTCTGATTTACTGGCCGCCTTCATGGCGTGCCGAGTGCTCCCAGTCCAGGGCTGCCCTCACATGATCTGCCAGATGAGCGGGCATCGGGACCCAAGTTGGATGTGCACCAAGGAGATGCCTCACGAATAGGTAGCCTACATGGTGAACTAGCTCGCGAACTACGAGCTCACGGAAGAGTGGCAATTCGGCAAGGAGCCGTATTCACGTGCCAACCCTCCGCCCATGGTGAGTTGTCTCTTTTTTCTTTCTTCGCGGACTCTTTGCACCCGAGTCCGTCTTGTCCTGTCTGACCAGTCGGCCTTTGAACAGAGCCCCCTCCTCTAGCCAGTAGCCGGCACCGTGGGGCCGACCCACGAATCCCCCCCCCCGACCGGGCGGAGAGCGACATCGACGACCCCGACTTGGGGGCGGCAGCCTTGGAGGACGACGCCGAGGGAAGAGGCGGTGACGCAGGCGGCTCGAGGGTCGGAGCCAGCCTCGAGGATTGGCCTGATGACGACACGAGGGAAGTCGCCCCACACCACCAGCCACGAGCCGGCCAGCAGGGTGCGAGCTCTTCTGCCGCGCCGGACGCACAAGGCGGCGCGAAGAAGCGCAGGACCGTGCCGATCATGTTCGGTAGTCGACCGAAGAAGCCCAAGGGCTCGGCCGCGGCAACCAAGCGGGACGAAGCGGCCGCTAAGGATAACCGCTTCCACAAGGAGGTGAAGAAGCCGACGCTGGTCTCCGCGTAAGTGCCACCTTCCTTCGTGTCTTCATTTTTTTCTTCATTGATCTTGTCTGAGTTCTTTTGCTTGTTTTCCTTGTTCTAGGGCTCCCCTCTCTCTTGAGAGGGTCACTGCCGCCTCCATTGTGGGGTCGGCGGAGACTTCCGCCACCACTCGGCGGATTGACCCAGCTGCCGACCTCCGGGAGGCGACAGAGCGGAACGCACAAGAAGTGCGTGAAGAGCAGGAAGTCGCCCGCCTAGAGAAGGCGGAGGCTAAGAGGGCGGAGGCCGCCGCCAAGAAGAAACTGGCGGAGGCCGAGGCCGCCGATGCAGCGAAGAAGCAGGCTGAAGAAGCCGCGCACCACCAATCGGCGGTTTTTGTCATTCCTCTGAACTCCACGCCGCCACCTCCGGAGTTCACGGCGCAGACTGGGGAGGCCGGCGGGGAGAACCCGGTCATGGAGAGGGACGGCAGCGACACCGCCATGCCGGACGTGATCGTGCCGCCACCGCCGCCGTCCGGGAGCACGCAAGGTGGGCAGCCGGCAGACCCGCCGGTGCCGCCAACTGAAGATGAAGGGGTGGCGGGCCTGGTTCTCGAGGTCGGCACGCCGATGCGTTGCCATCTCGCGAAGGCGGCTTCAGCGCCGCGCTTTCTGGAGACCGGCGCCGCGAGCTCCTCGATCCCGGACACCGAGGCGACGAGCGCCGCGCCCACTGGGTGGGCGTAGGGAGGCAGAACGGGCCCCTTGAATCGGGCGCTTTTGGACGTCCAAGCCAAGATCCGAGCAGAGGGCGACGCCATCAGGAACTGCAACAAGGCACATTTGGCGTTGCGAGAGGCCATCCGAGTATGTTTCCTTCTTCTTCGTTTCTGTTTCTTGTGCTTCTCTATGGGGGCGTGCCAGCGCACCCACTGGGTGTAGTCCCCGTGTTTCAGGCCGGCTGCTGAGCAGGCGGCTCGGAAATCTAATCGGCGAGTTCCAAGCACTAACACTTGTCTGAAATTTTTGTCGCAGGACTACCACAATCTTCAAGTGACCGCCTTCAACGCCAACGTCGAGGAGCTGGCCAAGCGGACCGCCGACTTGTTGGAAAGCCGAAGTGAGTCCTCTTCTTTCTCTACGGGGGCGCGCTGGCGCACCCACGGGCTGTAGTCCCCGAGATTGGGGCCGACTGCTGAGCAGTCGGGCCGGATCTCCCCGGCCACTACTCTTCTTCCTTTTTTCGCGGGGGCGCGCTGGCGCACCCGCGGGCTGTAGTCCCCGAGATTCAGGCCGACTGCTGAGCAGTCGGGCCGGATCTCCCCGACGACTTTCCTTCCTTGTTGACAACTAACACCTTGTTCTTTTTTTCTTCCGCAGAGGCCAACGCCATCTTGCAGCAGCAGCTGGGCGAGGCCAACACCGCGCTGCATGCCAAGGGGGAGGAGTGCAACAAACTTTCTGAAGAACGTGACCAGCTGGTCACGTAACTAGCAGAACAGAAGGAGCTCCTCAATAAGGCCCAGAAGGAGGAGGAGGACAAAGAGACTGGCCTCCTTGCTGAGTTCGCGACCGAGCGCTCCTCCTGGACTGAGAAGGAGGCGATGCTGACTGCCGGCTTCCATGAGATCGAGGATATCGTCGATGGTGAGCCTTCCCTCATTTTCCTTTTCTGAGTTGTCGGCTGTTGGTCGAGTCGACTTCTAGTTTTTAACTTGTTCTTCGTTCTTTTGTCTTGGCAGACTTCTTTCCTGGCCATTCGGACGCCGCCAACCAGGCCATCGAAGCCGACCGCGAAGGGCGGAGGGCGGAAGGCGCAGTGATTGCCGCCGACGTCCCCCGAACCCTTGACGAGCAGATCCTGAGCATCGAGGCCCGTTTTCGGCCGGCTCACTAGATGCTGCGTCGGCTTCAGCGTGTTGGCGCCCAAGCGATCGCGGCCCTGTGGCCGGACATGCTGGCACCGCGCACTCCCTGTCGGACTGCTGACTGGCTGGAGGTATCGGCCGGCCGTCTTGAGGTCTGGAAGGGCTCTTCGGCCCGGGCTGGAGCGCGCCGAGCCTTAGAGTTCGTCAAGGCGTGCTATCCTGGGCTGATTCTAGCCCAGCTGGCCACGTTCCTGCAGGAAGCTCAGGAGGAGTTGGCGGTCGTGGAAGACGATCTTGTCAAGTGCGCGGTGTCGATTGCCGAGTACACTGACACCAGCATCTTCGTCCCGGAGCGGGCTGAGAACGGCCACGAGGCGCCGCCGGAATGGTTCGGGCTAAATCCGGACGACGGCGAGGACTCGGCAGAGGTGATCGACTCCAGTGGTGAGGAAGAAGGCGAGGCGGAGGAGGGAGGCGAAGAGGAGGCGCCAGAGGATGGAGTGGACGGCCAGCCTCAGCTCGACCACGCCTCCAGCAACGAGCTGTGCCCAACCGAGCAAGCTGCTGCCGGAGGCGATTAAGCAGAGACCAACCAGCCGACCGCTCCGGCAACCGGCACCGCGGACTCCTCCGATCCTCCGAACCCTTCTGCCGCTTCCTAGGCTGCCACTTTATCTTTGTTTTTATCTACTTAACAATATCAGTGAACTTGTTAATTTTGCACAATTCCACCCACGGGGTGTATCTTGAACTTCTGTTGAAGATTGGCCAAGGGCCTTTGCTATGTAAATATTCTTTTCGAGTTGCTCTTTGGCTTTTTCCTTTGCCGCCTTCCCTTGGTCGCCATCTTGCGAGCCAGACAGTCGCTCTGCAGACTCTTGATGGGTCAAGTAGTTAGCCACTTTGGGAAGGCAAGTACTTAGCCGCTTTAGAGTTCTTTAGCAAGTTAAGTAGAACACGGCGAGCCGGTTGCTCAACAGTCGGTCGTCAGAGGCGGGAAGCTGGCTTAAACTATGCACATGCTTGTATCCTTAGCCATTTTCATGTGGGCACCCTTTCTACCATAATCCTGCCCACCGTACAGTCGCTCTGCAAGCTGCGGCTTCTGCCAGGAGACGGCTTAAGTGCCACACATTACTTGTCCGGCCGCAGGAAGCATTTCATAGTACAAGACGGCAAGTCCCCGGGCAGCAGTCGGACCATTCAGCTTCTTGATTGGTTTTGCTTCTATCCACTTGGTAAACTTGTCCACTGCGACAAGCAAGTGAGTTAAGCCGCCTCGTGCCGTCTTGAATGGTCCCACCATGTCCAGTCCCCAAACAGCAAAGGGCCAGACAATGGGAATAGTCTTGAGTGCAGAAGCCGACTAATGTGGCTTGGAACGTAACTTCTCGCACCCCTTGCATTTTTGGACCAAGTCCTTGGTGTCTTCTAGGGCAGTCGGACAGAAGAAACCATGGTGGAAGGTTTTGGCGACAAGTGCTCTTGAAGCCGCGTGGTGGCCACATTCGCCTTGATGGATGTCTTTGAGAATTGCTTGGCCTTGCTCCGGCTCCACGCAGCGGTGGTAAACACCAGTGACACTGCGCCTCACAAGCTCTCTGTTGACTATGGTGTAGGCTGCTGCCCGGCGTTGCACTTGCCGAGCTAAGATCTCATCAGTTGGCAGCTCTTTGTTCACCAGGAATTTGAGGATGGGTTGGGCCCATGAAGGTGCTGCGATTTCTGCAACTGTCAGGACTGCGACTTGGACGAGGGCGGCTGGGCCGGGAGGCGGCGGGTTAGAGTCGGCAGCCACTTGCTGGGTCGATGAAGTCCCCGGGACGATTGGTGCAGTCCTCGGGCCGATTGGTGCAGTCCCTGGGCTGAGCTCTGAAGTCTCCTGGCTGGTCACTGTAGTCCCCGGGTCGGGTTCTGAAGTCCCCGGGCCGGGTGCGACTGCCGCGATCCCTGAGCCACCTGCCAGAATTCCCGTGCCGGCTGCTGGGGTTCTCAAGTCGGATCCGACTGCTTCAGGAGGAGCCGGCACGAAGATAGAATCTGACTTTGGCGATGGCTTGACAGACGGCTTGAGGAGGCGTTGAAGGGCGACGCCGGTCAGTATTGCTTGACGGTTGGAGCCGATTCGTGCAAAGGCATCTGCTTGCTCGTTGTCATTTCTTGGCACATGGAGAAACTCGCACCCCTCAAAATATCCGTTGACTTGCTGTACAAGGAAGCGGTAGCTCACCATGTTTGCATCTTTGGCGTCCCAGTCGCCTGACGACTGCTGGACCACCAAGTCAGAGTCACCATAGCACAGGATCCGGCGAATGCCGAGTTGTTTGGCAAGCCGGAGCCCGTGAATGAGTGCCTCATATTCGGCTACGTTGTTGGAGGCGGAAAAATGGATTTGCAGCACATATTTGAGCTTGTCGCCTTTGGGAGAGGTGAGGACGATGCCGGCTCCCAAACTGGTGCGCATCTTGGAACCATCAAAATGCATCCGCCAATGGGTGGAGTCGGGCGCTGGCGGCAGGTACTGGGTCTCGGCCCAGTCGACGAGGAAGTCGGCCAGCGCTTGTGACTTGATGGCGTTGCGAGGTTGATAGTAGATGGTGTAGGGGGCCAAATATATGGCCCACTTGGCCACTCGGCCCGAAGCATCTCGACTTCCAATGATCTCAGCTAGTGGAGCTGTGCAGACCACAGTGATTGGGTGCTCTTGAAAATACTGCTTCAATTTTTTGGCGGCAAAATGCACGCCATAGCACGTCTTCTGGTAGTGGGGGTAGTTTTGCTTGGAGGTCGACAATAGTTCACTCAAATAATATACTGGTCTCTAGACAGGTAGTGCCTTGCCTTCCTCCTTGCGCTCTACCACGATGACTGTGCTGACCACTCGGCTGGTGGCGGCGATGTAGAGGAGAATGGGCTCCTTAGGAGTCGGAGCTGCCAGGACAGGTGGAGTAGTCAACATCTTCTTGAGCTAGAGAAAAGCTTCGTCCGCCTTGTCATTCCACTCGTAAAAAGTGGTTTTCTTCATGAGTTGATACAGGGGAAGAGCCTTCTCGCCCAACCGACTGATGAATCGGCTGATGGATGCCAAACAGCCGGTGGACTTCTGCACATCCAGCAGTCAGGTAGGTACTTCCATCCTCTCGATGGCCTTGATCTTCACAGGGTTGCACTCTATGCCGCGTTCCGAGACCAGGAAGCCAAGAAGCTGGTCGGCTGGTACTTCGAAGACGCATTTCTCTGGGTTGATCTTGATTTGAAATCGGCGCAAGTTCTCAAAGGTCTCCTTGAGGTCTTCTAGCAGTGTTCCATGCTTCTCCGTCTTCACCACCACATCGTCCACGTAAACATGGGCGTTTCTGCCGAGTTGCTTGAGGAGGCACTTCTGCGTGCAACGTTGAAATGTGGCGCCGACATTCCTCAAGTTGAACGTTATGGTCAAATAGCAGAAGGCTCCAAATGGCGTGATGAAGGCAGTCTTCAGTCTGTCAGCCGGGTTCAGCTTGATATGATGATATCCTGAGTATGCATCTAAGAAACTCAACAGCTCGCATCCGGCTGTCGAGTCCATCACTTGGTCGATCCTTGGCAAAGCGAACGGGTCCTTGGGGCATGCTTTGTTGAGGCTAGTGTAATCGATACACATACGCCACTGCTTGTTTTTCTTCAGCACAAGGACCGGGTTGGCTAGCCACTCTGGAAAGAACACCTCCGTGATGAAGCCGGCTGCTAGCAGCCGGGCTATCTCTTTTCTGAAAACTCTTCTCTTCTCTTCTGACAGGCGGCGTAAGGGCTGCCTGACTGGTTTCGCATCAGGCCGGACATGTAATTTGTGCTCGACAAAATCCGTCGGGACACCCGGCATGTCTTTGGGGGACCATGCGAAGATGTCCCGATTCTCACGGAGGAAATCGACGAGCTCGCCTTCCTATTTGCTGTCGAGGTTTGTACCTACGACAGCGTACCTCTCCGGGTGCTCCGGGTCCTGGGGTATCTTCTTTGTCTCTTTGGCCGGCTTGAACGAGCCCTCAGCTTCCGACTCCTTGGGATCGGGCGACATCTCCGGATGCTTTCTTCTCATTGCCACAACCCGGTCAAGGAGCCGCTTCTCAGCTGCGATCACGAGGGACTCGGCCAACCGACTGCTCTTTGCTGCGCAGGCGGACGACTTCTCGTAGTCTCCGGCTATGGTCAGAATCCCCCTGTAACTCGGCATCTTCATTTTGAGGTAGGCGTAGTGGGTAATGATGGCAATTTTATCCATGGACATGGATATGCATGGATATCCGACCCGAATGGATAGGGTTTGGATATGCTTTTGTGTCCATGGGCGGCACCCAAACCCGACCCGATTGTTCGTGGATAGGGCATGGATATAATCTTGTACCCATGGATATACCCAAAACCAACCCAATAGTATGACTTAATGGGGGGAAATCTGCTATCCCTGCCCCACGGTCATATGTCCCACAACAATTCTACAGTTTTTTATCTAAAACATGCATAAGAAATTACACAATCCCCATCGTAACTTTTATTAGTTGACATTCAATCCCCTTCGTAACATACTCCAACACCCCTCTCCTTATTTTTACCTCCTTAAATGACTCGTCATTCTCATCTGTTAGAAAAATACTAAATGATCTTAGGTTGTTAGTGGATGTTGATTTACCATAAGTCAAGCCTAGCCTGCCACGAGGTGAAGAATGGAAGAGTTTATGTTAATATTGTGTTATGTCTTATTTATATGTCTCGAGAGGACCTAATGGATATCCAATGGGTATGGATATCCATCGGATTTCGACATGGACACAATTTTTCACCCATAGATTTTTTCATGGGCGGGCAAAGACTGTCTTCATGGATATGGATATGGATTTGATATTGTTCAACCCGATCCAAATTCGACCCATTGCCATCCATAGTAGTGGGGCACAGCCATGAACTTGTCCAGAGCAGGCCGACCAAGTAGCGCATGGTATGGGCTCTCAAGGTCCACCACTTCAAACCAGATTGGCTCTCGACGGAAGTGATCCTTGTCTCCAAAGAGGACGTCTATCTGGATCTTGCCGATTGGTGAGCAGGAAAGGACAGGAACTATTCTGTGGAATACAGTCTGGATAGGCTGAAGCTACCTCTGTTTGATCCCTAACTTCTCCATGGTATCTTTGTACAGGATGTTGATGCTGCTGTCGCAATCTATCAGAACTCGGGAGAAGCGAGCAGCTCACCTATCCGTGGCAAAAGTGGCATCCAAAACCAAGGCATAGGAGTCGGGGTTAGGCATCACTTCCGGGTGGTCGGCTCTACTCCAGCTGATGGGCTTCTCGGACCAATGCATGAACTCTGGTGTCTCTGATGCCAGTGCATTCACTTCTTGTTGCTGCAGCCGCCTGCTGCATCGATCATCGGCCACGCTGGTGAACACGACATAGGCTCCATGCTCTTCTGGGTACTCGTCTTGTATGGCTCCGACTGGCCTGACCGCCAGCTGCTGGGGCGGAGGAGGAGGCGGCTGCCCAGCAGGCTTGGGAGGCAAGAGGCCGTCTCCCTTGGCGATCCTAGTGAGCCAATGGCACTTTCGAGTGGTGTGGTTGGACGGCTTCGCACCACTATGGAATTTGCAAGGTGCATCCAAAGTCTGCTCATATGAGAAAGCGGGCAACCAATTGGGGGCTTGCCGCCCTTCTAGCGTTTGGACGGAGGCTGCCCTTCCGGCTGCTGGTCCTCGACTGTCGCCACTTGCCGGCTGGTGGAAGCCGGCTGTGCGGCCTTGCGCTTGTGGTCATTCTGCTGCTCACGCCAACTGGAGTTACCAGCTGGGGTTCGGGGAGCTTGAGGGGCCACCTTTCCAGACACGTCAACTTGGATCTCTGCCTTCATGGAGGAGTCGGCCGTGGCATATTTGTCCGCTATGATCAGCAGCTTGTCGAAGGTTGCCGGCTCGTCGTAGAGGAGTCGGTGCTTGAGGAGGGGGCCTTCTCGGCACCCGGCGGTGAAGTACTCGGTGGCCTGCACCTCGTGCACGCCCTCGCAAGAGTTGCGGAGCTTGACCCAGCGCATGAGGTAGTCGCGAGTCGACTCGTTGGGACCTTGAACGCATAAGCAGAGCTGGCGGGGCTTGGGAGGCCGCTTGTACGTGCAGGTGAAGTTGCGGACGAAGGCGTCGGTGATGTCGACCAAGCTGTTGATGCTGCGGGGCTTTAGGCTGTGCAGCCATGTCCGGGTGGTGACCTGGAGCATGAGCGGAACGTATTTCACGGCTTCACAGAGCCGGTGTATTTGGGCGTGTCTCTTGGGAGCGTGAACCCTTTGGGGAAGGGCTCGTCTCGAATGCAGGGGCCGAAGCAAGGTGGACCCAACTCATCTTCTTCTTCTAGCGCCAGGGACCGACGGAGACGGTCGATCCGGTGGCGGGCATCGTTCTCTCCGACTCCCTCTCGGCTGCCAGGGCGGTCGCCGAGTGTCGGGTGATCAACAGGCGGCAGGGTAATGCGCCTTTCCCTGCGAGGGGGAGGAGGCGGACAGTCATCCCGTCGTTCCACTGCTCTTGGGCGGCCGTCTTGATCGCGCTCTATGGTGATACGAGTCCGACTGCGGCTGGCAGCCGACTCCTTGTCTCTTCTTCCGCGGACACCGCCAGTCGGCGTCCGAGATGTCGCGCCTTGATCTGGGTGGGGAGGCAGATCGTCATTTTGTCGTTGCGGCGCCTCGGTGCGTGTGGCCGCCTCGTGCTGCTCGGCAGCCGCGTCGAGGAGTCGCTGGACGCGCTCTGCCATCTGGCGACATTCTTCGCCCTCGAACTTGTCCAGCTCTTCAGCTGCAGCCTGGGCAGCTCGGATGTTTTTTGCAGGCGTGGCGTAGTCGGGGCGATCCACCCCGAACAAGTTGGCGATGGCCATGCCGCGCTGCTGGACCGTGCCAAGGCGACTGGGACCAGCTGGAGCCGGCGTGCCGCCCACAGCGTGGTCCATCTCGCGCTAATAGGCTTCTAACAGGCGTCTCATGCTGGCCAGCTTCTTGGCGCCTTCGACAAGCTGAAGGCGGCGTGCCTCCAGCATCTCGGCGTTGGCATCTCCGGGAATGGGAGCCGTCAGGTCTTGCAGCGCTGCATCGAGCGGGTCATGAGCACCTCCGCCGGTGCTTCCGCCGCTCTCCGCGCGAGGGAGCGGCTCGTCGTAGACCACCACGTTGGTGGGGAACGCATCAAGCGACGCGGTGTCGGAGTCGACCAACATTGGGTCGGTGGAGCCCACAGACTCCAGGTCCACAGCTGGCTCGCTGGTGACGTGGATTTGGTTAAGGAGGCCCACGAGAAGGCTCTCGGGGCCGTCTGTGCCCGCGTCGGACGTGGGCTCGTCGGAGAGGCGGAACTCGCCAACAAGATCGGCAAGGCAACTGGCCGCACAGGCGATTTTCACGCCACACAGCGCGTCGGCGCAGACTCTGTCTAGCGTGTCGGGCTGGCTGCGCTCGCCAGTGAGGAAAAGGTTTCCCGTCCAGAACAGGTCTCCAAACAACGGTGCACCTCGCCCCACGGTGGGCGCCAAATGTCGGGGGTTGGGTGCGACATATGCCAAAGGATGGCTTATCATGGTGGGAGCGAGTAGAACGTCGCCGGTGCCCGGAAGCGGGATGAGGCGTAGACACGAACGCCGACGTACTTTACCCAGATTCGGGGCTCTCCTAGGAGAGTAACACCCCTAGTCCTGCTCTGCGGGGTCTCCGCATGATCACTAAGGCAAAGTGAGTACAAGGGTGCTCCTCGAGCTGTATGCTAGAGGTAGGAGAAGGCAAGGCTAGCTCTCTCCTTCCCCTAGGATCTGGTCTAGTTCTAATGGATTCCAACCCTTTGCATGGGTGCCCTGGGGGGTTTATATAGGCCAACCCCCAAGGGGTACAATGGTAATCCGACTGGGCGCAGGGCCCAACCGTCAGTCTCTTCGGCTGCCTGCTTCTCCGCCGACTATTGGGGCACGCCGATTGGTGGGCCCCGCCGACTGGTCTGGTATGGAGCCGACAGGCCGTACCCGCCGCTCGCGGGTCTTGCCGACTGCTGATCACTGTAGCCGCGCTTCTAATGACGTAGGCTTGGTTAGGGGGTCGTGGCTACAGCTCTGCCGCCTGGCGGGCGATTACTGTAGCCACTCCCTGTGTCGTCTGGTTAATGGCGCGTGGGGCTCGAGGAGGGGGCGGGCCGACTCCTAGGGGCCGACCTCCCTCAGGTCTGACTGGTAGAACACTCGCCATCTTCTGGACTCTCGCTGACTGGTAGGGCCCATCGACCTTGGGCCATACAGACAGGATGTCGTGGGAGCAGGACTCCGCCTGCTGGTGATGATGTCAGGGATGGCATGGCAACAGTGCCGCGCCAGGTGGAGATCACTGCCGGGACAACACACTTTGTCCACGCCAGCCCCTAGAAAGGGGAGGGAATGGGCTACACTGTAGCCACTCCCCGTCCCGTCCCCCTTGATGAGGGCATGGGTTTTGCTGGTGCCGTGGGCCTACTCCTTAGGGCTGGCTTCTCTGGAAGCCGCCAGGTAAGAGTCGGCTTGTCCTGACCTCGCCTCCAGGACTCGGCAGTATGGGCAGTCGGCTGTTCCTCCAGCCGGCCTCCAGAAGGCGGCTCTTCATCCTGTCGTCTTGAGGGGCTCAGTCAGCCCCTCTGGCCCATTACTCTTCATCCCGTCGTCTTGAAAGGTTCTGGGCTTTGGGTTAGCCTACCCGTGGCCCATTACTCCGACGGTAAGGCATTGGATGATGGTGGTCCTTACGGGTAACTGAAACGGAGGGTCTCTACAGATTCTACTCCGTCATCCTCCCAACAAGATTCGCAAGACAACACAAGGCTAGACAGTCAACGTAGCTGTGTAGATGATGAGCACATCTCCCCCACTCCACCATCACAGGTGCTTGCTCTAACTTGGCAATATTATATGTGGTTGCATGTTGCGTATGATATCTAAGTTGTATTGCTTCTAACTTTGTTGAATTGCATCTACTTACTTTACACATAATGCGTGTGAATATAACACGTCTTCCTGTTTCTAGAGCATACTATATTTGATTACACCATGTTCTTACACAAGACTACTATTCTTGCATATCCCGCATCAGTCAGTTATGATAAGGCACCTTTAAGTCGCCACTTTGATATTGGTTGTGTCTTGCATATGATTTATAACATGTACTGCTTCTAATTTGTTGAAACGCCAGACAGTTTGAACTTGGCAGAGTGATTTTCGTTGCATCTTTCATATGGTATCTACCTTGTAGTTCTTCTAATTTGTTGAAATGCCTTCTGCTTAGTTACCACATCATAGGTGTGAATATGTCATGTCGTCCTGTTTTTCGTACATATTCCATCCTCGCATCATGTGTTTGCCTTTCATCCGAGTAGTGTTCGTTAGTATCATGCATGAATGAGTTCTGAAGAGCAAATTTTATTGCTTTTTCATATCAGTTTGACTTCACAATGCAAAATCAGTACAACAAGGAAATTAGTCCGGCAGTGGATGATGGTGGTCCTTTGGAGCAACTCAAATAGAGGGTCTCTACAGATTCTACTCCGCCATCCTCCCAACAAGATTGGCAAGACAACAGAAGGCTGGACAGTCAACGTAGCTGTGTAGATGATGAGCACATCTCCCCTACTCCACCATTACAGGTGCTTCCTCTAACTTGGCACTATTATCTGTGGTTGCATGCTGTGTATGATGTCTAGCTTGTATTGCTTCTAACTTTGTTGAATTGCATCTTCTTACTTTACACATAATGCCTGTGAACATGACACATGTTCATGTTTCTAGAACATACGTGTAGTTGATGAGCACATTCCCCTACTACACCATCACACGTGCTTGCTCTAACTTGGAACTGTTATATGTGGTTGCGTGTTCATATGCTGTCTAGTTTGTATTGCTTCTGATTATGTTGAATTGCATCTGCAACGATCACTACAACGATCACTTACCCATAAGACACATTTAACTTGGGTGTGTGATGTAGGTTGCATCTTGCATTGTCTTCGAGCTTGTACTGCTTCTAATTTCTTGAAATGGCACTTACGACGAGACACTTTTTACCTAATAGAGTGATATTGGTTGCATGTTCATATGGTGCCTAGCTTTCATTTCTTCTAATTTTGTTAAAATTCCTTCTGCTTACTGTTTTTGTATATATTCCATCCTCCTATCCCGCGCTTGCCTCATCAAAGTAGTGTTCGTCTGTATCATGCATCAACCAGTTATGCAGAGCTAATTTTATTCATCTTCTTGTGGGTTTGACTTCATAAGGCAATATCAAAAAATAGTAAGGAAAAGAGTAAGTTAGGGGATGTTGGTGGTAGAGGGAGTCCTGGATTAGGGGGTGTCCGGATAGCCGGACTATACCTTCAGCCGGACTCCTGGACTATGAAGATACAAGATTGAAGACTTCGTCCCGTGTCCGGAAGGGACTTTCCTTGGCGTTGAAGGCAAGCTTGGCGATGCAGATATATAGATCTCCTACCATTGTAACCGACTCTGTGTAACCCTAACCCTCTCCGTTGTCTATATAAACCGGAGGGTTTTAGTCCGTAGGACAGAACAACAATCATACCATAGGCTAGCTTCTAGGGTTTAGCCTCCTTGATCTCGTGGTAGATCTACTCTTGTACTACCCATATCATCAATATTAATCAAGCAGGAGTAGGGTTTTACCTCCATCGACAGGGCCCGAACCTAGGTAAAAACATCATGTCCCTTGTCTCCTGTTACCATCCGCCTAGACACACAGTTCAGGACCCCCTACCCAAGATCCGCCGGTTCTGACACTGACATTGGTGCTTTCATTGAGAGTTCCTCTGTGTCGTCACTTTTAGGCCCGATGGCTCCTCCGATCATCAATAGCGATGCAGTCCAGGGTGATACCTTTCTCCCTGGACAGATCTTCTTCTTTGGCGGCTTCGCACTACGGGCCAATTCGCTTGGCCATCTGGAGCAGATCGAAAGCTACGCCCCTGGCCATCAGGTCAGATTTGGAAGCTTAAACTACACGGCTGACATCCGCGGGGACTTGATCTTCGACGGATTCGAGCCACTGCCGAGCGCGCCGCACTGTCACGATGGGCATGATCTAGCTCTGCCGCCGAACAGTGCCCTGGAGGCCGCACCTGTGTCCGCTCTGACCCTTAACTCAGAGCCGACCACACCAATCGAGGGCGGTTGGTTAGACACCGCCTCGGGGGCTGCAATCTCTACGGCGATCAAGCCGAACACCATCCCTGCCCTCCGCGAGGCTCGTGACACCAAGGAGCCGGACTCCTCTCCGGACTCCGAGCCCTCCGCGCCCCTGCAGACCGAATCCGATTGGGCGCCGACCATGGAGTTCACCACCGCGGACATCTTTCAGCACTCGCCCTTCGGCGATATTCTGAAATCACTAAAGTCTCTCTCTTTATCAGGAGAGTCCTGGCCGGACTATAACCGGCAGGATCGGGATACAGACGACGAAGCAATTCGAATCCCACCCACCACCCACTTGGTAGCCACTGTCGATAATTTAAACGACGTGCTCGATTTCGACTCCGAAGACATCAACGGTATGGACGACGATGTAGGAGACGAACATGAACCAACGCCTATAGGGCACGGGACAGCCACCTCATCTCATGATGTTTACATGGTGGACACACCTAAAGGAAGCGACAACGAGGAACACAGGGATGCAACGAGGGATCGCTCTCTCGAAAAGCAATCAAAGCGGCGACGTAAACGCCGCTCCAAGCCCCGCCTCGAGAGAGACAGCTGTCATACAGACCCAGCCATTGAGCAGGACGAACAGGGCAACTTGAATAAACAAAACTGAACAACCTGTCCCCGGCGAGAACAGCATTCCGGACGACCTTACACCGGACAAGCTAATGGAGCAGAAGAACCTCCACCGTAGGCTCGTTGCCACTACGCGTAGCCTAAAAAAGCAGAAGCGGAAGCTCAAAACTGCGGAAGATGCACTCAGAATCAGATGGAGCAAAGTACTCAACACCACAGACAAATACGGCGGTAGTCGCCACACCAAAAGCTATCCGAAGCGAAAGCTACTGCCGGAATTTGACAAGGAGGCCTTAGAGCCCCCGCAATCAAAAAAATAAGAAAGCCACCTGGTCGGATAGACGACCCCATGGCTAGCATAATGCGGCAAGCGGCGCCGCATACAAGCCGGCACGCGACCCAGTCAAGGATTCGCATCAAAAAGATGGCCCAGCTAGATCTATCTATGGGACAAGAAAGCAAGATCTCGTAAGCAGTGCAACACAACCAATATCCGAATATCACGGCACACCCAAATACAGGGGTGCCCCACACCCCCTATGTTTCACCGATGAGGTTCTGGACCATGAATTTCCAGCGGGATTCAAGCTCGTAAACATAGAGGCGTACGATGGAACAACAGACGCTGGAGTCTGGATTGAGGATTATATCCTCCACATACACATGGCAAGAGGAGATGACCTCCACGCCATAAAATACTTAACCCTCAAGCTTAAAGGGCCAGCTCAGCATTGGCTCAAAAGCCTTCCCGAAAACACCATTGGAAGTTGGGGAGAGCTCGAAGATGCTTTTCGGGCAAATTTTCAAGGGACCTATGTCCGCCCTCCAGATGCAGACGATCTAAGTCACATAACTCAACAGCCCGGAGAGTCAGCCCGGAAATTCTGGAAAAGATTCCTTACTAAAAAGAATCAGATAGTCGACTGTCCGGACGCTGAAGCCCTAGCAGCTTTTAAGCATAACGTTCGAGACAAATGGCTCGCCAGACACCTCGGCCAAGAAAATCCAAGAACAATGGCCGCATTAACAAGCCTCATGACCCGCTTTTGTGCAGGAGAGGACAGCTGGTTGGCAAGATGTAGCACCAGCGACCCAAGTACATCCGAAATTAGGGATGGAAACGGAAAATCGCGACGCAACAAGGACCAGCGCCGGACTAAGGAAAGCAGTCCGAAGAGCACGGCAGTCAATGCTGGATTCAAAAGCTCTCGGCAAAATCAGAGAAAGCCGCCCCTCAAGGATAACAGGGACGAGCTATCCAACTTAAACAAAATCTTGGACAAGATATGTCAAATACACAGTACTCCCGGGAAGCCTGCAAACCATACCCACAGAGATTGTTGGGTTTTTAAGCAATCCGGCAAACTGAACGCCGAACACAAGGGGCTCGACACACCAAGCGAAGATGATGATGAACCCCAAAAGCAGAGCACCAGGAAACAAAAGAATTTTCCACGAGAAGTCAAAATAGTAAACTTACTTCACATAACAAACCAAGCGGCGCCCATAGAGGTACGCACCATACGGCCTATCCCAAAGGAGTCTCGCTACTGGTTGTTAAAACCGATCACCTTCAATCATCTGGATTACTCTAGAAGTATCCGAAACGTAGGCTGGACTGCCTTGGTATTAGATCCAATAATCGGCGGACTCCACTTTACAAATGTCCTGATGGATGGCGGCAGTGGTTTAAACCTGATATATCAGGACACAATCCACCACATGGGGATAGACCCAGCAAAAATTCGCCATAGCGAAACATCCTTTCAAGGGGTAACACCAGGCCCGGACGCCCATTGCATGGGTTCTCTCCGGCTAGAAGTTAAATTCGGCTCCCCCGACAACTTCCTCCGCGAAAGGCTAACCTTCCATATCGCCCCATTCTCAAGCAGCTATCAAACACTAATGGGACGCGAAGCTTTCGCCCGCTTTAATGTAATTCCGCACTATGCATCTCTTACGCTTAAGATGCCTGGTCCACGAGGCATCATCTCATTAAAGGGAAAGCATTGAGTACGCCTCCCGCGCGGAAGATTGTGCGGCTGCCTTAACAGCCCCACGATAAAATGGCTTCACCAGCTAACAACATCTAAACAGGTCATTAAGACCACGTACACGGCTAGATGAGTCCGACATAAAAATACAATTGATAAAGGCTTAATAGCCATACACCCCTGTACTAGGGGCTCCGCGCATATAAAGAAAGAGACAATCAAGCTCAATTTTACCAATTTCAATTTATACTTTGTTTATTTAGTATAACTTCTGTTCAACACGACCTTTCTTCAACTAAGTCCTCTCTTTTACAGATGAACACCATGCTGCGCCCGTCCAGGATACGGCACAACGGAGACACAGGCGCAGACGTGCAGCAGGGACCCGTCCCAAGGATTATTTTCAGATTAAGACCTTGCATAAACCTTTTTACTTTCTCTTGTTGATACATATCCCCTGGTTTTTTGGTATAACCAAGGAGGAGGCTGGCGTCTTGGCATGTGGCCACGTCAGAATTTTGCGCGTACCTGGACACTAGGGGCTTATAATTAAGGTGCATCAGCTCCGAATCATGTCTTTGGTCAAATGTTGGGTTGCCCGGCTCCTGTGTTTTGCTGCCTTACGTTCTGCTCTATCGGCTAAGGCGGCACCAGGAGAACTATTGCGATTGTGCCCCGGTTCGCCCAGGCGAGCACCTCAGTAGATAAAGCCGAAAACTGACTTTCATGATATAGCGAGAGACTGGTCAACCACTCGATGACTCACGGAATCTTTAGGATTCCTCCGCATTAACGAAGGGCCGTTTCCCGGCTAGGCACATACGCGCCCCGAGTTCGGGGGAGCGCAGGCGCCACCAGGGGCTATATAAGTAGCCTCACTGTCAAACTCCTATGGCTAAGTGACAGTGTTAAAGCATCATAGTCCGATTGCCTAGTTCGCTGCGCTATCACCTCCTTTGTAGGACCAAGACATTGGATCAAGTGTGAAAACGCGCCTTCTGCAAACACCCGTGCAATATTTGCGTGGGGGCTGAAGCAGACGACTGCCATCTTTCAGATTACATATACATATATCCTAAACGGCCGCACAGGAGGTGTTACAATACTTGAAGGCGCAAGTATAAAAAGCTTCTACAATTTATAAAAAATTGTTTTACAATAACATATTCAATTTAAACATAACATCCTTCGAGCACCGCATCTCTATCACACGAGCACCTTGAAGAACTTCCTGAAAATAGTGCTCGGCAGGTACTCGGCTTTCGTCCGAATCTCGGGATTCAATAGCGGTGGTCTCCATCTCCGCCCAGTATGTTTTTGACACGGGCAACAGCCATCCGTGCACCCTCTATGCATGCTGACCTCTTCATCACATTAATATGCGGCACCACACCAAGGAACTGCTGCACCAAGTTGAAATAACTTTTTGGCTCCGGCCTCTCCGGCCACAGGTGGCTCATGACACACTTCATGGCGAGTCCGGACAACCTATTCAGCTCAGCCCATTCGGCCAGACGATCGGCTACGGGCAGCGGACGCTCTGGATTATGGAACTGCAACCAAAAGAGCTTCTCCACTTTGCGATCTTCCTGATCTCGAAAGTGTTCGGTCGCATCCGCAGCACTCGCTGCCAAATCCAGATAGGTGTCCGCCGTACTCCACATTCGGTCTACCGGAGCATGTTTAGGATCACAAAACTTCCTCCACAGCATAAAGGGCTTCCCAGCCGCAATCTCTCCGGCCTGATGCAGCTCCTCCTTCATAGCTCTCATCGCAGAGCGAGCATCCTTGGCATCGGCAACGACCTTCTCCAGGTCCGTCTGTTCCGCCCGATCTTCTTTTTCAAGAAGCTTGCAACAGTCAGCAACGCTCTTCAGCTTCACAGCCATCTTGGCTATTTCCTTCTTGCTTCGGCAGTGAGCAGCCTGTTCGGCTTTCAACTCTTCAATTGCCTTTCCGGCAGCCGCATCACTTTTTCTGGCTTGCTCCTTGGCTCGGGCAAGTTCCGCCCGAAGATTCTCCATGCCAGCAGCACCATCTGCATTACTAACACACATTGTAAGATACTGGCATAAAGCTCCTCTTACTAGGTGCCACCGGAGGAACTACATACCTTGTGCCTTGTCAAGCCGCCTGTTAACAAGCGTGATGTCGGCATCTGCCACGTCAAGTTGCCGCTTTCGCTCGGCAAATTCATCAGTCCGGCTGGCCGCCGGATACTTCGCCACCTACACATGAAGGCGGCATTTTAGACCTAGGGTTATGATCCTCTGCGCGCCGTCACTTTTGACAACGCATAGAGTCTCAGGGGCTACTATCTACACAGGGCGCATCTTGTTCATGCGCAACCGTATACCTCAAAACCTGTCAGTAAACTCCTGACGGCCTCATGCAATCCACTCTCCGCGGACGAAATCCTCTCAACCACCGTACCCATCAAGGCACGATGCTCCTCTGAGATAGACACTCACCCTAGCAGATCTTTCAGCTCCTCCGACCGCACATCGGACAGTGCCGGACTCGTCCGATGGCCCTTTTCGAAGGCCGGACGCGGAGGGCTTTGGGGGCCCAGATGACTACCATTCGGACCTGCCAGATTCGGAGAAACCCTCCGCGACGATACCTCAGGGTCGCCCGCCTCGCTAGGCGGTACGGCAGGGGAAGGCGTTCCGCTCTCCATCATCTCCGAAAGAAGGTCCCCCGAAGACGAGCCCTGCTGAGAAGGGCTGAGGTCCGATCTACAAGGTAAAAATTCGGTTACTTTTCTCAGATATAAAGCAAGGATTTCTCTGATCTCTTAAAAAGAAAACCTCTCTCTACTTACGGCTTGGTGAAGGACTGGTCCCCTTGAGGGCATAATTCGGCCGAGGTATCCCACAGCGCAGGACCCTCTGACGAGGATTTCTTCCCCCGCTTTGAGGCCATGGTCTCCGGGTCTTCAGATGTGGTCCTCTTCTTCCCCTGAGGATAGGAATTTTCGATTCCTCCCTTCCGAACAGCCTCCTTCGAGGAGGTCGTAGTTTCCTTGTCCCCTCCCTTGCTTTCCTCCAAAGACACAATCTTCAACATCCTGACCAGCATGGGATCCGGCGTGGTCTCGGGGAGGGGAGCCGGACACCTGATAAGCTTTGCTTTCGCTGTCCACTCATGTTTAAAGGACATCTCTTTTAGGGGCAAGTTTATGACAAATATACGGATAGCGAGTCCGGGCACAAGGCTACTTACATGAGTATCCGGGCGATTGCAGCTCAGACCTACGTCCTCGGTCAAGTCCGGACACGTTGCTTGTGATCCAAAGAACAATTCATACATCTCCGCGGGCGTTGCGCCCATGAAATACTGGAGAGCTCGCGGTCCCTCCGGATTAAACTCCCATAGGCGAAGGGGGCGACATTTGCCGGGCAGGGTTCAGCGGATCAGCATGACCTGTGTCACTTTGACCAGGCTGAGGTCTCTTTCTAAGAGATCCCTGATGTGGCCCTGCAACAAGGGCACGTCCTTGGATGGCCCCAAGTCTAGTCCTTTATTGACCCATGATGCTAGCTGTGGTGGGGGACTCGAGCGAAAGGCGGGTGGCGCCACCCACTTGGTGCCCCTGGGAGCGGTGATATAGAACCACTCTCGTTGCCATAAGCCGAGCTCCTCTTGAAAAGAGCCCTCGGGCCATGGAGCATCAGCATTCTTGCTTATAATGGCGCCTCCGCACTCCGCGTGTCATCCCTCGATCATCTTCGGCTCAACTTTGAAGGTATTGAGCCATAGTCCGAAGTGAGGAGTAACACGGAGGAAAGCTTCACACACGACGATGAATGAGGAAATGTGGAGGATGGACTTCGGAGCTAAGTCGTGAAATTCCAACCCATAATAAAACATGAGCCCCCTCACGAAGGGATCCGTCTGGAAGCCTAGCCCCCGACGGAAGTGAGACATGAACACCACACTCTCACCAGGCTTGGGAGTGGGAATGGCCTGCCCTTGAGCAGGCAACCTATGTGAGATTTCGTCGGTCAAAAACCTGGCCTCTCTCAGCTTTAGCATGTCCTCCGTAACGGAGGAGGGCATCCATTGGCCTCGAAGGTCAGAACCGGACATTGTCGAAGATCCGAAGCGCCTGAAATCTGGAGCCTTGGGTGTTGGAACTCGAGGCGAAGGGTGAACTAGTTTGAGATTGAAAAGAAGGAGTAAGGCCTTGGTCTCTTTATAAGAGGTTGAATACCAAGGGCCCTCTCCGTAACCGTTTGGGACTCGCCTTTAATCGGTAAAACATGCCAACAAGCACGATTGGGTTGCCCACGTCCGTATTGATGAGAATCTCGTAAATAAAGGGGACACGATCTCTGCTTTGACAAGACGTGCCAAGGAAACCGCCTCGCGAAACGCGCTCAGGTGGGGGAGTAACCTTGGCGTGTCTGGAAGATACAAGATTGAAGACTTCGTCCCGTGTCTGGAAGGGACTTTCCTTGGCGTGGAAGGCAAGCTTGGCGATGCGGATATGTAGATCTCCTACCATTGTAACCGACTCTATGTAACCCTAACCCTCTCCGGTGTCTATATAAACCGGAGGGTTTTAGTCCGTAGGACAGAACAACAATCATACCATATGCTAGCTTCTAGGGTTTAGGCTCCTTGATCTCGTGGTAGATCTACTCTTGTACTACCCATATCATCAATATTAATCAAGCAGGAGTAGAGTTTTACCTCCATCGAGAGGGCCCGAACCTGGGTAAAAACACTGTGTCCCTTGTCTCCTGTTACCATCCGCCTCGACGCACAGTTCGGGACCCCCTACCCGAGATCCACCGGTTTTGACACCGACAGTGGTCCTCCGCACTGACGCAAATGGAGACTCTCTAGATTTTCCACTGCTACTGCTAATGAAGTTGAAGTCCCAAATCTACATGATGAGTTCTTCTCCCATACTCAACCATCGCAGGTGCTTGCTCTAAGTTGACGGTGTGATAATTGGTTTCATGTTGCATATGTTGTCTAGCTTGTATTTCTTCTATTTTGATTAAATTGCACCTGCTGAGTTTATATGTTATACATGTGCATATTACATGCCTTTCTGTGTCTAGAATACACTTCATCTATCTATCATACCATGTTCTTACATCAAAGTACTTCTCTTGTATATCCCGCATCAGTCACTCATGGTTGGACACTTTTAACATGTCAGTTTGATAGTGGTTGCATCTTGCATTGATTTCTATGTCGTACTGCTTCTAATTTTTCGAAATGCCACTTATGACAAGACACTTTTAACTTGGCAGAGTGATATTGGTTGCATCTTTCATATGGTGTCTAGCTTGCATAACTTCTATTTTCTTGAAAATCCTTCTGCGTAGTTTACACATTGTAGTTGTGAATATGTCACACCGTCCTGTTTTTCTTACATATTCCATCCTCATACGGTTGTCTTACATCAAAGTATTGCTTGTCTATATCATGCATCAGTGAGTTCTGAAGAGCGATTTTATTCTTTTGTGTTGTGGGTACGGCTTGACATGGCAAAGTCAAAAAAGAGCAAGGAAAATAATATAGTAGGGAATGGTGTTACTCATCGAATGAAATGGAAAAGGATCTGCCCTCGAGATTCTACTGGTACTTATAGTGTAGTGGAAGGTCCAAGTCAGTATCACCTGCTCCACCAGTTGCACCATCTGCTTCAACTGTACCAGCATCTCAACGACTTACTCGTTCGTTTGCTCCGGTACTGGCCAGTTCCCAAGCTGCCTTCACACCTAACACTACTTCCGAAGCATTGCTGACAAAGCAAGACTTGGCAAGATCAGATGAACCTCATGAGCATCAACACCAACACGGTACCTGACCGAGTCAAGTTGCAGTTGCATGCTCCTTTATATGTACTCTCACAGTTTGATGTGCACTAACACTTTCCGTACTCTTTGTTCAACTAGCACCACGGCGCAAGCGGAAATAGACATCAGGGATAATGCTTGACAGATTAACAAAATCTAAAGGAGGAAGAATGGAGATCCATTTTGAGGCAGGTTTAAAAAGGCCACGTGATGCTACAGAGTCAGCCAAGTTAGTATTAGAGGCAGCCGTTGCCGTTAGGTGTCATGCACGTATCCTCCCAACGTGGATCCGGTACAGGAATGAGAAAGATAATACCCAGTTTAACACCTTCCTTGACCATTTATCCGTAAGCAATGTCATTCATCGCAATTTGTAATATTGTCTTCCTCTATCCCATACTTTCTAGCTTCCTCGTATTAAGACTCACATTCTTTTGTCAACATATGAGGTTCAAGTTGGATCTGAAAGATGATGCAACTAAGCAAGCATGCACTGATGTTTTTCAGTCTGCTCTGCGACAATATCGGTACCACCTTAGAAAATCTCACTTGGAAGGCAAGGCTAATAATGAAATCGCCCAAACATCTCCAGTGGAACATATTACAGATGAAGACTGGACAGTCTTTGCTAAACACTGGTCTGATCCAAAGTATCAGGTAGGGTATATGTATTTGATCAGACCACATATTGAACTTGTATTTATGTATGTGCCTTACAAGTGTATCTTCTTCTAGGCTAGCTGTTTGAAGAACAAGACCAACCGTTCTAAAGTGAAATACCAACAAACAACATGATCTCGTAGCTATATTGCACACTGCGAGGCTCTTGTAAATAACTGCTAGTTCCTTCTTTTTCTGTGCCATATTATCGTATCTATATTGACTTGTTCCAAATACAGAGGAAAGCCTATGCAAACCAAAAAGAACCTGAATCAAATGCAGTGCAAATCTTCAAGGATTGCCACACCAGCAAGATTAAGGGCATGAGCACACCAGTTCAAGCCGCTCTTGTAAGTCCATACTCTTTTCACTTTTATATATGTTTGCCCATGAACTGATTGGTACTGTAATGTGTTCATTTAACTGCTTGGTTTGTAGCCAATGTCAGTTACTCTGTTCACTTTTATACACAGTTGTCTTAACGTATCATTTTACCTTAAATGGTTTAAGAGAGATGAAGGATATTCTTTTGGTCTTGATCTGTAATCTAGTTGTGATGTTCACATGCGCACACAATGATACGATAGCATGTTTGTTTCATATCTATTTGCCCATGATATGAATGATGTCATACTATGTTCATCCTACTTTAAACCATGTCTCTTTATCCTTAGATATCAATGAATGTGGGGAAATAGACAATACAATAGGCAAGCTACATGGACATATGTTTCGAAAGTAATTTTATTATGTAGTTGGCACTACAATACATGCTAATGTATTACAGTAGTTCACCAAACTAAGTTATGTATAAACGTGAAACCTACTTTGTTTGTTTTTGTCTCATTAGTAACTTATCTGGTATACTAATCTACAAGTTCAAACTTTCAGCAAGCTATGGAACAAATGATTGAACAACCACAACCAGCTGAAGGTGACAAGGCTTCCATAGGCACAATGTCACCTCTTACTGTAGTGCGTCAGTATCTCTCCACAAACAGTGCAAAAAGCACCTTCCTGCGTAATTCTTGGTTGGTTTTCAAGGTAACCTCGTCCAAATTGCCTACTGAACAAAATCTTCCGGCTGGACAGAGTGATATGTATGTGCTCTAGACACAAGTCCAATCCCTAATTGACGCCGTTCCGGAAACAAGAATAGTGGTTGACAAATGTCGTCAATATATGAATGGTTTTGAAACGAGACTATCAGACATTTGCTCCGTTGTTCAAGAGCAATGGCGGAAAAAGGGGAAGATTATGCTACTCCATCAGATTCTACAGCCTAAAACATTAGCACTCAATGATTTGTGCTTCTATACGTCTGATGGTGCTTTAATCTGCAAGGACTGTAAACTTTATGCCAATAGGCCTTTTGTTGTATGGTTGAAATTTATTTTGTTGTGATACAACATTTATGATGCTGCCAAAGGCTGCAGTAATTACAATGCTATTTTTGTATAGTGTAGGTTTATCTTAGTAATGTATTCGGCCTAAAGCTTCATAGGAGCCCAACATGCCAACATTCGTCGGGCCCATTTCAATTGGGCTAAAAACGATTATGGGCCGAAATTTGCATGTAGCCCACTAAAAATATCTAGGCCTAAATCAGCATAAGATTTCATATTTTTTCTGTTAGGCCTGTGCCCATAGTGGGCCTTTAATAGGCCTAAACATAATTTGGGCCCTCAGTAACAATAGTACATTTACAGTTGTAAATATCTCAAGCCCATAAAAAACATGGGCCTTTAATAGGCCGAAAGTGAGATTGGGCCCTGATTGTGCCAAATAACCCACTGGTCTTAGCAGGCCGAAATGGTGGCCCATTTACAATGCGGATCGTTCACAGGCCGAAATTCGGACGGGCCGTAAATGCGCTGACCTACTACACGGGCCTTTAACAGGGCGGAAGTTCGGTAGGGCTTGATTAGTGTCATTTTTATATGGGTCGTTAATAGGCCCGATGTGACGTTGGGCCACATATAGCCCATGGATTTCGTCCGATGTTAACAGGCCGAAAATCACAACAGGCTGAAAGTGGCCCAAATCTATAGTGGGCCTCTAACAGGCCGAATGTTAGACATGGCTGATACGTCTCCAACGTATGTACTTTTCCTAACATTTTTCCTCTTGTTTTGGACTCTAATTTGCATGATTTGAATGAAAGTAACCCCGGACTGACGTTGTTTTCAGCAGAACTACCATGGTGTTGTTTTTGTGCAGAAATGAAAGTTCTCGGAATGGAACGAAACATTGCGAGGAAATTTTATACAATCAAAGAGAATCCCTGGAGCCAAGAGCCACCGGAAGGGGCCACCTGGGTGTGCACAACCCACCAGGGCGCGCCTGCCCTATCAGGCGCGCCCATGTGGGTTGTCCCCACCTGGTGGCCCAGTAGACCCTGAAACAGACGCTATAAAATCCTATTTTTCCTGAAAAAATCACGGAGAAAGAATTATTGCAACCCACGAGATGGAGCCGCCGTCACCTCAGGTTCTTCATCAGGAGGCAAGATCTGGAGTCCGTTTGGGGCTCCGGAGAGGGGGGGTCTTCGTTCTTCGTCATCACCAACCCTTCTCCATTGCCAATTCCATGATGCTCCGCACCGGGAGTGAGTAATTCCTTCGTAGGCTCGCTGGTCAGTGAGGAGTTGGATGGGATTCATCATGTAATTGAGTTAGTTTTGTTAGGGCTTGATCCCTAGTATCCATTATGTTCTGAGATTGATGTTGCTATGAATTTGCCATGCTTAATGCTTGTCACTTTGGGCCCACGTGCCATGAACTCAGATCTGAACCGTTTATGTTATCACCATTATATCCATGTTCTAGATCCGATCTTGGAAGTTATACTCACCTACTACGTGTTATGATCTGACAACCCCGGAGTGAGAATAGTCAGCACCACTCCTGGTGATGATCGTAGTTTGAGGAGTTCATGTATTCACCGTGTCTTAATGCTTTATTCCGGTTCTCTATTAAAAGGAGGCCTTAATATCCCTTAGTTTTCAATATGGACCCCGCTGCCACGGGAGGGTAGGACAAAAGATGTCATGCAAGTTCTTTCCATAAGCACGCATGACTATTTACGGAATACATGCCTACATTATATTTATGAACTGGAGCTAGTGCCGTATCGCCCTAGGTTATAACTGTCTCATGATGAATATCATCCAACAAATTACCGATCCAATGCCTACGAATTTATTTTATATTGTTTCTGCTAAGTTACTACTGCTATCATCATTGTTACACTTGCTACAAAATTACTGCTATCACTGTTACTATTATCGTTGCTGCTGCTACTATTATGAAAACTATCATACTACTTTGCTACTAATCACTTTGCTGCAGATAATTAATCTCCAAGTGTGGTTGAATTGACAATGTAGCTGCTAATACTTTCAAATATTCTTTGGCTCCCCTTTTGTCCAATCTATAAATTTGGGTTGAATACTCTACCCTCGAAAAGGGTTGCGATCCCCTATACTTGTGGGTTATCAAGACCTTTTTCTACCGCCGTTGCCGGGTGTCATAGCTATATTTGTCGAGTCACTTGGGACTATTATCAATTTATCACTATGAGGAATCTGAAGGATGCTAAGACTAAGATTTTTCCATCTAAGATGAGGGCAGGTAAGGAACTGCCATCAAGTTCTGCTTTAGATTCACCTTCTATTATAAGTAAACTTGCAACACCACCACATGCTATTAATCCTGAAATGTCGCAAGTGGTTGATTTTCTACATTGTACCTTGCTTGATCATAATGATGTGCCACTTGGTGAATTTCTTGATGAACAAATTACTAGAGTAATACAACATGATGTTGTTGAATCTCATGATGAGCTTGAAACTGAAACTCCTAAAATACCTGCCAGAACTAGCCTTCTTAGATATGAATTGCCTAAGGTACCGGAAGGTTATGTTATGAATGAGGAAACAAATAGATATATTCTTTCTTGTAAGGATAGAGATGATCTAGAGAAATTATTATGCAAGTATAAAGAAAAGTCTCTGAATGCTAGAATGAAATATGATCCTAAGTTTGCTACTTCACTGATCTTTATTGATGATAAGGATTAAGAATTCTTTGTCGATCCAGAGTTAATTACTTTGGTTAAATCTGATCCTTTCCATGGTCATGAAACTGAAACTATTGTGGCACATCTTACTAAGTTGAATGATATAGCCACCCTTTTTACCCAGGATGAGAAAACTCGCTATTACTATATTCTCAAATTATTTCCGTTCTCATTAAAGGATGATGCTAAATCTTGGTACAATACTCTTGCTCCTGGTAGTGTGCATAGTCCCCAGGATATGATTTATTACTTCTCTGGAAAAAAAAATTTGCTCATAAGAAACAAGCTGCCTTACAGGAAATATTTATCTTTGTGCAAACTAAAGAAGAGAGTCTCCCACAAGCTTGGGGGAGGATGATACGTCCATTTTGCATCATGTTTTCCTTAGTGTTATTTATGATGTTTTTTTCCATAATAGTGCTTTTTGGAGTAATTCTAATGCCTTTTCTTTCATAATATGCAAGGTACACACAAAGAGGGAGAATTCCGGCAGTTGGAAATCTGGACCTAGAAAAGCTACATCAGGCCACCTATTCTGCACAACTCCAAACAAGATGAAATTTCACGGAGAATTTTTATGGAATATTTAAGGAATATTACAGAAAATAACTAGCACAGGGGGCCCACCAGGTGGGCACAACCCACCTAGGCGCGCCAGGGAGCCCAGGCGCGCCAGGGAGCCCAGGCGCGCCCTGGTGGGTTGTGCTCCCTTAGGCTCACCTCCGGTGCCCATCTTCTGGTATTTAGGTCATTTTGACCTAGAAAAAACAAAGAGAAGACTTTCGGGACGGAGCGCCGCCATCTCGAGGCGGAACTTGGGCAGGAGCACTTTTGCCCTCCGACGGAGCGATTCCGCCGGGAGAACTTCCCTCCCGGAGGGGGAAATCATCTTCATCATCATCACCAACAACTATCCCATCTTGGGGAGGGCTATATCCATCAACATCTCCAACAGCACCATCTCATCTCAAACCCTACTTCATCTCTTGTGTTCAATCTTGTTACCGGAACTATAGATTGGTACTTGTGGGTGACTAGTAGTGTTGATTACATTTTGTAGTTGATTACTATATGGTTTATTTGGTGGAAGATTATACGTTCAGATCCAATATGCTATTTAATACCCCTCTGATCTTGAGCATGATTATCATTTGTGAGTAGTTACTTTTGTTCTTGAGGTCGCGGGAGAAATCATGTTGCAAGTAATCATGTGAACTTGATGTGTGTTCGATATTTTGATAGTATGTTTGTTGTGATTCCCTTAGTGGTGTCATGTGAACGTCGACTACATGACACTTCACCATATTTGGGCCTAAGGAGTAGCAATTAGATGGTGGGTTGCGAGAGTGACAAAAGCTAAACCCCCAGTTTATGCGCTATTCCATAAGGGACCGATTGGATCCAAAAGTTTAATGCTATGGTTAGAATTTATTCTTAATACATTTATCGTAGTTGCGGATGCTTGCGGGAGGGTTAATCATAAGTGGGAGGTTTGTTGAAGTAAGAACAACACCTAAGCACCGGTCCACCCACATATCAAATTATCAAAGTAGCGAACACAAATCGAACCAACATGGTGAATGTGACTAGATGAAATTCCCGTGTAGCCTCAAGAACGCTTTGCTTATCATAAAAGACCGTTTTGGCTGTCCTTTGCCTCAAAATTATTGGGCTACCTTGCTGCACTTTTGTTACTACTATCGTTACTTGCTCGTTACAAATTATCTTGCTATCAAACTACTCTGTTACTTACAATTTCAGCACTTGCAGACATTACCTTGCTTAAAACCACTTGTCATTTCCTTATGCTCCTCATTGGGTTTGACACTCTTACTTATCCAAAAGAGCTACAATTGATCCCCTATACTGGTGGGTCATCAAGGCTATTTTCTGGCGCCGTTGCCGGGGAGTGAAGCACCTTTGGTAAGGAAACATTTATATAGTGTGCTAAAATTTATTGTCACTTGTTACTATGGAAAACAATCCTTTAAGGGGTTTGTTCGGGGTATCTTCACCTTGTCTGGAACCACAATTAGCTACCCCTCAACCTACTGCACCTACTGAAAATATTGAATATATAATTCCTTCGGGTATGATAGAACAACTGCTAGCTAATCCTTATGCAGGAGATGGAACCGAACATTCTGATATGCACTTGATATATGTGGAACAAATTTGTGGATTGTTTAAGCTTGCCGGTTTACCCGGGGATGAAGTTATGAAAAAGGTTTTCCCTTTATCTTTGAAGTGCAAAGCATTGGCATGGTATAGGCTATGCGATGATATTGGATCTTGGAATTGGAATTGATTGAAATTGGAATTCCACCAAAAAAAATTCTTATGCATCTAGTTCATCGTGATCGGAATTATATATATAATTTTTGGCCTCGTGAAGGAGAAAATATCACTCTAGCTTGGGGGAGGCCTAAGTCAATGTTATATTCATGCCCCAATCATGAGCTATCAAGAGAAATTATTATCCAAAACTTTTATGCTCGGCTTTCTCGTAATGATCAAACCATGCTTGATACTTCTTGTGTTGGTTCTTTTATGAAGAAGACAATTGAATTCCGGTGGGATCTTTTGGAAATAATTAAACGCAACTCTGAAGATTGGGAACTCGATGAAGGTAAAGAGTCAGGTATTAAGCTTAAGTATGATTGTGTTAAATCTTTTATGAATACCGATGCTTTTCAAAATTTTAGCACTAAATATGGACTTGACTCTGAGATAGTAGCCTCCTTTTGTGAATCATTTGATACTCATGTTGATCTCCCTAAAGAGAAGTGATTTAAATATCACCCACCTATTATAGAAGAAGTTAAAGAACCGGTACAATTTTAATAAGAAACTATACTTTACAATGTTGATCCAGTTGTTCCTTCTGCTTATATTGAGAAACCACCTTTCCCTGTTAGGATAAAGGAAAACATGCTAAAGTTTAAACTCTGGTTAACAAAAGCTACATTAGAACACCTAAACCTGATGAAAAAATTAGAGTAGAACCTATTATTACTATGGTTAAAGATCTCTTGGAAGAAGATATGGGTGGGCATGTTATTTACTTCTACGAAGAAGCTGCTAGAATTGCCAAACCTGATAAAAAGGATAAACATAGACCCGTTGTTGGCATGCCTGTCATCTCAGTAAAAATAGGAGATCACTGTTATCATGGTTTATGTGACATAGGTGCTAGTGTGAGTGCTATTTCTTACACTTTACATCAAGAAATTATGAATGACATAGCACCCACAAAGATAGAAGACATAGATGTTACTATTAAACTTGCTAATAGAGACACTATATCACCAATTGGGATTGTTAGAGATGTTGACGTCTTGTGTGGGTAAATAAAATACCCTACCGATTTTCTTGTTCTTGGTTCCCCACAAGATGAATTTTGTCCCATTATCTTTGGTAGACCTTTCTTGAACACCATTAATGTTAAAATAGATTGTGAGAAACAAACTGTCGTTGTTAGTTTTGGTGATGAGTGTCATGAGTTTATTTTTTCCAATTTTGGTAGAAAGCTTCATGAAAAAGAATTGCCTAGTAAAGATGAATTAATTGGTCTTGCTTCTATTGCTGTGCCGCCTATTGATCCACTAGAACAATATTTGCTAGACCATGAAAATGATTTACATATGCATGAAAGAAATGAAATAGATAAGATTTTCTTTGAACAACATCCTCTGCTTAAACACAATTTTCTTATTGAAACTCTAGTAGGTCCTCCTCCACCTAAAGGTGATCCTGTGTTTGATTTAAAACAATTGCCAGACACTTTGAAATATGCTTATCTTGATGAAAATAAGATATATCCTGTTATTATTAGTGCTAACCTTTCAGAACATGAAGAAGAAAGATTATTGAAAGTTCTAAGGAAGCATTGAGCTGCTATTGGATATACTCTTGATGATTTAAAGGGCATTAGTCCCACTCTATGTCAGCACAAAATTAATATGGAACCTGATGCTCAACCCGTAGTTGGTCATCAACATCGGTTGAATCCAAAGATGAAAGAAGTGGTAAGAATGGAATTATCTAAACTTCTGGAGGTAGGTATAATCTATCCTATAGCCGATAGTAGATGGGTAAGTCCTGATCATTGTGTCCCTAAGAAATGAGGTATAACTGTTGTTCCTAATGATAAGAATGAACTTATTCCACAAAGAATTGTTACAGGCTATAGAATGGTAATTGATTTTAGAAAATTAAACAAAGCAACTAGAAAAGATCATTACCCTCTGCCTTTTATTGATCAAATGCTTGAAAGATTATCAAAGCACACACATTTTTGCTTCCTTGATGGATATTCTGGGTTTTAAAAAATACCTGTTTCTCAACCTGATCAAGAAAAGACCACTTTTACTTGTCCTTTTGGAACTTATGCTTATAGACGTATGCCATTTGGTTTATGTAATGCACCAGCTACCTTTCAAAGATGTATGACTGCTATATTCCCTGACTTTTGTGAAAAGATTGTTGAGGTTTTCATGGACGACTTCTCCGTTTATGGGAAGTCTTTTGATGACTGTTTAAGCAATCTTGATCGAGTTTTTGCAGAGATGTGAACAAACGAACCTTGTCTTGAATTGGGAGAAGTGCCACTTTATGGTTAATGAAGGTATTGTCTTGGGTCGTAAAATTTCTGAAAGAGGTATTGAAGTGGAAAAAGCTAAGGTTGATGCAATTGAGAAAATGCCATGTCCAAAAGACATCAAATGTATTGCTAGTTTCCTAGGTCATGCTGTTTTCTATAGGAGATTTAACAAAGACTTCTCTAAAATTTCTAGGCCTCTCACAAGTCTTTTGCAAAAGTATATTCCCTTTGTTTTTGATGATGATTGTTTAGAAGCCTTTGAAACACTCAAGAAAGCCTTAATTTCTGCACCTATTGTTCAACCAACTGATTGAAACTTGCCTTTGGAAATTATGTGTGATGCTAGTGATTATGCTATTGGTGTTGTCCTAGGACAAAGAGTTGATAAGAAATTGAATGTTATTCATTATGCTAGTAAAAACTCTAGACAGTGCTCAACGAAACTATGCTACTACTTAAAAATAATTCTTAGAAGTGTTGTTTGCTTGTGATAAATTTGGACCTTATATTGTTGATTCCAAAGTAATTGTTCACACCGATCATGCTGCTGTTAAATATCTTATGGAAAATAAAGATGCTAAACCTAGACTTCGTTGATGGGTTCTCTTGTTACAAGAGTTTGATTTACATATCACTGATAGAAAAGGAGCTGAGAACCCCGTAGCTGATAATTTATCTAGGCTTGAAAATGTGCCTGATGACCCACTACCTATTGATGATAGTTTTCCTAATGAGCGTTAGCTGCAATAAATGTTGCTCATGGTACTCCTTGGTATGCTAACTATGCTAATTACATTGTTGCTAAATATTTACCACCTAGCTTTACATACCAACAAAAGAAAAAATTCTTTTATGATTTAAGACATTACTTTTGGGATGACCCACATCTTATAAAGAAGGAGTAGATGGTATTATTAGACATTGTGTATCTGAGCATGAACAGGGACAAATCCTATGTAAATGTCACTCCGAAGCTTATGGAGGGCATCATGCTGGAGATAGAACTGCTCACAAGGTATTGCAATCTGGAATTTATTGGCCTACTCTCTTCAAGGATGCTCGTAAGTTCGTCTTATCTTGTGATGAATGTCAAAGAATAGGTAACATTGGTAAGCGTCAAGAAATTCCTATGAATTATTCACTTGCTTTTGAACCATTTGATGTCTGGGGATTTGATTACATGGGACATTTTCCTTCCTCTAACAGGTATACACATATTTTGGTTGCTGTTGATTATGTTACTAAATGGTAGAAGCTATTCCAACCAGTAGTGCTGATCACAACACCTCTATTAAAATGCTTAAGGAAGTTATTTTCCCAAGGTTTGGAGTCCCTAGATATTTAATGAGTGATGGTGGTTCACACTTTATTCATGGTTCTTTCCGTGAAATGCTTGCCAAGTATGATGTTAACCATCGAATTGCATCACCCTATCATCCTCAGTCTAGTGGCTAGGTTGAACTTAGCAATAGAGAAATAAAATTAATTTTGCAAAAAGCTGTCAATAGGTCCAGGAAGAATTGGTCTAAGAAATTAGATGATGCACTTTGGGCTTATAGAACAGCATATAAAAATCCTATGGGTATGTATCCTTATAAAATGGTGCATGGAAAAGCTTGTCATTTGCCTCTTGAGTTCGAACATAAAGCATATTGGGCAGTCAAACAACCCAACTATGATTTCAAACTTGCCGATGAAAAGAGGTTATTTGATATTAGTTCATTAGAGGAATGGAGAACCCAAGCTTATGAAAATGCAAAATTATTCAAAGAAAAAGTTAAAAGATGGCATGACAAGAGAATTCAAAGGCGTGAGTTTAAAGTCGGAGAATATGTTCTTTTGTACAACTCTCGTTTCAGATTCTTTGCAGGAAAGCTCCTCTCAAATTGGGAAGGCCCATATGTTATCGAGGAGGTTTATCTGTCTAGAGCCATCAAAATAAATAATGCCGAAGGTACTAACCCGAAGGTTGTCAATGGGCAACGAATAAAACATTATATCTCAGGTACGCCCATTAAGGTTGAAAGTAATGTTATCCAAACTTTGACACCGGAAGAACACATAAAAGAGTCCTTCCGGAACATTCCAAAATTGTGAAAATAAGGAGGTACGTGATACGGTAAGTAAATGGACTCCGAAAAATCCGCAAATTTTTTTTTGTCAGTTTTGGAATATTTAGAAAAATTGGAAAATAGGAAACTTCCAGGAAGCGTACCCTGGTGGGCACAAGACAGCAGGGCGTGTTAGGCAAGGCTTGCCTAGCGCGCCCAGGTGGGTTCTGCCCACCTGGGACACCTCCTAGACTCCATTTTTCTACCTTATGCTTGTTCCCCAAGATAAAAAATCTATATATACTCCCCGAACCTGTTGATCACCGTATCGTAGAGAAATCCTCTATTCTCTCTTCTTGTTGTTTCCGGTCAGATCTATCAAGCCAGGCATCATGTGTTCCTCCTCCTCCAACAACATGGAAGAAGATGCTTGGTTGATGGAGATCGAGCTCAAGAGGGAGGAGCCTATGTATGTCGTCAAGGGAGACAAGGGCAAGGAGGCTACCGTAGATCCACCCTCGGTGGTAGGACACGCATTGCTGACCGGGGAGGAAAAAGAAGACAGCCTTAAGCCTTACCTTACTCACCTTAGTCCTGCTGAGATTGAAGCCTTTCGCATCATTCAAATAGTTCGCATACAAAATAAGTATCTCACTCACGAAAATATTTTGCATCAAGAGCATATCATCCACCTCTGGAGCGTCATCCGTCGATTGGAGAATCTCTTGATCCTTAAGGATAGGATCACTTCATCACCACCACCATCTTCTTCACCACCAAAGGAGAATTGAGTATCAGGTATGGGCACTCCCCTTGGCTTTCGCCAAGCTTGGGGGAGGTGCCCCGGTATTGTATCATCCCACTATCTTTTCGCTTTTACTATTTTAGTTCGATCTTTTCCTTTAGAATAAATAAAACTTTAGTTGGATCCTTTCTTCTTTGAGAGTCTACTTAGTGATCTATCCTTGTAATCGTGTGGAAGTTATATAATAAAGTTTAGTTTGAGTTTTTTGCTTTCTTTACTTTCTTGATGCATGATTTGTCTCCAACGTATCTACTTTTCCTAGTGTGTTTCCTCTTGTTTAGGACTCTAATTGCATGATTTTAATGAAACTAACCCCGGACTGACGTTGTTTTCAGCAGAACTACCATGGTGTTGTTTTTCTGCAAAAATAAAAAGTTCTCGGAATGGAACGAAACTTTGCGAGGAATTTTTATACCAATAAAGAGAATTTCTAGAGCCAAGACCCAGCAGAGAGGGGCACCTGGGTGGGCATAACCCACCTAGGCGGGCCCCCCTCTCCTGGCGTGCCCGAGTGGGTTGTCCCCACCTGGTGGCCCTGCAGACCCTGAAACCGACGCTATAAAATCCTATTTTTCCAGAAAAAATGAGGGAGAAATAATATCACGATCCATGAGACAGAGCCGTCGTCACCTCCTGTTCTTCATCGGGAGGCCAGATCTGGAGTCCGTTTGGTGCTCCTGAGAGGGGGATCTTCGTTCTTCATCATCACCAACGCTTCTCCATCGCAAATTCCATGATGCTCCCCACCGGGAGTGAGTAATTCATTCGTAGGCTCGTTGGTCGGTGAGGAGTTGGATGAGATTCATCATGTAATCGAGTTAGTTATGTTAGGGCTTGATCCCTAGTATCCACTATATTCTAAGATTGATGTTGCTATGACTTTGCCACTCTTAATGCTTGTCACTTTGGGCCCGGGTGCCATGAACTCAGGTCTTAACTGTTTATGTTATCATAATTACATCCATGTTTTAGTTCGAATCTTGCAAGTTATAGTCACCTACTACGTGTTATGAGCCGGCAACCCCAGAGTGACAATAGTCGGGACTACTCCCGGTGATGACCATAGTTTGAGGAGTTAATTTATTCACTATGTGTTAATGCTTAGTTTCCAATATGGACCCCGCTTCCACGGGAGGGTAGGACAAAAGATGTCATGCAAGTTCTTTCCATAA
The DNA here is from genome assembly GCA_032464435.1 of Aegilops umbellulata. Taxonomy (NCBI): domain Eukaryota; kingdom Viridiplantae; phylum Streptophyta; class Magnoliopsida; order Poales; family Poaceae; genus Aegilops; species Aegilops umbellulata. Next base: position 10,468,322 of record CP136060.1, on the reverse strand, counting down.
GCACGTATGACTATATACATAATACATGCCTACATTATATTGACAAACTGGAGCTAGTGTCCTATCGCCCTAGGTTATAAATGTCTCATGATGAATATCATCCAACAAGTCACCGATCCAATGCCTATGAATTTATCTCATATTGTTCTTGCTAAGTTACTACTGCTATCATCACTGTTACACTTGCTACAAAAATATTGCTATCACTGTTACTGTTACTGTTGCTGCTGTTACTACTATCAAAACTATAGTATTACCTTGCTACTGATTACTTGCTGCAGATAATTAATCTCCAGGTGTGGTTGAATTGACAACTCAACTGCTAATACCTTCAAATATTCTTTGGCTCCCCTTGTGTCGAATATATAAATTTGGGTTGAATACTCTACCCTCGAAAACTGTTGCGATCCCCTATACTTGTGGATTATCAAGACCTTTTTCTGGCGCCATTGCCGGAGAGCATAATTATATTTGTTGAGTCACTTGGGATTATTATCAATTTATCACTATGAAGAATCTGAAGGATGCTAAGACTACGATATTTCCCTCAAAGACGAGGGGAGGTAAGGAACTGCCATCCAGTTCTGCTTTAGATTCACCTTCTATTATAAGTAAACTTGCAACACCACCACATGCTATCAATTCTAATATGTTGCAAGTTATTGATCATGTGTGACACCCGGATAATTAGGCTACAGTAATCCCACGTTAACGATGCCACATCACCTCGGTTACTGTTGCTAACCTCGTGTTAGTTCGAAACCAATTCAAATTCAAATTCAAAATCAATCAAACAATTAAAGTTTTTTTTTAATATTAAAACTACAATGTTCGAAGTGATCCAACTAATGCATAGGTAATTATGTTGGAGAAACCACACTTTTATAAAATGTCTAAATACTCTAAAATGATTTAAACAGTAGCAAAAACCACTATTTAAACGCCTTTGGTATTTTATAAAATACTAAACTATTTTATATCGGGCCAAAACTTATTACAGTAGTGGATTGTTCTGAAACGTTATTTTAGGGGCTATAGTCATATTTTACTAAACTAAAATTAATGTATAACTAAAATAAAACAGAAACAAAAAAAAATACAAAAGAGACAATCTAAACTAACAAAAAAAAAAAGAAGGAACCCCCCCCCCACTGGGCCACAGCCCAGCTGGCCTCTGGGCCAACCAGGCCGGCCCAGCCGGCGCCTATAGCCCCCAGGGGCGACCGAACCCTAGCGACCCCCGCCCCACTCCCGCACGATCCCCACCTCCCCCCCTCGTCTCCCTCACCCGCCGCCACCACACAACACACACACGCACGCACGCATCGTGCCGGGGAGAGGAGCTCCCCGCGTCCGATCCCCTCGCGCGCATCGGTGCCCTGCCTCCCTCCGTCACCGGCGACTGCCAGCAGGCCGCCGCCGTACGCCGCCGCCTCGACGCGCCGAACCCCCCTCACCGGATTGCCGCCGCCTGGAGCTGCCCTCGCCGAACCGCCCCACCCCGCCTCTTCTTCGACGGCCGTCGTCGAGCCTCGCCGGCCCCTGATCCCCTGCAAGCGGGGGTGAGCCACAACCCCTCTGCCTCCTCTCTCCTATAGTCACCGCGTCTCGCCGCGTCGTGCCGCTCGCGCTCCACACCGTGGCCACCGCCCGCGCCGGCGGCCTGGTCACGCACCCGCGTCGGCCAATCCCCGCCGTCCCGCGCCCGTGGGGGAAACGCACTCGCCCGCGACCCTGGCCGCCCTGCGCCGCGCCCTGCATCCGCCGGCGCCCAGCCACGCCGCCAGCCGCGCCGTGTCTCGCTCCGCTCACGGCCCCCTCGGTGGCGCCCCCACACGCGCCCTCCTGCGCCTGGCCATGCCGTCTGCGCCCGTTGCTGGCCCACGCTCGCCGCCCGCACCTACAGCCGCTGCTGCCGCGCTCGCTACTGCCCCCTGCTGCCCGGCCCCGCTGCTCGCCGGAGCTGGCCGGCCCTTTCCCCCCTACCTCGCCGGATTCTGGCGCCCCGCCTCGCCCCTGGTGGCCTCGCGTGCGGGTGCCCCTGCGCCCGCACCGCCCGATCGGGCGCACCCGATCCGCATAGGCCCAGTGGCCCTATGACAACGGGGGCCCACCCCCCAGAACGGTTTAGTAGAAAAATAATAATAATAATAATAATAATAATAATAAAAACAATAAAAAAAGGGTTTAATAAAAAGAGATATAAATAAATAAAATAATTAAAATATTTATTATTTATTTAATTAAAGAATTAATTAACTTAATTAATTCTGATTAGATTAACGTAATCACCTAGTTTAATTAATTAATCTATTAAGTTAATTAACAGTCAATGACATGCGGGACCCACACGTCAGATTGACCCAGTCAACTCCCTGTTGACTGCTGACGTCATGCTGACGTCATGATGACGTCAGCATGCACTATTATGGATAATGTTGCTTTAAAATAATTAAATAAATTCTAGAAATAACTAAAACTTTAGAAAATTAATATAAAATAAACCGTAGCTCGGATGGAAAAACTTTGTACATGAAAGTTGCTCAGAACGACGAGACGATTCCGAATACGCAACCCGTTCGTCCGCCACACCCCCCTAACCCATCGAACTCGCAACTTTCCCCCTCCGGCTCCTTTGCCCGAAAACGTAAAACACCGGGGATACTTTCCCGGTTGTTTCCCCCCTTCACCGGTATCACCGCATACCGCGTTAGGGCACCTCTAACGCCGTTACTTGTCATGTCATGCATCACTATGCTTCTGCTTGTTTAAATATTTATTGTTTCCCCCCCCTCTTCTCTCGATAGACACCGAGACCGACGCTGCTGCTGCCCCGTTCGACTACGGTGTTGACGATCCCTCTCTCTTGCCAGAGCAACCAGGCAAGCCCCCCCCTTTGATCACCAGATATCGCCTACTCTCCTCTATACTGCTTGCATTAGAGTAGTGTAGCTTGTTAATGCTTTCGTTATTCCTATCCTGATGCATAGCCTGTTTTTGCTACTGCTGTTGATACCTTTACCTGCAATCCTACTGCTTAGTATAGGATGCTAGTGTTCCATCAGTGGCCCTACACTCTTGTCCGTCTGCCATGCTATACTACTGGGCCGTGATCACTTTGGGAAGTGATCGCGGGCATATACTATATACTTTACACTGTTACCTGTGATACTGTTCGGAGATGGGGGCTGAAGGGGCAGGTGGCTCCATCCCGGTAGAGGTGGGCCTGGGTTCCCGACGGCCCCCGACTGTTACTTTGAGGCGAAGCGACAGGGCAGGTTCAGACCACCTAGGAGAGAGGTGGGCCTGGCCCTAGTCGGCGTTCGTGATACTTAACACGCTTAACGAGATCTGGGTATTTGATCTGAGTCTGGCCATTTGGTCTATACGCACTAACCACCTACGCGGGAGTAGTTATGGGTATCCCGACGTCGTGGTATCAGCCGAAGCACTTCTTGACGTCAGCGACTGAGTGGCGCGCGCCGGGTTGGACCGCGTAACGTGACTTCCGTTGTACTGGAGGTTGCTAGGTCTGCTCACCGGCCGCGTTCGCAACGTGCAGGTGTGCTCAGGGCGATGGGCCCAGACCCCTGCGCGCTTAGGTTTAGACCGGCGTGCTGACCGCTCTGTTGTGCCTAGGTGGGGCCGCGACGTGTTGATCTTCCGAGGCCGGGCATGACCCAGAAAAGTGTGTCCGGCCAAATGGGATCAAGCGTGTTGGGCTATGTGGTGCACCCCTGCAGGGAAGTTTATCTATTCGAATAGCCGTGTCCCTCGGTAAAAGGACGACCCGGAGTTGTACCTTGACCTTATGACAACTAGAACTGGATACTTAATAAAACACACCCTTCCAAGTGCCAGATACAACCCGGTGATCGCTCTCTAACAGGGCATCGAGGAGGGGATCGCCGGGTAGGATTATGCTATACGATGCTACTTGGAGGACTTCAGTCTACTCTCTCCTATATGCTGCAAGACGGAGGCGACCAGAAGCGTAGTCTTCGATAAGACTAGCTATCCCCCTCTTATTCTGGCATTCTGCAGTTCAGTCCACTGATATGGCCCTTTACACATATATCCATGCATATGTAGTGTAGCTCCTTGCTTGCGAGTACTTTGGATGAGTACTCACGGTTGCTTTCTTCCCCCTTTTCCCCCTTTCCTTTCTTCTGGTTGTCGCAACCAGATGTTGGAGCCCAGGATCTAGACGCCACCTTCGACGACGACTCCTACTACTCTGGAGGTGCCTACTACTACGTGCAGCCCGCTGACGACGACCAGGAGTAGTTAGGAGGATCCCAGGCAGGAGGCCTGCGCCTCGTTCGATCTTTATCCCAGTTTGTGCTAGCCTTCTTAAGGCAAACTTGTTTAACTTATGTCTGTACTCAGATATTGTTGCTTCCGCTGACTCGTCTATGATCGAGCACTTGTATTCGAGCCCTCGAGGCCCCTGGCTTGTATTATGATGCTTGTATGACTTATTTTATTTGTAGAGTTGTGTTGTGATATCTTCCCGTGAGTCCCTGATCTTGATCGTACACATTTGCGTGCATGATTAGTGTACGATTGAATCGGGGGCGTCACAAGTTGGTATCAGAGCCGACTGCCTGTAGGAATCCCCCTTTCCAACTCCTTGGCCGAAGTCGAGTCTAGACATTACAAAAACTTTTACTAACTTGGCTGTGTGCCTTATGGGCTCACGTCGCCATCGGGTGGTACTAGGATCTTTTACTCCTCGACCTCTACTCTGGGACTCTGAACTCTCTTCTATTCGGGTTAAACGATTTTGCTAAAATCTAACTCTAGGTTCTCGTTACCACTTCCTGCCGGAGAGTCCTTTCATTACAGATGATCGCCGGCTACACCAGAAGATTTCGAAGATACTCTCTGATATTCTCTTGAGACCTTGTGCCCATTGCTTTTGCAATTCCCTCCCATCGAAATATCCCTATGGATAAATACTTACACCTGTCGTGCTTACTTTTATTCCCACTCGATCTTGTTATTACAAGATACCCCGAGAATATTTTGTGCCTACTGCCTTGCAGTTCTTTGCCACATGAATAACCCTACGGATAATTTCTCGCCATTTTCGAGTATCCGCTCATCCCCCAGTTGTTCATGTGTTTCACAATGGTCTTCGAAATACTATTCGATCCTCCAAAAATCCTTAAGTAGCTTATTGCTCTGCAATATTTGTCTGCTTGCATTATGGATGCTTCCCATATATCTGGCAGTATTCCCTAGTATCTTTTGACACCGTCATTTGATCCTATTGATTACATGTGTGCGAAAGCACACAATCATCTATCAACCCTTCTAAATTATCTTTCCGGCTCAGACATCATTTTTGAACATGGGCTGGTTCTCGACCAAACTATTTGTCGTCAATTGTGCCTCTGGTCTATCCAACTTATCCATCCTTGATCAGAGCGTCTGCTTCTGATCCTTTGTTTTGGAAATCATAATTCCTTTGCATTTAAGCTTTGAATTATTCAGATGATTCCAGAACCTGTTGCCTTTGCATTCCTTCCTCTTCTGGTTGAGTATCGATACTCACATCAGATCCTTTGTGGACCATCAAGTCCTTTGTTGGATGGTTATCCGACAGTGTCTTTCACTTTTGATCACTTTGTGAGTTCTCCCCTTGATACATAATGCGTTTGTTAAGTTGTATCCTCTGCTTGGCCAACCATGCTCTGCTTTCGGGCTTGTGTTATTTACTCTTGAAACTTGTGGTATATGTTTCTAAGAAGCCCTATGGGTTGAACATATGCCTTCTCTAAACCATGTGAACCCGAAAGTTTTTACGAGTCACGAGTCATACTCATCTGGTATTTCACCAGGTAAAACTTTCAACACTAATGCCTTTATCAAAGCGAGAAGTAAATGGGAGGTAATACATTGACGAAGTGGGAGTCGACCTTGAACTTGGTGTTCATGCCCATGGACACGATGTAGATCTTATCATTTAAGCTTCTCTTAAATCAATTATTCCCTTATTATAAGTCCATGTTATATCTGGGATCTGACCTTTTGCAATCGTGGTTCCGACCATATTTTCTTCTCGATTCCATTCTCGGACAAGTTAGAGTACTTGCCTTCTGCAGATCAGTACGCCTGTCCAACCTCTACTTTGATCTTTCGTCAAGTATTACCCCATGGTATCTCGAGATTATCACGAAACTGCATAACTTCTTATGAGTTCACCATCAAGTGCTACATTCTCATTGATCCCAATTTTTCACGGGCTCTGAGTTATTAACACTCAAAGACACCGATAACTGACTCGAGTCCGCATCACGATTAAGCAACTCTCGGTAACCTTCATTACCTACGAGTTTGTAATCAATCACGTCATTCCTAGCCTGCTTGGCTATATCCTTGCCAAGCCGACTTTAACTATGCTACCTGGTCCTTACTCCCGGAGCACCACTTTCGACAATGAGCTAAGCTTACGTCGATCTTCCTCATCATATCATTTCGCCTTGAACAACGAGCTTGGTTTCGAGTTTGTGTCGTACCCTTGGTTCCAATAACCTTTCGCTTCACCATTCATTGACTTGATGTCATCGCCGATCGATTACATCTTGTAATCTCTCGACAGAGTGTGTCGTGATCATCATCAACATCCTGAGCTCTTCCAAGATATATATCGAATTCTTGATGTGAAATACCATCCTCGCCCCTCAATGGTTTGTGTTATCACCGACCACTTTATTGCCTCCCGTTCGACACAAACTTATTCGTGTTTTGTGTTATACTTGAGACCCTTGCTATCCAGCATTTGTTCTTCCTTACCTTGGAATATTACCACCTTTTATGTCAAGAATGTCGTGGTAAATTTACCACCTCTTGAGAATTCTTGATATAGTAATACCTCTCGCCTTTTGCGTTCATTTCTTCGTCTCCGTGATGTTTCTAACCGGAATACCGACAAACGGTCTGTGATGTGTAAATTCTAAACTTCTAGCAACCCTATTGCTTTGAAGTTATTGGTCTACAGTTTCACTCTAAGTCTTCCGATAATTGAATCACCATTCTAACATTGATCGTGCTACCTAAGCCCATATGTCGGGTGCACCTTTCAACCATTTTTAATTATGTATGATTTCCTCGAGCATACATCGTTATATTGTTTGACCTGACTAATGATATCTCCTTGTTCACATAATTGTGGAAACCCCTCTTTTGGAAGTCTCGATGAATTGTCGCTGAGTTCATCAGCTACCTCCTTATCCCTTCATTTGTTTAATGATGAGCTCCTATTTCGGAACTCGCTTCCATAGTAGATTTCCCGAGAATCTTACAATGTCGTCTCGTCAATTTGTTTTGCACCTTTCCTTCTCAGACATCCTGAGTCCGAGGTATCCTAACACCGATCAGATCTGAATCTCGGTCAGATATGATGGTTGGAACATTTTTCCAAGAGTTATAACACTGGTCTTTTATGACCCGGTAAGGTGATGTCATGCCTAGCACACCTGGCTGGAGGGCCTATTGTTATAGTTTTTCCTTTTAGCAATGTTAACCATTCTTCCATGAGGAAATTGAAAGACTTATTCTATAAGTTGTTCCTGATGAATCCATTGAGTATCCTAAGTACAACCTTTGCTTGAAGACCATGTCAATGCTATCTCAAGGCATGTCTGTGGTACTCCTATCATCAATAAGAACACTTGAAGCACAATGCTAAAGTTTCTTAATAAAATTATCCAAACATCATTGTATGGATAATGTCATGAAATTTTTCTCCCCTACCTAAGGAATTTTCTACATAATATCCTGTCATGGATATCATGCTCTGCTTGTCCTTGGTAAAGATATACCCCTGGAATATGTGCTTAAACACATTTCCCTTACCATTGTTCTGTTTAACCTGATGATCACATTTTTCTTTTCATTGGGTTGTTTAACCTTTCTTGTGATCTATATAATCTAAGCAGTAAAGATTCACTGCTTATGTAAACACCTCGGCGTACAATTCCGTCAGCAAGACCCTGTTACTATCGTTGATGACATTCCGGTAGCCGCCGATGGACGAGAACTTTGCCTATTGGTCCGCCTCGTTCAACGAGCAGGAAAATGGTTCTCTTCGTCCCTCGCCCTTGGTATCGATGTTGTTGCCGACATAACTGACGGACTATCCTCTGACATGGCTCGCTTACATGATCGTGTAAGATGTCATCACCTTCCTACTTTTAACCCACATGGTGGGCCCATAACCCACAGTTTCGCAGGATCAAAACCTGACTCTCCTGTACACCCTGTTGTCAAAGTTATTCCTCTCGCTTGACTTTGTATGTAATTCACGGGCACCTGCCTGTTGATCTATTCAGGTATCAGATGCAATACTTATTCTCGTTGCTCTGAACCCCTTTCACCTTCTGATAGGCAACAAACGATTTCCTATGGGCTTGAAACTTCCATTTTGCACCTTCTTACGTTGCTCTCGATAATTTGTTAAGTATCTATTCAAGAGTTACTTCTCGCCACCTTTCCTGATGTTATCTATCAGATAAGCAACATTGTAGCGGTCCGTTCTTCCGAAGTTACCCCTTGGCCTTCATACGTACGATGGAGTTCCCGAAGAAAGGATGATGACTTCATCATGATGACCTAAAACAGAGAAATGAAGACATCAACGTAATGGATCGACCTCTTTGAGAAGAGCAAGTATGACCGCGAGGGTTCATTAAAATTTCGTAACCCGACCTTACCCCCTAGTCCCCCTCTTAAATCTCGGGACGAGATTTCTTGCAGTGGAGGAGAATTGTGACACCCGGATAATTAGGCTACAGTAATCCCACGTTAACGATGCCACATCACCTCGGTTACTGTTGCTAACCTCGTGTTAGTTCGAAACCAATTCAAATTCAAATTCAAAATCAATCAAACAATTAAAGTTTTTTTTTAATATTAAAACTACAATGTTCGAAGTGATCCAACTAATGCATAGGTAATTATGTTGGAGAAACCACACTTTTATAAAATGTCTAAATACTCTAAAATGATTTAAGCAGTAGCAAAAACCACTATTTAAACGCCTTTGGTATTTTATAAAATACTAAACTATTTTATATCGGGCCAAAACTTATTACAGTAGTGGATTGTTCTGAAACGTTATTTTAGGGGCTATAGTCATATTTTACTAAACTAAAATTAATGTATAACTAAAATAAAACAGAAACAAAAAAAATACAAAAGAGACAATCTAAACTAACAAAAAAAAAAGAAGGAACCCCCCCCCCCCCACTGGGCCACAGCCCAGCTGGCCTCTGGGCCAACCAGGCGGCCCAGCCGGCGCCTATAGCCCCCAGGGGCGACCGAACCCTAGCGACCCCCGCCCCACTCCCGCACGATCCCCACCTCCCCCCCTCGTCTCCCTCACCCGCCGCCACCACACAACACACACACGCACGCACGCATCGTGCCGGGGAGAGGAGCTCCCCGCGTCCGATCCCCTCGCGCGCATCGGTGCCCTGCCTCCCTCCGTCACCGGCGACTGCCAGCAGGCCGCCGCCGTACGCCGCCGCCTCGACGCGCCGAACCCCCCTCACCGGATTGCCGTCGCCTGGAGCTGCCCTCGCCGGACCGCCCCACCCCGCCTCTTCTTCGACGGCCGTCGTCGAGCCTCGCCGGCCCCTGATCCCCTGCAAGCGGGGGTGAGCCACAACCCCTCTGCCTCCTCTCTCCTATAGTCACCGCGTCTCGCCGCGTCGTGCCGCTCGCGCTCCCCACCGTGGCCACCGCCCGCGCCGGCGGCCTGGTCACGCACCCGCGTCGGCCAATCCCCGCCGTCCCGCGCCCGTGGGGGAAACGCACTCGCCCGCGACCCTGGCCGCCCTGCGCCGCGCCCTGCATCCGCCGGCGCCCAGCCACGCCGCCAGCCGCGCCGTGTCTCGCTCCGCTCACGGCCCCCTCGGTGGCGCCCCCACACGCGCCCTCCTGCGCCTGGCCATGCCGTCTGCGCCCGTTGCTGGCCCACGCTCGCCGCCCGCACCTACAGCCGCTGCTGCCGCGCTCGCTACTGCCCCCTGCTGCCCGGCCCCGCTGCTCGCCGGAGCTGGCCGGCCCTTTCCCCCCTACCTCGCCGGATTCTGGCGCCCCGCCTCGCCCCTGGTGGCCTCGCGTGCGGGTGCCCCTGCGCCCGCACCGCCCGATCGGGCGCACCCGATCCGCATAGGCCCAGTGGCCCTATGACAACGGGGGCCCACCCCCCAGAACGGTTTAGTAGAAAAATAATAATAATAATAATAATAATAATAATAAACAATAAAAAAAAGGGTTTAATAAAAAGAGATATAAATAAATAAAATAATTAAAATATTTATTATTTATTTAATTAAAGAATTAATTAACTTAATTAATTCTGATTAGATTAACGTAATCACCTAGTTTAATTAATTAATCTATTAAGTTAATTAACAGTCAATGACATGCGGGACCCACACGTCAGATTGACCCAGTCAACTCCCTGTTGACTGTTGACGTCATGCTGACGTCATGATGACGTCATGATGACGTCAGCATGCACTATTATGGATAATGTTGCTTTAAAATAATTAAATAAATTCTAGAAATAACTAAAACTTTAGAAAATTAATATAAAATAAACCGTAGCTCGGATGGAAAAACTTTGTACATGAAAGTTGCTCAGAACGACGAGACGATTCCGAATACGCAACCCGTTCGTCCGCCACACCCCCCTAACCCATCGAACTCGCAACTTTCCCCCTCCGGCTCCTTTGCCCGAAAACGTAAAACACCGGGGATACTTTCTCGGTTGTTTCCCCCCTTCACCGGTATCACCGCATACCGCGTTAGGGCACCTCTAACGCCGTTACTTGTCATGTCATGCATCACTATGCTTCTGCTTGTTTAAATATTTATTGTTTCCCCCCCCCCTCTTCTCTCGATAGACACCGAGACCGACGCTGCTGCTGCCCCGTTCGACTACGGTGTTGACGATCCCTCTCTCTTGCCAGAGCAACCAGGCAAGCCCCCCCCCTTTGATCACCAGATATCGCCTACTCTCCTCTATACTGCTTGCATTAGAGTAGTGTAGCTTGTTAATGCTTTCGTTATTCCTATCCTGATGCATAGCCTGTTTTTGCTACTGCTGTTGATACCTTTACCTGCAATCCTACTGCTTAGTATAGGATGCTAGTGTTCCATCAGTGGCCCTACACTCTTGTCCGTCTGCCATGCTATACTACTGGGCCGTGATCACTTTGGGAAGTGATCGCGGGCATATACTATATACTTTACACTGTTACCTGTGATACTGTTCGGAGATGGGGGCTGAAGGGGCAGGTGGCTCCATCCCGGTAGAGGTGGGCCTGGGTTCCCGACGGCCCCCGACTGTTACTTTGAGGCGAAGCGACAGGGCAGGTTCAGACCACCTAGGAGAGAGGTGGGCCTGGCCCTAGTCGGCGTTCGTGATACTTAACACGCTTAATGAGATCTGGGTATTTGATCTGAGTCTGGCCATTTGGTCTATACGCACTAACCACCTACGCGGGAGTAGTTATGGGTATCCCGACGTCGTGGTATCAGCCGAAGCACTTCTTGACGTCAGCGACTGAGTGGCGCGCGCCGGGTTGGACCGCGTAACGTGACTTCCGTTGTACTGGAGGTTGCTAGGTCTGCTCACCGGCCGCGTTCGCAACGTGCAGGTGTGCTCAGGGCGATGGGCCCAGACCCCTGCGCGCTTAGGTTTAGACCGGCGTGCTGACCGCTCTGTTGTGCCTAGGTGGGGCCGCGACGTGTTGATCTTCCGAGGCCGGGCATGACCCAGAAAAGTGTGTCCGGCCAAATGGGATCAAGCGTGTTGGGCTATGTGGTGCACCCCTGCAGGGAAGTTTATCTATTCGAATAGCCGTGTCCCTCGGTAAAAGGACGACCCGGAGTTGTACCTTGACCTTATGACAACTAGAACTGGATACTTAATAAAACACACCCTTCCAAGTGCCAGATACAACCCGGTGATCGCTCTCTAACAGGGCATCGAGGAGGGGATCGCCGGGTAGGATTATGCTATACGATGCTACTTGGAGGACTTCAGTCTACTCTCTCCTATATGCTGCAAGACGGAGGCGACCAGAAGCGTAGTCTTCGATAAGACTAGCTATCCCCCTCTTATTCTGGCATTCTGCAGTTCAGTCCACTGATATGGCCCTTTACACATATATCCATGCATATGTAGTGTAGCTCCTTGCTTGCGAGTACTTTGGATGAGTACTCACGGTTGCTTTCTTCCCCCTTTTCCCCCTTTCCTTTCTTCTGGTTGTCGCAACCAGATGTTGGAGCCCAGGATCCAGACGCCACCTTCGACGACGACTCCTACTACTCTGGAGGTGCCTACTACTACGTGCAGCCCGCTGACGACGACCAGGAGTAGTTAGGAGGATCCCAGGCAGGAGGCCTGCGCCTCGTTCGATCTTTATCCCAGTTTGTGCTAGCCTTCTTAAGGCAAACTTGTTTAACTTATGTCTGTACTCAGATATTGTTGCTTCCGCTGACTCGTCTATGATCGAGCACTTGTATTCGAGCCCTCGAGGCCCCTGGCTTGTATTATGATGCTTGTATGACTTATTTTATTTGTAGAGTTGTGTTGTGATATCTTCCCGTGAGTCCCTGATCTTGATCGTACACATTTGCGTGCATGATTAGTGTACGATTGAATCGGGGGCATCACATGATGCTACTTCTACTCTGAATGATCTTATGATGATGCTAGTACCTTGCTTGATAATGATGATGTGCCACTTGGTGAATTTCTTGATGAACAAATTGCTAGAGTAATACAACATGATGTTGTTGAATCTCATGATGTGCTTGAAACTGAAACTCCTGAAACACCTGCTAGAACTAGCCTTCCTAGATATGAATTGCCTAAGGTACCGGAAGGTTATGTTATGAATGAGGAGACAACTAGAGATATTCTTGCTTGTAAGGACAGAGATGATCTAGAGAAATTATTATGCAAGTATAAAGAAAAATCTCTGGATGCAAGAATGAAATGTGATCCTAAATTTTCTACTTCACCTATCTTTATTTTGATAGGGATTATGAATTCTATGTCGACCCAGAGTTAATTACTTTGGTTGAATCTGATCCTTTCCATGGTTATGAAACTAAAACTGTTGTGGCACATGTTACTAAGTTGAATGATATAGCCACCCTTTTTACTCGTGATGAGAAGACTCGTTATTACTATATTCTCAAATTATTTCCTTTCTCATTAAAGGGTGATGATAAAGCTTGGTACAATACTCTTGCTCCTGGTTGTGTGCGTAGTCCCCACAATATGATTTATTACTTCTCTGAAAAATATTTCCCCGCTAATAAGAAACAAGCTGCTTTACAGGAAATATTTAACTTTGTGCAAACTAAAGAAAAGAGTCTCCCACAAGCTTGGGGGAGGCTTTGCCAGTTACTTAATGCCATGCCTGATCATCCACTTAAGAAAAATAAAATACTTGATATCTTATATAATGGACTAACCGATGCTTCTAGGGACTTCCTAGATAGTTGTGCTGGTTTAGTTTTCAGGGAACAGACTGTTGGACAAGCTGAAGAATTATTGAATAACATATTGAAAAATTATGATGATTTGACTCTTCCTGAACCACCAGCTAAACCCAATCTGAAGAAGAGGGGTATATTATATCTCAGTCCTGAAGATATGCAAGAGGCAAAGAAATCTATGAAGGAAAAAGGTATTAAAGCTGAAGATGTTAAAATTTTACCTCCTATTGAAGAAATACATGGGCTTAATAAACCACCACTGGCTAAGGTGGTAGAGGTAAATTCTCTAATGAAGTTCAATGATACTGATAATCCTCACAATATGCATCCTAGCCAATGCCTTTATGAGTTTGAAAACTACATTAGAAAACAAGATCACTTCAATGCAAATGTTACAAAACAATTGAAATACAATTCAAATATGATTGCTCGCTTGAGTGACTTATTATTAGAATCTCAAAATATGTTAGAGGCATTGGAAAACATGCTTCTATGGTTCAAACTCAGTAAGAACAAGTTGCTAAATCTCAAAGAGAATTGCTTGATGAAATGAATAATAATATACATGAATTTGTTGTTAGAGTTGCAACTAGAGGAGGTAAAATGACTCAGGAACCATTTTATCCTGAGGGACACCCAAAAAGAATTGAACAAGATTCACAAATAAATAACACTAGTGCACCTAGTCCTTCTAAAAAGAAGAAGAAGTAGAAAAATGATAGGACTTTGCATGCTTCTAGTGAACCTGAAATAGAAAAACCTCCTGATAATGATGTTTCTATCTCTGCTGCTGAAACTCAATCTGATAATTAACATCCACGTAGTGATAATGAAAAAGATAATGATGATGTTCATGAAGATGCTCAACCAAATGAAAAAGAACCAGACAATGATGTTGAGATAGAACCACCTGTTGATCTTGATAACCCACAACCTAAGAATAAAAGATATGTTAAAAGAGACTTTGTTGCTAGAAAACATGGTAAAGAAAGAGAGCCCTCGGTTCAAAAACCTATGCCTTTTCCACCCAAGTCAACGAAAAAGAAAGATGATGAAGAATTTGAAGTCTTTGCTGAAATGCTTAGGGCATTCTTTTTGCGTACTCGCTTGACTAATATCTTGAAAATGCCTCCTTATGCAAAGTATATGAAAGACATCATCACTAATAAGAGAAAAATACCTGAAGCTGAAATCTCCACCATGCTTGCTAATTATACTTTCAAACATGGATTTCCTAAAAAACTTGGAGATCCGGGAATACCAACTATACCTTGCTCCATCAAAAAGAATTATGTGAAAACTGCTTTATGTGAGTTAGGAGCTGGTGTTAGTGTTATGCCTTTCTCTTTATATAAAAGACTTGACTTGAATAAACTCACACCTACTAAAATATATTTGCAAATGGCTGACAAATCAACTGCCATACCTATGGGTATTTGTGAGGATGTGCCCGTTGTTGTTGCTAATGTTACTATTTTAACTGACTTTGTTATACTTGAGATGCCCGAGGATGACAATATGTCGATTATCCTTGGTAGTCCCTTCTTGAATACTGCATGGGCTGTTATTGATTGCAATAAAAGCAAGGTCACTTTCATATCAGTGGCAATGAGCATACGGTGAACTTTTCGAAGAAACAATTCCAAGTGAATGGTATTAATATTATTGAAAAATCTCCGACAATCACTATTCAAAGTTTTCAAATACCTCTACCTACTGCCAAAAAGAAATATAAAATGATTATTGTTGGGGACATTCATATCCCCATTGAGGTAACTTAGTGATTTATGAAAGTTCTTCGGTTTCATGCTAATCGGAAGTGGTTGTTAATAAGACCTAATCAACCTTATTAATGAATCATTTTTAAGCGGTATGAAGTTGATGAATTTAGTAAGCACTACCTTTTGTCCCTACCTTTTATTTTATGTTTTTATTAGTTAAATAAAATGAAATGCCATGTATTGTCTGTTTTCTGAATTTCCCGTGCAATAAGAAAATGACCCAAAAAATAAAAGTTCACAGAATGCTCTGAGAATTTAATATGATTTTTTCTGAATATTTTTGAATTTCTGGTGCAAATAATATCAGAAGGAGGTGCACCAGGTGGGCACAACTCACCTGGGCGCGCCAGGACCCCCAGGCGCTCCCTGGTGGGTTGTGGTCCCCACGTGGGCCCTCTCACTTATCTCTTCATCCCACATCATCACTTACCTCCAGAAAAAAATCTCCATTGCTCTCTCTCCCATGTTCTTGCGCTCAAACCTGCGGATTTTGATCTCTTTGCTCGAAGCTCTGTTTCTGAAACTGTTTCGGGGGATTATTGCTTGGTATGTGATTCACCGTTTGTCCAATTATTTTTTGTTTTAGTGGTTTATATTTTGAATAATAGGAATTAGCTACTCTTGGTGCTATTGTAGATGAGCTTGCATGTTAAATTCTTAGAGTTCTAAGTAGTTTGAATGCTTGCTATGTCCTCTATGTATCCCTATGAGTAGTTGCCATCAATTTAATCAAGTTTTGTTAACAAATTTTTGTCACTCAAAATTTTTCAGAAAACTGTACGCGGACACGATGAACCTTTTTGGAAGGAGTTCTTCGAGGAGGCGATCCTCGGGGGCATCTTCTAGTGACAGTTCTGCCCGCAGGTCTTATGTTGAGCAAAGTGAAAGTTCCACACGAGATGCTGCCACCAAAACATGCTTATGGCCTTGCGATGACTATATGATGCGTGTGGGCATTACGGAGGAATTTGAGCAATATGTTCACAATGCCGGTCTCGGTCCCTACATTTCAGATAAGTGCGAACAACGCCACATTGTTACTGAATCGTGTGTCAAAGGGTTTAAATTCCATCCCCGTGAGTCTAGGGTGCCTTTTATGCTTTATGATAATCCATTTACCATCTCACTAGAGAATTTTTCTTACCACTGCAAACTCCCGTTCTGGGGTTCCCTTGATGATCGGCCAAGGGCTGAGTACCAAACATTCTTGATAAGTCTTAACTACGGTGAAACAGGGGGAGTGACACAAGGTAGAATAAAGAGTATTCATTTTCCCGCAATTCAGTACTTTGCATTATTTAACGGGAAATGTATAGTAGGCAAGCAAGATTGTAGTGCGCTTTGTGCTCTAGACTTGAGCCTCATACACACCGCTCTCACCGGTGAAAGGAATTATAACCTTGGAAGGATTGTTGCATGCAGACTTCAGCACAACGCTAACAGTGGCTATTTCTATAGTGGAATATATGCCACGCGTTTAGCACGAGGGTTGGGTGTTTCACCTTTTCCCTTTGATCCTATCCTACCCATGCATTATTTAGATTTGGACACTTTAAAAGATCATAAGATCCTTAAAGGAAAGATTCATGATTTCACTTACAATTTGTTGTTTAACCAAACATTTGTTGTGCACACATATTTTCCAGCGCCTGCTCTTTTTGACTATCACAGCTAAGGAAGATATTTTGTTCTTGAGAGCGAGGCCCGATCTCACAATGCATCAGTGGAGGCAGCATGGCAGGCTGAGGCATCCGCACCGAGAGCCTCCATGAGCTACCACGCTAACTACTATCCAGGCTACTGATCTATTAGCAAGCTAGGCCAAAAGCCTAAGCTTGGGGGAGTACGTGTTTCTCACCGACATTACATTCATGTTCACACTTATTTCCATTTGTCGGTGTTCACACTTTTTCATTGTATCATCCATGCTTAGATTTATTTTCTTCCTTTCTTCTTGTGTGTTTGAAAAACGTTAGAAAAACAAAAATTTAGTTGTAGTAGTTTACTTTCTATGCATGCTTAGTTGTAACATTAAAAAGAAAACCCAAAAAGATTTCCTTGTTCTTCTTTTGCTTGTTGGGAGCTTTCCCGTGTAAATAGTTTTTCTTGTTTTTGTTTTCTCTTTTATTTGCTTGTTCAAGAAAACCAAAAGCTCCAAAAATATTTTAGTGTGTTTCTCTGAATTTCTTTTCTTTTTATTCGAGTCTTACTGAGGAGAATACCACCATGAAAATGTTGAGTGACTCTCAAATGAATAAATCTTAATCTAATAAAGAGCCCATTTTACCTTGTCTTCTCCCGTGGAATAAAATGTTTTGCAGATTCCAGCTTAGTCCACGGCACTCTTGCACTATTATTATTTTCATATCGTTCGGTCATGCAAGTGAAAGGCAATACTGACGATATTCGATGAACTGGCCGTGGTAGAGAGAAACGGGTATGAACTCGACTTGTTCTGTTTGTGTAAATATGTTTAGCCTAGTATCCATGATTCAGCCCATTATGATTAAACATTTTTGCAATGACAATTAGAGATTATAGTTTCTCATGCCATGCATAAGTAGCTAGGAGTGGATAATGATTTATCTTGGATATCAACATTGCGTTAAAATGATTATGATGTACTATGATGATATGGTATCCTGCTCTGAATGTTCGAGTGGCTTGACTTGGCACATGTTCATGCATGTAGTTGAATCAAAACCAACATAGCCTCTATGATATTTATGTTCATGGTGATCATATCCTACTCATGCTAGTGTCCAATGTTACTTATGCATAATGCATGGTTATAACCGTTGTTGCTCTCTAGTTGGCCGCTTGTCAATCTAATTGCTAGCCTTCGCCTGTACTAAGTGGGAATTCTGCTTGTACTTCAAAAACCTTGAACCCAAAATTATTCCAGATGAGTCCACCATACCTACCTTTATGCAGTATTACCCTGCTGTCCTAAGTAAATTTGCATGTGCCACCTCGAAAAACTTCAAATAAATATCCTTTTGTGTGCCTGGATGGTTCATGGAACGAAAGGAGGAGGTCGCTATCTTCTATTCTCAGCGGCTTATTCTCGGGTCGAGTGTTTATTCACTCGCCATCGCACGAGAAAAGGGCGGTAATAGGGATTCCCAGTCCCGAATCCAAAAATGCCAATAATTAAACAAAACTCCCCCGGGACTGTTGTTGGTATGAACGGCACCCAATGTTTCGGACAAGCCATGCAGTGTGATTGTTGGTGGAGGGGGAGTAAACCTTTAGTTTTATCACTAGGGAATCGCCACTAGCGTGCTTAGCATGGAAGATATTGATAACTCATGGTCGTGAAGTAAATGAGAAGGGTGCATGTCTCAAAATATAATTTACCTCTGTTTTAAAATTTGGGCTCTAGCACCTCTGCTAATCACTTCTTCCCTCTGCAAAGGGACTATCTATTTAATTTTATGTTGTGTCATCACCTTCTAAAATAAGCGCCAGAACCTGAGAGCACAGTTGTCATGACTTATGCATCGTGTGTAGCTAATGTTGGGTGCATCATGAATGGATCTTTTCTACCATGAATTGCAATGTTTAGTCGTTGCTTGAACTTTGGAGGTGCTTTGTATTTATGTTTTGCGGTCTCACAAAGGGCTAGCGAGATACCACTACTGTCCTATTATATCAGGGTTGTTTTGATAACGTGTTGCCGTTTGAGATATCTTATTATTGCTCGCTAGCTGATTATGCAATTGATATGAGTTAATATAATCTTTAAGAATTATAGTCGGCATGGTTAGTGATACGTCCATTTTACATCATCCTTTTATATCGATATTTATTCCATTATGGGTTGTTACTTCACATTATGTCACAATACTTATGGCTATTCTCTCTTATTTTACAAGGTTTGCATAAGGAGGGAGAATGTCGGCAGCTGGAATTCTGGGCTGGAAAAGGAGCAAATATTAGAGACCTATTCTGCGCAACTCCAAGAGTCCTGAAACTCCACGGAATATCTTAAAATAAATAATGAAAAATACCTGCCAAACATGAAGGCCAGGGGGCCCACACCCTGTCCACGAGGGTGGGGGGCGCCCCCCCTAGGGCGCGCCCCCTACCTCGTGGGCCCCCTGGTGGCTCTCCGATGCCCATCTTCTGCTATATGAAGTCTTTCGTCGAGGAAAAAACACGAAGCAACCTTTCGGGACGAGACTCCGCCGCCACGAGGCGGAACCTTGTCGGAACCAATCTAGAGCTCCGGCAGAGCTGTTCTGTCGGGGATACTTCCCTCCGGGAGGGGGAAATCATCGCCATCGTCCTCACCAACGCTCCTCTCATCGGGAGAGGGCAATCTCCATCAACATCTTCACCAGCACCATCTCCTCTCAAAACCCTAGTTCATCTCTTGTATCGAATTCTTATCTCCAAGTCCGGGATTGGTACTAGTAGGTTGCTAGTAGTGTTGATTACTCCTTGTAGTTGATGCTAGTTGGTTTATTTGGTGGAAGATCATATGTTCAGATCCTTTATGTATATTATTACTCCTCTGATTATGAACATGAATATGCTTTGTGAGTAGTTAGGTTTGTTCCTGAGGACAAGGGAGAAGTCTTGCTATTAGTAGTCATGTGAATTTGGTATTCGTTCGATATTTTCATGAGATGTATGTTGTCTAGCCTCTAGTGGTGTTATGTGAACGTCGACTACATAACACTTCACCATTATTTGGGCCTAGAGGAAGGCGTTGGGAAGTAATAAGTAGATGATCGGTTGCTAGAGTGACAGAAGCTTAAACCCTAGTTTATGCGTTGCTTCGTAAGGGGCTGATTTGGATCCATATGTTTCATGCTATGGTTAGGTTTACCTTAATACTTTTGTTGTAGTTGCGGATGCTTGCAATAGAGGTTAATCATAAGTGGGATGCTTGTTCAAGTAAGAACAGCACCCAAGCACCGGTCCACCCACATATCAAATTATCAAAGTACCGAACGCGAATCATAGGAACGTGATGAAAACTAGCTTGACGATATTCCCATGTGTCCTCGGGAGCGCTTTTCCTTATAAAAGAGTTTGTCCAGGCTTGTCCTTTGCTACAAAAAGGACTGGGCCACCTTGCTGCACTTTATTTACTTTTGTTACTTGTTGCTCGTTACAACTTATCCTATCACAAAACTATCTGTTACCACTTATTTCAGTACTTGCAGAGAATACCTTGCTGAAAACCGCTTATCATTTCCTTCTACTCCTCGTTGGGTTCGACACTCTTACTTATCGAAAGGACTATGATAGATCCACTATACTTGTGCGTCATCAAGACTCTTTTCTGGCACCGTTGCCGGGGAGTCTACGAAAAAAGTCAACATACCAAGTACCCATCACAATCCCTATCTCCCTGTGACGCCCCCGATTCAATCGTACACTAATCATGCACGCAAATGTGTACGATCAAGATCAGGGACTCACGGGAAGATATCACAACACAACTCTACAAATAAAATAAGTCATACAAGCATCATAATACAAGCCAGGGGCCTCGAGGGCTCGAATACAAGTGCTCGATCATAGACGAGTCAGCGGAAGCAACAATATCTGAGTACAGACATAAGTTAAACAAGGTTGCCATAAGATGGCTAGCACAAATTGGGATACATATCGAACGAGGCGCAGGCCTCCTGCCTGGGATCCTCCTAACAACTCCTGGTCGTCGTCAGCGGGCTGCACGTAGTAGTAGGCACCTCCAGTGTAGAAGGAGTCGTCGTCAGCGGTGGCGTCTGGATCCTGGGCTCCATCGCCTGGTTGCAGCAATCGGGTAGAGGAAAAAGGGGAAAAGGGGGGAAACAAAGCAACCGTGAGTACTCATCCAACGTACTCGCAAGCAAGGAGCTACACTACATATGCATGGATATATGTGTAAGGGGCCATATCAGTGGACTGAACTGCAGAATGCCAGAATAAGAGGGGGATATCTAATCCTGTGGAAGACTACGCTTCTGGCAGCCTCCGTCTTGCAGCATATAGAAGAGAGTAGACTGAAGTCCTCCAAGTAGCATCGCATAGCATAATCCTACCCGGCAATCCCCTCCTCGATGCACTGTTAAAGAGCGATCACCAGGTTGTATCTGGCACTTGGAAGGGTGTGTTTTATTAAGTATCCGGTTCTAGTTGCCATAAGGTCAAGGTACAACTCCAAGCCGTCCTGTTACCGAAGATCACGGCTATTCGAATAGATTAACTTCCCTGCAGGGGTGCACCACATAACCCAACACGCTTGGTCCCATTTGGCCGGACACACTTTCCTGGGTCATGCCCGGCCTCGGAAGATCAACACGTCGCAGCCCCACCTAGGCACAACAGAGCGGTCAGCACGCCGGTCTAAACCTAAGCGTGTAAGGGTCTGGGCCCCATCGCCCTAAGCACACCTGCACGTTGCGAACGCGGCCGGAAGCAGACCTAGCAACCTCCAGTACAACGGAAGTCACGTTACGCGGCCCAATCTGGCGCGCGCCGCTCAGTCGCTGACGTCAAGAAGTGCTTCGGGTGATACCACGACGCTGAGTGCCCATATCTCTCCCGCGTAGCTGGTTAGTGCGTATAGACCAAATGGCCAGACTCAGATCAAATACCCAGATCTCGTTAAGCGTGTTAAGTATCCGCGAACGCCGACCAGGGCCAGGCCACATCTCTCCTAGGTGGTCTCAACCTGCCCTGTCGCTCTGCCACAAAGTAACAGTTGGGGGCCGTCGGGAACCCAGGCCCACCTCTACCGGGATGGAGCCACCTGCCCCTTCAGCCCCCATCTCCGAACAGTATCACAGGTAATGTAACAGTGTAAAGTATATAGTATATGCCCGCGATCACTTCCCGAAGTGATCACGGCCCAGTAATATAGCATGGCAGACGGACAAGAGTGTAGGGCCACTGATGGAACACTAGCATCCTATACTAAGCAGTAGGATTGCAAGTAAAGGTATCAACAGTAGTATCAAAGAGAGGCTATGCATCAGGATAGGAATAACGAAAGCAGTAACATGCTACACTAGTCTAATGCAAGCAGTATAGAGGAGAGTAGGCGATATCTGGTGATTAGGGGGGGCTTGCCTGGTTGGTCAGACAAGAAGGAGGGGTCGTCAACACCGTAGTCGATCGGGGTACCACCACCAGCATCAGTCTCGGGGTCTACCGGGGAAGAAGAGGGGGAATAAACAGTAAATACGGAGCAAACAAAGCATCACAAAACATAACGAGGCAATACGCGGTGCTAGGTATGCCCTAACGCGGTAGGAGGTGATACCGACGAAGGGGGAAAACATCCGGGAAAGTATTCCCGGTGTTTCGCGTTTTCGGACAGATGAACCGATGGGGGAAAGTTCCGTGTTCGATATGCTAGGGATGTGTGGCGGATGAACGTATTGCGTATCCAGAATCGTCTCGTCGTTCTGAGCAACTTTCATGTACAAAGTTTTTCCATCCGAGCTACGGTTTATTTTATATTAATTTTACAAGATTTAAATCATTTTCTAATTTCTGGATTTAATTTAATTCGAAATTAAAAGAATAAAATGCTACGGGTACCCAGAGTTGTACCCAAGAGAGTGTATGTGTGGCTGGCAGGTGGGCTCAAGGGGGTCCAATCAGCATTTGACCAGTCAACTGTTGACTGGTCAACAGGGTCAAACGGGACCCACCTGCCATGGACTGGGTCAACCCAGTCAACAGTTTGACTGGTCAAACTGTACAGGGGAACCGCATGTCATAGAATGACAACTAATTAACTAGGTTAATTAGTTTAATTATAGATTAATTAGGTTAATTAAACATAATTAATTAAGTTAATTATTATTTTATTTTATTTCCTTTTCTTTTTAAATGAAACATTCCAGGGTGGGGCCCCTTGTCATAGGCCCCTATGCCTAACGGGTGGATGGGCGCGTGGGCGCCCGATCCGGATGGAGCCCGAGTGGGCGCGGGCGCTGGAAGTGGCCGCCGGCTCGGCAGTGGCCCGTTGGGCTGGAGGCGGGGCAGCACGGCGGAGCGGTGGCGGCGAGGCCGCGCGGGGCAGTGAGCAGGGGCGGGCGAGGCGCTGGGCGCGACCAGCGCACGGGCTGCACGCGGCCAGGGGAGGGACGGAGCGGGAGCAGATGGGCGAGGCGCGTGGTCCAGGCGCGACGCAGGGAAGGAGGCCGGGGGCGCAGCACAGGGAGTCGGGCAGCGCACGGCGGAGGGAGGCCGCGACGGAGCGGGGGTGGCGCGGGGCAGCGCATGAGCGAGCGCGTGCAGGTGGTCGTGGACGCGAGGTGTGGGAGACGGTGGCGCGGTGACCGCGAGGCGACGGGTTCGGCCGGACGGCGCTGCGCGTGGGCAGGGTGCGGCCCGACCGTGGTGACTGCGGGGCCGGAGCGCGCGAGGCGTGGTCGCGGCCGGAGCGGAGCAACGGTGGGCGGGGCGGGAGCGCGGAAGGCGAGCGCGGTGGCGCGACAATGGTCGCGAGGCGAGGGAGAGAGGAGGACCGGGGTCCTCACCGAGGTTCGTAGGGACGGGGCAGCGGTGCGTGAGTAGGCGGACGGAGACGGCGCGTCATGGAGGAGGCAGACCGTTGAGGAGGAGGAGGCAGCCCGGCGAGGTTGCGGCCCGGCGGGGTGGCTTCCGGCATCGGGAATCGGCGGCGGCGCAGTTCATTCCCCTTCCCGATCCAGATATGGATCGGGGGAAGGAGGAGAGAGCGACGTGGGGAGGGGAGTGGGAGCGGTCGTGGGTTAGGGTTTCGGATGTGGGGGGATAAGGGAGTGAGGGGGCGGCCGGTTGGGCCTGGCCTGGCTAATAGCTGGGTCGGCTGGCCCAGTGGGGGGGTCTGCTTTTCCCTTTTTTAGTTTTGTTTATTGTTTTGTATTTTCTTTTATTTTATTTATTTTCCTTTTCTGTTTTATTTCATTTTAAAATATTTAGGCATGTTGTAGAAGTATGATTCCTTCACCTTAAATACCTAAGCATTAATTGGCACACTCCGAACATTTTAAATTCATTGTTTGATAATTTTTTTTTATGTTTGACAAAAATTCAAATTTGAATTTAAACAGTTTTGATCCAACGCAAGATTAGCAACAGTAACTGAGTTGACGTGGCATCGTTAACGTGGGATTACTGTAGCCTAATTATCCGGGCGTCACTTCCAGACTATATATATGATTTTGTAGGGATAACTTTCTTCGGCCATGTTATTTTGAGAAGTCATAATTGCTTTGTTGGTATGCTTGAAGTATTATTATTTTTATGTCAACATAAACTTTTGTCTTGAATCTTTTGGATCTGAATATTCATACCACAATTAAGAAGATTACATTGAAATTATGCCAAGTAGCACTACGCATCAAAAATTCTCTTTTTATCATTTACCTACTCGAGGACGAGCAGGAATTAAGCTTGGGGATGCCTGATACGTCTCCAACGTATCTATAATTTTTGATTGCTCCATGCTATATTATCTACTGTTTTGGACTATATTGGGCTTTATTTTCCACTTTTATATTATTTTTGGGACTAACCTATTAACCGGAGGCCCAGCCCAGTATTGCTGTTTTTTGCCTATTTCAGAATTTCGGAGAAACAGAATATCAAACGGAGTCCAAACGGAATAAAACCTTCGGGAACGTGATTTTCTCACCGAACGTGATCCAGGAGACTTGGACCCTGCTCCAAGGAACAAAAGAGGCGGTCACGAGGGTGGGGGGCGCCCCCCTAGGGCGCGCCCCCCTGCGTCGTGGGCCCCCTGTTACTCCACCGACGTACTCCTTCCTCCTATATATACCTACGTACCCCCGAACGATCAGATACGGAGCCAAAAACCTAATTCCACCGCCTCAACCTTCTGTACCCACGAGTTCCCATCCTGGGGCCTGTTCCGGAGCTCCGCTGGAGAGGGCCGTCATCACAGAGGGCTTCTACATCATCATAGCCTCTCCGATGAAGTGTGAGTAGTTCACCTCAGACCTACGGGTCCATAGTTATTAGCTAGATGGCTTCTTCTCTCTTTTTGGATCTCAATACAATGTTCTCCCCATCTCTCGTGGAGATCTATTCGATGTAATCTTGTTTTTGTGGTGTGTTTGTTGAGACCGATGAATTGTGGGTTGACGATCAAGTCTATCTATGAATAATATTTGAATCTTCTCAGAATTCTTATATGTATGATTGGTTATCTTTGCAAGTCTCTTCGAACTATTGGTTTGGCCTACTAGATTGGTTTTTCTTGCCATGGGACACTACAAGAAATTTGTTCATTGTTGACCCTCCATTTTGGTCACTGAATCGTCATTATTCATGTTCTATGACCCTGTTTTGACCAAATTCAAAAGGTCAACAGTTGGTCGTCAACAACGAACAAACATGACCTTTCTAAAATTTTGGTCGCAGATCTCTATTGACCAAAATTTTGGTTTGGTCATTACCCATTTCTCTGAGCCACATAGGATCTGATGTGGCTGAGCTGACGTGGCATTGCTAGTGACCAAATGGAATCATCATAAATTTCACAGCCCAGTCCACCAATCTAGCCTACATGGGCCTGGCCAATACATATTTTATTATAAAAATGTCTAATCTGTTTGGGCTGATGCATTATTTTGTCAGCAGCATGCATATCTCAAGATAGGCCCATTAAAAAACAAGTACAACAAAATACAATATTGCAGACAAACTGTATATTTCATTTTAGTAGCACATCACATGAAATACATGTTGGAAATATGCCCTAGAGGCAATAATAAAAGCATTATTATTATATTTCCTTGTTCATGATAATTGTCTTTATTCATGCTATAATTGTGTTATCCGGAAATCGTAATACATGTGTGAATAATAGACAACAACATGTCCCTAGTAAGCCTCTAGTTGAATAGCTCGTTGATCGATAGATAGTCATGGTTTCCTGACTATGGACATTGGATGTCAATGATAACGAGATCACATCATTAGGAGAATTATGTGATGGACAAGACCCAATCCTAAAAGATAGCATAAGATCGCATAGTTCGTTTGCTAGAGTATTCCAATGTCAAGTATCCTTTCCTTAGACCATGAGATCGTGTAACTCCCGGATACCGTAGGAGTGCTTTGGGTGTGCCAAACGTCACAACGTAACTGGCTGACTATAAAGGTATACTACGGGTATCTCTGAAAGCGTCTGTTGGGTTGACACGGATCGAGACTGGGATTTGTCACTCCGCTTGACGGAGAGGTATCACCGGGCCCTCTCGGTAATAGATCATCATAATGAGCTCAATGTGATCAAAGTGTTTGATCACGGGATCATGCATTATGGTACGAGAAAAGTGGCTTGCCGGTAACGAGATTGAACGAGGTATTGGGATACCGACGATCAAATCTCGGGCAAGTAAAATACCGATTGACAAAGGGAATCTTATACGGGATTAATTGAATCCTCGACATCGTGGTTCATCCGATGAGATCATCATGGAGCATGTGGGAGCCAACATGGGTATCCAGATCCCGCTGTTGGTTATTGCCCGAGAGCCGTCTCGGTCATGTCTGCATGTCTCCCGAACCCGTAGGGTCTACACACTTAAGGTTCGGTGACGCTAGGGTTGCGAAGATATGTATATGCAGTAACTCGAATGTTGTTCGGAGTCCCAGATGAGATCCCGGACATCACGAGGAGTTTCGGAATAGTCCGGAGGTAAAGAATTATATATAGAAAGTGTTGTTTCGGCCATCGGGACAAGTTTTGGGGTTATCGGTATTGTACCGGGACCACCGGAGGGTCCCGGGGGGTCCACCGGGTGGGGCCACCTGCCTCGGGGGGCCACATGGGCTCTAGGGGGTGCGCCTTGGCCTGCTTGGGCCAAGGGGAACCAGCCCTAGAGGCCCATACGCCTAAGGGGGGGGGGAACCCTAAAGAGGGGGGCGCCCCCTTGCTTGGGGGGCAAGCCCCACCCTTGGCCGCCGCCCCCCCTAGGAGATTGCATCTCCTAGGGCCGGCGCCCCCCTAGGGGGCTATATAAATGGGGGAGGGGAGGAGGGCTGTGCACCCCTTGCCCTGGCGCCTCCCTCTCTCTCCCCAACACCCCCTCCTCCTCCGTTGAGCACGGCGAAGCCCTGTCGGAGTACTGTAGTTCCACCATCACCACGTCGCCGTGCTGCTGCTAGAGCCTTCTTCCCCAACCTCTCCTTTGCCTTGCTGGATCAAGAAGAAGGAGACGTTACGCTGACCGTACGTGTGTTGAACGCGGAGGTGTCGTGCTTTCGGTGCTAGGATCTCCGGTGATTTGGATCACGGTGTGTACGACTACTTCATCCCCGTTCGTTGAACGCTTCCGCTCGCGATCTACAAAGTGGTATGTAGATGCAATCTCTCTCTCCCATAACTCGTTGCTAGATGAACTCATAGATGGATCTTGGTGAAACCGTAGGAAATTTTTTGTTTTCTGCAACATTCCCCAACAGTGGCATCATGAGCTAGGTCTATGCGTAGTTCTTCTTGCGCGAGTAGAACACAATTTGTTGTGGGCGTAGATTTGTCAACTTTTCTTGCCGCTACTAGTCTTATCTTGCTTCAGCGGTATTGTGGGATGAAGCGGCCCGGACCAACCTTACACGTACTCTTACGTGAGACCGGTTCCACCGACTAACATGCACTAGTTGCATAAGGTGGCTGGCGGGTGTCTGTCTCTCCCACTTTAGTTGGAGCGGATTCGATGAAAAGGGTCCTTATGAAGGATAAATAGAAGTTGACAAATCACGTTGTGGCTTTCACGTAGGTAAGAAAACGTTCTTGCTAGAACCCTAATTCAGCCACATAAAACTTGCAACAACAATTAGAGGACGTCTAACTTGTTTTTGCAGCAAGTGCTTTGTGATATGATATGGCCAAAGTTGTGATGAATGATGAATGATTTATATGTGATGTATGAGATGTTCATGCTATTGTAATAGGAATCACGACTTGCATGTCGATGAGTATGACAACCGGCAGGAGCCATAGGAGTTGTCTTTATTTTTTGTATGACCTGCATGTCATTGAGAAACGCCATGTAAATTACTTTACTTTATTGCTAAACGCGTTAGCCATAGTAGTAGAAGTAATAGTTGGCGAGCACCTTCATGGAGACACGATGATGGAGATCATGGTGTCAAGCCGGTGACAAGATGATCATGGAGCCCCAAGATGGAGATCAAAGGAGCAATGTGATATTGGCCATATCATGTCACGTTTATTATTTGATTGCATGTGATGTTTATCATGTTTTGCATCTTGTTTACTTAGAACGACGGTAGTAAATAAGATGATCCCTCATAATAATTTCAAGAAAGTGTTCCCCCTAACTGTGCACCGTTGCGACAGTTCGTTGTTTCGAAGCACCACGTGATGATCGGGTGTGATAGATTCTAACGTTCACATACAATGGGTGTAAGACAGATTTACACACGCAAAACACTTAGGTTGACTTGACAAGCCTAGCATGTACAGACATGGCCTCGGAACACAGAAGACCGAAAGGTCGAGCATGAGTCGTGTACAAGATACGATCAACATGAAGACGTTCACCGATGTTGACTAGTCCGTCTCACGTGATGATCGGACACGGCCTAGTTGACTCGGATCATGTAATACTTAGATGACTAGAAGAGGGATGTCTATCTAAGTGGGAGTTCATTAAATAATTTGATTAAATGAACTTTATTATCATGAACTTAGTCTAAATTTTTTACAATATGTCTTGTAGATCAAATGGCCAACGTAGTCCTCAACTTCAACGCGTTCCTAGAGAAAACCAAGATGAAAGACGATGGCAGCAACTATACGGACTGGGTCCGGAACCTGAGGATCATCCTCATAGCTGCCAAGAAAGATTATGTCCTACGAGCACCGCTGGGTAACGCACCTATTCTCCCTGCAGAACAAGACGTTATGAACGCATGGCAGTCACGCTGCGATGATTACTCCCTCGTTCAGTGCGGCATGCTTTACAGCTTAGAGCCGGGGCTCCAAAAGCGTTTTGAGAGACATGGAGCATATGAGATGTTCGAAGAGCTGAAAATGGTTTTCCAAGCTCATGCCCGGGTCGAGAGATATGAAGTCTCCGACAAATTCTTTAGCTGTAAGATGGAGGAAAATAGCTCTGTCAGTGAACACATATTCAAAATGTCTGGGTTGCACAACCGCTTGACTCAACTCGAAGTTAATCTCCCAGATGAAGCGGTCATTGACAGAATCCTCCAGTCGCTTCCACCTAGCTACAAGAGCTTTGTGATGAACTACAATATGCAGGGGATGGTAAAGACCATTCCTGAGGTATATGCTATGCTGAAATCAGCAGAGGTAGAAATCAAGAAGGAGCATCAAGTGTTGATGGTGAATAAAACCACTAAGTTCAAGAAGGGCAAGGGTAAAAAGAACTTCAAGAAGGACGGCAAGGAAGTTGCCGCGCTCGGTAAGCAAGTTGCCGGGAAGAAGCCAAAGAATGGACCCAAGCCCGAGACTGAGTGTTTTTTATTGCAAGGGAAGTGGTCACTTGAAGCGGAACTGCCCCAAATACTTAGCGGACAAGAAGGCCGGCAAAACCAAAGGTATATGCGATATACATGTAATTGATGTGTACCTTACCAGTACTCGTAGTAGCTCTTGGGTATTTGATATCGGTGCAGTTGCTCACATTTGTAACTCAAAGCAGGAGCTGCGGAATAAACGGAGACTGGCGAAGGACGAGGTGACGATGCGCGTCGGGAATGGTTCCAAGGTCGATGTGATCGCTGTCGGCACGCTACCTCTACATTTACCTACGGGATTAGTTTTAAACCTCAATAATTGTTACTTAGTGCCAAGTTTGAGCATGAACATTGTATCTGGATCTCGTTTAATTCGAGATGGCTACTCATTTAAATCCGAGAATAATGGTTGTTCTATTTATATGAGAGATATGTTTTATGGTCATGCTCCGATGGTTAATGGTTTATTCTTAATGAATCTCGTACGTGATGATACACATATTCATAGTGTGAATACCAAAAGAGTTAAAGTTGATAACAATAGTCCCACATATTTGTGGCACTGCCGCCTTGGTCACATAGGTGTCAAACGCATGAAGAAGCTCCATGCAGATGGACTTTTAGAGTCTCCTGATTATGAATCATTTGACACGTGCGAACCATGCCTCATGGGTAAAATGACCAAGACTCCGTTCTCAGGAACAATGGAGCGAGCAACCAACTTATTGGAAATCATACATACCGATGTGTGCGGTCCAATGAGTGTTGAGGCTCGCGGTGGCTATCATTATGTTCTCACCCTCACTGATGACTTGAGTAGATATGAGTATGTATACTTAATGAAACACAAGTCTGAGACCTTTGAAAAGTTCAAGGAATTTCAGAGTGAGGTTGAAAATCAACGTGATAGAAAGATCAAGTTTCTACGATTAGATCGTGGAGGAGAATACTTGAGTCACGAATTTGGCACACACTTAAGAAAATGTGGAATAGTTTCACAACTCACGCCGCCTGGAACACCTCAGCGTAATGGTGTGTCCGAACGTCGTAATCGCACTCTATTAGATATGGTGCGATCTATGATGTCTCTTACCGGCTTACCGCTATCTTTTTGGGGCTATGCTTTAGAGACTGCCGCATTCACTTTAAATAGGTCTCCGTCGAAATCCGTTGAGACGACACCGTATGAATTATGGTTTGGGAAGAAACCTAAGCTGTCGTTTCTGAAAGTTTGGGGATGCAATGCTTATGTCAAGAAACTTCAACCTGAAAAGCTCGAACCCAAGTCGGAAAAATGCGTCTTCATAGGATACCCTAAAGAAACTATTGGGTATACCTTCTACCTCAGATCCGAAGGCAAGATCTTTGTTGCCAAGAATGGATCCTTTCTAGAGAAAGAGTTTCTCTCGAAAGAAGTAAGTGGGAGGAAAGTAGAACTTGATGAAGTGTTACCTCTTGAACCGGAAAATGGCGAAGCTCAGGAAAACGTTTCTGAGGTGCCTGCACCGACTAGAGAGGAAATTAATGATGATGATCAAGATACTTCTAATCAAGCTCCTACTGAAATTCGAAGGTCCACAAGGACACGTTCCGCACCAGAGTGGTACGGCAACCCTCTCTTGGAAATCATGTTGTTAGACAACGGTGAACCTTCGAACTATGAGGAAGCAATGGCGGGCCCGGATTCCGACAAATGGCTAGAAGCCATGAAATCCGAGATAAGATCCATGTATGAAAACGAAGTATGGACTTTGACTGACTTGCCAGTTGAACGGCGAGCCATAGAAAATAAATGGATCTTTAAGAAGAAGACAGACGCGGATGGTAATGTGACCATCTATAAAGCTCGGCTTGTCGCTAAGGGTTATCGACAAGTTCAAGGAATTGACTATGATGAGACTTTCTCACCGGTAGCGAAGCTGAAGTCCGTCCGAATCATGTTAGCAATTGCCGCATTCTACGATTATGAAATATGGCAAATGGACGTCAAAACGGCATTCCTTAATGGTTTCCTTAAGGAAGAATTGTATATGATGCAGCCGGAAGGTTTTGTCGATCCTAAGAATGCTGACAAGGTGTGCAAGCTCCAACGATCGATTTATGGGCTGGTGCAAGCATCTCGGAGTTGGAACATTCGCTTTGATGAGATGATCAAAGCGTTTGGGTTTACGCAGACTTATGGAGAAGCCTGCGTTTACAAGAAAGTGAGTGGGAGCTCTGTAGCATTTCTCATACTATATGTAGATGACATACTTTTGATGGGAAATGATATAGAACTCTTGGACAGCATTAAGGCCTACTTGAATAAGAGTTTTTCAATGAAGGACCTTGGAGAAGCTGCTTATATATTAGGCATCAAGATCTATAGAGATAGATCAAGACACCTCATAGGTCTTTCACAAAGCACATACCTTGATAAGATATTGAAGAAGTTCAATATGGATCAATCTAAGAAAGGGTTCTTACCTGTGTTACAAGGTGTGAAATTGAGCTCAGCTCAATGTCCGACCACGGCAGAAGATATAGAAGAGATGAGTGTCATCCCCTATGCCTCAGCCATAGGTTCTATTATGTATGCCATGCTGTGTACCAGACTTTATGTAAACCTTGCCGTAAGTTTGGTAGGAAGGTACCAAAGTAATCCCGGCAAGGAACACTGGACAGCAGTCAAGAATATCCTGAAGTACCTGAAAAGGACTAAGGAAATGTTTCTCGTTTATGGAGGTGAAGAAGAGCTCGTCGTAAAAGGTTACGTCGATCCTAGCTTCGACACAGATCTGGATGACTCTAAGTCACAAACCGGATACGTGTATATTTTGAATGGTGGGGCAGTAAGCTGGTGCAGTTGCAAGCAGAGCGTTGTGGCGGGATCTACATGTGAAGCGGAGTACATGGCAGCCTCGGAGGCAGCACATGAAGCAATTTGGGTGAAGGAGTTCATCACCGACCTCGGAGTCATACCCAATGCGTCGGGGCCAATCAAACTCTTCTGTGACAACACTGGAGCTATTGCACTTGCCAAGGAGCCCAGGTTTCACAAGAAGACCAGGCACATCAAGCGTCGCTTCAAATCCATTCGTGAAAATGTTCAAGATGGAGACATAGAAATTTGTAAAGTACACACGGATCTGAATGTCGCAGATCCGTTGACTAAACCTCTCCCTAAGGCAAAACATGATCAGCACCAGAACTCTATGGGTGTTCGATTCATCACAATGTAACTAGATTATTGACTCTAGTGCAAGTGGGAGACTGTTGGAAATATGCCCTAGAGGCAATAATAAAAGCATTATTATTATATTTCCTTGTTCGTGATAATTGTCTTTATTCATGCTATAATTGTGTTATCCGGAAATCGTAATACATGTGTGAATAACAGACAACAACATGTCCCTAGTAAGCCTCTAGTTGACTAGCTCGTTGATAGATAGATAGTCATGGTTTCCTGACTATGGACATTGGATGTCAATGATAACGAGATCACATCATTAGGAGAATTATGTGATGGACAAGACCCAATCCTAAACATAGCATAAGATCGCATAGTTCGTTTGCTAGAGTATTCCAATGTCAAGTATCCTTTCCTTAGACCATGAGATCGTGTAACTCCTGGATACCGTAGGAGTGCTTTGGGTGTGCCAAACGTCACAACGTAACTGGGTGACTATAAAGGTATACTACGGGTATCTCTGAAAGCGTCTGTTGGGTTGACACGGATCGAGACTGGGATTTGTCACTCCGCTTGACGGAGAGGTATCACCGGGCCCTCTCGGTAATGCATCATCATAATGAGCTCAATGTGATCAAAGTGTTTGATCACGGGATCATGCATTACGGTACGAGAAAAGTGACTTGCCGGTAACGAGATTGAACGAGGTATTGGGATACCGACGATCGAATCTCGGGCAAGTAAAATACCGATTCACAAAGGGAATCGTATACGGGATTAATTGAATCCTCGACATCGTGGTTCATCCGATGAGATCATCATGGAGCATGTGGGAGCCAACATGGGTATCCAGATCCCGCTGTTGGTTATTGCCCGAGAGCCATCTCGGTCATGTCTGCATGTCTCCCGAACCCGTAGGGTCTACACACTTAAGGTTCGGTGACGCTAGGGTTGTGAAGATATGTATATGCAGTAACTCGAATGTTGTTCGGAGTCCCGGATGAGATCCCGGATGTCACGAGGAGTTTCGGAATAGTCCGGAGGTAAAGAATTATATATAGAAAGTGCTGTTTCGGCCATCGGGACAAGTTTTGGGGTTATCGGTATTGTACCGGGACCACCGGAGGGTCCCGGGGGGTCCACCGGATGGGGCCACCTGCCTCGGGGGGCCACATGGGCTCTAGGGGGTGCGCCTTGGCCTGCTTGGGCCAAGGGGAACCAGCCCTAGAGGCCCATGCGCCTAAGGGGGGGGGGAAACCCTAAAGAGGGGGGCGCCCCCTTGCTTGGGGGGCAAGCCCCACCCTTGGCCGCCGCCCCCCCTAGGAGATTGCATCTCCTAGGGCCGGTGCCCCCCTAGGGGGCTATATAAAGGGGGGAGGGGAGGAGGGCTGCGCACCCCTTGCCCTGGCGCCTCCCTCTCTCTCCCCAACACCTCCTCCTCCTCCGTTGAGCACGGCGAAGCCCTGTCGGAGTACTGTAGTTCCACCATCACCACGCCGCCGTGATGCTGCTGGAGCCTTCTTCCCCAACCTCTCCTTTGCCTTGCTGGATCAAGAAGAAGGAGACCTTACGCTGACCGTACGTGTGTTGAACGCGGAGGTGCCGTGCTTTCGGTGCTAGGATCTCCGGTGATTTGGATCACGGTGTGTACGACTACTTCATCCCCGTTCGTTGAACGCTTACGCTCGCGATCTACAAAGTGGTATGTAGATGCAATCTCTCTCTCCCATGACTCGTTGCTAGATGAACTCATAGATGGATCTTGGTGAAACCATAGGAATTTTTTTGTTTTCTGCAACGTTCCCCAACAATACAATACATCATCCATCGACTCCTCTACACACCAAGGTTCAAGGCCCAACAAGTGCACAGCAAAATGATTCTAAAAGTGTACAGAAAAATAGTTCTACATGTGCAAGTGCACAACAAAAGGATCCAACAAGTGCACAAGCGCACAACAACATAGTTCTACAAAGATTGGATGAGAAGCACAAGTTTTAAGTTATCACACATAACAGCAATGAGAAACAAAGCTTCTTGTGCCCTCCTTCTATCCTCCGCTTCTTCTGAGTGATTCAGATCTGATTCAGATCATCCTGGTAATAGGAATAATCAAACATAAGAAAGCATACAAAATATGAGCAAACGAAAGACAAATGGTGGTTTTACATTCAACAGTGAGACTTAAAAGTTCACATCAATGAACAGAAACACAAGACTTTAAGACATACTCCCATAGAAATTTCAGGACTTGCAAGATTATTCGTCTGTTAGCTCTCAACACTCTATGCAAAAAAAGCTCACATCAATAACTTCCAAGATCAAGATATGTGAATCGTGTAACTTTAACACAGTATAATAAACAACACAGCCATGAGCAGTACAACACAACACATCTCATAAACAACCAAAACAGATTGATTGCAAACTATAAGTTAACCTCAAAGCAAACGACACCTGCACACAAAGTATACATGGCGGAAACACAACCTCATATGTAGAATTTGACATAATTCATATGTAGAACCAATCAGAACCATTTCTTGCAGTGATCTCAACCTTTATTATTGAACAGGAAATAGTTACAGAAATAAACTAATGAAATAATCTTCTCAGAAGAGTCCCAAAAATTTGCATTAACTATTAACATGGTTGCAAAACTTCAGTAGTAAAGAGGGTACCATGTTTCTGTTATCTTTACTTGACTGGAATTGCAACATGAAGCACATGAACAAATCATATGAACAAGCAACCCCATAAACACACACTTGAATCTTGTTTATACCTTGTAGAACAACATGTGGGGGAAGAGCATTACCTTGATGGTTCTCAATCAAAGCATACAACCTGGACAATGTAGACTAAATCTGGAGAAAAAATATTACTTGTCCACAAGGGTAAGATTGACCTACACATTGCCAAACAACCCTTGCAGTCACTTGGTTCAGATCTTCCCTATGAGGTGATGAGCATTCCGCTGCCGCAAACAAATAGAATTAAATTCAAAATACAACCACTTTTATGGAGACTACCACAAGGCAAGTTTAGCTAATAGGACTTCTATAGCATGCAAGATGTTCCTTAGATCAACAAAAAACAAGAACAAGAGCTATGACAGCGAACCTTTGAGCAACATATAATGAGCAGGGTATTCAAAGAAGGTCATATCTTCCACACAAAACTGATCAAAACAAGAAATATTCTAGTCTACTAATTTATTACTGAATCACATAGCATCATAGGAGAAAACAATGATTCAAGTTTAATTAAGACATACATTATTTGCTAAGGAAAAGTAAGTCACAACCAAAAGCATTTTGACTTCCGTTTATTTGCACACGCAAAATCATCAGGTGCTCACAGTTTAGATCGGGTAAGGTAATTTTGTAGCTCCCCACTGTTGCTGGCCTAACGAGACTTGTCCTCCAGCATAACAACATATTTGAAATCTCCATTATAGTAAATAAATGAGAGGACAGCAAGCAAAATATAGGGTTTGTGGTTAGTGGCGTATATACATACACATAGAGGAGGCTAGAGTTGTGGAAGTAAAACATACTTGCCACCGCGGTAGAGTGAGGTTCCATGGGGCAGGTAGCGGAAGGCCGCCGCCACCCAACACCCACTTACGCCCAAAGCCTTCTTTCTTCTCATCCTCTTCCTCTGCCCAATATGGCACCCCCGCCATTGCCGCGTACAAGAAAAAAATGATGGTAAGGCTCAAAAAGTAGATCAAGGGAACTAACATGATAGAGCATCAAATACTAATGCATAGATAAGCCTCTATACAACGAGCCGCATATAATAAAAAAGGGCAGCCGATACTAACCGACTATAGGTTCATGCACATGTACCACAAAAGATCTCCTTATATTATTTACCTCAAGAATTCCATGTAGATGTTAGACATGCTTGAAAAGAAACCTAGCTTCAAGAGAAAAATAAATCGACAATCTTAGGATAATCAAGACAATCTGGGTATAACAAGAATTTGGCAACAAGCAACAGATCAGGCGACATACAGATAAAAGAATTAACTATTGTAATTTCAGCTAATAACCAGTTCTAAAAATTCTACTTAAGCAGATGCTGCTAACAATGGAGGAATTGTGAATAATCTGTAGCAAGTAAGTTTACCCATAGAGGCAAAAGGGAGGGACAAGGCCGGTATACAGCTTGTCGTGGACCTGGAAGGCCCTCTAGAAGTCAATGGTGATGGTTTGGAGCTTGCACGCCGAGCCTGTAGGGCAAGTGGAGCAAGCCTGAAGGTGGGGAAATCAAGATCTGAGGCACGGAGGCGCGGTATTGAGGTCCTTGGACAGGGTGGACTTGCCAACATGGCCAGAATCTTGGGTGGATTCTTCATTTGGTGAACAGGTAGGCTATGTTCACAAACACTAGTAATTTAATTTGTGTCATGTTGGGGATTCAGAATGTACACAACATATTTATGTCAGATGGTTCATTATTCAGAGAAGTTAAACTAGGTGCAGGTCTCTCGAAACTAAATTTCTTGCAATCCAAACCATACAAACAGGAGGGAGATGGTTGCATAGATACAAATCCACGAAGTGGCGGCCAAATTGACCAATCTGGACCTCATCTTCTCTCTCAGTTTGGCACTAACTAACTAAATAAAAAAACTGGACTTGTTCATACAAATCCCTCTTGAATTCCTTGAGGCAACCAGGATTTGCATCTAATATTCCTTAACTTAGCATCATTAGTGAGCAGAGGTAGAGAGGGAGGGATATGCTACCTGCCGCGGTGGGTCGTCGTGGCCGTGCTTGAGCTCGGGCAGGATCTCTTAGTCGCCCTAGCAGCAGACCCCTCCCGCCCCTCCTCCTTGAGCAGAGCATGGCCGGCGGCTAGGTGCGCCCCTCCTCCTCCTCCTCGAGCAGGGCAAGGCCTCGCGCCCTCCTGCCGTCGTCGCCATCTCAACGCCATGGTGGCTTGCAGCAAAGGGGCGGGTAGGAGGAGAAGGTGAGATGAGGAGGAGAGGGTGGATCCGGGCAAGGAAGGATGGGAAGGGCCTACCTCGGCAATGCCGGTGACGGATATCACGAGCTTAGGCCTCGCCATCGCTGGTTGTGGCGGGTTCCGACTAAGAAACCCTAGCAGCGAGCGAGGTTGCGGGCCTTGAGGCGCGGATCTGAAGGGAGGGGCCAGGGGGGGCGGGGGAGGAGTGGATCTTGGGGAGCTCAGGGTCATGCTGCGCGTGGCCTAAGCTCGCCGGAACCGGCTGGCATGGTTGGTGGCGGCGGCGAGGAGATCGTAGGTCGGGAAGGAGTGGTTCGCACGAGAGAGGGAGGGAGAGGTTGGTGCGGTGGACTACTCCTTTTTTTTCTCCTTTTTTTTAGATGGATGGATGGATGAGTGGACAGTGGGAGTGCTAGGAATGAATGGCAGGATGTTTGCCATGTCATCAATCCATGGCACAAATGATTCCACCAATGAGAATTAAGCATATGCAAATTGTGTGTTTTTACTTTTGTTTCTTTTATATTTTTTACCCTCCAATTCCGGGTAAACACTCAACATATTACCCTCTTATAGTTTGTTCAAATGACCCATTATTTTTCAAATGGCCTCTTATTCCGGGTAAACAATGTTACCGAATCGAGTTTTTATTTTCATTGCACGGTTTTTTTTTCTAATTCCGAAGTGCCAAAGATGGGCCTTTTTAAGAACCTACCAAATATTTGTCAAAAAAAGTACCAAAACAATTTTTTAAAAAATAGACCACATTTTATGTACAGATAAACAAATGGTTGCATGTGAAAAGCTTTCGATACACCTCTTATCAAAAAGACATATTATCGCCGATTCAGGAGGAACTAAGTCAAATTTGAACTAAAGCTGCTTCATAGTTTGCTCTTTTTCCAAAAAATCATTTCTAGATAGGAAAGTAGTTACTTCATCAGAGATTCACCAGGAGTTTTGCATTATTAAGCACCTACCTACTAACGGTCCCACATGTCAGGTCTGAGACAATGCTGAGGTGGCTTGACACATGGACACGTCACATCGGCAAAATTGGTGAGGTGTTTGACCAGTCATTTTGAAGCATTATGAATCAGTAGTCATGACCATTTAAATTGGTCAAGATAGGCTAAAATGAAAGATGTAGATCAATGTTGTCTATGTTATGACCATTTTAGATAAGAAAACTACGACCTTCTTGACGAAAATGGTCATGAAGATTTAGAGTTTGGACCCTCCCAAACGGCTCACGACCATCTGCCGCACAATGGTCATAGATTTACGACCAATTCCCCCAAGGTCACTACGAGAAGGTCACAATTAAGCATATTTCTTGTAGTGGGAGAAGTGCTTAGCTTTGGGTTCAATCTTGCGGTGTCCTTTCCCAGTGACAGAAGGGGCAGCAAGGCACGTATTCTATTGTTGCCATCGAGGATAACAAGATGTGGTTTTTATAATATTGCATGAAACTATCCCTCTACATCATGTCATCTTGCTTAAAGCCTTACTCTGTTTTTAACTTAACACTCTAGATGCATGCTGGATAGCGGTCGATGAGTGGAGTAATAGTAGTAGATGCAGGAAAGAGTCGGTCTACTTGTCTCGGACGTGATGCCTATATACATGATCATACCTAGATATTCTCATAACTATGCTCAATTCTGTCAATTGCTCAACAGTAATGTGTTCACCCACCGTAGAATACTTATGCACTTGAGAGAAGCCACTACTGAAACCTTTGGCCCCCGGGTCTATTCTCATCATATCAATCTCCATCACTTTAATCTTGATTTGCTTTTTTACTTTGCCTTTTACTTTTCACTTTGCATCTCTGTATCAAAAATACCAAAAATATTATCTATCAGATCTCACTCTCATAAGTGACCGTGAAGGGATTGACAACCCCTAATCGCGTTGGTTGCGAGGAGCTATTGTTTTGTGCAGGTACGAGGGACTTGAGCGTAGCCTCCTACTGGATTGATACCTTGGTTCTCAAAAACCGAGGGAAATACTTACGCTACTTTGCTGCATCATCCTCTCCTCTTCGGGGAAAACCAACGCGGTCCTCAAGTGCTAGCAAGAAGAATTTCTGGCGCCGTTGCCGGGGAGTGAAGCGCCTTTGGTAGGTGGAATTTGGCAAGGAAAAATTTATATAGTTTGATGAAATTTACTGTCACTTTTTACTATGGAAATTAATCCTCTGAGGGGCTTGTTCGGGGTATCTTCACCCCGTCCAGTAGAGCAAAGAGTTGCTCCTCAACCTACTGAACCTATTGAAAATGAAACTCCTTTTGAATTTCCTTCGGGTATGATAGAGAAACTGCTAGCTAATCCTTTTACAGGAGATGGAAAAAAGCATCCTGATGAGCACTTAATATATGTGGATGAAGTTTGTGGATTATTTAAGCTTGCAGGTATATCCGATGATGTTGCTAAGAAGAAGGTCTTCCCTTTGTCTTTGAAGGGAGACACATTGACATGGTATAGGCTATGTGATGATACGAGATTATGGAACTATAAAAGATTGAAATTGGAATTTCATCAAAAGTATTACCCTATGCATCTTGTTCATCGTGATCGCAATTATATATATAATTTTTGGCCTCGCGAAGGAGAAAACATCGCTCAAGCTTGGGGGAGTCTTAAATCAATGTTATATTCATGCCCCAATCATGAGCTCCCGAGAGAAATAATTATTCAAAGTTTTTATGCTCGGCTTTCTCATAATAACAAACCATGCTCGATACTTCTTGAGCTGGCACTTTTATGATGAAGACTATTGAATTTAAATGGGACTTATTGGATAGAATTAAATGCAACTCTGAAGATTGGGACCTCGACGAAGGTAAGGAGTCAGGTATGACACCTAAGTTTGATTGTGTTAAATCTTTTATGGATACCGATATTTTTCGTAAGTTTAGCACTAAATATGGACTTGACTCTGAGATAGTAGCTTCTTTCTGTGAATCCTTTGCTACTTATGTTGATCTCCCCAAGGAGAAGTGGTTTAAATATCATCCTCCCATAGAAGTAAAAGTAGTTGCACCTATTAAAGTTGAAGAAAAGACTGTCACTTATAACGATCCTATTGTTCCTACTTCTTATGTTGAGAAACCACCTTTCCCTGTTAGAATAAAGGATGATGCTAAAGCTTCAACTGTTGTTCGTAAAAGCAATATTAGAACTTATACACCTCCTGAACAAGTTAAAGTAGAACCCAATATTGCTATTGTTAAAGATCTCATGTCTGATAATATTGATGGGCATGTTATTCAGTTTAACGGTGAAACTGCTAGAATTGCTAAACCTTGTGCTAAAGATAAACATAGACCTATGGTAGGCGTGCCTGTTATTTCTGTTAAAATAGGAGATCATTGTTATCATGGCTTATGTGACATGGGTGCTAGTGCTAGTGTTATACCGCATACTTTATACGAAGAAATTAAGCATGAAATTGCACCTGCTGAGTTAGAAGGTATTGATGTCACAATTAAACTTGCCAGTAGAGATACTATATCACCCGTGGAAATTGTTAGAGATGTTGAAGTCTTGTGTGGGAAAACTAAATATCCTGCTGATTTTCTTGTTCTTAGTTCTCCACAAGATAGCTTTTGTCCCATTATATTTGGTAGACCCTTCTTGAACACTGTTAATGCTAGGATAGATTGCGAAAAGAATGTTGTTACTATTGGCTTGGATGATATGATTCATGAGTTTAATTTCTGTAAATTCAGTAAACAACGCTGTGAAGAAGAATTGCCTAGTAAGGATGATATTATTGGTCTTGCTTCTATTGCCGTACCTCCTAGTGATCCTTTATAAAACTATTAGCTAGACCATGAAAATGATATGTTCATGAATGAAAGAAGGGAAATAGATGAAGTATTCTTTAAGCAGGAACCTATTCTGAAACACAATTTGCCTGTTGAAATCTTAGGGGATCCTCCTCCACCCAAGGGTGATCCCGTGTTTGAGCTTAAACCGTTGCATGATAATCTTAAATATGCTTATCTTGATGAAAAGAAGATATATCCTGTTATTATTAGTGCTAACCTTTCAGAGCATGAAGAATAAAGACTATTGAAAACTCTGAAGAAGCACCGTGCTGCTATTGGATATACTCTTGATGATCTTAACGGCATCAGTCCCACTCTATGTCAACATAAAATAAATTTGGAAGCAGATGCCAAGCCAGTTCGTGATCCTCAACGACGTCTGAATCCTAAAATGAAAGAAGTGGTAAGAAAAGAAATACTAAAGCTTCTGGAGGCAGGTATAATTTATCCCGTTGCTGATAGTTAATGGGTAAGTCCTACTCATTGTGTCCCTAAGAAGGGAGACGTTACTGTTGTTCCTAATGATAAAGATGAATTGATCGTGCAAAGAATTGTTACAGGTTATAGGATGGTAATTGATTTCCGCAAATTAAATAAGGCTACTAAGAAAGATCATTACCCCTTACCTTTTATTGATCAAATGCTAGAAAGATCATGCAAACATACAGATTACTGCTTTCTAGATGGTTATTCTGGTTTCTCTCAAATACCTGTGTCGGCTAAAGATCAATCAAAAACTACTTTTACTTGCCCTTATAGACATATGCCTTTTGGTTTATGTAATGCACCTGCTACCTTTCAAAGATGCATGATGGCTATATTCTCTGACTTTTGTGAAAAGATTTGTGAGGTTTTCATGGACGACTTTTCCATTTATGGATCTTCTTTTGATGATTGCTCGAGCAATCTTGATCGAGTTTTGCAGAGATGTGAAGAAACTAATCTTGTCTTGAATTGGGAAAGGTGCCACTTTATGGTTAATGAAGGTATTGTCTTGGGGCATAAAGTTTCTGAAAGAGGTATTGAAGTTGATAAAGCCAAGGTTGATGCTATTGAGAAGATGCCATGTCCCAAAGACATCAAAGGTATAAGAAGTTTCCTTGGTCACGCCGGAGTTTATAGGAGGTTCATTAAGGACTTCTCAAAAATTTCTCGGCCTCTGACTAATTTATTACAAAAAGATATACCATTTGTCTTTGATGATGATTGTGTAGAAGCATTTGAAATACTTAGTTTCTGCACCTATTGTTCAGCCACCTGATTGGAATTTACCCTTTGAAATTATGTGTGATGCTAGTGATTATGCTGTAGGTGTTGTTCTAGGGAAAAGAGTTGATAACAAATTAAATATTATCCATTATGCTAGTAAGACTCTAGACAATTCTCAAAGAAATTATGCTACTACTGAAAAAGAACTTTTAGCAGTTGTATTTGCTTGTGATAAGTTCGGACCTTATATTGTTGATTCTAAAGTAACTATTCACACTGATCATGCTGCTATTAAATACCTTATGGAAAAGAAAGATGCTAAACCTAGACTTATTAGATGGGTTCTCTTGCTACAAGAATTTGATTTGCATTTTGTTGATAGAAAGGGAGCTGAGAACCCCGTTGCAGACAACTTGTCTAGGTTAGAAAATGTTCTTGATGACCCACTACCTATTGATGATAGCTTTCCTGATGAGCAATTAAATGTTATAAGTACTTCTCGTAGTACTCCTTGGTATGCTGATTATGCTAATTACATCGTTGCTAAATTCATACCACCTAGTTTCACATACCAACAAAAGAAAAAGTGTAACGCCCTCGATGCGGCTATATCTCCCACGTGTCGAGGCACGACTTAGAGGCATAACCGCATTGAAAGCAATGTCGCAAGTGAGGTAATCTTCACACAATCCATGTAATAATAAAAGGGGGAAGATACATAGTTGGCTTACAATCGCCACTTCACACAAGTACATAAATAACATCCATCAAACAGATTACACTCAAGGTCCGACTACGGTACCAAAATGAAAGAAGACTACCCCAAATGCTAAACAGATCCCCGGATCACCCAACTGGGCTCCACTACTGATCATCTGGAAAAGAAACATAGTAACGGCCACGTTCCTCATCGAACTCCCAAGTGAGCTCGGTCGCGCCATCTGCACTGACATCGTTGGTACCTGCAACTGAGGTGATAATATCTGTGAGTCACGGGGACTCAGCAATCTCACACCCGCGAGATCAAGACTATTTAAGCTTAAAGGTGGGAAAGGAGTTTATGAGGTGGAGCTGCAGCAAGCGACTAGCATGTGGTGGCTATAGCGCAAAAGAGAG
The DNA here is from genome assembly GCA_032464435.1 of Aegilops umbellulata. Lineage (NCBI taxonomy): Eukaryota > Viridiplantae > Streptophyta > Magnoliopsida > Poales > Poaceae > Aegilops > Aegilops umbellulata. Next base: position 10,424,223 of record CP136060.1, on the reverse strand, counting down.
CGAGAAGAGAAGGCAAAGCACGGTCGTGAAGCTAGAAGTGATCAAGAAGTGATCCTGAAACAACCTACGTCAGACATAACTCCAACAACCGTGTTCACTTCCCGGACCCCGCCGAGAAGAGACCATCACGGTTACACACGCGGTTGATGTGTTTTAGTTAAGGTCAACTTCGGGTTTTCTACAACCGGACATCAACAAATTCCCATCTGCCTCATAACCGCGGGCACGGCTTTCGAAAGATAATACCCTGCAGGGGTGTCCCAACTTAGCCCATGATAAGCTCTCACGGTCAACGAAGGATATTCCTTCTACCGGGAAGGCCCGATCAATCTCGGAATCCCGGACTACAAGACATTTCAACAGCAATAAAACAAGTCCAGCAAAACCTCCCAGATGTGCCGACAAATCCCGATAGGAACTGCACATATCTCGTTCTCAGGGCACACCGGATGAGCAAGACGTCGGGTTGGCATAGACCCTGGTTGCCCAAGGGGCGCCGGACATCGCTCGGTTTGGACCAGCAATCGAAGGAGAACTGGCCCGGGGGTTTAAAATAAAGATGACCCTTGAGTCTGCAGAACCCAAGGGAAAAAGGCTAGGTGGCGAATGGTAAAACCAATGTTGGGACTTGCTGGAAAAGTCTTATTCGAGGTGAACTGTCAAGGGGGTCCCATAAATCACCCAACCGTGTAAGGAACGCAAACTCCGGGAACATAACACCGGTATGACGGAAACTAGGGTGGCAAGAGTGGAACAAAACACCAGGCATAAGGCCGAGCCTTCCACCCTTTACCAAGTATATAGATGCATTAATTAAATAAGAGGTATTGTGATATCCCAACAAGTAAACATGTTCCAACAAGGAACAACAAGTCCATGTTCCAACAAGGAACAAACTTCATCTTCACCTGCAACTAGCAACGCTATAAGAGGGGCTGAGCAAAAGCGGTAACATAGCCAAACAACGGTTTGCTAGGACATGGATGGTTAGGGGCTGACAAGGCAATATAGGAGGCATGATATAGCAAGTGGTAGGTATCGCAGCATGGGCATAGCGAAAGAGCGAGCAATCTAGCAAGCAAAGATAGAAGTGATTTCGAGGGTATGGTCATCTTGCCTGCAAGGTTCTCAGAGTTGTCGAAAGCTTGGTCCTCGTAAGCGTTCTCAACAGGTTCCTCGTTCACGTACTCGTCTCCCGGCTCTACCCAAGACAAGAGAACAAGCAAAGGAACCAATATCAACCACGATGCAATGCGCAAGCAACATGATGCAAAACATGGCATGATATGCGAGAGGTGATATGCAATGCGAATGCATGCTCCGGAAGGACAAGGATGGACAGGGCATAATCTTGGCAAACCAAGCATGCCACTGGATAGATGAGGTGATTTCGGTTGAAATCGATATAAAGATCACCGGAATCGGATGCACGGTTTGCAAATGGCAAGCAATACAATAATGACAAGAATCTGCCATAAACAGCATGATGCTACTTAGCAAGCAACAAATAATTAAGCTACTGCACCCAAACATGGCAACAAAGCATATGACAGTAATCTACTCAAGATGCACGACAAAAGATGAACACTGAGCTACGGCTAATTCACAACGTAACAGGTTCAAACAAGCATGGCAAAAGTGCAACTTATAACAGATTCACAGACTTAGAGAAATAACAGCAAGTCAGGAAAACAACATCAGGATGACGTGTTCAGAGCAATGGAACAACATGCTACAGGTTCAGAACATAGCAAAGAAAGGCATGGCATGAATCTACTCATAGCACTTAACAAAAGTCCCTTACTGACCATAAGCCAAAAAGGACCAGAAAATATGATTACACCCATGTCAAATAAGCAAGTTTCGTTACAGGTTTCAGACTTAGCAGAAAACTGGACATGGCAGAATACTGTTAACGACTAGGCATGTTCGTGAGCTCGATGCACTCACTACAGAGCATTTCATGATAAACTAAGCATACATACATCAAGAAGACATGGCATAGTAACTAGACATGGCAAGAATAACATCATATCATGCAATCATCAACTACACCAAGCTTGGCAAAATCGAATAACATGTAAACAATCTGCCAGCAATATTTTGAAGCTAAAGTAGAGCTTGATTGACTCAAGCTATGGCATCCCATAATTGCAAACAAAGGCACGGATAGATTAATCAAATACTCAAGTTCAAAACTCCCTTACTGATCATGCTCAAATTATGCATGGATCACTCAGAAACAACATGAACATATGGCATGAAAATAACAACAATCAGGGACTTAGTGAAATCACTAAGTCTCTGAAATCAGCAACATCAACATCCCTACTTTGCATGCAATTTCTAGCCACCTCAAGCATCACAAAAATACATAGCAAAATTCCCTGGAAAGGTAACATGGCATGTTACAAAACACATATATAGCTCAACCTCATAGGAGGTACACATCAATCATGGCAAAAATGACAAAAGTGCATGTTCAGATAAGATCCAGCAACTAACATCAACTAGCCCTCTTATACCAGCATTTCGGGCATCAAGATGACTTCAAATGAAAATGATGCAATGGAACAAAATGATTTACTCTTCGAGTCGAACAAAATGACATATTATACGCGCGAAACGGAGCTACGGATGCAAAGTTATGGCATGTCGAAGATGCGATGATAATATGCAAACTTGGGGACTTAGAAATATTATGAGAGGGGGAAGAAGTCAACGGCCGGGCACGCGGATCGAGGCGGCGGCGCGGCTCACCGGATCCGCGCCGGAGTTGCGCCGGAGGAGGCGGCGGCAGCTCGGAGAAGGGCGCCGGCGGCGGGGACGGCCGGATCCGGTCCGGCCCGACCGGATCCGCGACTTGCGGCGGCGGGCACGGCGGCGGAGCGGGCGCCGGCGGAGCGGGGCGCGGGCCGGGAGGTCTCGCGCGGGAGGCGGGCGGCGTGGCTGGAGCGGGTGGCGGCGCGATTCGCGCGGCGGCGGCGGAACTCGGGCCCGCGCGGGCCTGCCTCGGGCCCCGCGGGCCGCGGCGGCGGAGGGGAGAGAGAGGCGGGGCCGGCGCTGACATGGAGAGGGGCGGTTGGCCCGGGCGCGCCGGCGGCGGGACAGGTGGCGGCGGGGCACTGCGAGCGCGGATTTCGAGGAAGGATCTAGGGTTTCGGGGTCTCTCTCTCAGATTTGGACGGGGGAGACGTTTTTATAGCTAGAAGGAGCTAGGGAGCTCCAAACGGAGTGCGGTTTTCGCCCACGCGATCGTGATCGAACGGCGGAGGACATGGGAGTGACTTAGATGGGTTATTGGGCTGTTTTGAAGGGGTGTTGGGCTGCAACACACACGAGGCCTTCACGGTTACCCGGTTAACCGTTGGAGTACCAAACGAACTCCGATTGACCCGAAACTTGACAGGCGGTCTACCGGTGCTATACCGAGGCCACATGTCAAACCTCGGTCCATTCCGAGAATGTTTTATACCTGCTCACGAAGAAATGTAAAAGGAGACGCCGGGAGACATAGGAGCGCCGGATTGCAAAACGGACAACGGGAAAGATGCTCGGATTTATGAGACGAACACGTATGCGAAGGCGATGCACATGATGACATGATATGAAATGCATGACATGACCAAAATGCAAAACGGAGAGAACCCAACCACGGAGGAAATATCATAACACATAGCCGGAAATGGCAAGAGTTGGATTACAAATATGGCAAGTTACATCGGGGGCGTTACAACACACCACCACTATGAGAGGATCTCGTCCCGAGATCTAGGACTGAAAGAACTCCGGATACTCAGAACGTAGGTGGTCTTCACGCTCCCAGGTGGCCTCTCGATCTGAATGATGTGACCATTTCACTTTGAGGAATTTGATCGACTTGTTGCGAGTCTTGCGCTCAGTTGTCTCAAGAATAGCAACTGGGTGCTCATGATAGGACAAATCTTCTTGAAGATCAATATCTTCGAAGTTGATGGTGCGCTCAGGCGTCTTGAAGCACTTGCGAAGCTGTGACACGTGGAAAACATCGTGCACATTTGCAAAGTTGGAGGGAAGCTCAAGTTGATAGGCTAGATCGCCTCGCTTCCCGATGATCTTGAAGGGACCGACGTATCGCGGGGCAAGTTTCCCCTTGATACCGAAGCGGCGAGTTCCTTTCATTGGAGAGACGCGGAGGTAAACATGGTCTCCGATCTCGAATGCCACATCACGGTGTTTGCTATCGTAATAGCTCTTCTGGCGCGACTGCGCTGCTTTGAGGTTCTCACGAATCACCTTGCACATGGCCTCAGCCTCAGAGATCAAATCATTGCCGAGCAATTGACGTTCACCGGTTTCAGACCAGTTAAGAGGAGTACGGCACTTTCTGCCATAGAGAATCTCGAATGGGGCTTTGCCCGAGCTGGCTTGAAAACTGTTATTGTAAGAGAATTCAGCATAAGGAAGACAATCCTCCCACTTCATACCGAAAGAGATAACACAGGCTCTGAGCATATCTTCAAGAATTTGATTGACACGCTCGACTTGTCCACTAGTCTGAGGGTGGAACGCTGTGCTGAAGCGAATGTTGGTGCCCATGGCCGTCTGAAAAGAATCCCAAAACTTGGAGGTAAAGATGCTGCCACGGTCTGAAGAGATCAATTGCGGAATGCCGTGCAAAGAGACAATTCTGGAGGTGTAGAGCTCTGCCAGCTGCGCTGCTGTGATAGCCTCTTTGATAGGAAGAAAATGAGCCACTTTGGTGAGCTTGTCGATGATGACGAAGATAGCATCATTTCCACGCTTGGACTTAGGAAAACCAGTCACGAAGTCCATTTCAATATGATCGAACTTCCATTCTGGAATAGCAAGAGGTTGGAGAAGTCCAGCTGGTCGTTGGTGTTCTGCTTTCACCCTTCTGCAGACATCACACTCATTCACGAACTGAGCGATCTCACGCTTCATTCGAGTCCACCAATACGACTGCTTGAGGTCATGGTACATCTTTGAACTTCCAGGATGAATTGACAGAAGAGAATTGTGCGCTTCATTCATAATGACTTTACGAAGATCACCCTTTGGAACCACGATCCGGTCCTCGAAGAAAAGAGTATCTCTGTCATCAACTCGATAGCACTTGTATTTGGGGATGCTCTTTTGAATACCACGTTTCACCTTCTTTACCATGGTATCCAACAATTGAGCCTCACGAATCTGATCTTCCAAAGTAGGAGAAACAATGAGGTTGGCAAGAACACCTTGAGGAACAACTTGGAGATTCAACTTGCGGAAAGCTTCACAGAGATCCGGTTGAAAAGGCTTGAGGATTAAGCTGTTGCAATAAGCCTTTCTGCTCAAAGCGTCTGCAACCACATTAGCCTTGCCTGGAGTGTATTCAATACTCGGATTATACTCTTGAATCATTTCGACCCATCGAGTTTGCCTGAGGTTGAGATGAGGCTGAGTGAAGATATACTTGAGACTCTTGTGATCTGTGAAGATGTCCACTTTCCTTCCCAACAGGAGATGTCTCCATGTTATTAGAGCGTGGACAACTGCCGCCAACTCAAGATCGTGAGTGGGGTAGTTCCTTTCATTGGGCTTCAACTGGCGAGAGGTATAGGCAACAACCTTCTTCTCTTGCATTAAGACAGCACCGAGGCCCTGGAGAGAAGCATCACAGAATACTTCATAAGGCTTGGATTCATCAGGAGGAGTCAGAACTGGAGCAGTGACAAGTTTCTCTTTGAGAGTGTTGAAAGCAACGTCACACTCAGGAGACCAGACATATTTCACATGCTTCTGGAGGAGGTTGGAAAGAGGTTTTGCAATCTTGGAGAAATTCTCAACGAATCTTCTGCAATAGCTTGCAAGTCCAAGAAAACTGCGAAGCTGCTTGACATTCTGAGGAGGATTCCAATTCAAAACTGCAGACACCCTCTCTGGATTAACAGCGATGCCCTTGGCAGAGATGATATGACCAAGATAAAGAACTTCATCAAGCCAGAATTCACATTTGGAGAACTTCGCATATAATTGATATTCTCTGAGCTTGTCGAGTACCAATCGCAAATGTTCGGCATGATCCTTCTTATTCTTGGAGAAGACCAAAATATCATCAAGATAGACCAAGACAAATTCGTTGATGTAGGGGTTGAAGATGAAATTCATCAAGCGAGTGAAATAAGGAGGAGCATTGACGAGGCCGAAAGACATGACAGTATATTCATAAGAACCAAAGCTTGTTCTGAATGCTGTCTTGGGAATATCTTCTTCACGAATGCGAATCTGATGATAACCCATACGAAGGTCCAGCTTGGAGAACACCTTAGCACCTTTGAGTTGCTCAAATAGCTCATTGATGTTGGGAAGTGGGTATTTGTTCTTGATAGTCTTCTTGTTCAATGGACGGTAATCGACGCAAAGTCGGTCCGTGCCATCCTTCTTCTTGACAAAAAGAACACCACAACCCCAAGGAGAAGAACTTGGTCTGATCAGACCCAGACGTTATTGTTTATCGAGTTGAATCTTTAATTCCTTGAGCTCATCTGGTCCGAGCTTGTAAGGACGCTTGCAAACGGGTTCCGTGCCAGGCTCAAGCTCGATAACGAATTCAACTGGCCTGCGGGGAGGCATACCCGGAAGCTCTTCTGGAAAAACATCTTGGTACTCACAAACGACTGGAATCTGAGAGATAGCCTCCATTTCACCCATCTCATTGAGAGAAAACAACCGAATGGTATCGTCACGAGAAGCATAGATGATCACATCGTTCGAAGTGTGAGTCAATTTGATTTCCCTGGCAGCACACTCGAGCTGGGCCTTGTGCTTAGAAAGCCAGTCCATCCCGAGAATGAGATCAATATCAGAGTCACCAAGCACCATTGGAGAAGATAGAAATTTATAGTTGCCCATCTTGATGGAAACATCCGGAGCCATCATCTTGGTATTCATGAACAAACCCGGAGAGGAAACCGCCATTGGCTTGGGCAGATCGACAGTATGCAAATTGTACATGGATGCAAAAGGTCTTGAAATGAAAGAATGCGTTGCTCCAGTATCAAATAATACTTTGGCAGGAATATCATTAACAGGAAGATTACCCATGATCACTTCAGAAGAATCCTCTGCTTGAGCTGCGTTCATCATGTTCACCTTTGCGGACTTAGGATTATGCTTGACCACTGCATTACTGGAAGATTTCACAGGAGGAGGAGGCGGAAGGCGCCTCTGGTTGAAGCACTTGTTCGCATAGTGACCCTTCTGCTGGCATTTGTTACAAGTCACCTCTGAGAGCGGACGATGGTAAGGAGCACTTGGCCTTGGAGCTTGATTCTGAGACTTGTTCTGATAACCAGGGTTGGGTGGGTTGGAAGATCCACGGCCACTTGAGTTCTTCTGCTGATAAGGCTGACGGAACGGAGGAGGAGGAGGCAACCAGAACTTCTGTTGCTTAGCTGCCACAAGTGAAGAAGAAGAAGACTGAACTGCGTCTCTGACTCTCTTCTTAGACGCCTCACACTTGAGCTGAGCAGCTTCTTGTTTCAGTGCCATGTTGTAGAATTCATCATACTTTAATGGCTCGAAAAGCACGAGAGCAAGTTGCAGATCTTCTCTGAGACCACGCCTGAACTGGTAGATCATACTCTTCTCATCAGGAATGTCTTGCCTTGCAAAACGAGAGAGCTTCTGGAACTGAGTGTTGTATTGATAGACAGTCATGGTGCCTTGCTTGAGATTGCGGAATTCCTCACGCTTGAGCTCAACAACACTTTCTGGAATGTGGTGTGCTTTGAAGTCACGGCGGAAATCATCCCAAGTGATCACACGACCTCCTCTGGAATCTTTGTATTGCTGGAACCACTCAGCAGCTTGATCTTTGAGTTGAAAAGAGGCAAACTTGACAAAGTCCTCAGGTCTGACATTGCTACACTCGAAATGCTTGCTGATGTCCACGAGCCAATCATCTGCGTCTGTGGCCTCGACACAGTAGCTGAAGGTCTTTGGCTGATTAGCAAGGAACTGGTTCAGTGAAGCGAAATGCGGCTGATTGTTGCCTTGGCCTTGATTCTCTTGATTAGCTTGACCTTGGTTGCGATCTTGCAAGAGCTGAATCAGAATCTGAGCATTGGCATTTGTGGCAGTCATCAAGGCTTGCCAAGCTTCCGGAGGCGGAGGCGGTGGCGGAGGGTTAGCCTGATCTCCATCATTGCGTTCCGGATTCAGACGAGTAGGCGGAGCCATCCTGAAGAGGGTGACATCCATTAGCATCTTGACAGAGATATATTGAAGCTGAATCAAAGGAACGAAATTGCAACATATAGTCTTCACAATAAACATTCGAACAAGAATGAACGAATGAATTCCAATGTAAAACATCACACTTCCAAAGCTGAGAAGCCACTTAGAACATGGTAAGGAATAAAATCAACAAGGTACGGAAGTGAACAAATACTTGGTAAGGATTACCCAATCACAAACCAAATATCTGCGGAAGAAATACTAAAGCTACAAGAATTCCCACTTATAAACTCCCGAAACTTTCTGGTTATGCAATCAGGTGTTGGGGATACAGGGGAAGCATAATATCTCACCCAAACTAGCAAATCCTACAACCAGCTGTATCCATCCTTCAACACATAACCAAGAAACCTTCGGAAATCATCTACCTCAACCTTCGAAAAACACATCCGTTATACAAGTCATGGCAATACTCCTGCACTCGCCACAGTACTGGGCTATCAGGGTTATCTCACCAACAACTGTACAAAAGAGATTTTCGATGTCGGTCGTACTAAACTCAGGTATTCCAAAACCGCAACGATAAGATTATGACGACAACACCTCGGAGCTCAACTCCCCGGGACACTGCCACAACCCCTAAATGTCAGGAGGCAACCAAGACAATGTTGTCATCATAAAACCATCGGAACGATTGTAATATACCCGCCTGATCCTAAAATTTTTTTTAGTGAAATTTGAGAAGAGAAGAGTCAAACTCTACGTCAGGATGCCTTACCAGAAGGTCGAAGGGACTGGGAAGTAAAAAGAATTCCTAAACTCTCCGATATATGATTCCTAAATGACTCAAAACATTTTTTCTAGACACAACTCGGCCACTAAAGACGATCAAACAGTGGGGGCTCCTAAGGTCGGGACTGGCTCTGATTACCAACTTGTAACGCCCTCAATGCGGCTATATCTCCCACGTGTCGAGGCACGACTTAGAGGCATAACCGCATTGAAAGCAATGTCGCAAGTGAGGTAATCTTCACACAATCCATGTAATAATAAAAGGGGGAAGATACATAGTTGGCTTACAATCGCCACTTCACACAAGTACATAAATAACATCCATCAAACAGATTACACTCAAGGTCCGACTACGGTACCAAAATGAAAGAAGACTACCCCAAATGCTAAACAGATCCCCGGATCACCCAACTGGGCTCCACTACTGATCATCTGGAAAAGAAACATAGTAACGGCCACGTTCCTCATCGAACTCCCAAGTGAGCTCGGTCGCGCCATCTGCACTGACATCGTTGGTACCTGCAACTGAGGTGATAATATCTGTGAGTCATGGGGACTCAGCAATCTCACACCCGCGAGATCAAGACTATTTAAGCTTAAAGGTGGGAAAGGAGTTTATGAGGTGGAGCTGCAGCAAGCGACTAGCATGTGGTGCTATAGCGCAAAAGAGAGCGAGAAGAGAAGGCAAAGCACGGTCGTGAAGCTAGAAGTGATCAAGAAGTGATCCTGAAACAACCTACGTCAGACATAACTCCAACAACCGTGTTCACTTCCCGGACCCCGCCGAGAAGAGACCATCACGGTTACACACGCGGTTGATGTGTTTTAGTTAAGGTCAACTTCGGGTTTTCTACAACCGGACATCAACAAATTCCCATCTGCCTCATAACCGCGGGCACGGCTTTCGAAAGATAATACCCTGCAGGGGTGTCCCAACTTAGCCCATGATAAGCTCTCACGGTCAACGAAGGATATTCCTTCTACCGGGAAGACCCGATCAATCTCGGAATCCCGGACTACAAGACATTTCAACAGCAATAAAACAAGTCCAGCAAAACCTCCCAGATGTGCCGACAAATCCCGATAGGAGCTGCACATATCTCGTTCTCAGGGCACACCGGATGAGCAAGACGTCGGGTTGGCATAGACCCTGGTTGCCCAAGGGGCGCCGGACATCGCTCGGTTTGGACCAGCAATCGAAGGAGAACTGGCCCGGGGGTTTAAAATAAAGATGACCCTTGAGTCTGCAGAACCCAAGGGAAAAAGGCTAGGTGGCGAATGGTAAAACCAATGTTGGGACTTGCTGGAAAAGTCTTATTCGAGGTGAACTGTCAAGGGGGTCCCATAAATCACCCAACCGTGTAAGGAACGCAAACTCCGGGAACATAACACCGGTATGACGGAAACTAGGGTGGCAAGAGTGGAACAAAACACCAGGCATAAGGCCGAGCCTTCCACCCTTTACCAAGTATATAGATGCATTAATTAAATAAGAGGTATTGTGATATCCCAACAAGTAAACATGTTCCAACAAGGAACAACAAGTCCATGTTCCAACAAGGAACAAACTTCATCTTCACCTGCAACTAGCAACGCTATAAGAGGGGCTGAGCAAAAGCGGTAACATAGCCAAACAACGGTTTGCTAGGACATGGATGGTTAGGGGCTGACAAGGCAATATAGGAGGCATGATATAGCAAGTGGTAGGTATCGCAGCATGGGCATAGCGAAAGAGCGAGCAATCTAGCAAGCAAAGATAGAAGTGATTTCGAGGGTATGGTCATCTTGCCTGCAAGGTTCTCAGAGTTGTCGAAAGCTTGGTCCTCGTAAGCGTTCTCAACAGGTTCCTCGTTCACGTACTCGTCTCCCGGCTCTACCCAAGACAAGAGAACAAGCAAAGGAACCAATATCAACCACGATGCAATGCGCAAGCAACATGATGCAAAACATGGCATGATATGCGAGAGGTGATATGCAATGCGAATGCATGCTCCGGAAGGACAAGGATGGACAGGGCATAATCTTGGCAAACCAAGCATGCCACTGGATAGATGAGGTGATTTCGGTTGAAATCGATATAAAGATCACCGGAATCGGATGCACGGTTTGCAAATGGCAAGCAATACAATAATGACAAGAATCCGCCATAAACAGCATGATGCTACTTAGCAAGCAACAAATAATTAAGCTACTGCACCCAAACATGGCAACAAAGCATATTACAGTAATCTACTCAAGATGCACGACAAAAGATGAACACTGAGCTACGGCTAATTCACAACGTAACAGGTTCAAACAAGCATGGCAAAAGTGCAACTTATAACAGATTCACAGACTTAGAGAAATAACAGCAAGTCAGGAAAACAACATCAGGATGACGTGTTCAGAGCAATGGAACAACATGCTACAGGTTCAGAACATAGCAAAGAAAGGCATGGCATGAATCTACTCATAGCACTTGACAAAAGTCCCTTACTGACCATAAGCCAAAAAGGACCAGAAAATATGATTACACCCATGTCAAATAAGCAAGTTTCGTTACAGGTTTCAGACTTAGCAGAAAACTGGACATGGCAGAAAACTGTTAACGACTAGGCATGTTCGTGAGCTCGATGCACTCACTACAGAGCATTTCATGATAAACTAAGCATACATACATCAAGAAGACATGGCATAGTAACTATACATGGCAAGAATAACATCATATCATGCAAGCATCAACTACACCAAGCTTGGCAAAATCGAATAACATGTAAACAATCTGCCAGCAATATTTTGAAGCTAAAGTAGAGCTTGATTGACTCAAGCTATGGCATCCCATAATTGCAAACAAAGGCACGGATGGATTAAGCAAATACTCAAGTTCAAAACTCCCTTACTGATCATGCTCAAATTATGCATGGATCACTCAGAAACAACATGAACATATGGCATGAAAATAACAACAATCAGGGACTTAGTGAAATCACTAAGTCTCTGAAATCAGCAACATCAACATCCCTACTTTGCATGCAATTTCTAGCCACCTCAAGCATCACAAAAATACATAGCAAAATTCCCTGGAAAGGTAACATGGCTTATTACAAAACACATATATAGCTCAACCTCATAGGAGGTACACATCAATCATGGCAAAAATGACAAAAGTGCATGTTCAGATAAGATCCAGCAACTAACATCAACTAGCCCTCTTCTACCAGCATTTCGGGCATCAAGATGACTTCAAATGATAATGATGCAATGGAACAAAATGATTTACTCTTCGAGGCGAACAAAATGACATATTATACGCGCGAAACGGAGCTACGGATGCAAAGTTATGGCATGTCGAAGATGCAATGATAATATGCAAACTTGGGGACTTAGAAATATTATGAGAGGGGGAAGAAGTCAACGGCCGGGCACGCGGATCGAGGCGGCGGCGCGGCTCACCGGATCCGCGCCGGAGTTGCGCCGGAGGAGGCGGCGGCAGCTCGGAGAAGGGCGCCGGCGGCGGGGACGGCCGGATCCGGTCCGGCCCGACCGGATCCGCGACTTGCGGCGGCGGGCGCGGCGGCGGAGCGGGCGACGGCGGAGCGGGCGCCGGCGGAGCGGAGCGCGGGCCGGGCGGTCTCGCGCGGGAGGCGGGCGGCGTGGCTGGAGCGGGTGGCGGCGCGATTCGCGCGGCGGCGGCGGAACTCGGGCCCGCGCGGGCCTGCCTCGGGCCCCGCGGGCCGCGGCGGCGGAGGGGAGAGAGAGGCGGGGCCGGCGCTGACGTGGCGAGGGGCGGTTGGCCCGGGCGCGCCGGCGGCGGGACAGGTGGCGGCGGGGCACTGCAGGCGCGGATTTCGAGGAAGGATCTAGGGTTTCGGGGTCTCGATCTCAGATTTGGACGGGGGAGACGTTTTTATAGCTAGAAGGAGCTAGGGAGCTCCAAACGGAGTGCGGTTTTCGCCCACGCGATCGTGATCGAACGGCGGAGGACATGGGAGTGACTTAGATGGGTTATTGGGCTGTTTTGAAGGGGTGTTGGGCTGCAACACACACGAGGCCTTTACGGTTACCCGGTTAACCGTTGGAGTACCAAACGAACTCCGATTGACCCGAAACTTGACAGGCGGTCTACCGGTGCTATACCGAGGCCACATGTCAAACCTCGGTCCATTCCGAGAATGTTTTATACCTGCTCACGAAGAAATGTAAAAGGAGACGCCGGGAGACATAGGAGCGCCGGATTGCAAAACGGACAACGGGAAAGATGCTCGGATTTATGAGACGAACACGTATGCGAATGCGATGCACATGATGACATGATATGAAATGCATGACATGACCAAAATGCAAAACGGAGAGAACCCAACCACGGAGGAAATATCATAACACATAGCCGGAAATGGCAAGAGTTGGATTACAAATATGGCAAGTTACATCGGGGGCGTTACAAAAAGTTCTTCTATGATTTGAGACATTACTTTTGGGATGAACCACATATTTATAAAGAAGGAGTAGATGGTGTTATTAGACGTTGTGTACCTGAGCATGAACATGAACATATCCTACGCAAGTGTCGCTCCAAAGCTTATGGAGGACACCACGCTGGAGATAGAACTACACATAAGGTACTTCAATGCAGTTTTTATTGGCCTACTCTCTTCAAGGATGCCCGTAAGTTTGTCCTGTCATGTGATGAATGTCAAAGAATTGTTATTGAACCATTTGATGTTTGAGGCTTTGATTATATGGGACCTTTTCCTGCCTCTAATGGATATACACATATTTTAGTTGTTGTTGATTACGTTACTAAGTGGGTAGAAGCTATTCCAACTAGTAGTGCTGATCATAACACTTCTATTAAAATGCTTAAGGAAGTTATTTTTCTGAGGTTTGGAGTCCCTGGATATCTAATGACTGGTGGTGGTTCACACTTTATTCATGGTGCTTTCTGTAAAATGCTTGCTAAGTATGACGTTAATCATAGAATTGCATCTCCCTATCACCCACAGTCTAGTGGTCAAGTAGAATTGAGCAACAGAGAGCTAAAATTAATTTTCCAAAAGACTGTCAATAGGTCTAGAAAGAATTGGTCCAAGAAACTTGATGATGCATTATGGGCCTATAGAACTACAGATAAAAATCCTATGGGTATGTCTCCGTATAAAATGGTTTATGAAAAAGCATGTCACTTACCTCTCGAACTAGAACATAAGGCATATTGGGCTATTAAAGAGCTCAACTATGATTTCAAACTTGCTGGTGAAAATAGGTTATTGGATATTAGGTCACTTGATGAATGGAGAACCCAAGCTTATGAAAATGCCAAGTTGTTTAAAGAAAAAAGTTAAAAGATGGCATGACAAAAGAATACAAAAGCGTGAGTTTAATGTAGGTGATTATGTATTGCTATACAACTCTCATTTAATATTTTTTGCAGGAAAACTTCTCTCTAAATGGGAAGGCCCCTATGTTATCGAGGAGGTCTATCATTCCGGTGCCATAAAAATCAACAACTTAGAAGGCACAAATCCGAAGGTGGTAAACGGTCAAAGAATTAAACATTATATCTCAGGTAATCCCATAAATGATGAAACCAATATTATTGAAACTGTAACCTCGGAGGAATACATAAGAGACACTTTCCAGAATGTTTCAGACTCCGAAAAGGAATAGGTATGTGGTACGGTAAGTAGACCGACTCCAAAACAAATTTTGAGGCAATATTTCCCTGTTTTGGAATATTTAGAAAAATAGAAAAATAGGTGGCAGTCCGGGAAGGACACGAGGGCCCCACGAGGGTGGGGGCGCGCCCTACCCCTTGGGCGTGCCCCCCTACCTCGTGAGCACCTCGTGTGCCTTCCGGACTCCGTTTTCTTGCACGATACGTATTTTGGTCGGTAAAAAATCATTATATATTGTCCCGAAGGTTTTGACTCCCGTATCACGCAAATCTCCTCTGTTCTTGTTTCGAGCTGTTTTTCAGAGAGATCTAGATTATCATGACGTCCCCAAGTACTTCCAAGGACAAGTTCTTCGAGAAGGTCATCAACCCTTACCTCGCGGAGGTGCTACGACACCCTCAAACCATTCAGTTGCGTGATGGGTTGCTGCACATCTGCGATGAAGAGGGACCAAAGGGAACCGGAAGCATGGAGACGAGGCTCGAAGCAGTGGAGCAACAAGTTTTCAAGTGTCAAGGGATGGTGGAACGTGGACTCAAGTCCAACCACATGATGATCGCGGAGTTCACTAGCAACCACAAGATGGATGCTAACAACATCGGGGAGGCCATCTTCAAGCTTCATGAGAAGATCGAGCACCTCCAAGCCCAAATCTATGACCTGCAAAACCAAAACTGTGAGTATGAATATAGATTCAAAAGGATGAGTTTGGCTGCAGATTTGAGGATCCCGGAGACTCGATCATCCTTCTATGATGGTGAGCCTACGCCTTGGAAGATGGACGACAAGCCCGCATCATCGACAACACCTCCACCTTCTTCTTCACCGACAAAGGAGACATAATCACATGGGTATGGGCACTCCCCTTGGCAACTGCCAAGCTTGGGGGAGGTGCCCCGGTATCGTATCACAATCACAACTCCTATCTTTACCCTTTTTCTTAATTCGATCCTATTAGTAGTATTTTGATCTAGTAGAATAAAGTTTATGGCATGATCTAGTCTTGAGTTTTTCTTTTCGATCTCTCAATGTGATCGAGTCCGTGAGCTATATATAATAAAGATTAGTGTTGAGTCAAGGGCTTGATTATTTTGCCATGATCTTGAGTGAATAAAGAAAAGAGCAAAAGAATAAAAAGAAACAAAGAGTTCATATTGATCTTATTGAGAGTAATGACTTCACATAGAAAGACTGTGATGACTAAAGTTGTTGGGAGTTGGCAGACATAGCTTTGGTCACCGTTGCAATTAATAGGAAGTAATAAGGAAAAAGAGGTTTCACATATAGATATACTATCATTGACATCTTTTATGACTGGGAGCACTCATTAAAATATGACATGCTAAAGAGTTGGTGTTGGACAAGGAAGACAACGTAATGGGTTATGCTTTCTTATATCTAAGATAAAGTATGTTATCATGGATCCTCTAACATGTTGAGCTTGCCTTTCCCCCTCATGCTAGCCAAATTCTCAGCACCAAGTAGAAATACTACTTGTGCTTCCAAAAACCCTTAAACCAGTTTTGCCATGAGAGTCCACCATATCTACCTATGGATTGAGTAAGATCCTTCAGGTAAGTTGTCATTGGTGCAAAGCAATAAAAATTGCTCTGAATATGTATGATTGATTGGTGTGGGAGAAATAAGATTTATACGATCTTGTGATGTGGAAGTAATAAAAGCGACGGACTGCATAATAAAGGTTCATATCACAAGATGCAATATAAAGTGACATTCTTTCGCATTGAGATTTTGTGCATCCAACCATAAAAGCGCATGGCAACCTCTGCTTCCCTCCGCGAAGGGCTTATCTTTTATTATTATCTTCTACCTCATGCAAGTGTCACGGTGATCTTCAACTTTCCTTTTTCATTTTATCCTTTGGCAAGCCCAGCATGTTGGAAAGAACATGATATATATATCTAATTGGATGTAGGGGAGCATGAGTTATTATTGTTGACATTACCCTTGAGGTACAAGGTTGTGGGGCAAAACTATAAGCCCCTATCTTTCTCTGTGTCCGATTAAAACTCCATAACCACAAGTATTGCGTGAGTGTTAGCAATTATGAAGGACTAGATAATAGTTGAGTATGTGGAATTGCTTTTAAGCTCTGACATAGACTCTTTCTGATGTTATGATAAATTGCAATTGCGTCAATGACTGAGATTATAGTTTGTTGATTCTCAATAAGGTTTGTGATTCATACTTTTGCATTGTGAATAGATCATCACTTGAACATAAGTAATCATATGGCAAAATCTATATATGTTGCTGTTATGAGTATAATCATGATGCCTTCATGTCCGTATTTTATTTTTATCGATGCCTCTACCTCTAAACATGAGGACATATTTATTTTTATTGGCTTTTCGCTTGAGGACAAGCGAGGTCTAAGCTTGGGGGAGTTGATACGTCCATTTTGCATCACGCTTTTATATCGATATTTATTGCATTATGGGCTGTTACTTCACATTATGTCACAATACTTATGGCTATTCTCTCTTATTTTACAAGGTTTACATAAGGAGGGAGAATGCCGGCAGCTGGAATTCTGGGTTGGAAAAGGAGCAAATATTAGAGAGCTATTCTGCGCAACTCCAAAAGTCCTGAAACTCCACGGAATATCTTAAAATAAATAATGAAAAATACCTGCCAAAGATGAAGGCCAGGGGGCCCACACCCTGTCCACGAGGGTGGGGGCGCGCCCCCTACCTCGTGGGCCCCCTGGTGGCTCTCCGATGCCCATCTTCTGCTATATGAAGTCTTTCGTCGAGGAAAAAACACGAAGAAACCTTTCGGGATGAGACTCCGCCGCCACGAGGTGGAACCTTGGCGAAACCAATCTAGAGCTCTGGCAGAGCTGTTCTGCCGGGGATATTTCCCTTGGAATGGGGAAATCATCGCCATCGTCATCACCAATGCTCCTCACATCGGGAGAGGGAAATCTCCATCAACATCTTCACCAGCACCATTTCCTCTCAAAACCCTAGTTCATCTCTTGTATCCAATTCTTGTCTCCAAGTCCGGGATTGGTACTAGTAGGTTGCTAGTAGTGTTGATTACTCCTTGTAGTTGATGCTAGATGGTTTATTTGGTGGAAGATCATATGTTCAGATCCTTTATGCATATTATTACTCCTGTGATTATGAACATGAATATGATTTATGAGTAGTTGCGTTTGTTCCTCAGGACAAGGGAGAACTCCTGCTATTAGTAGTCATGTGAATTTGGTATTCGTTCGATATTTTGACGAGATGTATGTTGTCTAGCCTCTAGTGGTGTTATGTGAACGTCGACTACATAACACTTCACCATTATTTGGGCCTAGAGGAAGGCATTGGGAAGTAATAAGTAGATGATGGGTTGCTAGAGTGACAGAAGCTTAAACCCTAGTTTATGCGTTGCTTCGTAAGGGGCTGATTGGGATCCATATGTTTCATGCTATGGTTAGGTTTACCTTAATACTTTTGTTGTAGTTGCGGATGCTTGCAATAGAGGTTAATCATAAGTGGGATGCTTGTTCAAGTAAGAACAGCACCCAAGCACCGGTCCACCCACATATCAAATTATCAAAGTACCGAACGCGAATCATAGGAATGTGATCAAAACTAGCTTGACGATATTCCCATGTGTCATCGGGAGCGCTTTTCCTTATATATGAGTTTGTCCAGGCTTGTCCTTTGCTACAAAAAGGATTGGGCCACCTTGCTGCACTTTATTTAATTTTGTTACTTGTTGCTCGTTACAACTTATCCTATCACAAAACTATCTGTTACCACTTATTTCAGTAGTTGCAGAGAATACCTTGCTGAAAACCGCTTATCATTTCCTTCTGCTCCTCGTTGGATTCGACACTCTTACTTACCGAAAGGACTACGATAGATCCCCTATACTTGTGGGTCATCAGTTAGTTATAATGTTGGATGAAAACCTGGGTGCTGTTTAAGCTTATTTATGCAAACAAGAGCAAAAGAGTTCGTAAAAGTTTTTCTTTTTCACTTTCAGTTTATCAACTGAATTGCTTGAGGACAAGCAAAGGTTTAAGCTTGGGGGAGTTGATACGTCTGCAACGTATCTACTTTTCCTAGCAATTTTCATCTTGTTTTGGATTCTAATTTGCATGATTTGAATGAAACTAACCCCGGACTGATGTTGTTTTCAGCAGAACTACCATGGTGTTGTTTTTGTGCAGAAATAAAAGTTCTCAGAATGGAACGAAACTTTGCGAGGAATTTTTATACCAATAAAGAGAATTTCTGGAGCCAAGACCCACCATAGAGGGGCACCTGGGTGGGCACAACCCATCAGGGCGCGCAGCCCTCTCCTGGTGTGCCCAGGTGGGTTGTCCCCACCTGGTGGCCCCGCAGACCCTGAAACCGACGCTATAAAATCCTATTTTTCCAGAAAAAAATGAGGGAGAAAGAATTACCACGATCCACAAGACGGAGCCGCCGTCACCTCCTGTTCTTCCTCGGGAGGCCGGATCTGGAGTCTGTTTGGGGCTTCGGAGAGGGGGATCTTCGTTCTTCATCATCACCAACCGTTCTCCATCGCCAATTCCATTATGCTCCCCACCGGGAGTGAGTAATTCCTTCGTAGGCTCGCTGGTCGGTGAGGAGTTGGATGAGATTCATCACGTAATCGAGTTAGTTTTGTTAGGGCTTGATCCCTAGTATCCACTATGTTTTAAGATTGATGTTGCTATTACTTTGCCATGCTTAATGCTTGTCACTTTGGGCCCGGGTGCTTTGAACTCAGATCCAAACCGTTTATGTTATCATAATTATATTCATGTTTTAGATCCGATCTTGCAAGTTATAGCCACCTACTACGTGTTATGATCCGGCCACCCCGGAGTGACTATAGTCGGGACCACTCCCGATGATGATCATAGTTTCAGGAATTCATGTATTCACTATGTGTTAATGCTTTGTTCCAGTTCTCTATTAAAAGGAGGCCTTAATATCCCTTAGTTTCCAATATGGACCCCGCTGCCACGGGAGGGTAGGACAATAGATGTCATGCAAGTTCTTTCCATAAGCATGTATGACTATTTATGGAATACATGCCTACATTACATTGACGAACTGGAGCTAGTGCCGTATCACCCTAGGTTATAACTGTCTCATGATGAATATCATCCAACAAGTCACCGATCCGATGCCTACGAATTTATCTCATATTGTTCTTGCTAAGTTACTACTGCTATCATCACTGTTACACTTGCGACAAAAATACTGCAATCACTGTTACTGTTACCATTGCTGCTGTTAGTACTATCAAAACTATCATATTACCTTGCTACTGTTTACTTGCTGAAAATAATTAATCTCCAGGTGTGGTTGAATTGACAACTCAGCTGCTAATACCTTCAAATATTCTTTGTCTCCCCTTGTGTTGAATCTATAAATTTGGGTTAAATACTCTACCCTCGAAAACTGTTGCGATCCCCTATACTTGTGGGTTATCACTTCAATTAAAATAAAGGAAATAAATAAAAATAAAGGAAATAAATCAAAAAGATCATATGCTAATCTTATGGTAGGTGATGGCACCACATAAGGAAAAGTATAAGTAGAAAATTTTATTAGAGATTGACAAACATAGCATTAGTCAATGATGCAACTCGTGAAAAAATTAATAAGGGAAGAGAAGATTCACATATAAATATATTGTCCTAGAAATCTTTTGTGATTGTGAGCCCTCATCAAAATATTATATGCCAAAACTGTTGACGTTGGACAAGGAAGACAACTTAATGATTTATGTTTGTTCATATTCACACAGAAGTCATATTGTCATGGATCCTTTAACATGTGGTGCTTGCCCTCTATCTTTGCTAGCCAAAAGATTTGCACTAAGTGGAGATACTACTTGTGCATCCAAAAACCTTAAACCCAAATCTTATTTTCAAGTGGCCGCCATACCTACCTAGGGATTGAGCAAGATCCCTCAAGTAAGTTGTTGTTGGTGCAAAAAAGGCAATAAAATTGCTTCTAAATGTGTGAGATCATTTAGTGTAAGAGAAAATTGAGTGTTGCACGAACTTGTGATGGTGAAGAATAAAAGTGACAGACTACATAATAAAGTTCGCTATCACAAGGGGCAATGCAACGTGACGTTCTTTTGCACTAAGGGGTTGAGCATACAAACAAATAAGCGCATGGCAACCTCTGCTTCCCTCTGCGAAGGGATATCTTTAACTTTTATGTAATACTTTTATGCAAAGAGTCAAAGTTTCTTCTCTCTATTCCTATATTTTTCTCCTTTGGCAAGCATCATGTGGTGAGGAAAGATCTCGGCACATATGTCCAGTTGAATATGGGTGGCATAAGTTATTATTGTTGACATCACCATTGAGGTGAATACGTTGGGAGGCAAAACTATAAGCCCCTATCTTTCAATGTGTCTGGTTGAAACGTTTTGCTCATGTGTACGCGGTGAGTGTTAGCAATCATAGAAGACTATATGATGGTTGAGTATGTGGACTTGCCTAAAGGCTCCGATATGTGACCCTTCTGAAAAGATGATGAATTGTAGTTGCAAAGTTGACTGAGAACATAGTTTATTGGTTTCTAATAGAGTTTTTGCTTTATACTTCGATTGTGTGATGAACTGTTAAATATTCATGAGAAGTATATGACAAAAGCTCTATGATAAAAGTCTTATGTTTAAATTTGTTGATGTTATAATAATGAACATGATGCTTCTATGTCCGTATTTTGTTTTTATCGACACCTCTCTCTCAAAGCATGTGGACATGTTTTTCGATTTCGATTTTCGCTTGAGGACAAGCGAGGTCTAAGCTTACGAGGAGTTGATACGTCCATTTTGCATCATGTTTTCCATACTGATATTTATGATGTTTTTATCCATAATAATGCTTTTTGGAGTAATTCTAATGCCTTTTCTCTCATAATATGCAAGGTACACACAAAGAGGGAGAATTCCGGCAGCTGGAAACCAGGACTTGGAAAAGCTACGTCAGACCACCTATTCTGCAGAACTCCAAACAAGCTGAAACTTCACGGAGAATTTTTATGGAATATTTAAGGAATATTGGAGCAAATAACTACCAGAGGGGGCCCACCAGGTGGGCACAACCCACCTAGGCACACCAGGGAGCCCAGGCTCGCCCTGGTGGGTTGTGCTCACCCAGGCCCACCTCCAGTGCCCATCTTCTGGTATATAGGTCATTTTGACCTAGAAAAAATAAAGAGAGGACTTTTGGGACGGAGTGCCGCCGTCTCGAAACGGAACTTGGGAAGGAGCACTTTTGCCCTCCGGCGAAACAATTCCACTTGGGGAACTTCCCTCCCGGAGGGGGAAATCATCGTCATCATCATCACAAACAACTCTCCCATCTTGGGGAGGGCAATCTCCATCAACATCTTCAACATAACCATCTCATCTCAAACCCTAGTTCATCTCTTATGTTCAATCTTGTTACCGGAACTATAGGTTGATACTTGTGGGTGACTAGTAATGTTGATTAGATCTTGTAGTTGATTACTATATGATTTATTTGGTGGAAGATTATATGTTCAGATCCAATATGCTATTTAATACCCCTCTGATATTGATCATGATTATCATTTGTGAGTAGTTACTTTTGTTCTTGAGGTCACGGGAGAAATCATGTTGAAAGTAATCATGTGAACTTGATATGTGTTCGATATTTTGATAGCATGCATGTTGTGATTCCCTTAGTGGTGTCATGTGAATGTCGACTACATGACACTTCACCATATTTGGGCCTAAGGGAATGCATTGTGGAGTAGCAATTAGATGGTGGGTTGCGAGAGTGAAAGAAGCTTAAACCCCAGTTTATGCGCTATTCCGTAAGGGACCGATTGGATCCAAAAGTTTAATGCTATGGTTAGAATTTATTCTTAATACTTTTATCGTAGTTGCGGATGCTTGCGGGAGGGTTAATCATAAGTATGAGGTTTGTTGCAGTAAGAATAGCACATAAGCACTGGTCCACCCACACATCAAATTATCAAAGTAGCGAACACAAATCGAACCAACATGGTGAAAGTGACTATATGAAATTCCCATGTACCCTCAAGAACGCTTTGCGTAGCATAAGAGACCGTTTTGGCCTATCCTTTGCCTCAAAAGGATTGGGCTACCTTGCTGCACTTTTGTTAATATTATCGTTACTTGCTCGTTAAAAATTATCTTGCTATCATACTACTCTGCTACTTACAATTTCAGCACTTGCACACATTACCTTGATGAAAACCACTTGTCGTTTCCTTTTGCTCCTCGTTGGGTTTGACACTCTTATTGAAAAGAGCTACAATTGATCCCCTATACTTGTGGGTCATCAGAGGATTTGTCAATTACTTAATGCTTTGCCTGATCATCCTCTTAAGAAAAATGACACACTTGATATCTTCTATAATGGACTAACGATGCTTCTAGGGATATCCTAGATAGTTGTGCTGGTTATGTTTTCAGGGAACGAACTATTGGTCAAGATGAAGAATTATTGAATAACATATTGAAAAATTATGATGATTGGACTCTTCCTGAACCACCGCCTAAACCCCCTCCAAAGAAGAGGGGTATGTTATATCTCAGTCCTGAAGATATGCAAGAGGCAAAGAAATCTATGAAGGAAAAAGGTATTAAAGCTGAGGATGTTAAAAACTTACCTTTTATTGAAGAAATACATGGGCTCAATACACCACCACTTCCTAAGGTGGTATAGGTAAATTGTCTAATGAAATTCAATGATAATGCCAGTCCTCACAATATGCACCCTAGCCAATGCCTTTATGAGTTTGAAAACTACATCAGAAAGCAAGATCACTTCAATGCAAATGTTATGAAACAATTGAAATACAATTTTGATATAATTGCTCGCTTGAGTGACTTGTTATTTATAATTTCAAATGATGTTAGAGGTGTTGGAAAACATGCTTTTATGGTACAAACCCAGTTAGAACAAGTTTCTAAATCACAAAGAGAATTGCTTGATGAAATGAATAACAACATGCATAACTTTGTTGTTAGAGTTGCAACTAGCTAGAGGAGGTAAAATGACAAAGGAACCACTTTATCCTCAGGGACACCCAAAAAGAATTGAACAAGATTCAAAAAGAAACAAAACCACTGCACCTAGTCCTCCTGAAAGGAAGAAGAAAAGGAAAAATGATAGGACTTTGAATGCTTCTAGTGAACCTGAAGTAGAAAAACCTCCTGATAATGAAAATGATGTTTCTATCTCTGATGCTGAAACTCAATCTGGTAATGAACAGTCACCTAGTGATAATGAAAAAGATAATGTTGATGTTTATGAAGATACTCAACCAAATAATGAAAAAGAACTAGATAATGATGTTGAGATAGAACCACCAGTTGATCTTGATAACCCACAACCTAAGAATAAAAGATATGATAAAAGAGACTTTGTTGCTAGAAAACATGGTAAAGAAAGAGAATCGTGGGTTCAAAGAACTATGCCTTTTCCACCCAATTCAACTAAAATGAAATATGATGAAGAATTTGAACACTTTGCTGAAATGTTGAGGCCAGTCTTTTGCATACTCGCTTGACTGATATCTTGAAAATGCTTCCTTATGCAAAGTACATGAAAGACATCATCACTAATAAGAGAAAAATACCGGAAGCTGAAATCTACACCATGCTTTCTAATTATACTTTTAAGTATGGAGTACCTTAAAAACTTGGAGATCCGGGAATACCAACTATACCTTGCTCCATCAAAAAAGAATTATGTGAAAACTGCTTTATGTGACTTAGGAGCTGGTGTTAGTGTTATGCCTTTCTCTTTATATAAAAGACTTGATTTGAATAAACTCACGCCTGCTGAAATATCTTTGCAAATGGCTGACAAATCAACTGCCATACCTATCGGTATCTGTGAGGATGTGCCCGTTGTTGTTGGTAATGTTACTATTTTGACTGACTTTGTTATACTTGAGATGCCCGAGGACGACAACATGTCGATTATCCTTGGTAGACCCTTCTCGAACACTGTAGGGGCTGTTATTGATTGCAATAAAAGCAAGGTCACTTTTCATATCAATGGTAATGAGCATATAGTGCACTTTCCGAAGAAACAATTCCAAGTGAATGGTATTAATGTTATTAAAAAATCTCCGACAATCACTATTGGAAGTTTTCAAATACCTCTACCTATTGTTAAAAGAAATATGGAATGCTTATTGTTGGGGACGGTCATATCCCCGTTGAGGTAACTTAGTGATTTACGAAAGTTCTTCGGCTTCATGCTAATCGAAAGTGGTTGTTAATAAGACTTGATCAACCTGATTAATGGATCATTTTTAGAGGTATGAAGTTGATGAATTTAGTAAGCACTACTTCTGTCCCTACCTTTTGTTTTCTGTTTTTATTAGTTAAATAAAATAAAATGCCATGTTTTGTATGTTTTTGAATTTCTTGTGCAATAAAATATGACCCAAAAATAAAAGTTCTCAGAATGCTTTGGAAAATTAATATGATCTTTTCTGAATATTTAAGAGTTTATGGTGCAAATAATATCAGAGGGAGCTGCACCAGGTGGGCACAACCCACCCAAGCGCGCCAGGACCCACAAGCGCGCCCTGGTTGGTTGTGGTCCCCATGTGGGACCCCTCACTTATCCCTTCACACCACATCATCACTTACCTCCATAAAAAATTCTCCATTGCTCTCTCTCTCTTTCGTGTTCTTGCTCTCAAACCCGCGGATTTCGACCTCTTTGCTCGAAGCTCCGTTTCCGAAACTGTTTCGGGGGATTGTTGCTTGGTATGTGACTCCACTATTTGTCCAATTATTTTTTGTTTTAATGGTTTATATTTTGAATAATTAGATACTCTTGGTGTTGAAGTAGATGAGCTTGCGTGTTGAATTCTTAGAGTTCTAAGTAGTTTGAATGCTTGCTATGGCCTCTATGTAACCCTATGAGTAGTTGCTATCAATCTTCTAAAGTTTTGTTGAGAAAATTTTGTGGACTAAAAATTTCAGAATTTTTGTTCATAGGAAAATGATGAATATCTTTAGGAAGTTTGCTTCTAAGAAGAACTCCAAGGGAGTTATTGAGGAGTCATCTGACAGTGATCTCCATCCTCGGAGGTTGGCGGAAGTGAGGTCGTGCGAATGGCCGCATACCTAGTTCATGGAAGAGGCTGAAATCCTTCAGGAGTTCACACAATATGCTGCTAATGCCGGCCTGACCGACTTCATCGCAGCTGAATGTGAATAGTATCATCTCCTCACAAACATCTTTTTTCAAAGTTTTAATTTCCTTCCTAGGAATAATCCTCCTGAGGTGCAGTTTAGTTTATATAGTGATTTCCATCAGCTACCTCTTACTGAGTTTTGCGAAATATGTTTGCTTCCCTCTAATGGGAGCTTAGTTGAGCCTAGGACGGCAGAGGTTGAGCTATTTTATCGTACCTTGACAGTGGGAGATGAGAGTGGGGTGTCTGCTATCACTTCCGCTGGCTTGCATTTTCCTGCTATTCATTACTTTTCTCTTTTCATTGCAAAATGCTTGCTTTCTAGAGAGAAGGTGGGTGCACTTAGCTCACCAGACCTTGTAGTTTTACACCGTGCACTAGAAGGAGACAACACTTATAGCTTGGGAGCTATTGTGGCACGTCGCCTCCATATTAATAAATCCAAGGGTAAAATACATGGTGGGATTTTTGCTACTCGTTTGGCGACTTACTTTAATGTTGAGATATGCCCTCATGATTACCATCTGACCAAGGTCCGCCTGGACTGCGCAGCCATGGAACACCATCATCTTCTTGCACAAGATTATCCTGACATTACTATTCCTTATAACCTAGTTTTTAGCTTTGAAACTCGTGGTATTATTCCATTGCCTGCTCCTGCTTTGTTTGATCCTGTTTACCAGGGGCGGATATAGGATTATGCCTGCAGATAGCATCGCCTACCAGAATGAACAGGCTGCACTAGAAGAGGAGCCTCAACAGTGGGATGCGTGGATGCTCGCTCTTCAGCACCCCAACTACTATCCAGGCTACTGATCGATTACCAAGTTAGGACAAAAGCCTAAGCTTGGGGGAGTACGTGTTTCTCATCAACATTACATTCATGTTTGCACATATCATTCCAGTTGTCGGTATTCACACTTTTTCATTGTATCATCCATGCTTAAATTTATTTTCTTGCTTTCTTCTTTTGAGTTTGAAAAATCTTAGAAAAACCAAAAAAATAGTTGTAGTTAGTTTACTTTCTTTGCATGCTTAATTGTAGTACCAAAAAGAAAACCCAAAAGGATTTCCTTGTTCTTCTTTTGCTTGTTGGGAGCTTTCCCGTGTAAATAGTTTTTCTCGTTTTTTGTTTTTCCCTTTTATATGCCTGTTCAAGAAAAACAAAAACTCCAAAAATATTTCAGTGTGTTTCTCTGAAGTTCTTTTCTTTTTATTTGAGTCGTACCGAGGAGATGACCACGATGAAAATATTGAGTGGCTCTTTTATGAATAATTGTTAATCTAACAAAGATCCCATTTACCTTGTCTTCTCCTATTGAAAAAAATGTTTGCAGATTCCAGCTTAGTCCAGGGCACTCTTGCACTATTATTATTTTTCACATTGTTCCGTCATGCAAGTGAAAGGCAATAATGACGATATTCGATGAACTGGCCGTGGAAGAGAGAAACGGGTATGAACTCGACTTGTTCTGTTTGTGTAAATATGTTTAACCTAGCATCCATGATTCCGCCCATTATGATTAAACATGTTTGCAATGACAATTAGAGATTATAATTTCTCATGCCATGCTTAAGTAGCTAGGAGTGGATAATGATTTATCTTGGATATCAGCATTGCATTAAAATGATTGTGATGTAGTATGATGATATGGTATCCTCCTCTTAATGTTCGAGTGGCTTGACTTTGCACATGTTTATGCATGTAGTTGAATCAAAACCAACATAGCCTCTATGATATTTATGTTCATCGTGTTCATATTCTACTCATGCTAGTGTCCAATGTAACTTATGCATAATGCATGTTCATGACCGTCGTTGCTCTCTAGCTGGCCACTTCTCAATCTAATTGATAGCCTTCGCCTGTACTAAGTGGGAGTTCTGCTTGTACATCAAAAAAACCTTGAACCCAAGTTATTCCAGATGAGTCCACCATACCTACCTATATGCGGTATTACCCTGCCGTCCTAAGTAAAATTTGCATGTGCCACCTCTAAAAACTTCAAACAAATATCCTTTTCGTGTGCCTGGATCGTTCATGGAACGAGAGGAGGTGGTCGGTATCTTCCATCTTAAGCGGGTTATTCTCAGGTCGAGTGTTTATTCACTCGCCATCGCACGAGAAAGGGCGGTAATAGGGATGCCCTGTCCCAAACTACAAAAGAAATGATCTATCAAATAGTCAAACAAAAACTCCCAATGGAGTCAAAACCTTTACTTTTATCGCTTGGGAACCACCACTAGCATGCTTAGCATGGAAGATATTGATAACTGATGGTCGTGAAGCAAATGAGAAGGGTGCATGTCTCAAAATATTATTTACCTCTATTTTAAAAACTTGAGCTATGACACCTCTGCAAATCACTGCTTCCCGCGAAGGGATTATCTATTTACTTTTATGTTGTGTCATCACCTTCTAAAATAAGCGCCAGAACTTGAGAGCACTGTTGTCATGCTGATGCATTGTGTTTAGCTAATGTTGGGTGCATCATGACTGGATCTTTCCTACCATGAATTACAATGTTTAGTCGCTGCTTGAACTATGGAGGTGCTTTGCATTTATGTTTTGCGGTCTCTGAAAGGGCTAGCGAGATACCACTATTGTCATATTATATCCTGGTTGTTTTCATAATGTGTTGCTGTTTGAGATATCTTATTATTGCTCGCTAGCTGATTATGTCATTGATATGAGTTAATATAATCTTTAAGAGTTATTTTCGGCATGATTAGTTCTAATGTTGGCTGAAAACCTGGGTGTCGTTTAAGCTTATTTATGCAAACAAGAGCAAAATAGTTCGTAAAAGTTTTTCTTTTTCACTTTCAGTTTATCAACTGAATTGCTTGAAGACAAGCAAAGGTTTAAGCTTGGGGGAGTTGATACATCTCCAACGTATCTACTTTTCCTAATGCTTTTCCTCTTGTTTTGGAATCTAATTTGAATGATTTGAATGAAACTAACCCTGGACTGACGTTGTTTTCGCAGAACTACCATGGTGTTGTTTTTGTGCAGAAATAAAAGTTCGCAGAATGGAACGAAACTTTGCCAGGAATTTATATACAATAAAGAGAATTTCTGGAGCCAAGAGGCACTGGAGGGGGTCACCTGGGTGGGCACAACCCACCAGGGCGCGCCTGCCCTCCCAGGCACGCCAAGGTGGGTTGTCCCCACCTGGTGGCCCCGCAGACCCTGAAACCGATGCTATAAAATCCTATTTTTCCAGAAAGAATTATCGCAATCCACGAGACAGAGCTGCTGTCACCTCCTGTTCTTCATCAGGAGGCCAGATCAGGAGTCCGTTTGGGCCTGCGGAGAGGGGGATCTTCGTTCTTCATCATCACCAACCCTTCTCCATCGCCAATTCCATGATGCTCCCCACGGGGAGTGAGTAATTCCTTCCTAGGCTCGCTGGTCAGTGAGGAGTTGGATGAGATTCATCATGTAATCGAGTTAGTTTTGTTAGGGCTTGATCCCTAGTATCCACTATATTCTGAGATTGATGTTGCTATGACTTTGCCATGCTTAATGCTTGTCACTTTGGGCTCAGTTGCCATGATTTCATATCTGAACCATTTATGTTATAACCATTATATCCATGTTCTAGATCCAATCTTGCAAGTTATAGTCACCTACAACGTGTTATGATCCGGGAACCCCCGAGTGAGAATAGTCAGGACCACTCCCGGTGATGACCGTAGTTTGAAGAGTTCATGTATTCACCATGTGTTAATCTTTGTTCCGGTTTTCTATTAAAAGGATGCCTTAATATCCCTGAGTTTCCAATATGGACCCCGCTGCCACGGGAGGGTAGGACAAAAGATGTCATGCAAGTTCTTTCAATAAGCACGTATGACTATTTATCGAATACATGCCTACATTATATTTATGAACAGGAGCTAGTGTCGTATCGCCCTGGGTTATAACTGTCTCATGATGAATATCATCCAACAAATTACCGATCCAATGCCTACGAATTTACTTTATATTGTTTCTGCTAAGTTACTACTTCTATCATCACTATTACACTTGCTACAAAATTACTGCTATCACTGTTATTGTTACCGTTGCTGCTGGTACTATTATCAAAACTATCATACTACTTTGCTATTTATCACTTTGTTGTAGATAATTAATCTCCAGGTGTGGTTGAATTGACAACTCAGCTGCTAATAATTTCAAATATTCTTTGGCTTCAAGGGTAGAGTATTTGACCCATATTTATAGATACGACACAAGGAGAGCCAAAGAATATTTGTAAGTATTAGAAGCTGAGTTGTCAATTCAACCACACCTAGAAATTAATTATCTCCAGCAAAGTGATCAGTAGCAAAGTAGTATGATAGTTTTGATAATAGTGACAGCAGCAATGGTAACAGTAACAATGATAGTAGTAATTTTGTAGCAATTGTAGTAGTAACGATAGCAATAGTAACTTAGCATAAACAATATAAGATAAATTCGTAGGCATTGGATTGGTAATTTGTTGGATGATATTCATCATGTGACAGTCATAACCTAGGGAGATACATCACTAGCTCCAGTTTATAAATATAATGTAGGCATGTATTCCATAAATAGTCATACATGCTTATGGAAAGAACTTGCATGACATCTTTTGTCCTACCCTCCCGTGGCAGCGGGGTCCATATTGGAAACTAAGGGATATTAGGGCCTCCTTTTAATAGAGACCGGAACAAAGCATTAACACACGGTGAATACATGAACTCCTCAAACTACGGTCATCACCGGGAGTTCTCCCGACTATTCTCACTCCGGGGTTCCCGAATCATAACACGTAGTAGGTGACTATAACTTGCAAGATCGGATCTAGAACATGGATATAATGGTGATAACATAAATGGTTCAGATATGAAATCGTGGCACCCGAGCCCAAAGTGACAAGCATGAAGCATGGCAAAGTCATATCAACATCAATCTTAGAACATAGTGGATAATAGGGATCAAGCCTTAACAAAACTAACTCGATTACATGATGAATCTCATCCAACTCCTCACTGACCAGTGAGCCTATGAAGGAATTACTCACTCCAGTTGGGAGCATCATGGAATTGGCGATGGAGAAGGGTTGGTGATGACGAAGAATGAAGACCCCCCTCTCCGGAGACCCAAACGGACTCCAGATCTGGCCTCCCGATGAAGAACAGGAGGTGACAGCAGCTCCGTCTTGTGGAACGCGGTAATTCTTTATCTCTTGAATTTTTTCTAGAAAAATAGGATTTTATAGCGTCAGTTTCAGGGTCTGTAGGGCCACCAGGTGGGGACAACCCACCTGGGCGCGCCTGGGAGGGTTTGCACGCCCGGGTGGGTTGTGCCCACCTAGGTGCCCCCCTCCGGTGGCTCTTGGCTCCAGAAATTCTCTTTTATTGTATGAAAAATCCTCGCAAAGTTCCGTTCCATTCCGAGAACTTTTATTTCTACACAAAATTAACACCATGGTAGTTCTTCTGAAAACAGCGTCGGTCCGGGGTTAGTTTTAGTCAAATCATGCAAATTAGAGTCCAAAACAAGAGGAAAAGTAGATACGCTTGAGACGTATCAGACGTCCCTCAAACTCTTGATCCAGCAAAGTGTCGAGGGAGAGTTTCATCAGCACAATGGCGTGGTGACGGTGATGGTGGAGTGATTCGCACAGGGCTTCTCCTAAGCACTACGTGAATATGATCGGAGCCATAAATTGTAAGGGGGGCGCCGCACACGGCTAACAATGTTTGTTGTGTGTTCTAGCAGTGCCCCCCTCATATATATAGGTTGGAGGGGAGGAGAGGCAGCCAAGGGGGTGCCCCAAGTAGGAGGAATCCTACTTTGGCAGCTCCCAATTTGGCCTCCCCCTTTCCTATTCCTATTCGGAGTAGGAAGGGAAGAGGGGGAAGGGGGAATCCTATTCCCTCTTTCCTTTCCTCCTTCCCTTTCCTTCTCCAATTTGGGCAGCCCATATGGGAGGGGGTGCACCATCCCCTTTGTGGCTGGTGTGTTCCCCCTCTTGGCACATAAGGCCCATATAGTTTGCCGGGAGTAGCCCGGAACCCCTTCCGGTAACCCGATACGTACCTGGTAACCCCAGAACACTTTCGGTGATGGAATACTATTGTCCTATATATGAATCTTTACCTCTCGACCATTTCGAGACTCCTCGTCATGTCCGTGATCTCATCCGGGACACCGAAAAACAATCAGTCACCAAATCACATAACTCACCCAGTTATGTTGTGATGGTTGATAGCACACAAGTTATACCTTTGGTATCCTGGAGTTGCATAATCTCATAGTCAAAGGAATATGTATAAGTCATGAAGAAATCAATAGCAATAAAACTTAACGGTCATTATGCTAAGCTAACGAATGGGTCTTGTCCATCACATCATTCTCCTAATGATGTGATCCCGTTCATCAAATGACAACACATGTCTATGGTTAGGAAACTTAACCATCTTTGATTAACGAGCTAGTCTAATAGAGGCTTATTAGGGACACTGTGTTTTTTCTATGTATCCACACATGTATCAAGTTTCTGGTTAATACAATTCTAACATGAATAATAAACATTTATCATGATATAAGGAAATATAAAATAACAACTTTATTATTGCCTATAGGGCATATTTCCTTCAGTTGATGCACGTTTTAGTCCTATGTTCTCCGATAGAAACTTTGGAGTGATTCTTTGTCGCACGTTGAGGGATTGTTATATGATCCAATTATGTTATTATTGTTGAGAGACTTTTCACTAGTGAAAGTATGAACCCTAGGCCTTGTTTTCAAGCATTGCAATACCGTTTTTGCTCATTTTTGTTACTAGTTACCTTGCTGTTTTTATATTTTCAGATTTCGAAAACATATATCTACTATCCATATTACACTTGTATCACCATCTCTTCGCCGAACTAGTGCACCTATATAATTTACCATTGTATTGGGTGTGTAGGGGACACAAGAGACTCTTTGTTATTTGGTTGCAGTGTTGTTTGAGAGAAACCATCTTCATCCTACGCCTCCCATGGATTGATAAACCTTAGGTCATCCACTTGAGGGAAAGTTGCTACTGTCCTACAAAACTCTGCACTTGGAGGCCCAACATGAGTCTAGCTACAAGAATAAAGGTTGCGTAGTAGACATCAAGCTCTTTTCTGGCGCTGTTGCCGAGGATATGAGTGTTTGAAGGTATATCTTTAGATCTTGCAGTTGAATCTTTTAGTTTCTTATTTTATCACTAGTTTAGTCTATAAAAGAAAACTACAAAGAATGGAATTGAGGTTGCCTCATATGCTTCATCTTTTTAATGTCTTCCGTGAAAGTGATGGAAATGAAAATTGTGCTCAAGTGTTAGAAGAAGAAGTTAATAAAATGTTTGGCACTAAATCTTTGAATGATGAGCATGATTGCAATGTTGTTAGTATGAATTTTTTTAATATCCATGATGCTAATGATATGCAAAGCTACAAGCTTGGGGATGCTATGTTTGATGAAGATGATATTTTCAGTCCCTCAAGTTTTGATAAGAAAATTTATTATGATGATAGCATGCCTCCTATTTATGATGATTATATTGATAAAAGTGGGTTTGGAAGAGTGCCAACTCTAGGAAATAATGATCCCACTATTTTGGAGGGTGTTGAATCGTATTGTTATAATTATGAAAGTGGATTTGGAGAGGTCATGACTTTATTTAGTGATGAATCCACTATTTTGGAACAGGTTCCAATTGATTATGAGAACAAAGTTGCTATCTATGATGATTATGGTGATGACATGTATGCTATAAAGAATAATGATAACCATGAAACTTGTCATCATGATTTTAATTTTCAATTGGATTATGCCTCACATGATAGTTATTTTGTTGAGTTTGCTCCCACTACTATTCATGAGAATAAATTTGCTTATGTCAAGAGTAATAAAATTTCTATGCTTGTGAGTCATGAAAAGAATGATTTATGTGATAGTTATATTGTTGAATTCATTCATGATTCTACTAAAAATTACTATGAGGGGGGGACATATGCTTGTAGGTATTGCAATAATATCAAGTTTCCTCTCTATGTGTTGAAAATCTTGAAGTTTTGCTTGTTTTCCCTTCCTATGCTAGTTGATTCTTGCCCCCATAAATTGTTTGCTCACAAAATTCCTATGTATAGGAAGTGGGTTAGACTTAAATGTGCTAGTCAAATGCTTTATGATTCTCCCATTATGTTTCAATTCTTATCTTTTATGTAAGCATCATTGAAATCATCATGCCTAGCTAAAAGGCATTAAAGAAAGGCGCTTGTTGGGAGACAACCCAATATATATACCTACTGTTTTTGTGTCTTCACATGATTATTATACTGTAGTAATCATGTTTTATAGCTTTTGTTTCAATAAAGTGCCAAGTAAAGACTTTGGGATAGTGAGGACGATAGTTGACTTCATTTTGTGCAAAAAAATAGAAACTTTTGCGTCCAGTATTAGAATTTAGAAAATTCATTGGAGCGTGATAAAATTCTGAATTTTTTTACACAAGATTGTTATACAAATTGCCTCTGTTTTCCTAATTTTTCTGAATTTTTGGATTATAGAAGTATGGAAAGTCTCCAGATTACAAAAGGTTGTTCTGTTTTTAACAAATTCTATTTTCTGTGTGTTGTTTGTTTATTTTGATGAATATATGAGTAGTATCGGAGGCTATGAACCATGGATAAGTTGGAATACAATAGATATAACACCAATATAAATTTAGAATGAGTTCACGTCAGTACCTAAGTGGTGATTTGCTTTATTATACTAACTGAGCTTACGAGTTTTCTGTTGAGTTTTGTGTTGTGAAGTTTTCAAGTTTTGGGTAAAGTTTTCATGGACTATGGAATAAGGAGTGGCAAGAGCCTAAGCTTGGGGATGCCCAAGGCACCCCAAGGTAATATTCAAGGACAAACAATAATCTAATCTTGGGGATGCCCCGGATGGCATCCCCTCTTTCGTCTTCAATCCATCGGTAAATTTACTTAAGGCTATATTTTTATTCACCACATGATATGTGTTTCTCTTGGAGCATCTTGTATGATATGAGTCTTTGCTTTTTAATTTGCCACAATCATCCTTGTTGTACACACCTTTTGAGAGGGACACACATGAATCGTGTATTTATTAGAATACTCTTTGTTCTTCATGTATATCTTTTTAGAGCACGACGGTGGCTTTATTTTATAGAAGTTGATGAACTCTCATGCTTCACTTATATTATTTTGAGAGTCTTAAATAGCATGGTAAATTTCTTAGGTTATGAATTTAGTCCTAATATGATGGGCATCCAAGAGGGATATAATAAAAACTTTCATATAAAGAGCATTGAATATATGAGAAGTTTGATTCCTTGCATTTGTTTTGAGATATAAAGATGGTTATATTAGAGTCATGCTAGTGAGTAATTGTGGATTGTTAGAAATACTTGTGTTCAAGTTTGTGATTCTCGTAGCATGCACGTATGGTGAGCCATTATGTGATGAAGTCGGAGCATGATTTATTTTTTGATTGTCTTCCTTATGAGTGGCGGTCGGGGACAAGCGATGGTATTTTCCTACCACTCTATCCCCCTAGGAGCATGTGTGTAGTACTTTGTTTTGATAACTAATAGATTTTTGCAATAAGTATGTGAGTTCTTTATGACTAATGTTGAGTCCATGGATTATACGCACTCTCACCCTTCCACCATTTCTAGCCTCTCTAGTACCGCGCAACTTTCGCCGGTGCATTAAACCCACCATATACCTTCATCAAAACAGCCACCATACCTACCTATTATGGAATTTCCATAGCCATTCCGAGATATATTGCCATGCAATTTCCACCGTTCCGTTTATTATGACACACACCATCATTGTCATATTGCTTTGCATGATCATGTGGTTGGCATAGTATTTGTGGCAAAGCCACCGTTCATATTTTTTATACATGTCACTCTTGATCATTGCACATCCCGGTACACCACCGGAGGCATTCATATAGAGTCATATCTTGTTCTAGTATTGAGTTGTAATTCCTTAGTTGTAAAGTAAATAAAAGTGTGATGACCATCATTATTAGAGCATTGTCCCATGTGAGAAAAAGGATGATCGAGACTATGGTTCCCTCACAAGTTGGGATGAGGATCCAAAAGAAAAAAGAGGCCAAAGAGCCCAAACAAAAAAACAAAAAAGAGGCCAAAGAGCCCAAAATAAAAACAAATGAGAGAAAAAGAGAGAAGGGCAATGGTACTATCCTTTTTACCACACTTGTGCTTCAAAGTAGCACCATGTTCTTCATGATAGAGAATCTCCTATTTTGTCACTTCCAATAATGGGCTTCCTCAAATTGCCCTAGGTCTTCGTGACCAAGCGAGTTGGATGCACGCCCACTTAGTTTCTTTTTGAGCTTTCATACACCTATAGCTCTAGTGCATCTGTTGCATGCCAATCCCTACTTACATGCATCGATATCAATTGATGGGCATCTCCATAGCCCATTAATTTGCCTAGTTGATGTGAGACTATCTCCTTCTTTTTGTCTTGGGAAAATTTTGTTTTTACCACTCTAGATTTTGCCAATTTTCCTTATGCCACTCTAGATTTTGACATTTCACTTTTGCCACTCTTGGTTTTTGACAATTATCACAATTGCCATTTCTGTGGCAAAAGCAAAATTTTAGGAGTGGCAATTGTGATAATTGTCAAAAGCTAAGAGTGGCAAAAATGAAATAAAATTATCTTGCTTTTGCCACATAATGGCAATTGTGATAATTGTCAAAAACTAAGAGTGGCAAAAGTGAAATGTCAAAATCTACAGTGGCATAATGAAAATTGGCAAAATCTAGAGTGGCAAAACCAAAATTTTCCCTTTTGTCTTCTCCACAACCAACATATTCTATTCCACCCATAGTGGCTCACGCTCATGTATTGCGTGAAAGTTGAGAAAGTTTGAGAACATCAAAAGTATGAAACAATTGTTTGGCTTGTCATCGGGGTTGTGCATGATGAAATACTTTGTGTGATGAAAATGGAGCATAGCCAGACTATATGATTTTGTAGGGATAACTTTCTTTTGCCATGTTATTTTGAGAAGACATAATTGCTTTATTAGTATGCTTGAAGTATTATTGTTTTTATGTCAATATTAAACTTTTCCTTTAAATCTTATGGATCTGAATATTAATGCCACAATAAAGAAGATTGCATTAATAAATATGTTAGGTAGCATTCCACATCAAAAATTCTATTTTTATCATTTACCTACTCGAGGACGAGCAGGAATTAAGCTTGGGGATGCTTGATACGTCGTCAACGTATCTATAATTTTTTATTGTTCCATTCTATTATATTATCTATGCATTTATATGCTACTTTATATTATTTTTGGGACTAAGCTATTAACCTAGAGCCCTGTGCCCGTTTTTGTTTTTCCCTTGTTTTTGAGTTTTATAGAAAATGATTATCAAACGGAGTCCAAATGAGATAAAAAATTACGGTGAATTTTTATGGACCAAAAGAGACCCCTCATGCACCGTAGCTAGACTAGAAGAGTCCCGAGGCGTCCATAAGCCAGGGAGCACGCCCTACCCCTCTAGGCTCGCTCTAAGGGCTTGTGGGCCCCTCGGGCACCTCCTTGACTTGTTTCCGACGCTAAAAAATCTTATAAATATAGAAACCTCTGAAAATAACCCTACATCGGAAGTTCCACTGCAATAAGCCTCTGTAACCATAAAAACCAATGGGGAGCCCGTTCCGGCACCCTGCCGGAGGGGGAAACCATCACCGAAGGCCATCTTCATCATCCCAGCAGTCTCCATGATGAGGAGGGAGTAGTTCACCCTCGGGTCCGAGGGTATGTACTAGTAGCTATGTGTTTGATCTATCCCTCTCTCTCTCTCTCTCGTGTTCTTGATTTGGCACGATCTTGATGTTCCGCGAGCTTTGTTACTGTATGTGGGGCCTATGAACACGTGGCACGCTCTTGTTTCATTAGGAGAAGGCGAGAAGCCTGGCGCTGGATTCCCAAAAGGAAACATAATTCCATTCCTACCCCTCATGCTCCGCATTCCACTCCATCCTCGATTGCCACAACACCTCTGCCACCGCCCAGTCCTGTCCCTTCACCATTGCTACCACCCTCCCGGCCTCAGGCCTCCGCGACCACCATGGCCAACTACCCGCTCAACCCGGTGCCATTCCTGCCGCCGGGCTTCGCCGTCGAGCCAGGCCCGACAAATCGAGTTGTTCGCAGCGGCATGGTCGTTGGTCCGATTCCGCCCCTCAGCCATGAATATCTGGCCATCGCCGAGACCAGCCAGTACGTCCCGCTTCACCGTCGTGCGGCCATCCACAACACCATCACTGGCATGCTGCATGAGTTGCAGCTCTTCACCACCGAGGATAGCGACCACCCCCTTGGTATTGGGATCTTTGGCTTCGTCGACTCTTTCATTCGCGACACTGCTGTGGCTACTTCGTTAGAGATGGAGGAAGAAGATTTGCTTATCACGTTTGTGCCGCATAATGAGGCTCTGAATCGGCGCACCACCACGTTTGGCCCGGCTATCTGGTTGATGTATTTTGGATTTCCGTATGATTACCAGACTGATTATTACATCAGCAAGTCGCTTGGGGGTTTTGGTTCACTGATTACCTGGTACAACCCTAGGCAAGATCGTCGTTTCATGCTGCTCAAGGTCCAAGTTATTAACCTTAGTTTGGTGCCAAAAAGCTTTGTGGTCTGGCAGTTGGGTGGCGCCCGTGCTTGCTGGATGGTCCAGGTTACCATTCTGCGCAGCAGCGATTGGAATGGGCTCCTCCCCGAGGTTCCCCCTACTGGTGAAGAGCCACCACCTCCTGACGGCAACCTCACCCATAGTTTGGCCCTGATCTTACCGCGGGGCAACTTTATCAGCAACAGGTTCACAACTGGATAGTTCAGAATGCTGCACCGGCTCCCGCTCAGGATAATGGTGGCTGGGGGGAATGGCCGGCTGAACCTGCACCCCCTGCTCCTCCTGTTGCTATGCCACCATACCTGATGAATTTCCAAGCCTGGCTGTCAGCACAAGGTCTCACTTTTGAAGCTGGCTTTACACCTGAGAATAACATTGTGGATAATGCGGCTGACACTTGGAATGATGCTGTGACTGACTCTGAAGACACCAATTCTGATGTTGTTGTCATTTTGCCTGTTGGTGATCATGCCTTGGTCCAGTATACTCCAGTTGATCAGTTTGTTGCTAATGAAACGCTGACAGTTATTGTTGATGTTCACAGTCAGGGTATGAGCTTTGGCCTCTCCAATCAAGGTACCTATCTCATGAATCTGCTTCTGACTGATCCTATCCCAAGACAGCAACTTAATGCTTCTATCTATCTAGCCCTGCGTCCTATGCTGGCTACTATGGGACCATGGGTGCATGGCTATGGGATGAGGCACGATCATTTTCATGTTGAGATTCAAGTCTCGGTGGGGGGAGATGGATTACAGTTTGACACTGTTTCACAGCAAGGAAACATCTCTGTGCCTACTTCCACTGTCTGCATTGAGGAAATACCTACTGAGGAAGAGCCCAACCATCTGCAGAATGAGACTGCCTCTGCCTCTGCTTTGGCTATGGTGGCTTTCACCCCACCCATCCTCGCCCAGGAGAACTCTGATGACATTCAGGCCCAGATGGGACCAACTGCTCTACTTGTTCCTCGTTTGTCTGCGGAGCTGGACTCTATGCTCCCTCCTTCAGAGGTCTTAACTGAAGATGCCCCTGCTTCTCAAGTTTCTGCTGAAATGAATGCTGTGGACGAGGGCAGCACTGACACAATTCCCCCCAAGCTTCACAAAGGCAAAAGCCAGGCCCCCATTGACACTTCTTCCCTCAGGCGCAGCAACAGGTCGAACAAATACGATGGCTTCCGCACCAACCGGCTCGCTGAGGTTCGAGTCACCAAGTCCAAAGTGAAACCACGCATGATGCCCTCTGCTCTTGCTTGCTCCACAGAGCCAGATGATGCTGCTGTTGATGCACAAATGGTTCCCCCTCCCACTCTTGTCAGCACCATGCAGAACATTGGTATGCATCTTTGCGCCATTCCAGCTAAGGAGCTCACTGAAGAGATCCTCTCTGACAAGACAGGTGGTCCGTCTCCCGAGTCTACTTAAGCTATTTATTATCTTTGGTCATGGTACTTTTGCAAACTTGGAACGTTCTCTGTTGGAACGTGCGTGGTTTAAATTCGCCTGAAAAACACTTAGCTCTTTCGAATGTGATTACCTCGTCCGGCTGCTCGATTATATGTATCCAGGAATCCAAAATGCAGTCCTTCAACGCTAGTACGCTTAAATTGATCTGCCCTAAGCGATTTGATTCTTTTGCATTTGTCCCTGCGGTCGGGGCTTCGGGGGGCATTATTACGATTTGGTGTAGCGCTCTGTTTGATGGCGCTATTTTCTTATCCGAACAATTCGCTCTGGGGGTTGAACTTTCATCCCGGCAACCCCCCCATCATTGGAAATTGGTGAATATCTACGGTCCTTGTTAAGGCGATGCACGGACTTCTTTTACTGATTGGCTCTTTGATATTGATATACCTTCCTCTGAAGATTGGCTCCTTCTTGGCGATTTCAATTTCATTAGATCACCTGAAAACCGCAACAAACCAGGTGGGGATGTAAACGACATGTTTACTTTTAATGATTTCATTAGGGAGCAGAATTTAACAGAGATTCCCATCAAAGGTCGTAACTACACCTGGTCAAATATGCAACAACACCCCCTTCTAGAACAGCTCGACTGGTTTTTCACGACGCTTAATTGGACAGCCACATTTCCAAACACATTGGTTAATCCTCTCGGTAAGCCCATCTCTGACCATATCCCTTGCAACGTGGTGATCCAAACTACCATCCCCAAATGCAAGCTGTTCCGTTTTGAAACTTATTGGATTGCACACCCGGGTTTTTTGGATGTGGTAAGCAATGCATGGAATAAACCCATCAAATTTGGTAAGGATAAAAATGCGGCCTCAAGCCTATGTCAGAAACTCAAAAACCTCAGGCATGATCTCTCTATCTGGAGCAAGAAAATTTCTCGGCTAAAAATTGCAATTGAGAACACCAATAAAGCACTTCTTGAATTAGATCATCTTGCGGACAAACGTGATTTGACCATTCCTGAGGGGAACTTTCAGCGCATCCTATGCTCTCATCTTCTGAGACTACTGCACTATCAAAAAGAATACTGGAAAAAACGTTGCTCTATACGTTGGATCCAGTTTGGCGACGAGAATTCTAAATTCTTCCAAGCAGTGGCTACTGAAAGATACCGCAAAAACTACATTTCTAGCCTCACCTCTGATGAGGGTACAGTGGTAGAAGATCACTCCAACAAAGAATCCCTACTGTTTGAAACCTTCAAAAATCGTATGGGCAAACAGAGCAAATCTCAAATGAGACTCAATCTTTCCCAAATGCACCGTCTGAATGTTGATTTTGACAGTTTGACGGCTCCCTTCACACATAAAGAGATTGACGACGTTGTCGTTGTAATGCCTCCCGACCGTGCCCCGGGCCCTGATGGTTTCAATGGTGCATTCCTGAAAGCTTGTTGGGCAATTATCAAGAATGATTTTTATCTTCTCTGTGAAGAATTCCACAGTGGGAACTTAAATCTTGAAAGTCTAAATTACGGGTACATCACGCTCATACCTAAAACCAGGGCCCCTAAAACCGTCAATGACTTCAGGCCGATCACATTGCTCAATTGTTGCCCTAAGCTTATAACCAAAATCCTAGCTAACCGACTACAAAAGGTAATCTTAAGCATTGTGCACAAAAATCAATATTG
Source organism: Aegilops umbellulata (assembly GCA_032464435.1). Lineage (NCBI taxonomy): Eukaryota > Viridiplantae > Streptophyta > Magnoliopsida > Poales > Poaceae > Aegilops > Aegilops umbellulata. The sequence continues at coordinate 10,382,499 of CP136060.1, read as the reverse complement.
TTTTTTGAAGGGGAGATCCATACATGACTGTCTTGGCTGGGCCTTTGAGTATATACACCAATGTCAAGCTTCGAAACGTGAGATTATCCTCCTCAAATTAGACTTTGCCAAGGCATTTGACACTGTGGAGCATGATGCCATCATCCAAATTATGAAGAGCATGGGATTCACGGATAAATGGATATCTTGGATAGTGAGCCTTTCCTCTTCAGGAAAATCTTCGGTGTTGTTAAATGGGATACCAGGTAAACAGTTTTGGTGCAAGTGCGGAGTACGCCAAGGAGACCCCCTTTCTCCCCTCATCTTTGTTCTTGCTGCGGAGCTGTTGCAATCAGCTATTAATGAAGCCCTACAAGCCAACCGATTGCAGTTGCCTATTGCTTCCTCCAATACATCCGAATTCCCTGTGATCCAATAAGCGGATGACACGATCATCATCATGCCTGCTTGCGCTGCTCAAGCGGCGACCATGAAGAACATTCTTACAGATTATGCTGCCTCGGTGGGATTACACATTAACTTCCACAAATCTACGCTGATACCTATTAACACATCGATTGAAAAATCTGGGGAGCTGGCTGCCATCTTTGGATGCGTCACGGCTACCATGCCCTTCACGTACCTTGGTCTCCCCCTAGGAACCACCAAGCCATCTGTACTGGACATGACTCCCTGGGTATGCAAAGCTGAAGGTAGAATAACAGCGGCTATGTCTCTCATGTCGTATGCAGGGAAACTGGCTCTCATGAACTCCTTAGTCACCTCCCTAGCCATTTACCCCATGGGAGTTCTGCGGCTTCCTCCAAAAATTATTGAACAACTCGATAAAATCCGAAGGCATGGCCTCCGGAAGAAGAAAACTGAGACAGGTGACAAATCCAACTCACAGGCTGCTTGGGACATGGTCTGCCGACCGAAAAAGAATGGAGGTTTGGGGGTGCTCAATCTTAAAGTGCAGAATGATGCAATTTTGCTCAAAATGCTCCACAAATTATATAACAGATTGGACACGCCCTGGGTAAATCTTATCTGGGACACTTACTATTCGGATGTGATCCCCCATGCGACTACCCCTTGTGGATCTTTTTGGTGGCGCGAACTGGTGAAGCTCATGCCAACTTACCGAGGGGTCACGAAAGTTTTGATTCAAAATGGTCGATCGACCTTATTTTGGAAGGATGATTGGCATCAGCAGGTACTCCAGGACGCTTTTCCTCGTGCGTTCTCTTACACCACCCTTGAGGATGTGTCGGTCCACACGATGCTCACAATTCGCAGTGCTAGAGAGGCGTTTCACCTACCCCTTTCTGTCCAGGCCCATGCTGAATTGCGAGACCTTCAAAGTGACACTAGCTCGATCACCCTCTCTGAGGGCAATGATATATGGGTCTGCGCTTGGGGGGCTCAGACTTTCAAAACCACTGATTACTACAAGTTCTTCTTTCGCGAGGTCGTTGCCCATGCTGCCTTTAGATGGTTGTGGAAAGCCAAAAGCATACCCAAGATCAAAGTGTTTGGGTGGTTTCTCCTCATGGATCGCCTTAATACACGTAACATGTTGAAGCGGAGGAATTACAACATAGGATCTAACCTGGATTGTCTTCTTTGCGGTAAACATGTGGAGGAAACTGTCGAGCACCTCTTCTTTCACTGCACATTCAGTGCGCGCTGTTGGAATGATCTCAAGATCACTTGGCCAGCTGATGGTACCCGGCTGGATATGATGACACACTTAAAATCAAGGCATCGACACAAACTCATCATGGATATTTTCCTTGTGAGCGCTTGGAGCCTTTGGAAAGAAAGAAACAACCATTACTTTCGACAAGTGACTCCCTCCTTCACATCTTGGAAGGCCAGATTCAAGATCGATCTCTCAAACATTATCCACAGGCTCCCTGAGCACAAGAAGCATCTGGTTCCAGACTTTCTAAACTCCATAGTTGACCACTCTAGCTAAAGTCTCCCCCTGGAGACTTGACTTGTATTTTCTTGTCTCTTGTACAGTTTACTTTCTCTTCTCCCCACCCCACCTCCCCCCACCCCCACTCCTTGTAACAAGACTGTTTGATCCCTAATATTATTTTGCAGTAGGAGCCTTTCCTACTGTTTAACCTTAAAAAAAATGGTGTTTCTCCCCCTCTACCTTTTTGTGATGAATTGAGTTTTTCTCTTTGAGGTTTCATTGTGTCGGATTGAGTATTGGATTTGAGAACACTTGATGTATGTCTTGCGATGGGATATCTGTGGTGACAATGGGATGTTCTGTTGATTCACTTGATGTATGTTTTGGCACTCAACTCGCGGATTCCCGAGGTGACATTGGGGTAATCTATGCATAGGGGTTGATGCACGCTTTTTTCCCCTACATTCTTCGTTAGAAACTTTGGAGTGATTCTTTGTTGCACGTTGAGGGATTGTTATATGATCCAATTATGTTATCATTGTTGAGAGACTTTGCACTAGTGAAAGTATGAAGCCTAGGCCTTCTTTTCAAGCATTCCAATATCATTTTTGCTCATTTTTGCTACTAGGTACCTTACTATTTTCATATTTTCAGATTACAAAAACCTATATATACTATCCATATTACACTTGTATCACCATGTCTTCGCCGAACTAGTGCACCTATACAATTTACAATTGTATTGGGTGTGTTGGGGACACAAGAGACTCTGTGTTATCTGGTTGCACGGTTGTTTGAGGGAGACCATATTCATCCTACACCTCCCACGGATTGATAAACCTTAGGTCATCCACTTGAGGGAAATTTGCTACTGTCCTACAAAACTCTGCGCTTGGAGGCCCAACACGAGTCTACAAGAAGAAAGGTTGCGTAGTAGACATCATCCCCAGAGATGGCGGCCGCAGTGACTTTGGCTCAGGCCGCGGTGGCTTCAACGACGGATGTGGAGGTTTTGGTGGTGCATGTGGCAATGACCGTGGCTATCAGGGCTATCAGTCTAGTTGGAATCAATGAAATGACGGTGGAGGGAGAGGGTTTGGCAGCAACCAGTGGCAGCGAAACTTTAACCCTCCTCTCGGCGAATTCATAGAGGGTGCCACGGGACCTCGTTATCATCAGCGGGGTGGTCGAGGAGGGGATGGCCGATACCCTCGGCATCGCTCGTGTGCCCCCAAGGTTTACCCTAAACAACCGGCGATTAATATGGCAAAGACTGACAGTGGGGCGGTGAAGACGGCCGCGTGAGTGGCCTCTACTTCTGCGGCTCCTCTGCCTGAAGCTGCGGTGGTGGCGGTGTCTGTTCCGACCGCGACGCCTACCGGTGACAAAGATGGGATGAGTGACAAAGGTAGCGACAAAGATGATAATGTGCGGGCTAACAAGGCGGCACGCAAGAAAGAGAAGATGACATGTTATCGTTGTGGGGTGCCAGGTCACTTTGTGATTGATAGCAAGGCGGTGTTATGCGATATATGTCTTAAGCTAGACACTCATCTGATGATTGTCGGTTGCTTTTGATACCTATGCCAGTGGTGACCATTTATGGAGTCTGTAACAACAAGCTTATGTTCTTTGATATTCCACGCATGATCTAGATGACCCCTGCGTTAGAGAGTTCAAAGTTTGGTCTGGTCAAGGTTACTCAGGGGACGTTGACAGAGGAACATGTGTGTCAGCAGCTCAAACGGCTAGTTTCTGAGTCTTTCCATTGGTCACCTGTTAGGTTCGAGGATCAGGTTTACAGAGTTGAGTTCCCTAGGAGAGCGGATCTTAACCACTTGCTTAAGTGTGGCATCAGTAAGGTTCCCGGGAGTAAGTGTATTCTTGAGTTTGAAGAGTGCACAAAACCTGAGCTGACTAGTACACCGCTGGAGAAGGTATGGATTAGATTCTCGGGTGTTCCGAAGACTTTGCCTAATGACTTTCTTATTGTATCGAGTCTCGGTTCTCTGATAGGTAAAAACTAGCAAACATGCCCGTGCGTTGCAACAGGAGAAAAAATATACAATGTCTCGTATAATGTTATAGCGGCTCAATAGTCGTCTGGTATATTAGTATTCAAACATACACGTCTAGTATATTCGTATTGAAACATACAACGTTTGGTTTTACCTTTACATAGGCTAATTAGAATAGCAAACATGTCCGTGCATTGCAATGTGTCAAAAGAAATACTACATATCCTTAGCCTAGCAAGCATAGCTTAAAATCCCCTCCTCGAACATGTCCATCTCCTCTATTTCAACACAACACCCTATCCAGATTGTCGTTTATCCTCTATATACATGTGTTAATTTTTTATTTAGTGTAATCGATCATGTATTAATGCATGGTTTTAGTTAATACGGTTACCAAAAAAAATTATATTCGTGCTTAGAAAAGTAGCATGCAATTTCGTCTCATAAATATTTGTAACTTCAGCGAATGAACATGGTTGGAAGGTTAGAGGGACAGTGGTATCCCAGCCCACCAGGGTTCAAGGGCTGGTGCTCGCATTATTCTTGAATTTATTTCAGGATTTCTGACGATGTGCTTTTAGTGGGAGAACACGTTCTTGTCGATGTCGAGACGCCTACAGTGACTTCGTAAATCTCAAGATGATATGCTGGCTCAGCCTCTCAAAGGTGCTTATAGGGGTAGGGTTTGTGTATTCATAAGGGTGAGTTTACGCACGTATGTATGAGTGCTTGCGTCTGTACTATGTTAAAAAAATTGCAAATTGAGATATATATATATAGTAAATGAAGCAGTTACCCTGATACATTGGGGTTTGGGCACGTGCAACCTGAGTATGAATTGATCAGCAGGTACTATCTTCATAATCTTGATGTCAACATGACAACTGCAAATTTCCAATAAAAAGTAATACTAAAAATAAAGGATAGGTTGCCAGGCACAGATATAGATAACTTTCATGATGATCATCTTACCATAGAAAATTTGTAATGCTAGTTCATATCGAAGGAATTCTTTCAGAGTTGTATAGAAATACGGTTGGCGTTCACAGGCGTGCGTGAAAGCATATTTTTTCTTGAGTTTTGCTTTGAGGTCTCCTATCATACAACATACAGGGACGCGATGCATGATCGAAATATTTTTCGCAAGGAACCATAGCCTACGACGGATGTTAGTGTTGGTTCAGGACACTGCATCGAGCTGTAACATACATAAATTCCGGGAGGCTTCTAAATAACACGTTAGCTTGGTTAGGTGAGCTAGTCAATGCGTGTGTGCTCATACTGCTCGTGCAGGGTTCGAGCCTTGCTGTAACCCCTCGGATTTGATGCGCCAGGTGTCCGCCAGTTATTCGCCATCTTTGCCATGTCATGTGCTTGCGTGTCGCCCTTTGCCATGTCATCATCTGCATTTCATATCATGTCATCATGTGCATTGCATTGCATACGTGTTTGCCTAATGCATCCGAGCATTTTCCCCGTTGTCCGTTTTGCAATCCGACACTCTGATGTCCTCCGGCGCCCCCTTTTACCTGTTTTCGTGAGCGGGTGTTAAACATTCTCGGAATGGACCGACATTTGCCAAGCGGCCTTGGTATAGCACCGGTAGACCGCCTGTCAAGTTTCATGCCATTTGGAGTCCGTTTGATACTCCAACGGTTAACCGGGGAACCGTAAAGGCCTCTTTTGTGTGCAGCCAACACCCCTCCAAAGTGGCCCAAAAACCCACCTAAACCCAATCCATCATCTAGGTCGTTCGATCCCCATCGCATGGCCGAAAACCGTGCTCAATTTGGAGCCTCCTAGCTCCCTCTACCTATATATATGTGATCCCCTCCAAAAAAATGCGCGGACGAACCCTACAAATCCTTCCCCTCGCGCCGCCGGACGCGTCCGCGTCGCGCCGGACATGTCCACCGCCGCCGCCACATCACTCCGGCCAATCAGGCGCCGCCACGTCACCGCCCCTGCCGCCTCAGCCAACCGCGAGACGCCATGCGTCCCCGCGCCGGCGCCCACATCGCCGGACACCCGGGGCCCAGATCCGGCCCGCCCCGGGGCCGAACCGGGCCACGCCGGGCCCGTCTTCGCCGTCGCCCGCCCATAGCTCGCCTGCGCCGCCGCCTAGCTCCCGCCATCGATCGAGGGAAGGAGCCCCTCGATCCCGCAGCTCCACCCCGACGACCCTAGCCTCGCCACCGGCCATCTCCGCGAGGTCGCCGCCTCCCCGTCGCCTCTCGTTTCTCTCTCTCCCTCACCCGTGTTCTCTCTCTCCCTACAACACCGCCGCCGCCGTGTCCGGATCCGCCGTCGGCAGGGCCTCCTCTCCTGGATCCGGTCGGCCCCGCCTCGTCCCGCGCTCGCCGGAGCGGCACCGGGATCCGCCGTCGTCGTCGTCCTGCTCGGGAGCGGGCTCGTCCCGCTCGCCGTTGACCGGCGCTGCCTCGTGGGCCCCGCGGACCAGACCCCGCGGCCCAGCTCCCTCCCTTCCAAATCGGGCTGAAGCCCATGGTGAGCTCTGCCCCTATCCAGCGCCCAGTGCATCAAATAGTATCTTACGCTCATCTGTTTTTTTTTCGGAAAAACGGCTAAGTACCTGGTTTCTAACTTTCTGGTGCCCACTTTGACATGTCATAACTCCTTGCATATAGCTCCGCTTTGCATTCATAATATATAAAAATGTTCATTGAGATATGCTATTCATTTTGTTTCTTTGCGCCATGTTCATTTGAGTAAATCTTGATGCCCAAATCTCTGATGCAAGAGTGCTATAAAATGTTGTCTGCTATAGTTTATCAGAACATGCTTATTTGTCATTTTTGCATCTATTTGTGTGATTTTCTTTTGAGCATGAAGTATACATGTGTATGAGATAAAACATGCCATATTTTCTGTGGTGTAATCTACTATTCATGATATGCCATGTATTGATTGTTACAAGCATGCAAAATAACCTCCATGATGTTGCTGATTTCAGAGTCTTACAATTTCACTAAGTCCTTGTTCTGCTGTTATTTTCATGCCATGTATTCATGTTGCTACAGTGATATCCATGCCTCTTTTGAGTATGTTCATTAAGGATGTTTTGGATATATGGCTATGATCTATCCATACATGCCTCTGTTTTCATTTATGGAGTGCTCTACCATGTCTTAATCTTGCTCTACTTTTGCTATAAAATGTTCCTAGCAGATTGTTTACATGTTAATCAATTTTGCCATGGTTGTTGCTAGTGATCCATGCATGCTATGAACTTATTCTTTACATGATTAGCTTCAAGAATATGTATTCTTGCTGATGACATGCTTATATTGTCATGCAATGCCTCGTAGCGAGTGCATCAAGCTCGCAAAGTTGCCTTATATTCTTGCTGTTTTTCACTAAGTCTGAATCTGTAACGAAACTTGCTATGTTTACATGGGCGCCATCATATTTTCTATGCCCTTTTGGCTCATGGTCAGTAAGAGACTTTTGTTCTGTGCAACTAGTAAATTCACGCCATGCCTTTGTTTGACATGATAAGTTCCTGCAGCATGTTGTTTGATAGCTCTAAACATTGCAACCTGATGTTATTTCTGCCATGTCCTGTGAATTCTGCAATCTTGCCATGTCCTTTTGAGCATGTTATAGAAGTTTCTGGAGTTAGCTCAGTGTTCATGTTTTGTTATGCTTTATATGTACATCATGTACATGCCTTTTATTTTCATGTTAAGATCCTGTAGCTTGTTGTTTTGATGCTTTCTATATGCCTAGTTGCTGTTTAGGACAGCTTGTCCTTTAAACTTGTATATAGTGTATGTGTTGAACTGTTGCTCCGTTTTGAGTGTGCTCTATATGAAACTTGCTTAGTTTTGCATGTAGCTTCATATTACCTTGTTGCATCCATGCTTTGAGGTGTTCGCTTGATGGTTGAATGCATTTTGCATCAATGCCATGGTTATCTTGTTTTGCTCATATCTTCTAGGTCGTAGCTCCGAATCTAATGAACTTTATATGTAACCTGACTAGAATTTCGTATAGATCATCGTGTTGCATCTTAACTTGCTGTTTTACAACTTGAACATAAGGTTTATTCTGATCTGGACCAATTTCGAAATTTGCTTATGAGGACTTACCGGAAATGTTATATGTTGTTTCCGGCCTCATTTAAACTTGCTTTGATGTGTTGTTCTTGTATGCATCATCTCTTGCCATGTGTAGCCTCATGTAGCCTTGTCATGCATCATACTTTGTTGAGCATCATGCCTTGTTCATGTGTGGTGTGTTTACCGTGTTGTGTGCTTCTTCTCGATAGTTCCCGTTTCGTTGCGATCGTGAGGATTCGTTCGTCTACGCTTGGTTCGTCTTCGTGGCTTCATCTTCTTCATGGACTCGTTCTTCTTCCTAGCGGGATTTCAGGCAAGATGACTGTCACTTTGGATCTCATTACTATCATTACTATGCTAGTTGCTTTGTTCTATCGCTATGCCGCGTTACCTACCACTTGCTTATCAAGCCTCCCAAATTGCCATGAACCTCTAACCTTTGTCACCCTTCCTAGCAAACCGTTGTTTGACTATGTTACCGCTTTGCTCAGCCCCTCTTATAGCGTTGCTAGTTGCAGGTGAAGATGAAGATTGCTCCATGTTGGATTATGTTTATGTTGGGTTATCACAATATCTCTTATATTATTAGTGCATCTATATACTCGGTAAAGGGTGGAAGGCTCGGCCTTATGCCTGGTGTTTTGTTCCACTCTTGCCGCCCTAGTTTCCGTCATATCGGTATCATGTTCACGGATTTTGCATCCCTAACGCGGTTGGATGATTTATCGGACCCCCTTGACAGTTCGCTTTGAATAAAACTCTTCCATCAAGGCCCAAACCTATGCCCTTTTTTACCTTGGGTTTCCGGAGCCCGAGGGTCATCTTTATTTTAGCTCCCCCGGGCCAGTGCTCCTTCGAGTGTTGGTCTGAACCGAGCAAACTGCGGGGCCACCACGGGGAAACTCGAGGCCTGGTTTTACTCGTAGCTTGACTTATCCGGTGTGCCCTGAGAACGAGGTACGTGCGACTCCTATCGGGATTTGTCGGCACATCGGGCGGCTTTGCTGGTCTTGTTTTACCATTGTCGAAATTTCTTGTAAACGGATTTCGAGACTGATCGGGTCTTCCCGGGAGAAGGAATATCCTTCGTTGATCGCTAGAGCTTATCATGGGCTAAGTTGGGACACCCCTGCAGGGTTTGAACTTTCGAAAGCCGTGTCCGCGGTTATGTGGCAGATGGGAATTTGTTAATGCCCGGTTGTAGTAAACTTGAAGCAAACTCTTCTAAAACACACCAACTGTGTGCGTAACCGTGATGGTCTCTTTTCGGGGTTGTTCGAGAGGAGAACACGGTTCTTGGGTTATGTTTGACGTAAGTAGGAGTTTAGGATCACTTCTTGATCATTACTAGTTGACGAACGCTTGCTTTGCTTCTCTTCTCGCTCTTATTTGCGTAAGCTAGCCACCATACATTGCTTAGTCGCTGCTGCAACCTCACCACTTTACCCCTTCCTTCCCATTAAGCTTTGCTAGTCTTGATACCCATGGTAATGGGATTGCTGAGTCCTCGTGGCTCACAGATTACTACAACACCAGTTACAGGTCCAGGTTATGCGATGATCATGACGTGAGAGCGATGTTACTTGTTTTGGAGTTCTTCTACTTCTTCGTCGACCTTGGGTTAGGTTCCTGGTCGGCATCCTGGGCTAGCAGGGTGGATATTGTTTGAGTTGTTGTTTATGTTTCATCCGTAGTCGGATGTTGATCTTGTATATGATGTATTGTTGTATTCATGTGACATTGTATGTCTTGATTGTATCCCCACTATGATGTAATGTTGATGTAATGATATCCACCTTGCAAAAGCGTCTTCAAGATGCGCTTCTATCCTTGGTGGGACCTTCGAGTTCCTTTAGGATAGGGCCGCATCTTGGGTGTGACACTTGCATATTACAATTTAATTTTTGAGGCCTAAAACAACAGAACACATTTTTTTTCAAACGCAAAAGGACGGACCAAAAAAGGGGGCGACGTACGAAACGGATTTAGATGACAAAAAAAGTGGAGAAACAATAGTCCCTTTAATATTAGGTAAAGAAGAGAAGGTGGATATGCCATTTACTCGTTTGCATGGAGTTGCTAGGCTACTTGTCGGTGTGGTGGGTGCGGAGTATATTCCGGATTATGTACCATGGAACTATGACAGTCTGACTTATGATCAGGATGTTGTGGTGGAGGAGGTTCCTCACGAAGATAATAACACTGGTGACATCGATGTTCATATGACCGATGGCGGAGACGGTAGTGGTAATCAGGGGATGGATGGAAAGCCCAATGACCAGGTTGGGAAGAAGACACCAGCTGGAAAATCCACACAGTCGACTGGGTCGAGGACAAAGAAGGGGTCGGCCCCCTTGTCACACCGGCAGCTTCTCTCCGGTTCGGCTTGTTCCAGGCGATGTCCGCGCTGAGTCTCCTGTGGGGTGACCACGTGGAGATGGAGGACTCTGATGATGGCCTTCCATTGGAGGTGATTGAGGATTTTCAAAGGTAGATGGTGGTTCAGGTTGCACCGCAGATGTCGCCGCGGGAGAGGCAAGTTGCTCCTGAGGTGGTGGATTCTGAGCTGGAGAGTGCCACTTTGGTCGACTGGTCGGGTTCGCCCAGGCATATTTCACATCCTCAATCGCCTCGTTCGACTGGCTTGACGCAGGAGGTGTCCGCGCTGGATGCTGATGTTGGTCACACGAGCACTATTTCTAACGTCCCGGTTGACGCCACACCTTCAGCTCAACTCAGGAAGTCGGTGTCTCCCATCGTCTCTGACTCAGCTGGGTACACGGCAGGCGGCCACAGCCCGGACGGAGTCGCTCTGGAGGACATGATCGCTTTTGGAGGTATTTCGGATCCTATGTCTGGTGACATGCGTTATAGCCATCGGATCCAAGACCGCCCGGACGCGGATGACATACAGATGGGGCACGCCATGAGGGCGGCCAAGCTTCGAGACATTGAAGTTCATACAGGTATGTCGGTTAATACAAGTTGTTCCATTCTTCACTTTCTAAGCTTGAAATTATTCATAAACCAGGAACTTAGGGATCTCTCTTGGTAGTAATGACAAAGAAACTACAAAATCAATGAATGATATATTAGACTTGGAAACGGATAGAGTTGTGGATTTAATACGACATTTAGCAGTAGTAAAACCTATGAATGCAGCAGATATCAATAATCTTGGAGTAACAATGCTTCGGAGTCTCTGTGGGGATTTAGTCCCCATAGAGGGCTTAGAAGCTGAGGAGGAGGATATGGTTCCAGAGGGGTATGTGGCCCCTTTTGCAGCCAGAGGCCACTCCTGACATCGATACTCAAAATGGTGAGGGATGAAGGATAAACGGAAAAGAACCTGGAAGAGGAAGATTTATCCTACATCGGCGGTTTAGAGGAGTGTGAGAGTTAAACAAAAGAAAAAATTCCATGTTGAAATATGAAAGTGATATTCTAGAATAGCAGATGTCTAGCGGACTTGGCTAAAAGGAGATTCCTTAGCGATACATCAGTAGAACAAAAATTATATTTTATGGCCTTATTGGAGATGTGTAGAGATAATTTCACTCCGTAGTTTCTTAACACCATTTCAGGGGGGGTGGTTTTGATTGGCACTGTTTGCCTCCGAGGGGGCGATCTGGAGGGATCCTATTTGGGGTGAAGTGTGAAACTTTAGAAGTGCTAAACATGGTCCACGGAAATTTTGCTATCAAATTTCGTGTAAGATCGAAAATTGACGAGTTTCGATGGGCTTTGGTGGCCGTATATGGTGCGGCGCAGCCAAAGCTCAAACCTGACTTCCTCGCAGGTTTGGTGAGACTTCCTCGCAGGTTGCCCATTCTGGTTGGTGGTGATTTCAATATCATTAGAAGACAAGAAGAGAAAAATAATGACAACTTCGATGGAAGATGGCCATTCATGTTTAATATGGTAATTGAAAGTCTCAATTTGAGGGAGATTGTCCTCACTGGTAAACAATTCAAGTGGGCCAATACGCTGCCAATTTCTACTTACGAGAAATTGGACAGGGTTCTTACTAGTGTTGAGTGCGAACAGAAATTTCCGTTGGTTATGGTTCAAGCACTACAGAGGGCCATTTTTTACTATACCTGTTGGGGATATAACTATTTATGTAAGTCGGCCAGGAGGGGCCGGGTTATGTAAAGAGAGGCTCATCAGAAGCCCAAGACCAAGGCATGAAGATGGCGGTCCACTACAGGGCCTAATGGCCCACTGGTGACTCTGAAGCCCGTGAAGATAAACCGCCATGATGGTATAACTTGTACTGTAAGGTAGAAGTAACTAGTTGCCGAGCCGGACACTGTTTATGAGCCAGCCGGGACTCTATAGGCCGCAGGGCGTCAACCCATGTATATAAGGGGACGACCCGCCAGCGGCTTAGGGCAAGAAACAACTCATCGAGAGCCAGGCATAGCGTATCTCGCTCCCTGGTCATCGAAACCTCAAGCAATACCAACCCAACTAGACGTAGGCCTTCCTTCACCGCAAGGGGCTGAACTAGTATAAACCTCTCGTGTCCTTTGTCCCGATTAACCCCTTTAAGCTTCCTAGTTGCGATGGCTCCATGACTAAGTCCGTGCAAGATGACATCTGCCGTGACAATTCCACGACAGTTGGCGCCCATCGTGGGGCCAGCGCACGGTCGATTTGAGTTCTTGAAGGGCAGCTTCGAAGGGCTCAAGGGATATGCAGTGGGCCGGATGACCAAGAGTCATCGCGGCAAGATCTACATCGACGACGAAGGCTGGTGCCCCGACGCCGGCTCAATTGAGTACGGGTACCGGGTCCCCTTCGGCGGAATTCACGTCTTCATCGGCCGGATTGGTGAGCCGGGCCCTGAGCCGACAACTGCACCGTCCTCGTTGATACAGCTCAGCGTGCGAGACCCGCCCGAGCTCAACCCATCATGAAGCGTGCCTTTGTGGGTTGCATCCACGGAGGTGAACTTTCTGAAGGATCTGAAGAACCTGGTGAGCCAGCCGTCCTCTCTGACGGTGATTCGTCTGCCGACTCAACAGATTCGGTGTATCAAGTTCAAGATGGTGTGCTTGGGGGCTGCTCCAATGGCAGCACTATTCCGGACCCCTCAGAGTCGCCAAACTGGGCAGGAGTCTTCATGGATGGCACTCAACCCGGCCAAAATTCTACGGCCTCAACAATGATAACATCCGAGTTAGGAGTAGCTGGGGCAGGAGACCCTGTGCGCTCACCGGCTCAGGTGCTGATGGATCTCATGGATAAACTTACGGCCCTGTTAACTGCTATAGTCATCCCTGCGAACCAATCTGAGCATGAGGCGGAGGTGGCACAGGTTCGTGAGGAGATTGCCCAGGCCAAGGAGACCTTAGCAGTTGAAGATACTAGATTAGCCACAGAGCGGGCGGCTTTGGACGCACGGGCGCAGCAACTTCAGGAAGAGGCTTTCCAGCTCACGATGAGCTTGAAGGCATCTAATGAGGTAATGAGGAGGAGGCATCAGAAAACTCAGCCCCGTTTACCTCAGATTTATTATCCTCGGAATCTCTTTGCTACACCCGGAGCCGGCCCAAGTAACCCGCCGGGTGCAAATCAGTTTATGACATCTGGAGCGGGAGGCCCGGTTCAGCCTCAGGTGACGACGCCTCTTCACGGCAACATGGCGCCACCCCGTTACATACCAATACCACCGGGTCACTTTTCCAACCCCATGGAGAACTTAATCGCGGCGTCAGCACGTTTGGCGGCTCTCCCAGTGGATGGTGATGATCCGACAGCGGTGGAAACCCGGAGGATCCGAGAACTCGTCCAAACAGCTCTGGATCAGCAAGAGACTTACTCCTATAGCCGGGACAAGATTCACTCAACTCCTCCGCCTTGGTTAGCGCCTCGTCAAAACCAGAGCCCGAGTTACAGTAGACACATGGAATCACAGGCCATGTCAAGTAGTGCTCAGCGCCGAAACCAGCCCGGTGGGTATAACCCAGTTCAGGATCGGATACATCAGGAAGACGAGCGGGCGACTTAGCTAGCGGCTCAACAGGACTCACTGGCTTACCCGACGGCTTCCGTTAAGGCGTGGGTTGCTACTAGAACTGGAGGTGTTCCTTGTCTGGTACCGGCTCTACGTAGTGTACGTCTGCCCAAGGAATTCAAGGGACCTCGAAAGGTGTTGAATTATGCGGCCGATTTACAGCCTGGGGCGTGGATTGAAAGTTACGAGATGGCCATGGAGTTGTTGGAAGTTAGTGATGAAGCGATGGCTAAATACTTCACCATGATGTTGGATGGAACGGCCCGTTCTTGGTTAAAGGGTTTGCCACCCAATTCCATTAGCTCATGGGCGGAGCTAAAAGCCCGATTCATCCAGAACTTCAAGGACACATGCAAGCAGTCTATGTCGATTGTGGACTTGACAAATTGTAAGCAGGAGGAAGGTGAATCTACGACTCATTGGGTGCGCCGGGTCAAAGATATAATACATTCGTCTAACAAGATGGATGCCGGCTCAGCAGTCCTCATGCTGGAGAAGAATTGCCGCTTTGAACCTCTGAGACAGAAGCTGGGGCGCCTTAAGCGTGATTGCGACAATATGGGGACGCTGATGGCGGCTTTAGTCAAGTATGTCGATTCTGATAGTACCAAGGATCCCGCGTCTGATGAGGAAAAGACAGGGAAGGGAAAGAAGAACGGTAATGGAAAGGGTCAGCAGCATAACCTGGCAAATCAAGGAGGCAATAAGCGTAAGGTGGACGGTAGCCCGGAATTTGTGGCAAATGCACAGGGTAACAATCAGAAGCGCAAGGGAAAGCCACCCCCTCAGTTTGGTGGGTCAGGTCCATCTCTTGAGCAATTACTCAATGAGCCATGCCCGAAACACGACACCAGGGAACGGCCAGCGACTCATTTATGGAAGGATTGCGCAATCATGAAGGCTTTCAAAAATTCTAATATGTTTGATGGCAATCAAGGCCCGGGTGGCGGCTCAGGAGCCGGCGGCTTTCATGGCCCGGGCGGCGGTTCAGGTTCCGGTTTTCAGGGAAACCAGGGTGGTTATAACCAACAGCAGTCTTGTCAAGGAGGACAGCAGCAGCAGCAATCGGGTTACCAGAGCCATCCAAAGCAGCTAAATAGTGGGCAGTATCACGTGTTCACTACTAGTTTGTGCAAACGTGATCAGAAAATCCATAAGAGGGCTGTGAATTCTGTTGAGCCGGCAGTCCCTCGTTACCTAAGATGGTCAGAACAGCCCATTGTGTGGAGTAGGGAGGATCATCCTCTCCGGGTTGATAATCCGGGTCAATTAGCCTTGGTGGTGGCACCGCAGGTCGGTGGCTATAAATTCACTAAGGTGCTCATGGATGGAGGTAGCAGCATCAACATCCTCTACTACGAGACCTTTCGGCGCATGGGCTTAACTAACAAGAATTTAAAGACTTCCAACACCGTCTTCCATGGAGTGGTGCCTCGTAAGTCGGCGTATCCTGTGGATAAGATTGAGCTAGAGGTGGATTTTGGAGACGAGCATGACTCTAGGGCTGAAAAGTTAACCTTTGAGGTGGTCAAAATCAAGAGTCCGTATCACGCTTTGTTAGGACGGTCGGCTTATGCCAAGTTCATGGCGCGGCCGTGTTATGTTTACTTACAGCTCAAGATGCCGGGTTATAAGGGCACCATCACGCTGCATGGAAGTCGAAAGGTGGCCCTAGAATGCGAAGAAGGCGACGCAGCTTATGTTGAGTCTGTCTGGGCAGCAGAGGAGCTCAAATTTTACCAAGATAACGTTGACCCAGCAGATATGACCTCCCTCAAGAAGCCAACTACGGAACATGACCCGGCCATGAAGTTTAAGTCGGCTGCAGAGACTAAGCTTGTTGATTTTACTCCAGGCGATTCGTCTGAGCAATTCAGCATAAGTGCCAACTTGGATCCTAAATAGGAAAGCGTGCTCATCGAGTTCATCCGTGAGAACCGGGACATCTTTGCATGGAAACCTTCTGACATGCCGGGTGTACCAAGAGGACTCGCTGAGCACACTCTTAATATTGATCCGAAGTATAAGCCGGTCAGGCAGTTTCTGCGGCGATTCAATGAGGAACGACGAAAAGCTATAGGAGAGGAGGTCGCCCGGCTCTTGGCAGCTGGGTTCATTGTCGAGGTTTTTCACCTGGAGTGGTTGGCTAACTCGGTGCTCGTGCTCAAGAAAAACGGCACCTGGCGGATGTGTGTGGATTACACGGACTTAAATAAGGCTTGTCCAACTGATCCTTTCGCTCTCCCCCGTATTGAACAAATCATTGATGCTACTACGGGTTGTGCGCGTTTGAGCTTTTTGGATGCCTACTCTAGTTATCATCAGATCAAGATGGCAGTTAAGGACCGGGAGAAGACGGCTTTCATCACTCCGTTTGGAGCCTTCTGCTATTTGTGTCTATGCCTTTTGGGCTCAAGAGCGACTAGGCGACTTATCAACGGTGTGTGTAGAATTGTCTCCACAATCAGATTGGGCGCAATGTTCATGCTTATGGGGATGACATAGTGGTGAAGTCCAGAGAGACGGAAACCTTGATACCTGATCTCAGAGAAACCTTTGACAACCTCCGGGTTTACAAGATGATGCTTAACCTGGAGAAGTGTGTGTTTGGTGTGCCTACAGGCAAGCTTTTGGGATTCTTGATCTCAAACAGGGGCATTGAAGCTAATCCGGTGAAGATCAAGGCAATCACTTCTTTGGCTAAACCGGCTTGTATCAATGATGTTTAGCGACTGGCGGGTCGTGTTGCTGCTTTAAGACGGTTCATAAGCCGGTTAGGTGAGAAGGCACTACCGCTGTACCAACTGATGAAGAAGGAAGACACCTTTGTCTGGAGTAATGCCGCTAATGCTGCTTTTGAGGATTTGAAGAGGCAGTTATCTGAGTCGCCGGTTCTTGCAGCTCCCATTAACAAAGAGCCTTTACTGTTATATGTGGATGCTAATTCACGAGTCGTCAGTGTGGCAATTGTGGTAGAGCGCAAGGAGGCTTGTAAGGAACATCCGGTTCAACGGCCGGTTTATTATTTCAGTGAGGTACTCATCGAGTCAAAACAAAGATATCCTCATTGGCAGAAACTTGTTTACGGGGTGTTCATGGCAAGCCGGAAGCTGAAGCAGTACTTCCAAGGTCACCCTATCACTGTGGTCAGTTCTGCCCCCTTGGGAGACATTATTCAGAACAGAGAGGCTACAGGACGAGTCGCCAAGTGGGCCATTGAGCTCGGGCCTCATGGTCTGAAGTACGTGCCACGCACGACCATTAAGTCTCAAGCTTTGGTGGATTTCATCAATGACTGGACAGAACTACAGACACCTGAGGAGAAGCCCGATAACACCTATTGGACTATTCACTTTGATGGGTCCAGACAGTTGGAAGGCTCGGGGGCTGGAGTCGTGTTAACTTCCCCTCGAGGTGACAAATTTTGTTATGTGCTCCGGCTTATGTTTCCTTGTACTAACAATGCAGCTGAGTACGAGGCCCTACTCCATGGTCTCCTGATGGCCAAAGAGATGAACTTAAGCCGGGTAAGATGCTTAGGAGACTCAGACCTTGTGGCCCAACAGGTGTCAGGCAAGTGGGACTCTAAAGATCCCCTTATGGCGGCTTACCGTCGAGAAGTTGATGCTGTGGCTGGACACTTCCAAGGTTTTGTGGTGGAACACATTGATAGAATGAAGAATGAGGCGGCTGATGCCTTAAGCCGGCTGGGATCTCAGCGTAAGACGGTGCCGCCTAACACTTTTCTTGATGTTTTGCATAATCCTTCTGTTAAGTTACCTACAGAGGAAGATCTGGCAATACCAGACTCGGAGGCACAGCTGGTGGCGGCTCTCCACGTTATCGCGGATTGGACAGTGCCTTATTTGGCTTACATGACCCGGGGAGAGGTGCCCGAAGATGAGACCTTGGCAAGACAAATCGTCCAGCGGTCCAAGTCCATGACAATTGTCAATGGCGAGTTACATCACTGTAGCGTCACTGGAGCGTTTCAACGTTGCGTGTCACCTACAGAGGGTCACGAGATCCTTCGTGAGATTCATGAAGGCGATTGTGGTCATCACGCCGGCTCAAAATCTCTTGTGGCCAAATCTTTCCGTCATGGGTTTTATTGGCTGACGGCTCATGCTGATCCAGAAGATTTGGTCAGTAAATGTGACGGATGTCAGAAGTTCTCACGACGAGCCCATGTGCCAGCTCAAGAATTGAGGATTATTCCAATTACTTGGCCGTTTGCAGTCTGGGGGCTTGATATGCTCGGGCCTTTCAAAAGGTCTAAGGATAAAAAGACGCACCTCTTGGTAGCGGTTGACAAGTTTACAAAGTGGGTTGAGGCGGAGCCAGTCAGTAAGTATGATGCAGCCACGGCGGTCCAGTTCATGAAAAAGGTGATTTTTCGCTTTGGTTTTCCACACAGCATCATAACTGATAATGGAACTAACCTTTCCAAAGGAGCTATGGAAGAGTTCTGTCAACGAGAGCATATCCGGCTTGACGTTTCGGCTGTGGCTCATCCTCAGTCCAATTGTCAAGCAGAACGAGCTAATCAAGAGATCTTGAAGGGTATCAAGCCCCGGCTCTTGGTCCCCTTACAGCGGACGTCGGGTTGTTGGGTGGAGGAGTTACCTTCCGTACTTTGGAGCATCAATACCACACCTAACAGATCTACGGGTTACACGCCTTTCTTTATGGTGTATGGAGCAGAGGCGGTCCTGCCGAGTGACATCCGTCATGATTCACCCCGTGCGGTGGCTTATGTTGAGGCGGACAACGAAAAAGCTCGGCAAGATGCACTCGACCTATTGGATGAAGAACAAGACTTGGCAATAGCCCGCTCGGCGATTTACCAGCAAGACCTGCGCCGCTACCATAGCCGCCGGGTTAAGTCCAGAACCTTTCAGGAAGGCGACTTAGTACTCCGGCTCATCCAGGATCAATCTAACATGCACAAGCTATCGCCTCCTTGGGAAGGACCCTTTGTGGTTAGCAAGAATCTGAACAACGGGTCATACTACCTTATCGATGTTCGAGAGCACAAAGACTCACGTAAGTCGGAGGAGGAGACCCGTCGGAAGTGGAATATCGCTCATCTTCGGCCTTATTATACTTGAGCCACCGGCTCTAATATGTGTATATTTATCCTATGTATATATTACATAAAGCAATAAAGCAGGAGCTTTGTCCTTTTTCCATCCCAAAAAAAGGTTTTATGTGTTTCCTTTGTCAGGTGGTGGAAATAACCAAGAGGAAGCGGGTCACATCTGAATCCGGCTTTCCTTTGGTTCGGCTTATGATCATATCTGAATCTAGCCATGATCACTTGGGGGCTTCCTATTCAAACATAGGTCGTATGCGAACCAAAGAGAACATAGCTGTCGATACCCACTTGATCGGCATACTGCCAAACCCACTTGGGGGCTTCCTGATCATATTTGAATCATAGCTTAATCCCTTTGGGTCTAACATGGATCGTATTCGAATGAGCGTCATTAAACAACTCTTATGGTCACTTGGGGGCTTCCTATTCAAACATAGGTCATATTCGAACCAAAGAGAACATAGCTGTCGATACCCACTTGATCGGCATCGCCACAGCCACTGGGGGCTATATGATCGCATCCGAATCTTAGCTTAACCCCTTTGGAACGGTTCACTGATCGTATTCGAATCAAAAGCCTTTGAAATTTGTTTATTATTCATCATACTCTATAAGTATCACTATTTGGTTATATTGGGATCCTCTTCAAAATACCATAGAGTGAATCACAACCCTCCGGGTGAATACTGGTTACTCCGGGTTACTAAATACCAGGTGAACCTTTATATATCAATCATCAGGAGTTAAATTTACTTTCAGAAGTAACCATAAGCATCACAGGTATATCATTATGATTACATCTACTAAGTTTAATCATAAGTTGGTTTTCCTGTAACACTCCGGGTTATCAGAAGCTTATGTAACTCTCAATGCGATAAGTCGCCAAGGCATTTTGTTTATCTTCTGTGCAGGGCAATGCAAGACATTTTTGCAAGGATATAACAGATTCATATAAACTATGAAGTGCATAATAATGGCGGCTTATGCAAGTCTTAAGGGCCATAAGCGTGCGTGAAGGCATGACAAATTCAGAGTGTTTTCGGCTCTATTACAAGACTCCCCGAGTCTGAATGATGAGGCATTGTTTTTCTACAAGACATACGCAGGTGACGCCTTGCAATTTACTCTTGGGGTTGACCTGAAGCTTCCGGGTTATCCTTCTCCGCCTCTTCGCCAGTTGCCTTGTCCTAGAAGGATGATGATGCCCAGTCAAATGCCACTCAAGGCTTCAAACTTAGCTTCTTCATCTATTAAACCGGTTGGGTCTACTTCAGGGGCAAAGGTATGCTTACGAATTGGAGGGATCAGGCTGACATCATCGTAATGCGGGGTGGGGATTCTCAGATTCTCCTTATCATAACCCGGCTGATACTTGGAGAGGTCAGTATCATTCCCAATTTGAGTGGCCACAGGGCGTATGTCCCTCACGCAGCTGGTGACGTCTTTTTGATCAAATGGAGTGCCATCCTCCTTTAAACTTGGATACCCAAGAGCGATGTCGGTTGGGTCTAGCTCTGGTAACCAGGCTTTGGCCCGGCTCAAGGCGGCTATTGCTCCGGCTCTTGCTTGGGCCCGTCTCAACTCTTGAATCCGCTGGGGGAGTACAGCAAGCCGTCGTAACACATCTTGCAAGAGGTGGGGCACATCATTTGATAAGGCCACAACAGCCAAAGCACGTTGTGACCCGGTGTATAATTGTTCCACCAGAGTATAGACGGCTTTCAGTTTGACTACCATGTCCTGCTTGAGGGTTGTGCTCCTGGGGCCTGTGTTGTTAAACAAAGGGTAAGCCGGAAGTGATAATTAGCTTAGTCATCAAAGGAAGGATGACAGTATTTGAGGTTCATACAAAGAAACGTACCGAAGATTGCTGAGACCATTCGAGATATCTGACGCTTCAAGCCGGACAACTCGATGTTTGCCTTTGCAAGGGATGTTTCGGCTGCCTCGGCCCGGGTCACTAGAGAGGCCTTCTCATCAGCCCAGTTTTTCTTCTCCGACTCAAAGTCCTTCTTCAACTTCTCTTGTTCAGAGACGTTGAGTTCAAACTTGGAATTGGCATTTTGAATTTCAAGTTCCTGGGCTGACAGGCGGTTCTTAAGGTCAGCAATCTCCGATTCAAATTGACTTATGGTAGCCTGCATTATCCCGGGTTACAGTCAGCATCATGATAAATAATTTCAAAGTCTCAAGCACTTTGCAAGCAAACATACTTGACACTTGGGGGCTAATGTGTACTGAAGCTTTCTAAATTATTAAGCCGGTCCTGGATATTAAAGTCCCAAGCGCTTTGCAAGCAAAGATGCTTGGCACTTGGGGGCTAATGTGTATCGCAAGTTAAAGGTATTGTGTTACAGCCGGTTTAAGTATTTTTTTCTTTAAGCCGGATAAGCAACTCTAACAGTTTTTCTAAGTCTACAGCATATTTCCTAATAAGCAATAGACTTGGGGGCTGGTACAGTAAGTATGATTGAAAGTAAGGAAGCGTAAGTCATACCTCAGATTTTTGTTGTATTTGCTTCACCATGTCAATTTCCAGGTCACGGCTGCTATGCACCTGATTGATATAACCCGAGACGATCTCTCCAATACTCAAATGAGTATAATCAGTGATGTCTGTTTTGGTTTTACGGCGTTCCAATAACTCCTCTTTAGCAGAACATCAGGCAAGAACTGTGGGCCGGGCCGGCTCAACAAACTGAGTCTTGAGTATTTCCACTTCTGGGTCAATCGTCTTGGCCGGACTAGGTGCTTCCAGGTTAACAGAACCAACCATAATATCTTCAGCAGGCAGATTAGAAGTGGGTACTGCAGTATCCTGAGCCGGTTCAAGCGGCAGTTGATGTGTGGGAGAGCCGGGAGTAGCTGTGCCCAGTTCCGGTTCAGTTACCACAGGGTCTTCCGCCGGTTTATCTTTCTTCGTTTTCTTCCTGGGCTTAACTTGCATGCTATGGACGAAGCAGAAGAATGAGTACAGAAACATGAGGAAGAAAAAACATAAGGTGAATAAATTGATATTACCGAGGAGCAGTCTTAAAAGCCGGCATGTTTGACTGCATGGACTCGCCGGATGAAGGAGAGGTATCCTGATAATTGGAGTCAGACGAGTTGAGAGGTTGACGGACTAGACCCGCCAAAGGTAAAAAAGGGTATAAGTCGGAGATAACCTCAGACCGACGCTTCTGGGTTGCATCAGGCAAGCCAGAGGAGAGCTCTGCATCCTTGCTGGTCCGGGTCTGCCTCCGGCTTTCAAATTGCTATCGCTTCAAAAGAAAGTCGGGATCTTGGTAAGCCAAAGGGTGTGAAAATCATACTTTCCGGATTACTCTTCGAATTTTCTGACGCGGCCGAAGCTCGGAGTCGGAGGAGATGATAGTTACCTCTTCCTCGACGGGTTGGCTGTTCCCCGTGTCTTCCTGAAAAGGAGAATAGTGTTAGTAAGGAAAGGATAAAAGAGTAAGGGAAGTTGAAAGGTTGCCTCTTCCTCGTTATCATCAGAATCATCGAGCTGGAACATCTCTGAAGCACTTGGTTTTCTCTTCTTTGAAGTAGAATGTCTGGTGGTTCTTTTTTCGGCCCTCTTTGCCGCCCGGGCTTGTTTGGCCGCCTCATGATCATACGGGACTTTCCAGAACTTGTCGTTTGCCTGTAAAGAGTTGTGAGGGGGTATGAGTAAAAGTAAGGTAAATATAATAAAAGGTGATCATTGAGGCTGATGACTTACTGCGGGGGCCGGGTTATTCTTACAGAAGGGGAGTAAGCTGAAGGTATTGTTCACCACAGTCCCCTCTTTCAACAGTGACTGGATCATAGCCTCGACCGTGTCATCTGGTAAATCGTCAGAGCTGTGACGCAGCGGGTCATCCTTTTCCCCTGAGTAAGTATACATTAAGCCGGGTCGGCGGCTTAACGGAATCACCCGCCAGGTAATCCAGGTCCGGACCAAATCAATGCCGTCCAAACCATTGCCCAACAGAGCCTTAATCTTCTTTATGGTGAGAGCAAGTGGAATACGTTCAGCCAGAGATAATTTGTCGGCCAATGGGTGGTTGTACCCCAAGCGCAGGGCACGAAAGCCGGGTAGTGAATTCTCACCAGCCGGAGAGGTATCTTGGTAGTAGAACCATGTCTGGTTCCACTCTTTCGGATGGCTTGGCAGCTCTGCATAAGGAAAAAGGCAGTCTCTTCGCCACTGGATTGAGATGCCACCGAGTTCCAGACTGGGCCCATTGGCACGTTCATTTTGCCGGTTCAAATAAAACAGCTCTCTAAACAAGGTCAAATTTGGCTCTTCTCCAAGGTACACCTCGCAAAACACTTGGAAGTTGTAGAGATTTGACACGGAGTTGGGCCCAATGTCTTGAGGTCTGAGGTCAAAGAAATGCAGAACATCTCTGAAGAATTTTGACTCGGGTGGAGCAAAGCCCCGGTTCATGTGATCCGTAAACACAATTACCTCCCCTTCCTTGGGTTGAGGTTTCTCCTCTGATGGGTTAGGAGCACGATAGGACATAAGTTCCTTTCAGGGCGGATGGCCGGATTTCACAAACCCAGCTAAAGAACTCTCCGTGACAGTGGATTTGACCCAGTTGCAAGTCACCGGAGTTTTGTCAGCTTTGGGTGCCATTGCGTAAATCGACGCCTACAACAAGATAAATGAATTTTTCCGGTTTAAATATAACCCGGAGGAAAACGCTGTAGGTTTATTCAAGATGGCGGCTTAAGAAGGGGCCTAATGACATACAGGTAACTATGTGATAATGTTTAACAGCTGCAGGTATTAAAGATGATTAAGGTTTTCTTAAGTCGCCAGAAGCAAGCGGTGCTGACAGCCGGTATTATCTTAAAACGGTTAGACGAACTACTATGGATGAAACAGAGTCAACAGACGCAGTTTTTGGCTAAGTGTGGAGCAAACAGGTTTCACAGATTGCAATTATTATTTTGGATCAAACGATGCTCTAGAAAGGAAAATTTTTCTAGACCTAAAAACAGTGCAGAGAAGTTTGTACACTCGAAGGAAGCCTCTGAACAAAAGAAAAGAGATTTGTTTGTGTTCGAGATAAGCATGAAACAGTCACCGCAGCAGTTATATGCTATTCAAAGTTCTGAACAGGTCATCGGAGGTGAAATACATCAAGGGTTCGCCGCGGGCGGCGATGAACACCGACGAACTTGATGAACACTATAATGCAGATCTAAGACAGAAAGGGAAAGGGACTTACAGATGCGGAGCTGCAGCTGAGCTTCGGTGCGTTTCTCTGGTCAGATTCAGGTCGATGCAGCGGCCTGAGTTGGTGAGAAGACAAAGAGCTCGACGGCGGCGACGGCGGCGGAGCTCGAGTCATAGAGAGGCAGGGAGAGGATGAAGACGACTGAGGGAGAAAATGAAAAGGACCTAGGTCGAGCCTATTTATAAGGAAGGGCCGACTGGGACGGTGCGAGAAACGAGGAGACCAAGACATCATTATTCAGCTGCCCCGACGCCTCGATTTTTGGGAGGGTCAGTAAAGGCGGAGATCCGTTGAAGATATGACGAATTAAAATATAAGTTTTATTGAAGATGACGTCACGATGATTTAACCCGGATCTAGATGATGACGTCATGGCGGGTTACAATTTTCACACAAGACAGAAGACTAAAGGCCAGTTCATAAGGTTTTTAAAGATTGACATGAACCGGTTTAAATCAATTTGGGGCCTAATGTTGGGGATATAACTATTTGTGTAAGCCGGTCAGGAGGGGCCGGGTTACGCCCAAGACCAAGGCATGAAGATGGCGGCTCACTACAGGGCCTAAAGGCCCACTGGTGACTCTGAAGCCCGTGAAGATAAACCGCCATGATGGTATAACTTGTACTGTAAGGTAGAAGTAACTAGTCGCTGAGCCGGACACTGTTTATGAGCCGGCCGGGACTCTGTAGGCCACAGGGCGTCAACCAGTGTATATAAGGGGACGACCCGCCAGCGGCTTAGGGCAAGAAACAACTCATCGAGAGCCAGGCATAGCGTATCTCGCTCCCTGGTCATCGAAACCTCAAGCAATACCAACCCAACTAGACGTAGGACTTCCTTCACCGCAAGGGGCTGAACTAGTATAAACCTCTCGTGTCCTTTGTCCCGATTAACCCCTTTAAGCTTCCTAGTTGCGATGGCTCCACGACTAAGTCCTTGCAAGAGGACATCTACCGTGACAATTCCACGACAATACCCCACTCTTGGTTCATTCCTAGGAAGCGACCCATGTGGGAAAAAATATTTTCTCTTTCGAATTAGGATGGTTTGAGAGGGAGGGCTTCATGGAGCTCATTGTGGCAGAATGGGCCAGGGGCGTGGGAAGATCCACTAATGTGATGGTAAAACAAAATTAGACATTTGCGCCAGTTTTTGAGAGGTTGGGCCAAACACCAAAGTGGTATTTATAAAGTTGAAAATAAAAGATTGACAAGAATTATTAATGAACTTGATGTGAAAGCGGAATCTGCCCTTCTTAATATATCTCAGAGAGATATTAAGAATGAGGCCGAGAAGAAGTTACAAGCACTTATGAGAGAGGAGGAGATGAAATGGGCGCTTAGAGCAAAGGTTTCTGAGATCGTCCAAGGGGATGATAATACACAATTCTTCCACATGATAGGTAATGGGAAGCATAGAAAGAAAAAGATAATAGAACTAGAACAAGATGAGGGTACAATTGTAGGACATGAGAACCTAAAATTGTACATCTCCAAATATTATAAGAAACTTTTCGGAGCAGCCGAAGGAAGTTTTGTATCTCTAGATGAGAGTGTGATCGGGGACGTACCTCAACTTAACTTAGAAGATAATGAGGTGTTGTTTGCCCCTTTCACTGAGAAAGAGTTGTTCGATGCAATAACGTAAATGAATCATAATAAAGCACCCGGGCCGGATGGGTTCCTGGCGGAATTTTTAAAAAATTGCTGGCATATGATAAAGGGAGGTCTTATGCCTATATTCCATGATTTGTTCGATGATCACTTAATTTATTTCAGCTAAATTTTGGAACAATAATGTTGTTGCCAAAGAAGGTGGAAGTTATTCACATTGAGCAGTTTAGACCGATCTATCTTCTCAATGTAAGCTTTAAGATCTTTACAAAGGTTGGCACAAATAGGTTGACTCAGATTGCCCATTCGGTTGTGCAACCAACTAAAACGGCATTCATGCCAGGACGACAAATCCTAGAAGGGGTTGTAGTCCTTCATGAAACGCTGCACGAAATCCATTCAAAGAAACTAGCTAGATGGTGTTATCTTCAAAGTGGATTTTGAAAAAGCGTATGATAAGGTCAAAAGGCCCTTCCTACAGCAAGCCTTACGTATGAAGGGGTTCAATGAAGCTTGGAGATCTCAGGTGGATTCATTCATACAAAAAGACAGTGTTAGGATAAAGGTCAATGATGACATAGTTCATCATTTCCGGACATGTAATGGGTTACGACAGTGGGATTCCATGTCTCCAGTGCTGTTTAACATTGTAGCGGATATGTTGGCAGTACTTATTAGTCGGGCTAAAGAGAGTGGCCAAGTAGGAGGACTCGTCCCCCATCTTGTAGAGGGGGTGTCTCTGTCCTACAATACGCCAATGATACTATTATATTCATGGAACATGATCTTGTAAAAGCTAGGAATATGAAGCTTATTTTATGCCTTTTTGAGCAACTGTCTGGGCTAAAATTCAACTTTAATAAAACGAAATGTTCTGCTTTGGGAGAGCTAAAGAAGAACAAGACAAATACAAAAACTTGTTGAAATGGGATCTTTACCATTTAGTTATCTAGGGATCCCAATTCATCATAGACGGGTAACAAACAAAGAATGGAAATGTATAGAAGATAGATTTGAAAAAAAAAATAAGCTGCTGAAAGGGTAATCTAATGCCATACGAAGGTCGGTTGGTTTTGATTAGCTCGGTTTTGACGAGTTTGACGATCTTCCTCTTATCTTTCTTTGAAGTACCGGTAGGGGTACGAAAAAGATTAGACTTTTACAGATCCCGATTCTTCTGGCAAAACAATGAGGCCAAGAAGAAATACAGACTAACTAGATGAGATATTATGTGTAGACCAAAAGACCATGGTGGGTTAGGGATAAAAAATTTAGAGGTAAAAATAAGTTTGCTTAGCAAATGGCTATACAAACTATCTACTGAGACCAAGGGCATGTGGGTACAAATCTTGCGAAATAAATACCTACACTCTAAGACTTTGGCCCAGGTGACTGCAAGGCCGATGGACTCGCCCTTTTGGAAGGGGTTAATGAAGACAAAAGTAACTTTCTTCCAACGGGTGAAGTTCCATTGGTAATGGTACCACTACTAGATTCTGTGAGGATACATGGCTAGGGGAGATGCCTCTGGCCTTGCAATTCCCTTCCTTATATAATATTGTGCAACATATGGACGATTATGTCGCCACAGTATTAAACTCGGTACCGCTTAATATCCAATTTAGGAGATCCCTTGTAGGGGAACATTGGAATGCTTGGTTGCACCAAGTCCGTAGGTTGATGGATGTTCAACTTTCAGACAAGGCGGATACAATCAGCTCGAAGTTAACCACGAATGGAATCTTCTCCATGAAATCCATGTATTTAGACTTAATTGATTCTGGGCCATTGTCGATGTCTTTGCACGTCTGGAAGATTAAAGTTCCGCTTCGCATCAAAATCTTTATGTGGTTCGTCCACAAAGGAGTCATTATGACCAAAGATGATCTGATAAAAAGGAATTGGGTTGGTAACCCCAGGTGTTTTTTTTGTGAACAAAATGAATCGATTAGACACCTCTTTCTCGAATGTCCACTTGCAAAATTGCTATGACGATCAATTCATATAACTTTTAACGTGCATCCCCAATGAGCATAAACACGTTATTTGGGATGTGGCTTAATGGAGTGGACATACACATAGCTAAACATATTCGGATATGAATATGTGCACTATTCTGGGCCATATGAAACACTAGAAATGATATGTCTTTTAATGGAATATAATTCACTATTTTTTTGCAGGTTATCTACAGAGCTACAGAGCTACGGAAAAAAACACATACAAAATCCATGCAAAAGGTATCAAAAGCGCCACATCCGGCGATAAAGAACAGGCTACGATGCCTACACACCTAGCCTATTATTAGCTCGTCATCCAAATCGGCTGAAGATAGTCCGTGCTACCGTCTCCCAGCGGTTGCACTCAATAGCCAAAAGCTACCCGAAGTCCACATGAGTGAGTAACGACCACATACGAATCCAGCGATTGGGAGAAAGCTCCCCGAAGTCCCAGCGGTTGCAAACGGACACTCAGATTGGGAGGCAAAAATTGACACCTTTTGCACGGACAACCGGACTACCATCATTTGGGATGGGTTGGAAGTAAAAAATTATTGATATCTGATGTTGTTGCATTGTTATTGCATATATTTGTACTTTTTATACATATGCTAAATTGTTATTGATCAGCATATGCATATGAAAGAGAGGACGCTAGACGCGGGGCAGGCATTTGTTGCAGTGAGTTGGATGGTCCGCTTCTATACCGTTGTCCGTGCAGACACGTCTTGTCTTTAGATGTTTGATGTGTCCGATTTGATGGACTGTGTTAGAGTTGCCCTATAATTTATACACATATTATATACTATACTTGTGTGCATACATTTACCCTCACTTGGCATCCCAAAACTACTCATATAAGAAAAGATAAATCAACCAAAAAGAAGAAGGAAAAACACATACAAACACGAAAAAATAGGCAATGGATAACGATCGTCAGGAAAATTGACTGATCCAAAAAGGGGCTAGTTGTCAAAATTTTGGTCCGAGAAGACGTGAAATAACACAAGAAAAGAAAAAACATGAAATTTGGCAAAAGAATCAACAATCAGAAAATCTTCTTATCCAAATTTAAAAACCAGTCATAGTTACGTGTCCTAGGATCAAGTAGACAAGAATGATATGAAATTCGATGAAACTAATGTTGCTATTTAGTTTATTGTGAATTATATGAACCATGCTAGAGGAAGAAAGCAAAAATAGGAAGGCGACCAGATTGGTGGCGAATCTAATTTATTGAATTTGCATGCGTGGAATGTGTCACTATAGAGAGAACGAAAGTAAACTAGGAAAAAAATCAAACACTTAATGCTATCTCATATATGGATAGTCTTGCATGGAATAAATTAGGAAGCAATTCAACAATGATGCACATCACTTAAATCCAAATGCATTAACGGGTTGACCCGAACTAGGTGCCCCAGTTAATTTACCTATATATAGAGAGAGCTGCTAAAGGATTATAATGCCCAGATTAATTTGGGAGCGTCTTGAAATTATGCTTCCACGAGTAAAACACGGTAAGGCTACCATACCTTACGTGCTGAAAGGCCTCGATACGAAAGAAGTCTTAAACAAAGATAATTATACAACCTACGATCATGGAGCACATAGTGGAGAACAACAATCTCTTCATGGGGGAAACAGAAGTATCGTCGTCGGAGACCACAGACACCTGGCTACCCTTGTTATATCTGTCGAGAGCGTCTTTTCTCTTTTGGAGTTCTAGCCTTCGCTTCCTCGCTGCTTCCTTGATCGGCATGTGGTGCAAGTGACTTCGGACCGTGACCCTGCTAGTCTTAAGATTTGGCACCAAATAGAACAACCCAGACTCCAAACGGCATTCTTTGTATTTCTTGATTCTCCGGTTGATTATCGCCAGCGATTCTTTTATGCTGTCTCGATGTTCCTTGTAATATGCCCAACGGAGCATGCCCAGTTTCTTAAGCTCACCGAAGTAGATCGTCATCAATGCCATGTCCTCTCTCAGAGCTACTTCACGGCCCAACACTGTCGTTCGGAGCGTGGCATCGTCATCATAACGTTCATCGCATATCCTTGTACCACACTCGTCGCGAAGACACAGGCGAAGCTTTTTTCTACCAATTATAAATCCCAATTTCCTGCTTCGTTCTTCGCGTCTGTAATTGTATAGCAGAAAAAGAGGGACAGGGTTGTCCGCAGGTCAAAAACTTTACGGTAGATTGAAGTCACCTATGATGTAGAAAGTCAAGCTATGGATGTGGGATCGATTGTGTACCTGCCACGGCTGAGCATGGGGGTCTTGTCCATGTCGGCGAAACAAGCTAGCGCAGACCGATCGATTTATAGATGATTTTGCAGGAAGCCGAGGTGCGATCGGAAGGTATATATTACATGTAGATTGGCAGTCCAATTGTAATCCAACACATGTGTACGCACGCACGAAAGTCCTGTATATTTATCGTACCCGGACAAGAAGTATATTTCATCACGTATACCTTACCTAGTCGGGGACTCGTGGCTACAAAATACTACTGCTAAAATCAACCAAACCGGGCCAGAGGAGTTGCCGGGAGATCAACCAAAGATCGTCAAGACGCTATAAGATCATTGGGCTTGGCCGCCGTGGAGGCAGCCGTCTCCACCAATGTTTACTTGCTCGGAGTCAGAGGGTTTGTGGACCGCGGTCTGGTCATCCCGGCCGACGGTATGTACAACCCAGGTAACTGCTCTGTCCCCACCAGCACCTTCATGATTCTCTCCGTCGACGAGGCCGTCAGGGCATCTCCAGCCGTTGCCCCCCCCCCCCCCCTCCCCCGACGCATAAAATCCCCTCCCCCTCCCCGACGCATAAAAATCGCCCCCTGTGGGCGAGCCAGCGATACAATCGGCGCTGGGGGCGATTTTGCGCCCAGTCGTTGCCCCCAGGCGCCGAAATTGGCCCACTTTGCAGCCCAATTTCGGCGAATAAAGGGCCCATATGGGCAAGAATAGGCCCATATTCGGCGTGGTTTCGCCGTGTTTCGGCGTTCAATTATCAACACAATTATTTCTTATCACATATTTCATCACTGAAAAATCAAATACTTCAACAAACTAGTACAACAACAAATAGTTCAATACAAATTATATAGTTCAACAAATAAAAACTCGTATTTCATCACACGGCATCGCCCTTGAGCCTCCATAGGTGCTCAATCAGATCTTTCTGCAGTTGATGATGCACCTGTGGGTCTCGGATCTCCTGACGCATACTGAGATAGGCAGTCCAAGTTGCCGGTAGCTGGTGATCAACTTCGGCTAGAGGACCCTGCTTGTAGTATGGTTCAGTGTCAAACACTGGGTCTTCTTGCTCGCTCTCGATGATCATGTTGTGCAAGATGACACAGCAAGTCATAATCTCCCACATTTGATCTTTGGATCAGGTCTGAGCGGGGTACCGAACAACAGCAAATCGAGATTGGAGCACACCAAATGCCCGCTCGACATCCTTCCTGCAAGCCTCCTGAAACTTCGCAAACCAGGCGTTCTTGCCTCCTGCCGCAGGGTTTGAGATCGTCTTCACAAATGCTGACCATCTCGGATAGATGCCGTCAGCTAGATAGTACCCCTTGTTGTATTGGTGCCCATTGATCTCGAAGTTCACCGGAGGAGAATGGCCCTCAACGAGCTTGGCAAAAACAGGAGAGCATTGCAGCACGTTGATGTCATTGTGAGTTCCTGGCATACCAAAGAAGGAGTGCCAAATCCAGAGGTCCTGTGTGGCTACCGCCTCAAGCACCACCCTGCAACCGCCTTTGACGCCTTTGTACATCCCCTGCCAACCAAATGGGCAATTCTTCCATTTCCAATGCATGCAGTCGATGCTTCCAAGCATCCCAGGAAATCATCTTGCTGCATTCTGGGCTAGGATCCGAGCAGTGTCTTCCGCATTGGGTGTTCTCAAGTATTGTGGCCCAAACACTGCCACCACTGCCCGACAGAACTTGTAGAAACACTCTATGTTGGTGGACTCGGCCATGCGCCAATAGTCGTCGAGTGAATCACTGGGAGCTCCACATGCAAGCATCCTCATCGCTGTCGTGCACTTCTGGATGGAGGTGAATCCAAGAGCGCCAGTGCAATCCATATTGCACTTGAAGTAGTTGTCGAACTCCCGGATGGAATTCACAATCCTGAGAAAGAGCTTTCGGCTCATCCGATAACGGCGCCGAAATGTTCTCTCGCCATGAAGTGGAGCATCGGCGAAGTTGTCGGAGTAGAGCATGCAGTAGCCTTGGAGACGATGCCGGTTCTTTGCTTTCACCCGCCCCGGCGCCGAGCCACCTCGCCGCGGCTTTTCATTGCTCGCCAGCAGTTGGGCGAGGGCGGCGAGCACCATGAGATGCTCTTCTTCCTGGACGTCGGCCGCGGCTTCCTCCTCCAGCAGCGCGGCGAGCTCTTCCTCCTCATCCGAGTCCATCGCCGAGATAGGCAAAACGCCGAACACCTTGCGTTCGGTGGGCGTGTACCCGCCGTTAAACCGCGCCTCCGCGACCTGAAACGGCGGTCGGAAACGCCCAGCTGCTGTGGGAGGGGCTGCCGCGGCGAAGCGCTGCTATTTTCCGGCGGGGAATGGCTATCTAGCGGAGTAGGGCGGCGGCCGTCGCCGGGATATAGCTAGTGGTGGCCGAGGGCGCGGGGGTGCGAGGCGAGTCGGGGGAAGAAAACCTTGACTTTTCCCCTGTCGGTGTGGGCCAGGTGTGCTTTTCCCTAGCGCCGGAGCCCCCAGCTCCTCCCCAGCGCGCCGGGTTCGGCCTGTGACCGCCGGGCGGAAAAAAGGCCCGAACCGGCGATTTTCGGCGTCCTGGGGGCGTGACTGGGCCGTTTTTTCGGCGCCGGCGCCGAAAAAGTGGCCTGGGGGGCCCTGTTGGAGGCGCGGCTGGAGAGGCCCTCACAACCGGGAACACGGGCGACATCACCCTCCTCGACAAGAATTACCTCGGCCCTGGTCAGATCGTCGGGTCGGCGACAAACCTCGGCAGCCAGAACGGTAGTCACCGGCGTCACCACTGTGCTCGACTTGATCGAGCTCGACGACGTCGGCGATCCAACGACAGCCATCCGCGGCGTGTCTCTGTCTGGCGTACGTGGTGTCCGGACTGTCGCTCGGCCGGGTCATTGAGGTGTCCCTTGATGTCGACGTGTTTTTCGATGGCGGTGCCTAAACTTAGCGCAAACAGTCATTTTGATGTTAAAACTTGTGACATACATTAAACTGATGCAAAAATTTGGCACGAACGTGCAAGTACAGTGCAAATCACGTTTGGATACGAAGCGATGCTGACTTGGTATGCCATCGTGGCAATGGGGCCCAATGTCAGTGATTGGAAGGCTGGGAGGAGGGCGTGTGGCCTGTTTTTTTGTTGTTGCAAAAAACAACTTGAATTGGCATTTTATTTTTTTCGCCTCTATGAGAGGTGGGTCCCATATGTCAGTGCAATGTGAAAATTAACGAAAAATAAAGCTCCCGTGTCTCGAAACCTTGACCCTGCCTTGAACACAGTAGGACGTAGCGACTACACCTTCTAGTATTCACGTCACAAAATGGATAACTAATGTAGCAGAATAAAGACGCTCGTGGAGCTGAAATGGACTGTGATCAATGCCGCCCATTTGCACCTGTTCTTTTCTAGAAATTTGTAAAAGGTATGTAACTTCTAATCTCAGTAATGAAAATAACGTTTAATTATTTGTGTGTATAAATATTATACATACAAACTTAACAACTTATGTTTCATAATTGTTCACGCGTTATTTTAAAAATATTCATATATTTAAAATAAGATTTATGAATTACAAAAATGTTTGGATATAATTAACAACAATAAAAATATTTTTAACATTACAATTCCGAAATATTATTTTAATTACACAGACAATTATGTAATTGTACACACATGTTTATATTTCACTGTTTGTATAAATAAATGTTCATAATTTAAATTTAAAATTTCATATGAATATTCATTAGTCGCTAATATTTCAATTATATTTTTCTGAATATAAATCACGAGTGAAAATTATATCGCACAGATGTTTGTATTTATCATCTCGTATAATTTAAATATAAGCTACAAGTGTATAATTTTTTGGTAATTTAATAAACATTTAAATCTCCGTATTTACCAAACATTTTTATATTATACTCCTGTAAAGAAATATAAGAGCATTTGGATATTTCTTTACGAAGGGAGTACATGGGTGTATATTCAAATAATTTTATTTACTTATCATTGCTTGTATATAATATTTATAACACACGAATATTTGAACATTATTTTCATTAGTTACATTTTACATATGTGTTAAAAAACTAGTGCGTGCAAAATGGGCCGCACTATTTGCGGCTCATATAAGTCCCACTTGCGTCCTCCCGACGATTGCTCAAAATAAAACATGCGTCCTCCAGATACTATATTAAAAACTATTATCAGAATTTGTCATTGGAACGTGAATGTTGGAGTGGCTTGGACGGCTAGCTATATATCCAGCAGTTGGACTTGGGTTTGAGACCCGTGCGCGTTTGTTTCATTTCTATTTTCACGTACTGACAGATGGGTCCCATGTGTCACAGAGTCAAAATGAAATGGCATCTGCCGCGTGTTGATAAGGGTTTTTTGTGAGAAATAAAAATAGTTGAGGGGGGTTTCTAAAAGGATTGAGATGGGCCTAGAGGGGTGGGGGTGAATAGGTACAATTACAAATTTGAATTATTACTTAGCGATATTAGGCAATAATGCGGAATATGAAAGTAAGCCTAATAATTGCAAGTATGATACAAAGAGCTAAGCAAGATAAACAGGTGGTACAAATATATGAGTAAGCAAGCACAATATGATAAACGTAAGTGCTAAGAGACAAGTAACCACAAGTAGGGAATTAGGGTTAGGAATAACCGCAACTCCGAGAGACGAGGATGTATGCCGATGTTCACTTCCTTGGAAGGAAGCTACGTCACCGTTTAGAGAGGTGGATGTTACCACGAAGGCACACCAACACCACGAAGGCTCACCCTATTCTCTCTTTGAGACAACACCACGAAGGCGTTTATCAACCACTAGTGGTAGACCTTGGGATGGTCTCCAAACCCTCACAAACTTTTCTGGGGGTAACCACAACGGTCGATTCCTCTCCGAAAGAGTTCTACCGCCTAGGAGTCTCCAACCTCCAAGAGTAACAAGAACGTTGGGAAATGCTCAAGAACTTTCTCAAATCACGAATTCCCTTGGTGAGAAGATGGGGAAGGAGTGGATCTATCACTTGATTGGAGAACTTCTCTCAAATGCTCCCAAATCCCTAGGGGATCTAGGATTTGGTGTAGGGAATCAAGAGAGGGAGTGAGATGTGTTCTTAGAAAGCTCAAAGTGAATGGTCAACCTTATCCCGTGGGGGGGAAGAAGGCTATATATGGTGGAAGTGGAAAAGTAACCGTTTGAGCCACTTAAGTGCACTGGGAGGTCAGACGTCCGGACAGGTGGCCCAATCCTTTTTCTAGCAAAGGACAAGCCTAGACAAACTCTTATATGAAGAAAAGCGCTCCCGAGGACACATGGGAATTATCGTCAAGCTAGTTTTCATCATGCTCATATGATTCACGTTCGGTACTTTGATAACTTGATATGTGTGTGGACCGGTGCTTGGGTGCTGTCCTTACTTGGACAAGCATCCCACTTATGATTAACCCCTATTACAAGCATCCGCAACTACAAAAGAAGTATTAAGGTAAACCTAACCATAACATGAAACATATGGATCCAAATCAGCCCCTTACGAAGCAACGCATATACTAGGGTTTAAGCTTCTGTCACTCTAGCAACCCATCATCTACTTATTACTTCCCAATGCCTTCCTCTAGGCCCAAACAATGGTGAAGTGTCATGTAGGCGACGTTCACATAACACCACTAGAGGAAAGACAACATACATCTCATCAAAATATCAAACGAATACCAAATTCACATGACTACTTATAGAAAGACTTCTCCCATGTCCTCACGAACAAACGTAACTACTCACAAATCATATTCATGTCCACAATTAGAGAGGTATTGATATGCATAATGGATCTGAACATATGATCTTCCACCAAGTAAACCAACTAGCATCAACTACAAGGAGTAATCAACACTACTAGAAACCCCCAGGTACCAAGCTGAGGTTTTGGGACAAAGATTGGATACAAGAGATGAACTAGGGTTTGAGGGGAGATGGTGCTGGTGAAGATGTTGATAAAAATTGACCCCCTCCTGATGAGAGGATTGTTGGTGATGACTATGGTGATGATTCCCCCCTTCCGGAGGGATGTTCCGCCAAGATTCCGCCTCGTGGCGGTGGTGTTTCGTCCCGCAAGCTTGCTTATGATTTTTTCCAGGGTAGAAGACACCATATAGCCAAAGATGGGCACCGGAGGCCTGCCAGGGGGCCCACGAGGCAGGGGGCGCGCCTACGGGGTAGGGCGCGCCCCCCACCCTCGTGGATGGTGGGTGGCCCCCCTCTGGTGCTTTCTTCGCTCTTCTTGTAAACCTTGTAAAATAAGAGAGAAAAGGCATAAGTATTGTGACATAATGTGTAATAACAGCCCATAATGCAATAAATATCGATATAAAAGCATGATGCAAAATGGACATATCAACTCCCCCAAGCTTAGACCTCGCTTGTCCTCAAGCGGAAGCCGATAACGATAAATATGTCCACATGTTTAGAGATAGAGGTGTCGATAAAATAGGACAAGAGGGTGTCGGTGTCAAAACCGGCAGATCTCGGGTAGGGAGTCCCGAACTGTGCGTCTAGGATCGATGGTAACAGGAGACGGGGGACACGATGTTTACCCAGGTTCGGGCCCTCTCTATGGAGGTAACACCCTACTTCCTGCTTGACTGATCTTGATGAATATGAGTGTTACAAGAGTTGATTTACCACGAGATCGTAATGGCTAAACCCTATAAGTCTAGCATGTATGACTATGGTAATGTGTATCCGGACTACGCTCTCCGGTTTATATAGACACCGGAGAGATCTAGTGTTACATGGGGTCGGTTACATAAGAAGGAATCTACATAGTCGGTTGCCAAGCTTGCCTTCCACGCCAAGTAGAGTCCAATCCGGACACAGGTACAGTCTTCGGCCTTCATGTCTTCATAGCTCATTAGTCCAGCCCATGGATAATAGGCCGGACGCCCGAGGACCCCTTAGTCCAGGACTCCCTCAATAGCCCCCGAACCAGTCTTCAATAACGAAGTGTTCGGCACACAGATTGTCTTCGGCATTGCAAGGCAGGTTCCTCCTCTGACGGTTTCAAGTAATATATTCGGTTGTTGATTCAATGTCGCTCCCCTTGGCTTCTGTGCATTAATAACTTCGTCTTCCACGTGTCGAGTGAATCTTGAAGGTCAGGGAATTTTTGCAAATAACACCCCGTCCATGCAGGGCCGGGTACCTATTTAAAGGGACTGTATCTTAGATCCATTCAACGCTACACCGAGAAAATCCCCGGAGACTGCTAGGAGAGACCATTCCAACATGGCTAGCATTCCCAGGTCCTCCCGTTCCGACCCAAAGAAAGGCGGGTGGGTGAAGTGCTTTGTGTCCCACAGTCAACTGATGAAGTGACAAACGCAGGGATTTCTTCCTCCCGCGGATCTGGTCCCTATCCAAGCAGGACTGGCCTCTTTTTTTGGCGAGACTCAGGCGGAGGATTTCCCCAACACATCTGGGGGAGAGCGAGTGTATTTCGTCCCCTTCCTGCTAAGAGCCATCGGATTTCCAATCCATCCGTTCCTCCGAGGGCTTCTGGAATATTATGGCCTCCAACTGCACAACTTCACCCCCGCCTCCCTTCTGCACATTGCAGGTTACGTCGCTTTATGCAAATTATTTCTGGGCGTCGAGGCCCATTTTGAGCTGTGGAGGAAGTTGTTCTGCCTTGTCCCGCGTAATCACGAGGGGTCAATATTTGAAGTGGGTGGAGCCGAAGTGTGGCGTATCGCCGATACCGGATATCTTTCCAGCACACCAAGGAAGGCATCTGACGAATGGCCTTCTGAATGGTTCTATATTGAGGACGGCGCACTTCCTGACCCTTTTCGAAAGGGCCTTCCCGAGTTTGCGAGCGTTCCGCTGAAGAAATGCCACAGTTGGCGTCCCCAGAGACGCGAAGACGATGATGGTGCGGAAGTTCGTCAGCTCATGAGCAAGATAAAGATGCTTGCTCAGTCCGGACTCACAATAATCGAGGTAATGGCGACCTCCATAGTGCGAGGGGTTCAACCGCTACAATACAGAGGGCTGCCAATGTGGCACTACAATGGGGAAGATGACGCCTCCTGCTATGGCCGGAAAGGTCCGGGTAGTCCCGCCGCTCTGGCTAATATATTGGTCGGGCTATTTAAAGGGGAGGAGGAGGAATTTCTTCGCATTAAGCGCAGAGATGGGTATTCTATGTATGATCCTCCCAGTTGGGTAAGCTTCCACCCCTCTGTTTCATTCCCTCCCTTGCCGGATTCCTTTTGATAAATTTTAAATCCGTTTATGACAGCACTGGCGAAAGGTCACCGAATGACTTCATAGTCCCACTCCACAGTCGGAAAACCACAACCGGGATCTTGATCCTAGGTTTGAGGAGGATCCGGATATATTCATGGTGCTTGCCGAGGGAGTATTTTACCAGACGAGCTATGACGGCACAGAAGTGGCTATCATCGCCGACTATCCTGGCCTTCTTCCTGCTTCACAGGTAAGTAATCAAGAGACACTTTCTCTAAAAGAGTGCTTTTATTCTACCTCACCCACCGCGCTGTCTCGCGCTCCATAGGGGAGGCGTTCGGTGATTCTGAAGAGATCGGTTCCTGTGTCGGCAGGCCTTTGAAGAGGAAAGCCGGCGAGGACGCAACCAGGCCTTCATCGAGGAGGTATGGGTGGATATGCTTTGTCAGCGGCCGCATCCAACTGTGACTTGTGCGTTTGTTTGATTACAGGAAAAAGGTTTGCCGAACTGTGTCCGGGGGCCCGGCCGGTCGTGCTCCCGACAACCAGGATTTACATCCAGTCGGCGAGACGGGGGCCACTATGGGAACAATGCCAGACTGTCCATCGGCCGAGGGTTCGGAAAATATGTCTGTTACCAACTCGGAGGTAGAGAGCGCAATGAATTATTGATGCTGTAGGTCGGTCTTACGGGACCCCAAGTTCTCGAAGGAGGCATTCGATGCCTTTAGCTCGGGCGATGCATACATCCGAGCTGCTCGAGATGGGCTTAGAAGAGCCACAAAGCAATATTTGGCGGATGTGCGGGTAAGTTTTCTTTGTCCAAAAAAGGATGATCACATGCCCGTAGCCCCCGAGACTGAAAGCAGTTGGCACAACTGATTTAACGATCGTTGTACGACCAGGTCCTTACAGAGAAGAATGGCCTGCTAGCTCAAGAGATAGAGCAGTGTCGGGCGCAGCTAAATGCTGCTACCGCCGAACTGGAAAACTTCAAGAAGTTGTCCTCTGGTAACGTTCCCCTCCATCGAGGAATAATAATTGTATACCAACTGTGCTAATACTGCCACTGATTGCGTAATACAGTCGCCTGATCAACTTGAAAAGAAGTTGAAGATCGCCCAAGAGGGAGAAAGAGAGGCAAAGAGGCAACACGCCGCAGGCGAGCGTGTGCTGACCCGTGTCATGGACGAGAAAAACAAGCTACAGGATTCCAACACTACGTTGGGTGAAGAGTTGAAAGATGTGCAGGCCCAGCTAGCTGACTCCATGAAGGAGAACAAGAAGCTGTGGGGCGGGATATTCAGTATGTTTCTGAACTTTTTTTAAATAGTTCGAAGATAAATGAAACTGATACAACTATGTTTGCAGGTATATTGATGGGCCGTCCTGAAGAGGAGGTGTCCGGATCATCAAGTGATCTGCTGCAAGACTGTCACAAGCGCACG
Source organism: Aegilops umbellulata (assembly GCA_032464435.1). Lineage (NCBI taxonomy): Eukaryota > Viridiplantae > Streptophyta > Magnoliopsida > Poales > Poaceae > Aegilops > Aegilops umbellulata. The sequence continues at coordinate 10,342,572 of CP136060.1, read as the reverse complement.
AGCATGCTCGGCTGGCCATACGGAGTGTTGCCAAGGACTTATGGCTATCCGCCTCCCCTCCAGGAAGTATGGAGGAGCTTGTAGAGATATTCAAGGGAGCGCAGCGGCTTATCCGATTATGGAAGATATCGGCCTGCCGAGAGGGTGCGCGAGAGGCCTGGGCCATGGTGAAAACGCGATATACCAATCTGAATCCTAATCACATGGCCCGGGTTGGACCGTTAGGGCCAAATGGGGAAGAAATTCCCGTTAGTTTAGTATATGACCAAGTAGAGGTGGCCGCCAAATATTCCCAACAGGATTGTAAGTTAGACTGCCTGTTAGATGGTATAGAGGAGGAAGTGTTTGAGTCCAAGTGACTATGTACTTTCCTCACCATGTGGAATTCTAGCTGAATTGTATATCATTTGTCATGGAAGACCTTTTCGCTTCAACCTCTGGACCTGAAGGTGCGGAGTGTTTCCGAATACCTTCACGGCCGAATAGGCCGGGGTATGCGTGGAAAACTAAGCGCAGGGGTCATAGTTGCTTGAACAGACAAGTTGTATCCGGCTAGTTATGTTATATTACATTGAGATTGTAAGAAACATCTTCTAGGGAGAATAGTTCCGTTAAGGGTTCCTTTCCCTGGGTGTGCATGCATTAGTAGACATGTCTGAATTGTGATGTGAAAATCACAATGTGTATAGCTTCTGGGGGTTCACAATAGAGTGAGTGCAAAAAACATTTTTCATCCACCGACCGAATATTCCCTTAAGAATGCTAGCTTTCGGCTTCACCCAGTCTGAGGTACACATCCAGATGACCCGGCAGTAACAATCACAGAGGTGCTCCCTTTACCACCTAGCCGAACAATCGGGAACGTAGGGGTAAGCACAGGAGCCAGGCAACCCAGCTTGGCCAGAACTTAAGTCATATCGATGCATATAATGGTGAAGAAAAGACATGCGGAAAAACGCGTATGTGTGATGAGCTTGATGCTCGGAAAATGATATTAACAAGCTTCTGCTAAAGAAGCCCCCAGGTATAATGGACGTACATATGTAAAGATGTGTACGTCAGCGGTGATTGGTCGAGCCGTATGAGAGATTTAAAGCGAAAGAAGTAAAGGTGGAAAAGAGAGAAAAAGTAATGGAAACTACATGGGAGAAGGGGACGAACAAAAAATTCTGCGCTAGGCATAAAACCTTCAGAGTCTGGCCGCGTTCCAGGGGTTCGGCTCTAGGCGATTGTCTGATGCATCATGAAGACGATATGCTCTGCCGGTAAGAACTTCGTCGATTATGAAGGGACCCTCCCATTTGGGCTTGAGTTTGTCTTTTTTCTTCTCCGGCAAGCGTAGAACAAGTTTGCCAACGTTGTAAGTCTTGGCCCATACTTCTCTGCTTTGATATCTTCGAGCCTGCTGTTGATAAAATGCTGAACGGGCTTTGGCGATGTCGCGCTCCTCCTCCAAGGCATCTAGGCTGTCCTGCCGATCCACCTCGGCCTCTTTCTCTTCGTACATACGCACTCGAGGTGAGTCATGTATAATATCGCAGGGCAACACAGCCTCTGCACCATACACCATTAAGAAAGGTGTGTATCCGGTAGTACGGTTGGGCGTGGTCCGCAGCCCCCAGAGTACGGAGTCGAGCTCCTCAACCCAGTGCTTGTCTGATTCTTTCCAAGACCGCACTAGCCTGGGTTTGATGCCGCTCATAATAAGACCATTGGCTCGTTCGACTTGACCATTTGTTTGCGGGTAGTAGACAGAGGCGTAATCGAGCGTAATGCCCAGATTAGCACACCAGGTTTTTACCTCATCAATGTGAAATTGGAACCATTGTCGGTGATGATGTTGTGCGGGACACCATAACGGTGCACCATGTCGGATATAAATGCAATCACCGGTCCAGACTCGACCGTTTTAACTGGTCTAGCCTCTGTCCACTTGGTGAATTTATCCACCATGACCAGCAGATATTTTTTCTTATGGCTTCCCCCCTTTAAGGGTTCAACCATGTCCAAGCCCCAGACCACAAAGGGCCATGTAATGGGGATTGTTCGTAGGGCGGTTGGGGCATATGGCTTTGGTTGGCGAAGAGTTGGCATCCAACGCAGCACTGGACGAGGTCCTGCGCGTCTTCTCGAGCCGTAGGCCAATAAAATCCTGTCCGGAAGGCCTTGCTGACAAGTGCCTTGGCTGCGGCGTGGTGCCCACCGAGACCGGCGTGGATTTCTGCCAAGAGTTGCCGCCCCTCCTCCCCGAAGATACACCTTTGAAGGACTCCGGTAGTGCTTTTCTTTTAGAGCTCGCCTTCATGAACTTTATAGGCCTTCGAACGCCGGACAATGCGGCGAGCCTCGTTCTGATCTTCTGGGATCTCCTTCCTATCAAGGTAGGCCAAGAATGGTTTGGTCCATGGGGCAATGACTTCCATTATGAGGTGGGCTGATGGTGTTATTTCGGTGGCTGAGACTCCGATGACATCGGCGTGTTCGCTATCCATGTTTGTGTTCGGAACGGGGCTGTCGTTGTTGTCTCCCCCTTGCCACACCACGGATGGCTTAAAGAGACTTTCGAGGAAGATGTTAGGTGGGACGGGGTCGTGCTTAGCGCCGATGCGAGCAAGGACGCCTGCCGCCTGGTTACTTTCGCGGGCGATGTGATGAAATTCGAGCCCCTCGAACCGAGCCGACATCTTTAAGACGACATTGCGATAAGCTGCCATCTTCGGATCTTTGGCATCAAAGTCTCCATTAATTTGGGATATTGCGAGGTTTGAGTCCCTGTGCACCTCCAGGCGTTGTATGCTCGTTGATACGGCCATCCGAAGCCCATGTAGTAAGGCCTCGTATTCGGCTGCTTTGTTGGAGTCTGCGTATAATATTTGGAGTACGTACTGGACGATATCTCCTGTGGGGGACATTAATACGACGCCCGCACTAGCCCCGCCAAAATTTTGGAGCCATCAAAATGCATAACCCAGTTGGAATACGCGTTGTACTCTTTATGGAGTTCGGCCTCTGTCCATTCGGCGACGAAGTCGGCCAGTACTTGGGATTTGATCGCTCGACGAGGTTTTTATGTGATGTCGAATGGGAGGAGCTCAATGGCCCATTTGGCAATCCGGCCCGTGGCGTCCCGGTTGTTTATTATATTATTGAGGGGCACTTCAGAAGCCACCGTGATTGAACACTCCTGAAAGTAGTGTCGCAACTTTCGAGATGCCATGAAGACTGCATATGCTATCTTTTGATAGTGAGGGTACCGGGATTTGCATGGTGTGAGGGCGGTGGATACGTAGTATACCGGCTTGTGGAGCGGAAATTTGTGTCCGTCCTGTTCTCGCTCGACGATGAGTACGGCGCTCACCACCTGGTGTATTGCCGATATTTGCCGCGGCCAGGATTGGGTTGCTTGCCAGAAGGGCTTTTATTTCTTCCAGTCCGGCTGTCGTTGCGTCTGTCCACTCGAAGTTATTTATGTCTACTACACAACCTTCTTCTTGTAGAAGTTGTTGGGCCTCCAAGTGCAGAGGTTTGTAGGACAGTAGCAAGTTTCCCTCAAGTGGATGACCTAAGGTTTATCAATCCGTGGGAGGCGTAGGATGGAGATGGTATCTCTCAAGCAACCCTGCAACCAAATAACAAAGAGTCTCTTGTGTCCCCAACACACCCAATACAACGGTAAATTGTATAGGTGCACTAATTCGGCGAAGAGATGGTGATACAAGTGCAATATGGATGGTAGATATAGGTTTTTGTAATCTGAAAATATAAAAACAGCAAGGTAACTCATGATAAAAGTGAGCACAAACAGTATTGCAATGCTAGGAAACAAGGCCTAGGGTTCATACTTTCACTAGTGCAAGTTCTCTCAACAATAATAACATAATTGGATCACATAACTATCCCTCAACATGCAACAAAGAGTCACTCCAAAGTCACTAATAGCGGAGAACAAACGAAGAGATTATGGTAGGGTACGAAACCACCTCAAAGTTATTCTTTCCAATCAATCCCTTGGGCTATTCCTATTAGTGTCACAAACAGCCCTAGAGTTCATACTAGAATAACACCTTAAGAAACATATCAACCAAAACCCTAATGTCACCTAGATACTCCAATGTATCCTCAAGTATTCTTGGGTATGATTATATGATATGCATCACACAATCTCAGATTCATCTATTCAACCAACACATAGAACCTCAAAGAGTGTCCCAAAGTTTCTACCGGAGAATCAAGACGAAAACGTGTGCCAACCCCTATGCATAGGTTCATGGGCGGAACCCGCAAGTTGATCACCAAAACATACATCAAGTGAATCACGTGATATCCCATTGTCACCACAGATACTCACGGGAGGACATACATCAAGTGTTCTCAAATCCATAAAGACTCAATCCGATAAGATAACTTCAAAGGGAAAACTCAATCCATTACAAGAGAGAAGAGGGGGAGAAGCAACATAAGATCCAACTATAATAGCAAAGCTCACGATACATCAAGATCGTGCCAAATCAAGAACACGAGAGAGAGAGAGAGATCAAACACATAGCTACTGGCACATACCGTCAGCCCCGACGGTGAACTACTCCCTCCTCGTCATGGAGAGCGTCGGGATGATGAAGATGGCCACCGGTGAGGGATCCCCCCTCCGGCAGGGTGCCGGAACAGGGTCCCGATTGGTTTTTGGTGGCTACAGAGGCTTGCGGTGGCGGAACTCCTAATCTATTCTGTTCTTCGATCGTTTTAGGGTATATAGGTATATATAGGAGGAAGAAATACATCAGGGGAGCCATGAGGGTGGAGGGCGCGCCCTAGGGGGTTGGGCGCGCCCCCTACCTCGTGGCTCCCTCGTTTCTTTCCTGATGTGCACTCCAAGTCTATCAGGTTGCTTTCCTTCCAAAAATAACTTCTCTAGAAGGTTTCATTCCGTTTCAACTCCGTTTGATATTCCTTTTCTTCGAAACACTAAAACAAGGGGAAAAAACAGGAACTGGCACTAGGCTCTGGGTTAATAGGTCAGTCCCAAAAATAATATTAAAGTGTTTAATAAAGCCCATAAACATCCAAAACAGATAATATAATAGCATGGAACAATAAAAAATTACAGATATGTTGGAGATATATCAGCATCCCCAAGCTTAATTCCTGCTCGTCCTCGAGTAGGTAAATGATAAAAACAGAATTTTTGATGTGGAATGCTACCTAACATATTTATCAATATAATTTTCTTTATTGTGGCATGAATATTCAGATCCATAATATTCAAGAAAAAAGTTTAATATTTAAATGAAAACAATAATACTCCAAGCATAATAACAAAGCAATCATGTCTTCTCAAAATAATATGGCCAAAGCAAGCTATCCCTACAAAATCATATAGTCTGGCTATGCTCTATCTTCACCACACAAAGTATTTAAATCATGCACAACCCCGATTACAAGCCAAGCAATTGTTTCATACTTTTGATGTTCTCAAACTTTTTCAATCTTCACGCAATATATGAGTGTGAGCCATGAATATAGCACTATAGGTGGAATAGAATGGTGGTTGTGGAGAAGACAAAAAGGAGAAGATAGTCTCACATCAACTAGGCGTATCAACAGGCTATGAAGATGCCCATCAATAGGTATCAATGTGAGTGAGTAGGGATTGCCACGCAACGGATGCACTAGAGTTATAAGTGTATGAAAGCTCAACAAAAGAAACTAAGTGGGTGTGCATCCAACTCGCTTGCTCACGAAGACCTAGGGCATTTTGAGGAAGCCCATCATTGGAATATACAAGCCAAGTTCTATAATGAAATATTCCCACTAGTATATGAAAGTGATAACATAGGAGACTCTCTATCATGAAGATCATGGTGTTACTTTGAAGCAAAGTGTGGTAAAAGGATAGTAGCATTGCCCCTTCTCTCTTTTTCTCTCATTTTTTTATGTAAGCCTTTCTCTTTTTTATGGCCTCTTTTCTTTTATTTTTTTATTTTTTTTATTTTTAGTCCGGAGTCTCATCCCGACTTGTGGGGGAATCATAGTCTCCATCATCCTTTCCTCACTGGGACAATGCTTTAATAATGATGATCATCACACTTTTATTTACTTACAACTCAAGAATTACATCTCGGTTCTTAGAACAAAATATGACTCTATATGAATGCATGCGGCGGTGTACCGGGATGTGCAATGACTCCTGAGTGACATGTATGAAAGAATTATGAATGGTAGCTTTGCCACAAATACAATGTCAACTACATGATCATGCAAAGCAATATGACAATGATGAAGCGTGTCATAATAAACGGAATGGTGGAAAGTTGCATGGCAATATATCTCGGATGGCTATGGAAATGCCATAATAGGTAGGTATGGTGGCTGTTTTGAGGAAGGTATATGGTGAGTGTATGATACCGGCGAAAGGTGCGCGGTATTAGAGAGGCTAGCAATGGTGGAAGGGTGTGAGTGCGTATAATCCATGGACTCAACATTAGTCATAAAGAACTCACATACTTATTGCAAAAATCTATTAGTTATCGAAACGAAGTACTACGCGCATGCTCCTAGGGGGATAGATTGGTAGGAAAAGACTATCGCTCGTCCCCGACCGCCACTCATAAGGAAGATAATCAATAAATAAATCATGCTCCGACTTCATCACATAACGGTTCACCATACGTGCATGCTACGGGAATCACAAACTTTAACACAAGTATCTCTCAAATTGACAACTACTCAACTAGCATGACTCTAATATCACCATATTCATATCTCAAAACAATCATAAAGAATCAAACTTCTCATAGTATTCATTGCACTTTATATGAAAGTTTTTACTATATCCCTCTTGGATGCCCATCATATTAGGACTAAATTCATAACCCAAGAAAATTACCATTCTGTTTAGGACTCTCAAAATAATATAAGTGAAGCATGAGAGTTCATCTATTTCTTCAAAATAAAACTACGACCATGCTCTAAAAGATATAAGTGAAGCACTATAGAAAACAACAAACTACTCCGAAAGATATAAGTGAAGATCAATGAGTAGTTTAATAATTATGCAACTATGTGAAGACCCTCAAACATTTAAGAATTTAAGATCTTGATACTTTATTCAAACAGCAAGCAAGGCTAAATAAAATAAAATGACGCTCCAAGCAAAACACATATCATGTGGTGAATAAAAATATAGCTCCAAGTAAAGTTACCGATGAACGAAGACAAAAGAGGGGATGCCATCCGGGGCATCCCCAAGCTTAGGCTCTTGGTTGTCCTTGAATATTACCTTGGGGTGCCTTGGGCATCCCCAAGCTTAGGCTCTTGCCACTCCTTATTCCGTAGTCCATCGAATCTTTACCCAAAACTTGAAAACTTCACAACACAAAACTTAACAGAAAACTCGTAAGCTCCGTTAGCGAAAGAAAACAAAACACCACTTGAAGGTACTGTAATGAACTCATTATTTATTTATATTGGTGTTAAACCTACTGTATTCCAACTTCTCTATGGTTTATAAACTATTTTACTAGCCATAGATTCATCAAAATAAGGAAACAACACACGAAAAACAGAATCTGTCAAAAACAGAACCGTCTGTAGTAATCTGTATCAAACGTATACTTTTGGAACTCCAAAAATTCTAAACTAAATTTGTGGACCTGAGGAATTTGTCTAGTAATCATATGAAAAAATAATCAACTAAATATCTCGCTCCAGTAAAAATTTGAAGCTAATCTCGTGAGCGCTAAAGTTTCTATTTTTTACAGCATGATCATAGAGACTTCACCCAAGTCTTCCTAAAGGTTCTACTTGGCAAAAACACTAATTAAAACACAAAACCACATATAAACAGAAGCTAGATGGATTATTTATTCCTAAAAAGAACCAAAAAGCAAGAAGCTAAAATAAAATTGGGTTGCCTCCCAACAAGCGCTAACGTTTAACGCCCCTAGCTAGGCATGATGATTTCAATGATGCTCACATCAAAGATAGGAATTGAGACATAAAGAGAGCATCGTGAAGAATATGACTAGCACATTTAAGTCTAACCCACTTCCCATGCATAGGGATTTTGTGAGCAAACAATTTATGGTAACAATAATCAACTAGCATAAGAAGGCAAAACAAGCAAATCTTCAAGATTTTCAACACATAGAGAGGAAACTTGATATTATTGCAATATGTAGAAGCGTATGATCCTCTATCATAATAATTTTCAGTAGAATCATGAATGATTTCAACAATATAACCAGCACCTAAAGCATTTTTTTCATGATCTACAAGCATAGAAAATTTACTACTCTCCACATAAGCAAAATTCTTCTCTCTCGGAATAGTGGGAGTATCATAAGAGACTTGAATACTATAAATTGTTTCCACATTAAAAGAGTAATGTTCAGAAAAAGGATAATCATAATCATGACAAGTTTTATAAAAAATAATCATCACTACTTTTTATAGCATAAGTTTCATCACAATAATCATCATAAGTAGCAACTTTGTTCTCATCATAATCAATTGAAACCTCTTCTGAAATAGTGGATACATCACTAAATAAAGTCATAACCTCTCCAAATCCACTTTCATCAATATAATCATCATAGATAGAAGGCATGCTATCATCATAACAACTTTGCATATCAAAACTTGGGAGGCTAAAAATATCATCATTATTAAACATAGCATCCCCAAGCTTGGGACAAACATTAATTTCAGCAAATATATTCTCAAAAACATCATCTTCATCAAACATAGCATCCCCAAGCTTGGGCCTTTTCATATCATAAGCATAATCACTCTCATCATTAATAGTATGGATAGCACCAATAGTATAGCAATTGTCATATTCCAAGCAAGTGCCAAAAAGATTTTCAAGATCATAAGAAGTATCATTATCTTCCCAATTATAATCATCACAAAAAGTAATAGGCATAACGAGATCATCATCAAGTGCATCATCTTCATTTTCATGAGGCACCACAATAATAGGAGCAACATTATTTGGGAGATATATCTTTTTACCTCTGTTCCTTTTTCTTTTCTTCTTCTTCACCTCATGTGTGGGTTCAATCCTCTTTTTGGAGCTCCTTATTAATGAGATTGGTTGAATAGAAGGCTCCTCCTCGTTACCTGATTCATCATAAGAAATAATAGGAAAATATCGGGAAGTCTCTTCCCTTTCATTACTATTCTCTTAATCTTCTATTTGTTTTCTTTTCTTTATGTAATTGGTAATATAAGGATTTTCAATGCAATTCACCGCACAGTATATATAAATCTTCTCTATATCAAAATCAAGAAATCTATCAAGATTAAACTTTGGAATACCCTCAGTTATACGTTTCATTTCCTCATACCCCGAAAGAAGACTAAGCTCTTTATGATGCTCAAGGGTAATCAAATTATCACAATTTTTGGATACTATTCGGTCATGAAACAATTTGCGTTGGAGATTTAAATGACCATGTTCATTGCAAAGTTCACAAGGGGCGCGAAAAATATTGAATTTTTCAGCACAAACATCAAGACTTTCTTGCAACAATTTAGTTTCAAAATATTTATGCCTCTTGCAATATCTATCTTCCCTATTTGGTGTATACTTGCAAACCCAATGCACTCCACAAAAATTGACATGTTTATAGGAGACATTTTCATCATAACTAGTGCAATCATCATTAGTACCATGGATATTCAAGGAGTTCATACTAACAACATTGCAATCATGCTCATCATTCAAAGATTTAGTGCCAAATTTTTTAATGCATTCTTCTTCTAACACCTTGGCACAATTTCCTTTCCATCATACTCATGAAAGATATTAAAAAGATGAAGCCTACGAGACAAACTAAATTCCATTTTTTTGTAGTTTTCTTTTATAAACTAAACTAGTGCTAAAACAAGAAAAAAAAGATTTGATTGCAAGATCTAAAGATATACCTTCAAGTACTAACCACCCCGGCAACGGCACTAGAAAAGAGCTTGATGTCTACTACACAACCTTCTTCTTGTAGGCGTTGTTGGGCCTCAAAGTGCAGAGGTTTGTAGGACAATAGCAGGTTTCCCTCAAGTGGATGACCTAAGGTTTATCAATCCGTGGGAGGCGTACGATGAAGATGGTCTCTCTCAAGCAACCCTGCAACCAAATAACAAAGAGTCTCTTGTGTCCCCAACACACCCAATACAATGGTAAACTGTATAGGTGCACTAGTTCGGCGAAGAGATGGTGATACAAGTGCAATATGGATGGTAGATATAGGTTTTTGTAATCTCAAAATATAAAAATAGCAAGGTAACTAATGATAAAAGTGAGCACAAACGGTATTGCAATGCTAGGAAACAAGGCCTAGGGTTCATACTTTCACTAGTGCAAGTTCTCTCAACAATAATAACATAATTGGATCACATAACTATCCCTCAACATGCAACAAAGAGTCACTCCAAAGTCACTAATAGCGGAGAACAAACGAAGAGATTATGGTATGGTATGAAACCACCTCAAAGTTATTCTTTCCAATCAATCCGTTGGGCTATTCCTATAAGTGTCACAAACAGCCCTAGAGTTCGTACTAGAATAACACCTTAAGACACATATCAACCAAAACCCTAATGTCACCTAGATACTCCAATGTCACCTCAAGTATCTGTGGGTATGATTATACGATATGCATCACACAATCTCAGATTCATCTATTCAACCAACACATAGAACCTCAAAGAGTGCACCAAAGTTTCAACCGGAGAATCAAGACGAAAACGTGTGCCAACTCCTATGCATAGGTTCATGGGCGGAACCCGCAAGTTGATCACCAAAACATACATCAAGTGAATCACGTGATATCCCATTGTCACCACAGATACACACGTCAAGACATACATCAAGTGTTCTCAAATCCTTAAAGACTCAATCCGATAAGATAATTTCAAAGGGAAAACTCAATCCATTACAAGAGAGAAGAGGGGGAGAAGCAACATAAGATACAACTATAATAGCAAAGCTCGCGATACATCAAGATCGTGCCAAATCAAGAACACGAGAGAGAGAGAGAGATCAATTTCATAGCTACTGGAACATATCGTTAGCCCCGAGGGTGAACTACTTCCTCCTCGTCATGGAGAGCGCCGGGATGATGAAGATGGCCACCGGTGAGGGATCCCGCCTCCGGCAGGGTGCCGGAACAGGGTCCCGATTGGTTTTTGGTGGCTACAGAGGCTTGCGGCGGCGGAACTACCGATCTATTCTATTGTTCGATTGTTTTAGGGTATATGGGTATATATAGGAGGAAGAAATACGTCAGGGGAGCTACGAGGGACCCACGAGGGTGGAGGGCGCGCCCTAGGGGGGTGGGCGCGCCCCCTACCTTGTGGCTCCCTCATTTCTTTCCTGACGTGCACTCCAAGTCTATCAGGTTGCTTTCCTTCCAAAAATAACTTATCCAGAAGGTTTCATTCCGTTTCGACTCCGTTTGATATTCCTTTTCTTCGAAACACTGAAACAAGGAAAAAAACAGGAAGTGGCACTGGGCTCTGGGTTAATAGGTTAGTCCCAAAAATAATATAAAAGTGTTTAATAAAGCCCATAAACATCCAAAACAGATAATATAATAGCATGGAACAAACAAAAATTATAGATACGTTGGAGACGTATCAGTTATCGGTGCACCGTAGAAGCCAATAAAGGGGCAGCGCCTTTTCCCACAACCTGGAGATGAAGCGGCTTAAAGCTGCCACGCACCCGGCGAGTTTTTGGACCTGTTTAAGTTCGGTTGGCGTAGCCAATTGCGACAGGGCTCGGATTTTGGCTGGATTTGCTTCAATCCCTCTATTGGAAATGATGAAGCCCAGCAGTTTTCCGGTGGGGACACCGAAGACGCACTTTTCCGGGTTAAATTTGATGTCATATGTACGGAGGTTGTCGAATGTGAGACGCAAATCGTCTATTAGTGTTTCGACGTGTCTAGTTTTGATGACGACGTCGTCCACGTAGGCCTCCACTGTCTTGCCGATCTGTTTCTCAAGGCATGTTTGGATCATGCGCTGGTAGGTGGCGCCGACGTTCTTGAGCCCGAAAGGCATGGTGTTGAAGCAAATCGTCCCGTATGGTGTAATGAATGTTGTTGCGGCTTGATCGGACTCCTTCATTTTGATTTGATGGTATCCGGAATATGCATCAAGGAAGCACAGCGAGTCGTGTCCAGCAGTAGTGTCAATGATTTGATCAATGCGAGGAAGGGGGAAGTGATCCTTAGGGCCTTGTTAAGGTCTTTGAAATCGACGCATAGGCGCTAGGATTTATCCTTCTTTGGTACCATTACCAAGTTTGCCAGCCAGTCCGGATGTTTAATATCTCTGATGAATCCGACCTCGATGAGTTTGGCAAGCTCTTCCCCCATAGCTTGTTGTTTGGGTTCGAAAAAGCGCCGTAGTGTTTGTTTGACCGGCTTATATTCGTTCAGTATGTTGTGGTCGTGTTCGGCCAACTCACACGGGATTCCTGGCATATCTGTGGGGTGCCAGGCAAATATATTCCAGTTTTCACGCAAGAAGTCTCGTAGTGCGGCGCCGACTATAGGGCTGAGTTGCGCTTCGATAGATGCTGTCTTCTTCGGGTCTGTTGGATGGACCTGAAATTTGACTATTTCTTCTGCTGGCTTGAAGGAAGTGGACTTGGGTCGTTTATCCAGGATCACGTCGTCCCTATCCATAGTGGCGTGTAGTGCGGTTAATTCTTCAATCGCAAGGGCCTCAGATAATGCCTCGAGGGCCAGGGATGCGGTTTTGTTTTCGGCGCGGAGTGCTATATCCGGATCACTGACGAGGGTGATTATTCCGTTAGGCCCGGGCATTTTTAGCTTCATATACCCATAGTGAGGTACAGCTTGAAAGCGCATGAAGGCTTCTCTCCCCAACAGGGCGTGATATCCACTGTTGAAAGGGGCCACTAGGAAAGTTATTTCTTCGGACCGATAATTATCCGGCGTGCCGAATACCACATCAAGTGTAATTTTTCCCGCACACCGCGCTTCCCGACTGGGAATGATACCTCGAAAGGTTGTGCTGCTTTTCTCGATGCAGCTCCTGTCTATTTCCATCTTGTGGAGCGTGTCCTCGTAAATGAGGTTTAGTCCGCTACCGCCATCCATAAGGACTTTTGTAAGTCGAAAACCGTCCATGATGGGACTGAGGACTAATGCGGCTGGCGCTCGGACTGTTCTGTATCTAGGTTCGTCACTGGCATTAAAGGTTATGGCCGTGTCGTTCCAGGGGTCAATTGCGGCGACCTGGCAGACTTCAGCGAGATCACGCAGTGCCCTTTTATGCTTATTGTTTGAAGCGAATGTCTCGAAGACCGTCAATACTCTTGTGTCGTTGTTTTCTTGGGGGGGGGGGTGTTGTTCTATGGTGTACCTGATAAGGATGTCCTTGCCACTCTTAGCTACCTGCCGAAGTATCCAACATGCTCTGAGGTTGTGGGTTGTCGCGGTATCTGGCGTCGTGTGTATTTTGCATGGGCCATTGAGCCATCCCTCCATAACGGTGCCGTGCAGCGTGATGGGTTTATGTTTTTTGACTGTTGGGCTGGGCGTGCCGCGGGGGTGCATCCTCTTTGCCTGTAGGGGGAGTTGAGTTGGGACCGATAGTCCCCAGCAAGCTGCCTGATTTTTCCAGGCGCTTTCCATCGCGCTGTACTTTTGTACGATAGTTGCTAAGTCAGTGAAATTTAGTATGCGGCGGCGATTGATGGCGTTGAGGATGCCTTCGTCCGCGCAGTTGTTGCAGAATGCTGCTATCGCGTCTTCGTCGCGGCAGTGTTTTACCTTATTTTTATAAGGAGGAATCTGGCCCAGAAGTGGTGGACCGTTTCCTGAGAATGTTGTTTGATGCTCATGAGAGTGTCTATGTCCGGGTGGGTCGGTGGAATTAAATCCGAACCCTGACCCGATTTTGGATCCGGAGTTTGGAGACCTACCCGGCCTGATATTTCGGGCTCTGGGATATCGATTGATTTTTTAGGCTCGTCTTCCGACTCTATGTTTGGAGGACGAGACATGACTTTCTGCCGGAGAATACTCGGCCCTTCTCGATCGGAGATCGGAACATAGTTTGTCTTCAATACAGCAGAAGAGTTGTCCCGCTCCTCGACTACCGCTATCTGAAGGGTGATCGGCGGAGTTTTAATTTCTCTCTGGTCGGGTTTAAGCCTAACCCGATCGTAGTCTATAGCGACCGCCAGGGCGGCCATGCGATCCAGAAGTTCTTTCAACGATGATAACTCCGTCGGATCCATGCGGGCGGAGTATTCGGGGTCAACGCGAAGGCGGTTTTCGATGACTTGAGGGGTCATCGTCGGCTTAAGGGCCGAACTGGCGGTCATGACGAAGCCGCCCAGCCGGAGGGTTTGGCCTGGGGCCGGGGCTCCTTCGCAGATGATATTATCCTTAACAACAAGGCGAGCCATCAACCCTCTTGGCGACGGCACAGTGGAACTCTCAACGAAAGCACCAATGTCAGTGTCAAAACCGGCGGATCTCGGGTAGGGGGTCCCGAACTGTGCGTCTAGGATCAATGGTAATAGGAGACGGGGGACACGATGTTTACCCAAGTTCGGGCCCTCTCTATGGAGGTAACACCCTACTTCCTGCTTGATTGATCTTGATGAATATGAGTGTTACAAGAGTTGATCTACCACGAGATCGTAATGGCTAAACCCTATAAGTCTAGCCTGTATGACTATGGTAATGTGTATATCCCCTTTCTGGACTACGCTCTCCGGTTTATATAGACACCGGAGAGATCTATGGTTACATGGGGTCGGTTACATAAGAAGGAATCTACATAGTCGGTTTCCAAGCTTGCCTTCCACGCCAAGTAGAGTCCAATCTAGACACGGGTACAATCTTCGGCCTTCATGTCTTGACAGCCCATCAGTACGGCCCATGAATAACAGGCCGGACGCCCAAGGACCCCTTAGTCCAGGACTCCCTTAGAGGGCATCAGGATCAATCTTAAAACAGCAACATTTATAAATATTGTCATATGATTTCTTACGATAAAGTAACAATCCACTCACAATGTCAAGTATGAATCAGAAACTTCATTGAAAACTAACAAACTATAATCTCGGTCATTGAAGCAATTGCAATTTATCATAACATCAGAAAGAGTCTATGTAAGAGCTTTTCAGCAAGTCCACATACTCAACTATCATTTAGTCTTTCACAATTGCTAACACTCACACAATACTTATGGTTATGGAGTTTTAACCGGACACAGAGAAAGATAGGGGCTTACAGTTTCGCCTCCCAACCTTTTACCTCAAGGGTAATGTCAACAATAATAGTTCATGATGACTTACATCCAATTGGATATATATATATATATATATATATATATATATATATATATATATATATATATATATATATATATATATATATATATATATATATATATATATATATATATCAGGATCTTTCCAACACAATGTGCTTGCCAAAGGATAAAATCTAAAAAGGAAAGGTGAAGATCACCATGACTCTTGTATAAGGTATAAGACAAGAATAAAAGATAGGCCCTTCACAGAGGGAAGCAAAGGTTGTCATGTGCTTTTATGGTTGGATGCACAAAATGTTAATGCGAAAGAACGTCAATTTATATTGCCACTTGTGATATGCACCTTTATTATGCAGTCTGTCGCTTTTATTTCTTCCACATCACAAGATTGTATAAAGCTTATTTTCTCCACACAAATAAGTCATAAATATTTATAGAGCAATTTTTATTGCATGCAACGATGACAACTTACTTGAAGGATCTTACTCAACTCATAGGTAGGTATGGTGGACTCTCATGGCAAAACAGGGTTTAAGGGTATTTGGAAGCACAAGTAGTATCTCTACTTGGTGCAAAGAATTTGGCTAGCATGGGGGAGAAAGACAAGCTCAACATGTTGCATGATCCATGACAATATACTTTATTTCGGATATAAGAAAACATAACCCATTACGTTGTCTTCCTTGTCCAACATCAACTTTTTAGCATGTCATATTTTAATGAGTGCTCACAATCATAAAAGATGTCCAAGATAGTATATTCATATGTGAAAACCTCTCTTTCTTTATTACGTCCTATTAATTGCAACGATGACCAAAACTATGTTTGTCAACTCTCAACAACTTTTATTCATCATACTCTTTATATGTGAAGTCATTACTCTCCATAAGATCGATATGATCTCTTTACTTCTTTTTATTCTTTATTTCTCTTTTATTCCCTCAAGATCATAACAAGATAATCAAGCCCTTGACTCAACACTAATCTTTATTATATATAGCTCACGGACTCGATTACATAGAGGGATCATAAAGCAAAACTCAAAGCTATATCATACTAGAACTTTATTCTACTAGATCAAGATATTACCAAAAGGATTGAACTAAGAAAAAACGGTAAAGATAAAAATGTGATGGTGATACGATATCGGGGCACCTCCACCAAGCTTGGTAGTTGCCAAGGGGAGTTCCCATACCCATGTGATTATATCTCTTTCTTAGGAGGTGGTGATGATGGAGTTGTTGATGATGTAAATTGTGCTTTCAGCTTCTTCATACTATAATTGAGAAGAGCAATTTCCTCCTTTAAATCATCGACCTCCGATTCCAGCTTCAAGATCTTGTCATATAAATCTCCTTTGCTTTTTCTGCCGAACATGAGAAGGAATAGATCGATTGTTAGACAGTTTAGACCTCTTAGGGAGACTAGACTTCTTGAACTTCACGTGCATATCCCCAGGTTGAGGTAGAGGGACATCCTCCTCCTCATCCGTAGTTCGACCACAAGGAGATAGATCCCCATAGGTCTTTGGGTCAGCAATGAGGTGTGCGACATAGCTCTCTCTGTCGGAATCCTGAGATGACATCTTGCTCTAAATGTGCTACAGAAACAACTCGAAACAAAAACAGGGGATATTTGCGTGATACGATGGTCAAAACCTTTGGGAGATTATATAATGAATTTTTACCGACCAAAAGAAGTATTATTCAGGAAAACGGAGTCCGGAGAGCACACGAGGTGCCCACGAGGCAGGGGGCGCACCCAGGGGGGTAGGGCCCACCCTCCACCCTTGTGGACGCCTCGTGTCCTTCCCGAACTGCTTCTTATTTTCCTATTTTTCTTAAATATTCCAAAACGGAGAAAAATTGCCATTAGAACTGTTTTGAGTCGGTTTACTTACAGTGCCACATACCTATTCCTTTTCGGAGTCTGAAACGTTCTGGAAAGTGTCCCTTATGTATTCCTCTGGGGTTATGGTTTCAATAACATTAGTTTCAACATTTATGGGATTACCTGAGATATAATGTTTGATTCTTTGACCATTCACCACCTTCGGATTTGTGCCTTCGAAGTTGTTGATTTTTATGACAACGAAACGATAGACCTCCTCTATAACGTAAGGACCTTCCCATTTAGAGAGAAGCTTTCCTGCAAAAAATCTTAAACGAGAGTTGAATAGCAACACATAATCACCTAAATTAAACTCAAACTTTTGTATCCTTTTGTCATGCCCTCTTTTAACTTTTTCTTTAAACAGTTTGGCATTCTCATAGGCCTGGGTTCTCCATTCATCAAGTGAGCAAATGTCAAATAGCCTCTTCTCACCGGCAAGTTTAAAATCATATTTGAGCTCTTTAATGGCCCAATATGCCTTATGTTCTAGTTCGAGAGGTAAGTGACATGCTTTTCCATAAAACATTTTATACGGAGACATACCCATAGGATTTTTATATGCAGTTCTATAGGCCCATAAAGCATCATCAAGTTTCTTGGTCCAATTCTTTCTGGACCTATTAACAGTCTTTTAAAACATTAATTTGAGCTCTCTTTTACTCAATTCTACTTGACCACTGGACTGTGGGTGATATGGAGATGCAATTATATGATTAACATCATACTTAGCAAGCATTTTACGAAAAGCACCATGAATAAAATGTGAACCACCATCAGTCATTAAGTATCTAGGGACTCCAAACCTCGGAAAAATAACTTCTTTAGGCATCTTAACAGAGGTGTTATGATCAACACTACTAGTTGGAATAGCTTCTACCCACTTAGTAATGTAATCAACAACAACTAAAATATGTGTATAGCCATTAGTGGAAGGAAACGGTCCCATATAATCAAAGCCCCAAACATCAAATGGTTCAATAACAAGTGAATAATTCATAGGCATTTCTTGACGTCTACTAATATTACCAATTCTTTGACATTCATCACAAGACAAGACAAACTTACGAGATCCTTGAATAGAGTAGGCCAATAAAACCCAAATTGCAATACCTTATGTGCAGTTCTATCTCCATCGTGGTGTCCTCCATAAGCCCCAGAGTGACACTTGCTTAGGATATGTTCCTGTTCATACTCAGGTACACAACATCAAATAACACCATCTCCTCCTTCCTTATAAAGATGTGGGCCATCCCAGAAGTAATGTCTTAAATCATAGGAAAACCTTTTCTTTTGTTGGTATGTGAAACTAGGTGGTATAAATTAAGCAACAATGTAATTAGCATAATCAGCATACCATGGAGCAGTGCGAGAAGCATTTATGACAGCTAATTGTTCATCACGAAATCTATCATCAATAGGTAGTGGGTCATCAAAAACATTCTCTAACCTAGATAAGTTGTCTGCAACGGGGTTCTCAGCTCCCTTTCTATCAGTAATATGCAAATCAAATTCTTGTAGCAAGAAAACCCATCTAATAAGTCTAGGTTTTGCATATTTCTTTTCCATAAGATGTTTAATAGAAGCATGATCAGTGTGAATAGTTACTTTAGAATCAACAATATAAGGTCTGAACTTATCATAAGCAAATACAACCGCTAAAAATTCTTTTTCAGTATGTTGGGGGTTGGGTACGACATATGCCAACGGATGGCTTATCATGGTGGGGGCGAGTAGAACGTCGTCGGTGCCTGGAAGCGGGATGAGGCGTAGACATGCACGCCGGCGGATCTTACCCAGCTTCGGGGCTCTCCGAGGAGATAATACCCCTACTGCTGCTCTGCGGGGTCTCCGCATGGTCACTATGGTGATATGTGTACAAAGTTGCTCCTCGAGCTGTGTTCTAGAGGTAGGAGAGGGCAAGGCTAGCTCTCTCCCTTCTGTGCTTCTGTCTAGTGGTCAAAGGATCCAACCCTTTGCATGGGTGTTCCGGGGGGTTTATATAGGCCTACCCCCTGGGGGTACAATGGTAATCCGACTAGGCGCGGGGCCCAGCTGCCTATCTCTCAAGTGGCCGTCTTCTCCGCCGACTCCTGGGGGCCGCCGCTGGTGGGCCCCGCCGGCTGACCTGGTCACTGTAGCCGCGTTTCTGATGACGTCGTCTTGGTCACGGGGTCGTGGCAACAG
Organism: Aegilops umbellulata; assembly: GCA_032464435.1. Classification (NCBI taxonomy): domain Eukaryota; kingdom Viridiplantae; phylum Streptophyta; class Magnoliopsida; order Poales; family Poaceae; genus Aegilops; species Aegilops umbellulata. Next base: position 10,323,174 of record CP136060.1, on the reverse strand, counting down.
TGCCGTCGTCCGGCGGGCGATCACTGTGGCCACTCCCCGTCTTATCTGGTTAATGGCGTGCGGGGCCCATGGGAAGAACGGGCCGACTCCTGGAGGCCGACTCCCACGGGGTCCGTCTTTGGGCACTCTCGCCGTCTTCTATCTCCCCCGCTGACTGGCGGGGCCCGCCGTCTCCAGGCCGTACTGGCGGGCCAACGTGGGAACAGGGTTCCGCCGCTGGGGCGGACGTCAGGGCCGGTATGGCCACAGTGCCGCGCCGTACCGAAGATCTCCTCCGGTACGTCGCACTGTAGCCATACCCGCCCTTGGTAATCAGGGTAGGGGAGGGCCGTACTCCGACCATACCCAGTCCTGTCCTTCTTCTAGAAGGCTGAAGGTGGCGAAGTCGTGGGCCGACTCCCCATAGTCGGCATTCCTGGAGTCGCCAACTGGGAGTCGGCTTATGTCGTAGCCGTCTTCGAGATTCGGCCGTGAGTGGGTAGTCGGCGATGCTATAGCCGACTCTCAGAGTCGGCCCTTTGTCTTAGGATCCTTCGAGGGGCAAAGCCGGCCCCGATGTCTTGAAAGGTTCTGGGCCTCGGGTTTGCCTACCTGTGGCCCATTACTCCGACAGTAGTCCCCGAAGCTGGTGAGGCGCCGAGGGATGCGCCGAGGGGCCTCAACAGTTTCTTCCTTCGAGGAGTTGGTGTCGTAGCTCGCCTGCCGTCTCCCTTCGTGCCGATTATCAGGAGGCGATTCTGCTCCGTCCGTCTTCGTCGAGCCATCTCTCAGAGGCCGGACTTGCCTTCAAGTCGCCTTGCTCTTCTTTAGGTAGTTTGAAGATCGTGGCGGGACGCAAATGGCGTGCTTGAGAAGCTACACGGCCGCCGCCCGCCGCGGACCATTCCATGGGTGCCACGTGGCCGGGCAAGCCTGCCAGCCCACGCGCGCGACGGGACAGGCCCGTGGGCGGGGCCCGCCACTACCGCGCCTCGGCCCTTGAGCGGATCCGCTGCGGCCGCGCGGGCGGTTGGGATTCTGGCGTAGTAAATGCACGCGGTAACTCCGCGTGGTAAATCGTGGGGGTCGTGGGGGCGTAGGCGCAGTTAATCCCACGACGCCCCCTCGGCTCCTCAGCCCGTAAGCCTATAAGTAGGCAGCGGGAGCGGGGCGGCGAAGCACGCGCGCCCGCTCTCCTCTGCTTCCTCCCATTCCTTCTTCTTCTTTCTTCTTCTCACTGCTGCCGCGCCGGACCACGCCCTGCTCCTGGCGATGAGCTCTTCTTCCGCCGCCGCGCCGGCCGCCGTCCACTCCGGCGTGTGGGACGGCTCTGAAGTTGACGACGACACCATCGAGTTTCTTCGCAGGACGCGCCGCATCCCCAGCGCGAACCTCGTGCAGGCCCGCGCCCCGCCGCCGGAGGAGGTTTCACCGGCGCCTTGTGATGATCGGGTGTGATAGATTCTAACGTTCACATACAACGGGTGTAAGACAGATTTACACACGCAAACACTTAGGTTGACTTGACGAGCCTAGCATGTACAGACATGGCCTCGGAACACGGAAGACCGAAAGGTCGAGCATGAGTCGTATAGAAGATACGATCAACATGAAGATGTTCACCGATGTTAACTAGTCCGTCTCACGTGATGATCGGACACGGCCTAGTTGACTCGGATCATGTAATACTTAGATGACTGGAAGAGGGATGTCTATCTAAGTGGGAGTTCATTAAATAATTTGATTAAATGAACTTTATTATCATGAACTTAGTCTAAATATTTACAATATGTCTTGTAGATCAAATGGCCAACGTAGTCCTCAACTTCAACGCGTTCCTAGAGAAAACCAAGCTGAAAGACGATGGTAGCAACTATACGGACTGGGTCCGGAACCTGAGGATCATCCTCATAGCTGCCAAGAAAGATTATGTCCTACGAGCACCGCTGGGTGACTCACCTGTTCTCCCTGCACAACAAGACGTTATGAACGCTTGGCAGTCGCGATGCGATGATTACTCCCTCGTTCAGTGCGGCATGCTTTACAGCTTAGAGCCGGGGCTCCAAAAGCGTTTTGAGAGACATGGAGCATATGAGATGTTCGAAGAGCTGAAAATGGTTTTCCAAGCTCATGCCCGGGTTGAGAGATATGAGATCTCCAACAAATTCTTTGGCTGTAAGATGGAGGAAAATAGTTCTGTCAGTGAGCACATACTCAGAATGTCTGGATTGCACAACCGCTTGACTCAACTGGAAGTTAATCTTCCGGAAGAAGTGGTCATTGACAGAATCCTCCAGTCGCTTCCACCTAGCTACAAGAGCTTTGTGATGAACTACAATATGCAGGGGATGGTAAAGACCATTCCTGAGGTGTATGCTATGCTGAAATCGGCAGAGGTAGAAATCAAGAAGGAGCATCAAGTGCTGATGGTGAATAAAACCACTAAGTTCAAAAGGAGCAAGGATAAAAAGAACTTCAAGAAGGACGGCAAGGAAGTTGCCGCGCCCGGTAAGCAAGTTGCCGGGAAGAAGCCAAAGAATGGACCCAAGCCCGAGACTGAGTGCTTTTATTGCAAGGGAAGTGGTCACTGGAAGCGGAACTGCCCCAAATACTTAGCGGACAAGAAGGCCGGCAAAACCAAAGGTATATGTGATATACATGTAATTGATGTGTACCTTACCAGTACTCGTAGTAGCTCTTGGGTATTTGATACCAGTGCAGTTGCTCACATCTGTAACTCAAAGCAGGAGCTGCGGAATAAACGGAGACTGGCAAAGGACGAGGTGACGATGCGCGTCGGGAATGGTTCCAAGGTCGATGTGATCGCCGTCGGCACGCTACCTCTACATTTACCTACGGGATTAGTTTTAAACCTCAATAATTGTTATTTAGTGCCAAGTTTGAGCATGAACATTGTATCTGGATCTCGCTTAATTCGAGATGGCTACTCATTTAAATCCGAGAATAATGGTTGTTCTATTTATATGAGAGATATGTTTTATGGTCATGCTCCGATGGTTAATGGTTTATTCTTGATGAATCTCGTACGTGATGATACACATATTCATAGTGTGAGTACCAAAAGAGTTAAAGTTGATAACAATAGTCCCACATATTTGTGGCACTGCCGCCTTGGTCACATAGGTGTCAAACGCATGAAGAAGCTCCATGCAGATGGACTTTTAGAGTCTCTTGATTATGAATCATTTGACACGTGCGAACCATGCCTCATGGGTAAAATGACCAAGACTCCGTTCTCAGGAACAATGGAGCGAGCAACCAACTTATTGGAAATCATACATACCGATGTGTGTGGTCCAATGAGTGTTGAGGCTCGCGGTGGCTATCGTTATGTTCTCACCCTCACTGATGACTTGAGTAGATATGGGTATATCTACTTAATGAAACACAAGTCTGAAACCTTTGAAAAGTTCAAGGAATTTCAGAGTGAGGTTGAAAATCAACGTGATAGAAAGATCAAGTTTCTACGATCAGATCGTGGAGGAGAATACTTGAGTCACGAATTTGGCACACACTTAAGAAAATGTGGAATAGTTTCACAACTCACGCCGCCTGGAACACCTCAGCGTAATGGTGTGTCCGAACGTCGTAATCGCACTCTATTAGATATGGTGCGATCTATGATGTCTCTTACCGACTTACCGATATCTTTTTGGGGCTATGCTTTAGAGACTGCCGCATTCACTTTAAATAGGGCTCCGTCGAAATCCGTTGAGACGACACCGTATGAATTATGGTTTGGGAAGAAACCTAAGCTGTCGTTTCTAAAAGTTTGGGGATGCGATGCTTATGTGAAGAAACTTCAACCAGAAAAGCTCGAACCCAAGTCGGAAAAATGCGTCTTCATAGGATACCCTAAAGAAACTGTTGGGTATACCTTCTACCTCAGATCCGAAGGCAAGATCTTTGTTGCCAAGAATGGATCCTTTCTAGAGAAAGAGTTTCTCTCGAAAGAAGTAAGTGGGAGGAAAGTAGAACTTGATGAAGTATTGCCTCTTGAACCGGAAAATGGCGAAACTCAAGAAATCGTTCCTGAGGTGCCTGCACCGACTAGAGAGGAAATTAATGATTATGATCAAGATACTTCTGATCAAGCTCCTACTGAAATTCGAAGGTCCACAAGGACACGTTCCGCACCAGAGTGGTACGGCAACCCTGTCTTGGAAATCATGTTGTTAGACAACGGTGAACCTTCGAACTATGAGGAAGCAATGGCGGGCCCGGATTCCGACAAATGGCTGGAAGCCATGAAATCCGAGATAGGATCCATGTATGAAAACGAAGTATGGACTTTGACTGACTTGCCCGTTGAACGGCGAGCCATAGAAAATAAATGGATCTTTAAGAAGAAGACAGACGCGGATGGTAATGTGACCATCTATAAAGCTCGGCTTGTCGCTAAGGGTTATCGACAAGTTCAAGGAATTGACTACGATGAGACTTTCTCACCGGTAGCGAAGCTGAAGTCCGTCCGAATCATGTTAGCAATTGCCGCATACTATGATTATGAGATATGGCAAATGGACGTCAAAACAGCATTCCTTAATGGTTTCCTTAAGGAAGAATTGTATATGATGCAGCCGGAAGGTTTTGTCGATCCTAAGAATGCTGACAAGGTATGCAAGCTCCAACGCTCGATTTATGGGCTGGTGCAAGCATCTCGGAGTTGGAACATTCGCTTTGATGAGATGATCAAAGCGTTTGGGTTTACACAGACTTATGGAGAAGCCTGTGTTTACAAGAAAGTGAGTGGGAGCTCTGTAGCATTTCTCATATTATATGTAGACGACATACTTTTGATGGGAAATGATATAGAACTCTTGGACAGCATTAAGGCCTACTTGAATAAAAGTTTTTCAATGAAGGACCTTGGAGAAGCTGCTTATATATTAGGCATCAAGATCTATAGAGATAGATCGAGACGCCTCATAGGTCTTTCACAAAGCACATACCTTGATAAGATATTGAAGAAATTCAATATGGATCAATCTAAGAAAGGGTTCTTACCTGTGTTACAAGGTGTGAAATTGAGCTCAGCTCAATGTCCGACCACGGCAGAAGATATAGAAGAGATGAGCGTCATCCCCTATGCCTCAGCCATAGGTTCTATTATGTATGCCATGCTGTGTACCAGACCTGATGTAAACCTTGCCGTAAGTTTGGTAGGAAGGTACCAAAGTAATCCCGGCAAGGAACACTGGACAGCGGTCAAGAATATCCTGAAGTACCTGAAAAGGACTAAGGAAATGTTTCTCGTTTATGGAGGTGACGAAGAGCTCGTCGTAAAAGGTTACGTCGATGCTAGCTTCGACACAGATCTGGATGACTCTAAGTCACAAACCGGATACGTGTATATTTTGAATGGTGGGGCAGTAAGCTGGTGCAGTTGCAAGCAAAGCGTCGTGGCGGGATCTACATGTGAAGCGGAGTACATGGCAGCCTCGGAGGCAGCACATGAAGCAATTTGGGTGAAGGAGTTCATCACCGACCTCGGAGTAATACCCAATGCGTTGGGGCCAATCAAGCTCTTCTGTGACAACACTGGAGCTATTGCACTTGCAAAGGAGCCCAGGTTTCACAAGAAGACTAGGCACATCAAGCGTCGCTTCAACTCCATTCGTGAAAATGTTCAAGATGGAGACATAGAAATTTGTAAAGTGCACACGGATCTGAATGTCGCAGATCCGTTGACTAAACCTCTCCCTAAGGCAAAACATGATCAGCACCAGAACTCTATGGGTGTTCGATTCATCACAATGTAACTAGATTATTGACTCTAGTGCAAGTGGGAGACTGTTGGAAATATGCCCTAGAGGCAATAATAAAAGCATTATTATTATATTTCCTTATTCATGATAATTGTCTTTATTCGTGCTATAATTGTGTTAACCGGAAATCGTAATACATGTGTGAATAACAGACAACAGTATGTCCCTAGTGAGCCTCTAGTTGACTAGCTCGTTGATCGACAGATAGTCATGGTTTCCTGACTATGGACATTGGATGTCATCGGTAACGGGATCACATCATTAGGAGAATGATGTGATGGACAAGACCCAATCCTAAACATAGCATAAAGATCGCATAGTTCGTTTGCTAGAGTTTTCCAATGTCAAGTATCCTTTCCTTAGACCATGAGATCGTGTAACTCCCGGATACCGTAGGAGTGCTTTGGGTGTGCCAAACGTCACAACGTAACTGGGTGACTATAAAGGTATGCTACGGGTATCTCTGAAAGTGTCTGTTGGGTTGACATGGATCGAGACTGGGATTTGTCACTCCGCTTGACGGAGAGGTATCACCGGGCCCTCTCGGTAATGCATCATCATAATGAGCTCAAGGTGATCAAAGTGTTTGATCACGGGATCATGCATTACGGAACGAGAAAAGTGACTTGTCGGTAACGAGATTGAACGAGGTATTGGTATACCGACGATCGAATCTCGGGCAAGTAAAATACCGATTGACAAAGGGAATCGTATACGGGATTAATTGAATCCTTGACATCGTGGTTCATCCGATGAGATCATCGTGGAGCATGTGGGAGCCAACATGGGTATCCAGATCCCGCTGTTGGTTATTGCCCGAGAGCCATCTCGGTCATGTCTGCATGTCTCCCGAACCCGTAGGGTCTACACACTTAAGGTTCGGTGACGCTAGGGTTATAGGGATATGTATGTGCAGTAACCCGAATGTTGTTCGGAGTCCCGGATGAGATCCCGGACGTCACGAGGAGTTTCGGAATGGTCCGGAGGTAAAGATTTATATATGGAAAGTCATCATACGGACATCGGGACAAGTTTCGGGGTTATCGGTATTGTACCGGGACCACCGGAAGGTCCCGGGGGGTCCACCGGGTGGGGCCACCTATCCCGGAGGGCCCCATGGGCTGTATGAGGGAGGGAACCAGCCCATAGTGGGCTGGTGCGCCTCCCCCCCATGGGCCCCATGCGCCTAGGGTTTTGGGGGAAGGAAACCCTAAAGGGGGGCGCCCCCCTTGCTTGGGGGGCAAGCCCCCCTGCCCTGGCCGCCGCCCCCCCCTAGGAGATTCATCTCCTAGGGCCGGCGCCCCCCTAGGGGGTTATATAAAGGGGGGAGGGAGGGGGCTGATCACCCATTGCCCTGGCGCCTCCCTCTCCCTCTCCAACACCTCCTCCTCCTCCATTGAGCACGGCGAAGCCCTGCCGGAGTACTGCAGTTCCACCATCACCACGCCGTCGTGCTGTTGCTGGAGACTTCATCCCCAACCTCTCCTTTGCCTTGCTGGATCAAGAAGGAGGAGACGTCACGCTTTCCGTACGTGTGTTGAACGCGGAGGTGCCGTCCGTTCGGCACTAGATCATCGGTGAATTGGATCGCGGCAAGTACGACTACCTCATCCACGTTCACTCGAACGCTTCCGTTGCGATCTACAAAGTGGTATGTAGATGCTATCTAATCTGAATACTCGTTGCTTGATGAACTCCTAGATGGATCTTGGTGAAACCGTAGGAAAAATTTTAATTTTCTGCAACGTTCCCCAACAGTCGGCACAAAAATTGAATCTGACTCTGGTGAGGGCTTGATGGACGGTTTGAGGATGCGCTGGAGGGCGACGCCTGAAGGTATTGCTTGGCGGGTGGAGCCGATTCGTGCCAAAGTATCTGCTTGATTATTGTCGTTCCTCGGCACGTGGAGGAACTCGCACCCCTCGAAATACCCACTGAGTTGCGGCACGAGAAAACGGTAGCTTGCCATGTTTGCATCCTTGGCGTCCCAGTCACCTGACGACTGCTGTACCACCAAGTCGGAGTCGCCGTAACACAGGATCCGGCGGATGCCAAGCTCTTTGGCGAGCCGGAGCCCGTGAACGAGCACCTCGTACTCGGCGACGTTGTTGGAGGCGGCAAAGTGAATCTGCAGTGCGTACTTGAGCATGTCGCCCTTGGGAGAAGTGAGGACAACGCTGGCTCCCAAGACGGTGCGCATCTTGGAGCCATCGAAATGCATCCGCCAATGGGTGGAGTTGGGCGCCGGTGGCAGGTACTGGGCCTCGGCCCAGTCGACGAGGAAGTCGGCCAATGCTTGCAACTTGATGGCGGTGCGGGGTTGATAGTAGATCGTGTAGGGCGCCAGCTCTATGGCCCATTTTGCCACTTGGCCTGACGCGTCTCGGCTTCCAATGATCTCGACTAATGGGGTCGTGCAGACCACGGTGACTGGGTGCTCTTGGAAGTAGGGCTTCAGCTTCTTGGCGGCAAAGTGCACGCCGTAGCACATTTTTTGATAGTGGGGGTAGTTTTGCTTGGAGGTTGAAAGTACTTCACTCAGATAATAGACGGGTCTCTGGACCGGCAGTGCCTTGCCTTCCTCCTTGGGCTCAACTACGATAACCGTGCTGACTACTCGGCTGGTGGCGGCGATGTACAGGAGCATGGGCTCTTTGGGAGTCGCAGCCGCCAACACAGGGGGAGTAACCAACATCCTCTTCAGTTGCAGAAAGGCCTCGTCCGCCTTGTGGTTCCACTCGAAAAAATTGGTCTTCTTCATGAGTTGGTACAAGGGGAGAGCTTTCTCGCCTAGCCGACTGATAAAGCGGCTGATGGATGCCAAACAACCAGTGAATTTCTGCACGTCCAACAGTCGGCTAGGCACCTCCATCCTCTCGATGGCCTTGATCTTCACGGGGTTGCACTCTATGCCGCGTTCAGAGACCAGGAAGCCGAGTAGCTGGCCGGCTGGTACTCCGAAAACGCACTTCTCAGGGTTAAGCTTGATCTGGAATCGGCGCAGGTTCTCAAAGGTCTCTTTGAGGTCTTCCAGTAAGGTTCCGCGCTTCTCCGTCTTCACCACCACATCATCCACGTAGACGTGGGCATTTCTGCCGAGTTACTTGAGGAGGCACTTCTGCATGCAACGCTGAAAGGTGGCGCTGGCATTCCTCAAGCCGAACATCATGGTCAGGTAGCACAAGGCTCCAAACGGCGTGATGAAGGCGGTCTTCAGTCTGTCTGCCGGGTTCAGCTTGATCTGGTGATATCCTGAATAGGCATCTAAGAAGCTCAACAGCTCGCATCCGGCCGTGGAGTCTATCACCGGATCGATCCTCGACAGAGCAAACGGGTCCTTGGGGCAGGCTTTGTTCAGGCTTGTGTAGTCGATACACATTCGCCACTGCTTGTTCTTCTTCAGCACTAAAACTGGGTTCGCTAACCATTCTGGGAAAAATACTTCCATGATAAAGCCGGCTGCAAGGAGCCGGGCTATCTCTTCACCAACAACTCTTCTTTTCTCTTCTGACAGGCGGCGCAAGGGCTGCCTGACGGGCTTCGCATCAGACCGGACATGTAACTTGTGCTCGGCGAATTTCGTCGGTACACCTGGCATGTCTTTGGGGGACCATGCAAAGATGTCCCGATTCTCACGGAGGAAATCGACGAGCTCGCCTTCCTATTTGCTGTCGAGGGTCTCACCTACGACAGCGTACCTCTCCGGGTGCTCTGGGTCCAAAGGTATCTTCTTCGTTTCCCTCGCCGGCTTGAACGAGCCTTCAGCTTCCGACTCCTTGGGGTTGGGCGACAACTCAGGCTGCTTGCCGGCCATCGCCACAACCCGGTCAAGAAGCCGCTTCTCCGCTACAATAACCAGGGACTCGGCCAGCCGACTATATCTCGGCCGCACAAGCGGACGACTTCCTGTAGTCGCCGACTACAGTCAGGATTCCCTTGGAACTCGGCATCTTCATCTTGAGGTATGCGTAGTGGGGGACCGCCATGAACTTGGCCAACGCAGGTCGGCCAAGTAGGGCATGGTATGGGCTCCGGAGGTCCACCACTTCAAACCAGATTGGCTCTCGGCGGAAGTGATCCTTATCTCTGAAAAGGACATCTATCAAAATCTTGCCGATTGGGGAGCAGGAAAGGCCAGGGACGATCCCATGGAATACAGTCCGGCTGTTCTGGAGTTGTCTTTGCTTGATTCCTAACTTCTCCATAGTATCCTTGTACAGGATGTTGATACTGCTGCCTCCATCTATCAAAACTCGTGAGAAGCGAGCCGCCCGCCTATCAGTGGCAAATGTGGACTCCAGAACCAAGGCGTAGGAACCTGGATTTGGCATCACCTCTGGGTGATCTGCTCTGCTCCAACTGATAGGTTTCTCGGACCAGTGCATGAACTCTGGAGTGTCTGATGCCACTGCGTTGACTTCTTGCTACTGCAGCCGCCTGCTGCGTCTGTCATCTGCCACACTGGTGAACACCACATAGGCTCCATGCTCTTTCGGGTACTCGTCTTGTACTGCGCCGACTGGCCTCGCAGCCGGCTGCTGGGGCGGAGGCGGAGGCGGCTGTCCAGCAGGTGGAGGAGGCACCAAGCCGTCTCCCTTGGCAATCCTAGTCAGCCAGTGGCACTTTCTGGTGGTGTGGTTTGATGGCTTCGCGCCACTGTGAAACTTGCAGGGGCCATCCAGAGCCTGCTCGTAGGAGAAAGCCGACAGCCAATTGGGCTTGCCGCCCTTCTGTCGCTTGGGTGGAGGCTGCCCTTCTGGTTGCTGATAGTCGACCGTTGCGACCTGCCGGCTATTGGAAGCCGGCTGCGGGGCCTTGCGCTTGTGATTGTTCTGCCGCTGCCGCCGGCCGGCGTCTCCAGCCGGGGTTCTGGGAGCCTAAGGGGCGACTTTGCCTGTCGTGCCGACTTGGATCTCCGTCTTCATAGAAGAGTCGGCCGTGGCGTATTTGTCTGCTATGATCAGCAGCTCATACAGGGTCTCCGGCTCATCGCAGGGAAGCTTGTGCTTGAGGAGGGTGCCTTCTCTGCACCCGGCGGTGAAGTACTCGATGGCCTGCACCTCGCACGCCCTCGCAGGAGTTTCGGAGCTCGGCCCACCGCGTGAGGTAGTCGCAAGTGGATTCGTCGGGGCCTTGCACGCACAAGGAGAGCTGGCGAGGCTTGGGAGGTCGCTTGTACGTGCTCGTGAAGTTGCGGACGAAAGCCTCGGTGAAGTCGACCCAACTGTTGATGCTGCGGGGCTTCAGGCTGTTCAGCCATGTCCGGGCCGTGCCCTGGAGCATGACCGGAACGTACTTGACGGTGACACGCTTGTTGCCGCTTGCTATGTCGACGGCGGTGGCGTAGTCGACTAGCCAATCCTCCGGCTTCATGGAGCCAGTGTACTTGGGTGTGTCTCTAGGGAGAGTGAACCCTTTGGGAAAGAGCTCATCTCGGATGCGGGGGCCAAAACACGGCGGTCCCAGCTCGTCTTCTTCTTCGAGTACCAGGGATCGGTGGAGTCGGTCGATCCGGTGGCGGGCATCATTCTCTCCGAATCCCTCTCGGCGGCCGAGGCGGCCTCCGAGAGTCGGATGGTCGACAGGCGGCGGGGAGACTCGCCTTTCTCTGCGGGGTGGCGGAGGCACATAGTCGTCCCGCCGCTCTACTGCTCTCGGGCGGCCGTCTTGGTCACGCTCGATGGTGAGGCGAGTTCGACTGCGGCTCGCAGCCGGCTCCTTGTCTTTCCTTCCGCGAACGCCGCCAGTCGGCGTCCGAGACATCGCGCCTTGATCTCGGCGGGGTGGCAGGTCATCTTTCTACTGCTGCGGTCCTTCGGTGTGGCAGCCGGCCGTGTTCTGCGCGCCGGCCGCGTCGAGGAGTCGCTGGACTCGCTCCGTCATCAGTCGGCGCTCTTCGCCTTCAAGGTTATCCAACTCGTCTGCCGCCGCTTGGGCGGCTCGAATGTTTTCTGCGGGCGTGGCGTATACGGGGCGGTTGGCCCCGAACAAGCGTCTCATGCTGGCCAGCTTCTTCGCGCCTTCGACGAGCTGGAGGCGGCGTGCCTCCAGCGCTTCGGCGTCGGCGTCCTCTGGAATGGGCGCATCCAGGTCTTGCAGTGCTGCATCAAGCGGGTCGCGAGCTCTCCCATCGGAATGCTCGCCATGGTCGATGACGAGCACCTCAGTGACGGTGCTTCCGCCACTCTCCGTGCAAGGGAGCGGTTCGTCGTCGATCACCACATCGGTGGGAAAGGCGTCGACCGACGCGGTGTCGGAATCGACCAGCATCGGGTCGGTGGAGCCTACGGACTCCAGGTCAGTGGCAGGCTCGCCAGCAACGTGGAGGTCGTCGAGGAGGCCCGCGAGAAGGTTCGCGGGGCCGCCGGTGCCTGCGTCGGATGCAGGCTCGTCGGAGAGGCTAACCTCGCCGACAAGATCGGCGAGGCAGCTGGCCGCGCAAACGGTCTCAACGTCGCACAGCGCGTCAGCGCAGATTCCCTCTGGCGTGCCGGGATGGCTACGCTCACCGGGGAGAAAAAGGGTTCCCGTCTAGAACAGATCTCCGGACGACGGTGCACCTCGCCCCACAGTGGGCGCCAAATGTCGGGGGTTGGGTACGACATATGCCAACGGATGGCTTATCATGGTGGGGGCGAGTAGAACGTCGCCGGTGCCTGGAAGCGGGATGAGGCGTAGACATGCACGCCGGCGGATCTTACCCAGCTTCGGGGCTCTCCGAGGAGATAATACCCCTACTGCTGCTCTGCGGGGTCTCCGCATGGTCACTATGGTGATATGTGTACAAAGTTGCTCCTCGAGCTGTGTTCTAGAGGTAGGAGAGGGCAAGGCTAGCTTTCTCCCTTTTGTGCTTCTGTCTAGTGGTCAAAGGATCCAACCCTTTGCATGGGTGTTCCGGGGGGTTTATATAGGCCTACCCCCCGGGGGTACAATGGTAATCCGACTGGGCGCGGGTCCCAGCTGCCTGTCTCTCAAGTGGCCGTCTTCTCCGCCGACTCCTGGGGCCCGCCGCTGGTGGGCCCCGCCGGCTGACCTGGTCACTGTAGCCGCGCTTCTGATGACGTCGTCTTGCTCACGGGGTCGTGGCAACAGTGCCGCCGTCCGGCGGGCGATCACTGTGGCCACTCCCCGTCTTATCTGGTTAATGGCGTGCGGGGCCCATGGGAAGAACGGGCCGACTCCTGGAGGCCGACTCCCACGGGGTCCGTCTTTGGGCGCTCTCGCCGTCTTCTATCTCCCCCGCTGACTGGCATAATCACTAGCATCACACATAATTCCAAAGGGTAAATTCCAATCAGGTGGCTGAACAATAGGTGCAGAAATCAAGGCTTTCTTAAGTATTTCAAATGCTTCTACACAATCATCATCAAAGACAAAAGGAATATCCTTTTGTAAGAGGTTAGTCAGCGGCCTAGAAATTTTTGAGAAGTCTTTAATGAACCTCATAAAAATCGGCATGACCAAGAAAACTTCTTATATCTTTAATGTCCTTGGGACACAACATCTTTTCAATAGCATCAACTTTAGCTTTATCAACTTCAATACCTCTTTCAGAAATTTTATGCCGCAAGACAATACCTTCATTAACCATAAAGTGGCACTTCTCCCAATTCAAGACAAGATTAGCTTCTTCGCATCTCTGCAAAACTTGATCAAGGTTGCTTAAGCAATCATCAAAAGAAGATCCATAAACGGAGAAATCGTCCATGAAAACCTCAACAATCTTTTCACAAAAGTCAGAGAATATAGCCATCATGCATCTTTGAAAGGTAGCAGGTGCATTACATAAACCAAAAGGCATACGTCTATAAGCAAAGGTACCGAAAGGACAAGTAAAAGTGGTATTCTTGATCCTCTTTTGACACAGGTATTTGAGAGAACCCAGAGTAACCATCTAGAAAGCAAAAATGTGTATGTTTGGATAATCTTTCTAGCATTTGATCAATAAAAGGTAAAGGGTAATGATCCTTTTTAGTAGCCTTATTTAATTTGAGGAAATCAATTACCATCCTATAACCAGTGACAATTCTTTGTGGGATCAATTCATCTTTGTCATTAGGAACAACAGTAATACCTCCCTTCTTAGGGATACAATGGACAGGGCTTACCCACTGGCTATTAGCAACGGGATAAATTATACCTGCCTCCAGGAGCTTTAGCATTTCTTTTCTTACCACTTCTTTCATCTTAGGATTTAACCGTCGTTGGTGATCAACAACTGGTTTAGAGTCCTTCTCCAATTTTATTTTGTGTTGGCATAAAGTGGGACTAATGCCCTTAAGATCGTCAAGAGTATATCCAATAGCAGCATGGTGCTTCTTCAGAGTTTTCAATAAATTCTTTTCTTCATGCTCTGAAAGATTAGCACTAATAATAACAAGATATATCTTCTTCTCATCAAGATAAGCATATTTAAGCATATCAGGTAATGGTTTAAGCTCAAACACGGGATCACCCTTGGGTGGAGGAGGATCCCCTAGGATTTCAACAGGCAAATTGTGTTTCAAAATGGGTCCCTATTTAAATAATACTTCATCTATTTCCCTTCTTTCATTTATAAACATATCATTTTCATGGTCTAGCAAATATTGTTCTAACGGATCATTAGGAGGCACGGCTATAGAAGCAAGACCAATGATTTCATCTTTACTAGGAAATTCCTCATCACGAGGTTGTCTACAAAATTTAGCAAAATTAAACTCATGAGACATATCCCCTAAACCAATTGTAACAACATCCTTTTCGCAGTCTATCCTAGTATTGATAGTATTCAAGAAGGGTCTACCAAATATGATGGGGCAAAAGTTATCTTGTGGGGAACCAAGAACAAGAAAATCAGCAGGATATTTAACTTTCCCACACAAGACTTTAACATCTCTACCAATCCCAACTGGTGAAATAGTATCTCTATTGGCAAGCTTAATTGTAACATCAATTTCTTCTATCTCAGCAGGTGCAATATCATGCATAATTTCTGTATATAGAGTGTAAGGTATTGCACTGACACTGGCACCCATATCACACAAACCATGGTAACAATGATCTCCTATTCTAACAGATATAACAGGCATGCCTACCACACGTCTATGTTTATTTTTATTATCAGGTCTAGCAATTCTAGCAGCTTCTTCACAGAAGTAAATAGCATGCCCATCAATATTATCAGCCAAGAGATCTTTAACCATAGCAATACTAGGTTCAACTTTAATTTTCTCAGGGGGTTTGGGTGCCCTAATATTACTTTTGTTGACAACAGTTGAAGATTTAGCATGATCCTTAATTCTAACAGGGAAATGTGGTTTCTCAACATAAGCAGTAGGAACAATAGGATCATTATAAGTGATAGTATTTTCTTCAACTTTAACAGGTGCAACTACTTTTACTTCAATGGGAGGATTATATTTAAACCGCACTTCTCCTTACGGAGATCAACATGAGTAGCAAAAGATTCGCAGAAAGAAGCTACTATCTCAGAGTCAAGTCCATATTTGGTGCTAAATTCATGGAAAACATCGGTATCCATAAAAGATTTAACATAATCAAACTTAGGTGTTATACCTGACTCCTTACCTTCGTCGAGGTCCCAATCTTCAGAGTTGCGTTTAATTCTTTCCAGTAAATACCATTTGAATTCAATAGTCTTCATCATAAAAGAACCAGTACAAGAAGTATCGAGCATGGAGCGATTATTCAGAGAAAGCCGAGCATAAAATTTTTGAATAATCATTTCTCTTGAGACCTCATGATTGGGGCATGAATATAACATTGACTTAAGCCTCCCCCAAGCTTGAGCGATGCTTTCTCCTTCGCGAGGCCAAAAATTATATATATATATATTTGTGATCACGATAACAAGATGCATAGGATAAAACTTCTGATGAAATTCCAATTTCAATCGGTTGTAGTTCCATGATCCCATATCATCACATAGCCTAAACCATGTCAATGACTTTCCCTTCAAACATAAAGGGAAGACCTTCTTCTTGATAACATCATCGGGCATACCTGCAAGCTTAAATAATCCACAAACTTCATCCACATAGATTAGGTGTAAATCGGGATGCAATGTTCCATCTCCTGTAAACGGATTAGCTAGCAGTTTCTCTATTATACCCGAAGGAATTTCAAAGTAAAAAATTTCAGTAGGTTCAGTAGGTCGAGGAGCAACTCTTTGCTCTACTGGTCGGGGTGAAGATACCCCGAACAAGCCCCTCAAAGGATTACTTTCCATAGTAACAAGTGATAGTAAATTTCAGCACACTATATAAATTTTTCCTTACCAAATTCCACTTACCAAAGGCGCCTCACTCCTCGGTAACGGCGCTAGAAAAGAGTCTTGATGACCCACAAGTATATGGGATCTATTGTAGTACTTTCGATAAGTAAGAGTGTCGAACCCAATGAGGGGCAGAAGGAAATGACAAGCGGTTTTCAGTAAGGTATTCTCTGCAAGCACTGAAATTATCGGCAACAGATAGTTTTGTGATAAAGTAATTTGTAACGGGTAACAAGTGTATATAAAGTGAAGCAAGGTGGCCCAATCCTTTTTGTAGCAAAGGACAAGCCTGGACAAACTCTTATATGAATAAAAGCACTCCCGAGGACACATGGGAATTATCATCAAGCTAGTTTTCATCACGCTCATATGATTCGCGTTCGGTACTTTGATAATTTGATATGTGGGTGGACCGGTGCTTGGGTGCTGTCCTTACTTGGACAAGCATACCACTTATGATTAACCCATATTGCAAGCATCTGCAACTACAAAAGAAGTATTAAGGTAAACCTAACCATAGCATGAAACATATGGATCCAAATCAGCCCCTTACGAAGCAACGCGTAAAGTAGGGTTTAAGATTTTGTCACTCTAGCAACCCATCATCTACTTATTACTTCCCAATGCCTTCCTCTAGGCCCAAACAATGGTGAAGTGACATGTAGTCGATGTTCACATAACACCACTAGAGGAAAGACAACATACATCTCATCGAAATATCGAACGAATACCAAATTCACATGACTACTTACAGCAAGACTTCTCCCATGTCCTCAGGAACAAACTTAACTACTCACAAATCATATTCATGTTCATAATCAGAGGGGTATTAATATGCATAAAGGATCGAGACATATGATCTTCCACCAAGTAAACCAACTAGCATCAACTACAAGGAGTAATCAACACTACTAGCAACCCCCAGGTACCAATATGAGATTTTGGGACATAGATTGGATACAAGAGATGAACTAGGGTTTGGGAGGAGATAGTGCTAGTGAAGATGTTGATGAATATTGACCCCCTCTCGATGAGAGGATTGTTGGTGATGACGATGGCGATGATTTCCCCCGCCCGGAGGGAAGTTTCCCCGGCAGAACACCTCTGCCAGAGCCCTAGATTGGTTCCGCCAAGGGCCTCGTGGCGGCGGTGTTTCGTCCCACAAGCTTGCTTATGATTTTTTCCAGGATGAAGACACCATATAGCTAAAGATGGGCACCAGAGGCCTGCCAGGGGGCCCACGAGGCAGGGGGCGCGCCCCCACCCTCGTGGATGGTGGGTGGCCCCCCTCTGGTGCTTTCTTTGCTCAGTATTTTTTTATTAATTCCAAAAATGACTTCCGTGGAGTTTCAGGACTTTTGGAGTTGTGCAGAATAGGTCTCTAATATTTGCTCCTTTTCCAGCCCAGAATTCCAGCTGCCTGCATTCTCCCTCTTCTTATAAACCTTGTAAAATAAGAGAGAAAAGGCATAAGTATTGTGACATAATGTGTAATAACAACCCATAATGCAATAAATATCGATATAAAAGCATGATGCAAAATGGACGTATCATAGAGTACCGGACGTCCGGTGAAAAATGGAATTGGTGGGTTTTGAGCTAATCTTTCACAAGATCCAACGATCCCCTCTTAATAGTGCGGGATCCCTATACTCAAGAAACAAAGCCGCAAAGAAAATAAGCCAGAGCTATTTTCTTGTATCTCCGATCTTGAATGATATGCATTTGTCCCTAGTTATGATGCACACATGCCATTGAGACTTAATCCTGAGATATACTCGATAAACATGATTAGTCCCTTATATGCATGTTCTCATCAATCTCCCCCTTTTTGGTAGTTGATGACAACATACATGCACTCCTCAATAATAAAAAGAAAAATAAAAAACTTTGAATATCGAAGGATTTGTTGCGGAGCTCCCCCTAACTATGTGCACAATTACAAATAAGCATGAGAGGAGCTCCCCCTTAGTGTGATACCAAAACACCCAAATCTCAAGTAACACATGATATCACAATACCATAAATAGGTTCATCACTCACATCATAGAACATAAAGCAACAATAGTCATAACAAGGTTCATGGTACCATACATAGCATAGTTCGGTACAAGCTAATATCACATATTACAGTACCAAAAGGATAAGTGCTTACTCCCCCTTGGCATCAAGTACCCAAAAGGGGCCAAGAGGAGCAACCAGAACAGCATCATCATCATCAGAACCCAGCATCATCATGGTCATCATGAGCACCACTGCCAACGGCCTCGTCAAAGAAGTCAGACCACTCAGGACCCGAAGGAAATTCAAAGTCAGAAGAGGGAGCATCAGGAAGACGGTCATCATCACTCACATCAAAAACTCCGGAGTCTCTCAGACGAACCTTCAGAGCATTCTTGGAGGTGATCAGGCGAGTGACAACATTGTGATTTTGGGAGCAGTTAAAGTTAACAGCCTTCATCAAGGCAGAGTGAGCCTTCCCAAGAAAGCGAGCAATGTGACCAAATGGTGCAGATCCAGAGGGAGCAGTAGGAGCAGAACGAGGAATGCTAGCAGCAGTGCGGCATGGATGAGCAGAAGAGGGAGAGTCCTTGGGAACATAATAATCTGCCATGTGTGCGGGAATCACCCATCACTCATGAAAATGAGTGCGGACAATAGGAAACGGAGCCACACTCTCGATGAATGCCTGAAGAAAGGGAGCATGAGGAAAGGCCCGCTTGTGGTGGAGAGAAGCGAGGCGAATCTCATGCCACAGAAAATGAGGGACATTGATCTTCCCTTTGGGGGGCGCATAGGGGCGATGCATGAGATCGATGCAGTAGCTACTACAGGAGCCCTTGTCACCCATCTTAGGATAAATGGTGCGAATGACACATTGTTAGATAATGAAGAAAGGAGATCGCCAAATGGAGACTTAGTTAAGGCCCTTCTGTTTCTCCTCATCAGTCATTTCTTCTATGGGTTTGAGAAGATCAGCACATGCAGCAATGCCCTTGGGCCTATGTTCGGGGTCATCTTTGTGAATTTTGAACCCGGTGTCAGGAAAACCAAGGGCAGCAACAAATTGAGAATAGGAACTTGTGAACTTTGTGTCAGAGGTCATCCAAGTAATAGTGTTATTTGGACCGAAGAAACATGTGGCATAGAATTGATGAACGGCGGCTTGGTTAAAGTCATGCTGAAATGCAAATGGAGAAGCAAGATTGGACGACTCAATGAGCTCAATAGCCTCGGAATATTTCTCCGGATGAGTATGAATATGCTCTAGATCAATGCACAAATGTAGAGAAAGAACCTTAGGAATGATGACAGTGGTAAAAATGTCAACTTGGACATTAGTGCGAAAACGATTGTCCCTAGAGTCGCGAGCAACCGAAAATTGATCAACATCCTGACGCAACTTAAGATAGGAAGCAATGGGAACCTCGTTGAACCGCTTAACGTGGCGTCTGAGTGGTGAAGGAGGTTCAAGAGAGATATGACGAGCATCACCGTGAGGTTGCACCGGAGCAGGATGAGGCTTTAAGGTGGGCCCCCGAGTCTCGGGCTTGGGGGCAATTGTGCGAACAGCAATAGGCTCTCCTCGCTCCATATGAGCTAGCTCATCTTCATAGTCGGATTCATCCATTGAATCTTCGCTGGGAGAGCTGCGAGGCAGAGGAGCATGCTTCCGAGGACGAGCTCTAATGTCTACTACACAACCTTCTTCTTGTAGAAGTTGTTGGGCCTCCAAGTGCAAATGTTTATAGGACAGTAGCAAATTTCCCTAAAGTGGATGACCTAAGGTTTATCAATCCGTGAGAGGCGTAGGATGAAGATGGTCTCTCTCAAGCAACCCTGCAACCAAATAACAAAGAGTCTCTTGTGTCCCCAACACACCCAATACAATGGTAAATTGTATAGGTGCACTAGTTCGGCGAAGAGATGGTGATACAAGTGCAATATGGATGATAGATATAGGTTTTTGTAATCTGAAAATATAAAAACAGCAAGGTAACAAGTGGTAAAAGTGAGCGTAAATGGTATTGCAATGCTAGGAAACAAGGCGTAGGGTTCATACTTTCACCAGTGCAAGTTCTCTCAACAATAATAACATAATTGGATCATATACCTATCCCTCGACATGCAACAAAGAGTCACTCCAAAGTCAATAATAGCGGAGAACAAATGAAGAGATTATTGCAGGGTACGAAACCACCTCAAAGTTATCCTTTCTAATCGATCTATTCAAGAGTCTGTAGTAAAATAACACGAAGCTATTCTTTCCGTTCGATCTATCATAGAGTTCATACTAGAATAACACCTTAAGACACAAATCAACCAAAACCCTAATTTCACCTATATACTCCAATGCCACCTCAAGTATCCGTGGGTATGATTATATGATATGCATCACACAATCTCAGATTCATCTATTCAACCAACACAAAGAACTTCAAAGAGTGCCCCAAAGTTCCTAACGGAGAGTCAAGACGAAAACGTGTGCCAACCCCTATGCATAAGTTCACAAGGTCACTAAACCCGCAAGTTGATCACCAAAACATACATCAAGTGGATCACGTGAATATCCCATTGTCACCACAGATAAGCACATGCAAGATATACATCAAGTGTTCTCAAATACTTAAAGACTCAATCCGATAAGATAACTTCAAAGGGAAAACTCAATCCATTACAATAGAGTAGGGGGGAGAAACATCATAAGATCCAACTATAATAGCTGTCGGTGTACAACGACACCTATGGGATCACAAGAATCCCTACTACGGTTGCGGGGCACGGGGTCGTGAGAAGAGCGGATCAAACAGATAGCACACGGTTTCTTTACCCAGGTTCGGGCCGCGAGGATGCGTAAAACCCTACTCCTGCTTTGGTGGATTGTATATTTGTGTTCTTGAGCTAGCTATGGGGCGTGAGGAGCTCCAAAAAGCCGAATCCTCCTCCTGGTCGCCTTGGGCCTCCTTTTATAGGGAAAGGGGTTGCCACAGTGGCGCACAGGAGGTGGAAAGGGTATAGTGATGCGAGGTTATCCCGAATCCTCGCCCCATGGGGGCAGTGGACTCAAGGTTGACTCGCTCCGTAGGTGTGGGGCGAGCTGCCACGGCAAGGGTCTTGCCGGGTTTGCTAGAACTGCCCCCCGGCAAGGATCTCGCCGAGGGAGTCCGCGTTGTCCCCTTTGCTCTTTGTGGTCTTGGTCTTGGTGTCGTTCTGCTCCTCTCGAGCTTTGGCGTTACCTTGGCTCACCTCCCTTGCTGTGCTCGGTGTGGCGGTGCTCGTGGCTCAGACTGCCCGTGCGCAGTTATAGGGGTACAAAAATTGTACCCCTCTTTTTGTACACCAACAGGAGCCACGGGCCTGGGCCACACATAAGCGCAACGCGTTGTTGGGCTAGGCCCAAAAACGGTGCGCGGGCAGGCGGGGCGGTTTTTACCGCGGTAAGTTCCTTCGCGCGCTACGCTTCCCACGCTTCCCGCGCGTGGGGAGGCGTGGGGAGGCATGTGTGACGTGGGCGGCATGCGTGGGGCTGAGCTCTGCACGCATGCGTCACGTCGTAGTAAAGGGGGCGGTTCACGCCTTCCCCAGAAACGGAGGGAGGCATTGAGGCGCGGCCCATTTACTGAACGGGGCCGAGGCGTGGTCTTCAAGGCGTCCACTCCCCAAGATCACGGGGTGGGGAGAGGTCGCCTCACCCATCTCCTCGGTCCTGCACGCCTACCACGCGACTCTCATGCGCTTGGGGTGGCGAACGGTGGAGGCGGGAAACCGGGCCGCCGCGGGCTGGGGCAGCGGGTCGGTCCCAGTTCCCAGCGCCTTCCGCGTCTTGATTGGCTGAGCGGGGCGGCCGAGCCCCCACCCCGTTCCTTTATAAAGAGCGGGAGGGGGGATGGCATCCCGCATTCTTTCATCTCTTCCTTCCTTTAGCTTCTGCTCCCCCCCTCCATCCTCCATGGAGAGAGGGAACCCTGGTTCTTCAACGGTGGCGGCGAGGATCGCCGCTCGACAACGAGTCCCTTCTTCTCCCGCACCTGCGGTGGCAGAGCGAGCCGCAAGGGGAAGGGGGAGGGGGCAAAGCCGTGGGCAAGGCCGAGGCGCTCGGGGAAGAGGAGGACGGGGCGGCGCGCCGGCCTCGCCTCCGCCAGCAGTTCCTCCCCCCATGGAGGGCCACGTTGGGGATGACCCTTGTGAGTTCTTCGTCAGGCTGCGCCGACCGCCTCGCCGTCGCCTTCGTCTCCCGACTCCATTCGCGCGGGAGATGGAGTTGGATCCACCGGAGTCGTTGCGGCTGCACATGAGGGGCTGTGGGATCAGCGGCACGCGGGTTCGCGTCGACTTCCCATCCCCTCACGTGATGTATCTTCGTCGGGGATGGAAGACGTTCGCTCATATCCACCGCTTGACGGAGGGGCTCATTCTCCATTTCAAGCTGATGGAGGGCGGCCTCCTCTCTGTCAAGGTCTTCGGGCTCTTCGGGACCCGTGCAAGGTGCTGTGTGGAGAGCTCTTATGATAGCGAAGACTCCTCCTCGGGCGGGAGTGACGAGGAGGACAGCGGCAGCGCCGACGAGGGTAGCAGGCGGCAGGATGACGGGTCCGACTAGGTGTCGGGCGCCGCTACATGCGGCACCGGCGACCCCATCATCTGTGTTGCCGGCTCCCTGAACTTCTCGGGGTCGTCTCCTTGGGCGGCTGGCATTGGGAGGCTGCGGAAGAGGAAGAGGGCGGGCAGCAAGGCCGTCAACTCGGAGTACGCGGGCACTGACGCCTTCGACGCGTGCTGACATCATGTCGCCTCGTCTTCGAGCTCTGCTTCCGGCGCCGCCATCACCACCCGGCCTTTGGACGGCCACCGAGATGTTCTCTTGGTGTCTTCTGCCACCCGTAGCTTGCCTAGGCGCCCCTTTTGCCCTCTTCGCCTCCTTTACCTGCCTCCTGAGGAGAGGGACAAGAAAAGGATTACGGGGGACCTTATCTCTTTTTAGTTTGTAAGCCTTTGGGCCTTGGCTGAATTTAAAACTTGTAATCCCATCATTCATGTTTTTCATTCCCTATGGACTGTACCTGAGTGGAATGTTTTTAATGAAAAAGGGATGCTTGCCGGGTCATTTGTTTGCGGGTAAAACCAACGTCAAGGAGTAAATCCTTGATATCTCTAAGATATACATTTCCTTGCCCGGCAGCAGGCTTTGTCGTCTTCCCACGTCGCTCGACCTTTCTCACGCTTTTGGCGGAGGCAGGGATGAGGTGGGTTCAGGCTCCTTGTTTCATCCTTTTGCTGCTGTGACTACGACCAAACCTGGCCCCAGGAACGAGCCCTAGGGCCTAGAGTTTTAGGGGAGCACGGTAGTTTTAGGAAAGAACAAGGTTTCACATACCTCAGTCCATAAGGGAATGCATGATAAGGGATGAAGAACTTATCTGAAGCTGTAGCCCCCGGCAACTCTGGTTTGCCGTGGGTGAATCTTTGCACTTGCAGCCCCCGGCAATACTGGCTTGCCGAGGTCTAGATGCTGGCGTGTTCCTCTTCTCTTTTTCGTCCTCAAGTGATCCGGCAAGGATATCAGTGAGTCCTGCGAACCAAAGAAGACAAAAGAACGGCAAAGGGACGCACACTCGACCTCTAAGCTAGGGGTTAGTCGCCGCTAAGCACTATCAACCCTAACCAAGGACGAGACTTGACCTAGCATGCATGCTATGACTTAGGGCGCCAGCGCATCTTTTATTTATGCTCAGGGTCTGCGCCTGGCTTTGTACCAAGGGTTACATGCATCATCGGCAATGCTTGTACAAAAGGTGGCTTTCCGGGAGGCCCGGCAAGCCGCGCCTCACGGGTAAAACTTGCGAAGATGCTCAATGTTCCAGGAGTTACTCACCGGAACGGCATCTTCGGTATCCAGGAGGACTACGCGAGGCCTAGTGACTCGTATTACCCGATAAGGGCCTTCCCACTTTGGCGTCAACTTGTTGGAATTCTTGGCCGATTGAACGCGCCAAAGGACAAGGTCGCCTTCCTCAAGGCTTCGGGCATGAACCTTGCGGCTATGGTAGCGGCGCAAGGCTTGCTGGTAGCATGCTGCTCTCACAGCCGCCCGAAGACGATCTTCCTCAAGGAGCATTGCGTCATCTTGCTGCAGTTGCTCTTGCTCAAGCTCATCATAAGCGAGCACTCGAGCTGACCCGTATATGAGTTCAGTGGGGAGAACTGCTTCTGCCCCGTATACCAGGGCAAAGGGTGTCTGGCCGGTGGCTCGATTTGGCGTCGTCCTGATCGACCAAAGAACCGCCGGCAACTCATCAATCCAGCGCCTTCCACTCTTGCGCAGCCTGTCAAAGGTCTTGGTCCTTAAGCCTCGCAGTACTTCAGCATTTGCCCTCTCAGCTTGACCATTGCTTCGTGGGTGAGCAACGGAAGCGAAACCGACTTTACTGCCGAGGTCTTGGATAAATTGCATGAAGGTGCGGCTTGTGAACTGTGTGTCGTTGTCGGTGATGACCCTGTTGGGTACACCGAAACGACACACTAGTCCCTTGAAGAACTTGACGGCTGACTGAGCTGTGACCTTCCTCACTGCCTCCACCTCCGGCCACTTTGTGAACTTGTCGATTGCAACGTACAAGTACTCAAAGCCCCCGACAGCGCGGGGGAAAGGGCCCAGTATGTCGAGCCCCCAGACCGAGAAGGGCCAGGAGAGAGGAATGGTTTGAAGGGCTTGAGCTAGCTGATGAAGCTTCTTTGAATGGAACTGACACGCTTCACACCTGGTGACTAGTGTCGTCGCATCCTGGAGGGCGGTGGGCCAGAAGAAGCCTTGCCGGAATGCCTTGCCGGCAAGGGCCCTCGACCCGATGTGGGATCCACATATGCCTCCATGTATCTCCGCTGTCGGAGTAATTGGACACGGATACCTCGAAGACGGCGAGACAATAAATCAAGACATCGGGGCTAGCAAAGCCCCTCAGTCCGACTGCCCGACTGCTCCTACCGGCTCCCAGTCCGACTGCTCTGCCCGGCCGGCTGCCGGCTGCCGACTGCGCCAACTAGCCGGCTGCTGACTGCGCCAACCAGCCGTCTGCCGACTTCAGCCCGACCCGACACCGACAAGACCCCGACATGGCGGCCATACCGCGGACGAGACGGCTGTACCACGATGCCATCATGTATAGTGTCACTTATCCCCTGGCACTATATATGAAGTGACCCAGGGGACAAGCGTGACACCCCACCATACCCCCTTGCTCCCATGCCACCACATAGCTTACATGCTAAGCTACCATGCCCACTCCACACTATATAAGCTAGCTAGCCATCCATCCATTGAACCCATGCTCACACTACCGCATGGACACACATGCTCTCACGGGCATGCATGCCATGAGACTAGTCGGCAAGGCACTCAGGCTACACATATATACGAGATCAGATGCCTTTGGTACTGATCTCAGATACAGCTCCAGGAGCACTTTGTACTGCCCGATGTACACCCCACATATATACTTAGACATGTAGGAGTAGGGGTATTATCTCTCCGGAGAGCCCCGAACCTGGGTAAACTAGAGCGTGCTACTCGCATACCCATCCCTGGATATTCCAGCAGCAGTCTTGCCCTCACACGAAGCCACATTGTGGCATATGTCATTTAGCACCCCCCGTGAGAATACCACGACATTTGGCGCCCACCGTGGGGCAAGGTGCACCGTCGTCCGGAGACCTGCTCTAGACGGGAACCCTTTTCCTCCCTGGCGAGTGCAGCCAGCCCGGCACGCCAGAGGGAGTTTGCGCCGACGCGCTGAACGGCGCTGAGATCGCCTGCGCAGCCAGCTGCCTCGCCGAACTTGTCGGCGAGGTTCGCCTCTCCGACGAGCCTGTATCCGACGCAGGCACCAGTGGCCCCGAGAGCCTTCTCGCGGGCCTCCTCGACGGACTCCACGTTGCCGGCGAGCCTGCCGCTGACCTGTAGTCCGTAGGCTCCACCGACCCGATGCTGGTCGATTCCAACACCGCGTCGCTCGATGTATTCCCTACCAACGTGGTAGTCTGCGACGAGCCGCTCCCTCGCGCGGAGAGCGGCGGAAGCACCGTCACAGAAGTGCTCATCGTCGGCCATGGCGAGCACTCCGACGACGGGGCTCATGACCCGCTCGATGCGGCGCTGCAAGACCTGCATGCGCCCATCCCAGAAGACGCTGACGCCGAGACGCTGGAGGCACGCCGCCTCCAGCTCGTCGAAGGCGCGAAGAAGTTGGCAAGCATGAGACGCTTGTCAGAAGCCTACCAGCGTGAGATGGATCGCGCTGTGGGCGGCTCGCCAGCCCCAGCGGGGCCTAGCCGCCTAGGCGCGGTCCGGCAGTGCGGCACAGACATTGCCAACATGTTCGGGGCCAATCGCCCCGTATACGCCACGCCCGCAGAGAACATCCGAGCCGCCCAGGCGGCGGCAGACGAGTTGGACAACCTCGAAGGCGAAGAGCGCCGACTGATGATGGAGCGAGTCCAGCGACTCCTCGACGCGGCTGCCGCGCAGAACGCGGCCGGCTAGCGCACTGAGGCGCCGCAACGACGGAACGACGACCTACCGCCCCGCCGAGATCAAGGCGCGATGTCTCGGACGCCGACTAGCGGTGTCCGCGGAGGGAAAGACAAGGATCCGGCTGCCAGTCGCAGTAGGACTCACATCACCATCGAGCGCGACCAAGATGGCCGCCCAAGGGCAGTGGAGTGGCGGGACGACTATCTGCCTCCTCCACCTCGCAGAGAAAGGCGAGTCTCCCCGCCACCCGTTGAGCATCCGACTCTCGGCAATCTCCTTGGTCTCCGAGAGGGAGTCGGAGAAACCGACGCGCGTCACCGGATCGATCGGCTCCACTGATCCCTGGCACTGGAAGAGGAAGACGAGTTGGGTCCGCCGTGTTTCGGCCCCCGCATTCGAGATGAGCCCTTTCCCAAAGGGTTCACTCTCCCCAGAGATACTCCCAAGTACACCGGCTCCGTGAAGCTGGAAGACTGGCTGGTTGACTATGCCACGACCGTCGACATAGCAAGCGGCAACAAGCGCGTTGCCGTGAAGTACATTCCACTCATGCTCCAGGGCACGGCCCGGACATGGTTGAACAGCCTGAAGCCCCGCAGCATCAACAGTTGGGTCGACTTCACCGAAGCTTTCGTCCGTAACTTCACAAGCACGTACAAGCGACCTCCCAAGCCTCGCCAGCTTTCCTTGTGCGTGCAGGGTCCCAATGAGTCGACTCGCGACTACCTCACAAGTTGGGCCGAGCTCCAAAACTCCTGCGAGGGCGTGCACGAGGTGCAGGCCATCGAGTAATTCACCGCCGGGTGCAGAGAAAGCACCCTCCTCAAGCACAAGCTCCTCTACGATGAGCCAGAGACCCTGGATGAGCTGCTGATCATAGCAGACAAGTACGTCACAGCCGACTCTTCCATGAAGACAGATATCCAAGTTAGCACGGCTGGCAAAGTAGCCCCTCAGGCTCCCAGAACTCCGGCTGGAGACGCCAGTCGGCGACAACCGCAGAATGACCACAAGCGCAAGGCCCCGCAGCCGGCTTCCAGTAGCCGGCAAGTGGCAACGGTCGAAGACCAGCAGCCGGAGGGGCAGCCTCCGCCCAAGCGACAGAAAGGCGGCAAGTCAAACTGGTTGCCGGCCTTTTCGTACAAGTAGACTCTAGATGGTCCCTGCAAGTTCCACAGCGGCGCGAAGCCGTCAAACCACACCACCCGGAAGTGCCACTGGCTCACCAGGATTGCCGAGGGAGACGGCCTGATGCCTCCTCCGCCTGCTGGGCAGCCGCCTCCGCCTCCACCCCAGTAGCCGGCTGTCAGGCCAGTCGGCGCAGTACAAGATGAGTACCCAGAAGAGCATGGGGCCTATGTCGTATTCACCAGTGTGGCAGATGATAAACGCAGCAAGCGGTTGCAGCGGCAATAGGTGAACGCGGTGGCGTCAGATACTCCAGAGTTCATGCATTGGTCCGAGAGGCCTATCAGTTGGAGCAGAGCTGATCACCCAGAGGTGATGCCGAGCCCAGGCTCCTACGCCTTGGTCTTGGAGGCCACCTTTGCCACTGATAGGCGGGCCGCTCGCTTCTCGCGAGTACTGATAGACGGAGGAAGTAGCATCAACATCCTGTACAAGGATACCATGGAGAAGTTAGGGATCAAGCAGAGACAGCTTCAGAACAGCCGGACTGTGCTCCACGGCATCGTGCCCGGCCTTTCCTGCTCACAAAGCGGCAAGATTTTGATAGATGTCCTCTTTGGAGACAAGGATCATTTCTGCCGAGAGCCAGTCTGGTTTGAAGTGGTGGACCTTGATAGCCCATACCATGCGCTGCTTGGCAGGCCCGCTTTGGCCAGGTTCATGGCAGTCCCCCACTATGCCTACCTCAAGATGAAGATGCCGAGTTCCAAGGGAATTCTGACCATAGCCGACGACTACAGAAAGCCGTCCGCTTGCACAGCTGAGAGCAGCCGGCTGGCCGAGTCCCTGGTGATTGCAGCAGAGAAGCGGCTTCTTGATCGGGTTGTGGCGATGGCCGGCAAGCAGCCAGAGATGTTGCCCAACCCCAAGGAGTCGGAAGCTGAGGGCTCTTTCAAGCCGGCCAAAGAGACAAAGAAGATACCCTTGGACCCAGAGCACCCGGAGTGGTACGCTGTCATAGATGCAAACCTTGACAGCAAATAGGAAGGC
Source organism: Aegilops umbellulata (assembly GCA_032464435.1). Taxonomy (NCBI): domain Eukaryota; kingdom Viridiplantae; phylum Streptophyta; class Magnoliopsida; order Poales; family Poaceae; genus Aegilops; species Aegilops umbellulata. The sequence goes on along the minus strand of CP136060.1, from coordinate 10,294,424 downwards.
GAGCTCGTCGATTTCCTCCGTGAGAATCGGGACATCTTCGCATGGTCCCCCAAGGACATGCCAGGTGTACCAACGGAATTCGCCGAGCACAAGCTACATGTCCGATCTGATGTGAGGCCCGTCAGGCAGCCCGTGCGCCGCCTGTCAGAAGAGAACAGAAGAGTTGTTGGAGAAGAGATAGCCCGGCTCCTTGCAGCCGGCTTTATCATGGAGGTGTTTTTTCCAGAATGGCTAGCAAACCCAGTCTTGGTGCTGAAGAAGAACAAGCAGTGGTGGATGTGTATTGACTACATAAGCCTCAACAAATCTTGCCCCAAGGACCCGTTTGCTTTGCCGAGAATCGATCAGGTGATAGACTCCACAGCCGGATGCGAGCTGTTGAGTTTCTTAGATGCCTATTCAGGATATCACCAGATCAAGCTGAACCCGGCGGACGGACTAAAAACCGCCTTCATCACGCCGTTTGGAGCCTTCTGCTACCTGACCATGACGTTCGGATTGAGGAATGCCGGCGCCACCTTTCAGCGTTGCATGTAGAAGTGCCTCCTCAAGAACCTCGGCAGAAATGCCCATGTCTACGTGGATGATGTGGTAGTGAAGACGGAAAAGCGCGGGACTCTGCTGGAAGACCTCAAGGAGACCTTTGAGAACCTGCGCCGATTCCAGACCAAACTCAACCCTGAAAAGTGCGTCTTCGGAGTACCAGCCGGCCAGCTCCTTGGCTTCCTGGTCTCCGAACGCGGCATAGAGTGCAACCCTGTGAAGATCAAGGCCATCGAGATGATGGAGGTACCCAGCCGACTGTTGGATGTGCAAAAGTTCACTGGCTGCCTGGCATCCATCAGCCGGTTCATCAGTCGGCTGGGCGAGAAAGCTCTCCCTTTGTACCAGCTCATGAAGAAGACCAATTTTTTCGAGTGGAACCACAAGGCGGACGAGGCTTTTCTCCAGCTGAAGAAGATGTTGGTTACTCCCCCTGTGCTGGCGGCTCCGACTCCCAAAGAGCCCATGCTCCTGTACATCGCCGCCACCAGCCAGGTAGTCAGCACAGTCATCGTAGTTGAGCGCAAGGAGTAAGCCAAGGCACTACCTGTCTAGAGACCGGTATATTACCTAAGCGAAGTACTGTCGGCCTCCAAGCAGAACTACCCCACTACCAGAAGATGTGCTACGACGTGCACTTCGCCGCTAAGAAGCTGAAGCCTTACTTTCAAGAGCATCCAATCATTGTGGTCTGCACAGCCCCACTAGTCGAGATGCGTCTGGCCGAGTGGCCAAATGGGCCATAGAGTTGGCCCCCTACACGATCTACTATCAACCCCGCACCGCCATCAAGTCGCAAGCACTGGCCGACTTCCTCGTCGACTGGGCCGAGACCCAGTACCTGCCGCCAGCTCCCGACTCCACCCATTGGCGGATGCATTTCGATGGCTCCAAGATGCACACTGGTTTGGGAGCCGGCGTTGTCCTCACTTCTCCTAAAGGTGACAAGCTCAAGTATGCGCTGCAGATCCATTTCGCCGCGTCCAACAACGTTGCTGAATACGAGGCGCTCATTCACGGGCTCCGGCTTGCCAAACAACTTGGCATTCGCCGGATCCTGTGTTATGGCGACTCCGACTTGGTGGTCCAGCAGTCATCCGGCGATTGGGACGCCAAGGACGCAAACATGGCAAGCTACCGCTTCCTCGCGCAGCAACTCAGCGGATATTTCGAGGGGTGTGAGTTCCTCCACGTGCCAAGAAACGACAACGACCCAGCAGATACTTTGGCACGAATCGGCTCCACCCGCCAACCAATACCATCCGGCGTCGCTCTCCAGCGCCTCCTCAAGCCGTCTATCAAGCCTTCACCAGAGTCAGATTCCATTTTGTGCCAGCTCCCCCTGAAGAAGTCGGATCCAACTCAAGAGCCCCAGCAGGCGGCACAAAAACCCTTGCAGACGACTCCAAGAACGCCGCAGTCAAAACCGGCCCGGGGACTTCAGAAGCTGGCCCAGGGACTGCGGCGACCAGACCGAAGACTCCAGAGCTCGGCCCGGGGACTGCACCAGTCGGCCCGGGGACTTCATTGATCCAGCAAGCTGTCGCGGACTCCAGCCCGCCGCCTCCCAGCCCAGCCGCCCTCGTCCAAGTCGCAGTTCTGGCAGTCGAAGAAATAGCAGCACCCTCATGGGCGCAGCCCATCCACAAATTCCTGGTGAATAAAGAGCTGCCAACTGACGAAACATTGGCTCGGCAAGTGCAACGCCGGGCGGCAGCGTACACCATAATTAAGAGAGAGCTGGTCAGGCGCAGCGTCACTGGTGTCTACCAGCATTGCGTCGACCCAGAGCAAGGCCAAGCAATTCTCAGAGACATCCATCAAGGCGAGTGCGGCCACCATGCGGCCTCAAGGGCACTCGTCGCCAAAGCTTTCCGGCACGGTTTCCTCTGGCCGACTACCCTAGAAGAGGCCAAGGATTTGGTCCAGAAATGCAAGGGTGCCAGAAATTCTGTTCCAAGCCGCATCAGCCGGCTTCAGCGCTCAAGACTATCCCAATCGCCTGGCCCTTCGCAGTTTGGGGCCTCAACATGGTGGGACCATTCAAAACGGCGCGAGGCGGCCTAACTCACCTACTTGTCGCGGTGGACAAGTTCAACAAGTGGATAGAAGTAAAGCCCATCAAGAATTTGAATGGTCCGACTGTCGTGACCTTTATCTCCGATATCACAATTCGGTACGGCATACCGCACAGCATCATCACCGACAATGGCACCAGCTTTGCCAAAGGCGCCCTGGCCCGTTTCTGCATGACGCAGGGCATCCGACTGGACTTAGCGTCCATTGCCCATCCGCAGTCAAACGGCCAAGTGGAGCGGGCGAATGGCCTCATCCTGTCTGGCATCAAGCCTCGGCTGGTCGAACCGCTGGAGCGTTCAGCCGGCTGTTGGCTTGACGAGTTGCCAGCCGTCCTCTGGAGTCTGCGCACGACTCCGAACAATTCGACCGGCTTCACGCCTTTCTTACTCGTCCACGGTGTTGAAGCCGTCATCCCAACAGATATAGAGTTCGACTCCCCGCGAGTCACGATGTACACCAAGGAGGAAGCAGAAGAAGCACGGCAAGATGGTGTCGATCTGCTGGAAGAGGGCCGGCTGTTGGCACTCAGCCGGTCCAACATCTACCAGCAGAGCCTATGCCGCTACTACAACAGGAAGGTCAGGCCGAGAACTTTCCAGGAGGGCGACCTTGTGCTCCGACTGATCCAGCGGACAGCCGGCTAGCACAAGTTGTCGGCACCCTGGGAAGGCCCCTTCATCATCAGCAAAGTGCTGGGCAACGACTCCTACTATTTGATCGACGCTCAGAAGCCCCGAGCACGCAAGAGGGACGACTCCGGCAAGGAGACAGAACGGCCATGGAATGCAAATCTTCTCCGAAGATTTTACAGTTAATGCAGTATGTACCATGCTCCCCTTTTGTATTAAAAGTACCAAGACTTCGTGCCCCCCGAGACGAGCTCGGGGACTGCCCTTTTTTGTTATATGTATGACAAGAAGTATGCCTTCGAGTATGTTACTCTTTGTTATGCCGCTTGGCACCGGGCTCGACTAATCGGCCCGGGGACTCGCCGCCTTGCGCTATGAAATGCTTCCTGCAGTCGGACAAGTAGTGTGTGGTGCCTAAGCCGTCTCCTGTCAGAAGCCACAGCTCGCAGAGCGACTGTTGGTGGGCAGGAGTAAGGAAGAATGGGCGCCCACACGAAAAATGGCCAAGGATTCAAAGCATAAACATAGCTCAAGCCGGCTTTCCAGCCTTTCTTCGCAAAACCGACTCTTGAGTAGTCGGCTTGCCGCCTTCTATTCAACTTGCTAAAAAGACCCTAAAAATGGCTGAGTACTTGCCTCCCCAAAAGTAGCCAAGCACTTGACCCAGCGGCAGTCCGCAGAGCGGCTGTCCGACTGGCAAAGACGGCAACTAAGGGAAGGCGGCAAAGGAAAAATCCAAGAGAGCGATAAGCGAGAAACGATAGAACCCGGATAAATATTTACATAACATAGGCCCTTGGCCGAATCTTCGAACGGAAGTTCAAAATACACCCCGTGGGTGGAATTGTGCGAATTAACAAGTTCTTCAAAGACTACTAAAGCAGATAAGATAAAACAAGGCAGCAGCCTAGGAAGCAGCAGACGGGTTTGGAGGCTCGGAGGAGATGGCGGTGTCAAGCGTAGGGGCGGCCGTCTGAGCAGTCTCGGCTTGATCGCCTCTGGCGGCAGCCGGCTCGGTTGGGCGCGGCTCGTTGCTGGAGGCACGGTCGAGCTGAGGCTGGTTGCCCGCCCCGTCTTCTGGCGCCCCCGTCTCATCTCCGACCTCCGCCTCGCCTCCCTCCTCGGCGCTGGAGCCGATCACCTCCGCCGAGTCGTCGTCATAATCCGGGTTCATCCCGAACCACTCTGGAGGTGCCTCCTCACCGTCGTCAGCACGCTCAGGAATGAAGACATTAGTATCGGCGTACTCGGCGATCGCCGCAGCGCGCTTGACAAGGGCGTCTTCCACAGCTGCCAGCTCCGGCTGGGCCTCTGCCCGGAGCGTGGCTAGCTGGTCCAGGTCCAGGTCTGGATACCACGCCTTGACGAACTCCAAGGCTTGGCGCGCTCCAGCCCGTGCCGAGGAGCCCTTCCAAGGCTTAAGACGGCCGGCTGCGACCTCCAGGCAGTCGGCAGTCCGGCTGGGGGTGCGCAGAACCGGCATGTCTGGCCATAAGGCAGCGGTCGCCTGGGCGCCGACACGTTGAAGCCGGCACATCATCCGGTGGGCCGGCCGCAGGCGAGCCTCGATGCTCAGAAGCTGTTCATCAAGGGTCCGGGGGGCATTGGCGGCAACCTCCTCGCCAGCTGCTCTCCGCGCCTCGCGATCGGCCTCGATGGCTTGGGTAGCAGCTTGCGTGTGGCCCGGGAAGAAGTCTGCCAAGACGAAAAGAGGCAAGTCAGAAAAGCCGGAGTCGGCTCGACCTACAGTCGGCGGCTCAAAGAAAGAAAGTAAAGAAGACTCACCATCGACGATATCCTCAATCTCATGAAAGCCAGAGGTCAGCGTCGCCCCCTTGTCGGTCCAGGAGGAGCGCTCGGTCTCGAACTCGGCCGGGACCGCAGTCTCTTTCCCCTCCGCCTCCTCCCGCGCCTTCTTGAGCAGCTCCTTCTGCCCCGCCAGCTGCGTAGCCAGCAGGTCGCGCTCTGCGACGAGCTTGCTGCACTCCACCTCCCTGGCACGCAAGGCGGTGTTGGCTTCGCCCAGCTGCTGCTGAAGAACGGCGTTCGCCTCTGAAGAAAGAAGAAAAAAGACGGTGGGCGCCAAATGTCGGGGGTTGGGTGCCACATATGCCAAAGGATGGCTTATCATGGTGGGGACAAGTAGAACGTCGCCGGTGCCTGGAAACGGGATGAGGTGTAGACATGCACGCCGGCAAATCCTACCCAGCTTCAGGGCTCTCCGAGGAGATAACACCCCTACTCCTACTCTGTGGGGTCTACGCATGATCACTATGGCAAAGGTGTATACAAGGTTGCTCCTTGAGCTGTTTCCTGGAGGTAGGGGAAGGCAAGGCTAGCCCTCTTCCCCCTTGTGTTCTCTGGTCTAGTGCTAAAGGAATCCAACCCTTTGCATGGGTGCCCCGGGGGATTTATATAGGCCTACCCCCCGGGGGTACAATGGTAATTCGGCTGGGCACGGGTCCCAGGCGTCTGTCTCTCAGGCCGCCGTCTTCTCCGCCGATTTCTGGGGCCCGCCGGCTGGTGGGCCCCGCCGACTGGCCAGGTACGGGGGCGACAGTCCTTGTCCGCCGCGGGCGGGTCTGTCCGGCTGCGGATTACTGTAGCCGTGCTTCTAATGACGCTGGCTTGGTCATGGGGTCATGGCAACAGTGCCGCCGCCCGACGGGCGATCACTGTTGCCACTCCCCGTCTTGTCTGGTTAATGGCATGCGGGGCCCGTGGGAGGGGTCGGCCGACTCTTGGAGGCCGACTCCCACATGGTCCGTCTTGGGGCATTCTCGCCGTCTTCTGTACCCCCGCCGACAAGCGGGGCCCGCCGTCTCCGGGCCGTACAGGCAGGCCGACGTGGGCATAGGGTTCCGCCGAGGGAGCTGATGTCAGGGCTGGCATGGCAACAGTGCCGCGCCGTGACGGAGATCTCCGTTGGTACGGCGCACTGTGGCCATGCCTGCCGTTGGTAAGGGGTGGGCGTGGCCCGTACTGAGGCCACGCCCGGTCCCGTACCTCCCCACGAGGGCATGAGGTGGTGGAAGTCGCGGGCCGACTCCCCATAGCCGGCTTCTCTGGAAGTCGTCAGCTAGGAGTCGGCTCATCTTGTAGTCGTCCCTGAGACTCGGCCGTGAGTGGGTAGTCGGCTGCGCCGCAACCGACTCCCAGAGGTGGCTGTCGGTGTCAAAACCGGCGGATCTCGGGTAGGGGGTCCCGAACTGTGCGTCATGGTCGGATGGTAACAGGAGACAAGGGACACTTTATTTTACCCAGGTTCGGGCCCTCTCGATGGAGGTAAAACCCTACTCCTGCTAGATTAATATTGATAAAATGGGTAGTACAAGAGTAGATCTACCACGATAACAAGGAGGCTAACCCCTAGAAGCTAGCCTATGGTATGATTGTGTATGATGATGGTTGTCCTACGGACTACAACCCTCTGGTTTATATAGACACCGCATAGGGTTAGGGTTACACAGAGTCGGTTACAATGGTAGGAGATCTTGAATATCCGCACGCCTAGCTTGCCTTCCACGCCAAGAAAAGATCCTTCCGGACACGGGACGAAGTCTTCAATCTTGTATCTTCATAGTCATGGAGTCCGGCTGAAGGTATAGTCCGGCTATCCGAACACCCCCTAATCCAGGACTCCCTCAGTAGCCCCTGAACCAGGCTTCAATGACGACGAGTCCGGCGCACAGATTGTCTTCGGCATTGCAAGGCAGGTTCCTCCTCCAAGTTCTTCAAGAAGATTACAAACACCAAAAATAGTGTCCGGCTGTGCAAAATAAGTTTCCACATATTGCCATATAGAGAATAATATTAACACAAATCAAATCTGCGGACGTATTCCGCAGTGCGTCATAACACCGCGGCCAAGCTCCTTATATAAATTGTTTTCATCGTTCCACCTCAGCGTGTCTAGCGAGGCGGTTTCCTTGGCACGTCTTGTCAAAGCAGAGATCGTGTGCCCCTTTTAACGGGATTCTCATCAATACGGACATGGGTAACCCAACCGCGCCATTTACCACGGCGCTTGGGAGGCAAGTGAGTTTTATTAGGTAGGTGGGGATGCCTAACCGCACCCGCTTGTATAAAGGGATAAGGATTCACCTTTTTAACCTACGCCTTCTTCCTCCTTTGCCAATCCATCTCTCGCGCACTCAAGCTCCAGCGCCCAAGTCCGCTCTTCCTTCCTCAACCTTCTCCAACAATGTCCGGAGCAGGAGGCAAGTGGATGGCCTCCTCCGTTACGGAGGCCCAAGTAAAAAAGCTAAGGAAAGCCGGATACTTGTCCAAGGACATCCCGCATCGGCTTCCTGAGATGGGGCAGCTTCTTCCTACCCCAAGGCCCCATGAGAGGGTAGTTTTTCTTCCCCACTTCCTCCGCGGACTGGGCTTTCCACTTCACCCATTTGTCCGGGGGCTCATGTTCTACTACGGCCTGGATTTCCATGATCTGGCCCCGAACTTTGTCCTCAACATCTCGGCGTTTATCGTCGTGTGTGAGGCCTTTCTCCGCGTCCACCCCCGCTTCGGCCTCTGGCTCAAGACCTTCAACGTCAAGCCCAAGGTGGTGTCCGGCACCCAGGCGGAGTGCGGAGGCGCTATGGCCGGCAAGATGGCCAACGTCCTCTGGTTCGATGGCTCCTATGTGGAGTCCCTAAAGGGGTGGCAGGCCGGGTGGTTTTACATCACCGAGCCACGCGATCCGAAATGGGTCGCAACCCCCGAGTTCAGATCCGGACCCCCCGCGCGGCTCATGTCCTGGAAAGAGACGGGCCTGTCGTGGGGCAACGAGGAAGAAGTGACTCGGTGGCAAACGTGCATCCAGTCCCTGGTGAACAAGCCAATCCGGCTGATCAATGTGATCCAGGTCATGCTCGTTCGCCGGATCCTCCCGTGCCAACAACGGGATTTTACTTTGTGGGAATTCGACCCGGCGCAGCACCAAACCCTCAGTAGTCTCTTCGACACGACATATGAAGACGTCTGGAAGGTGCTGACCAAAGGCGCCGAGTCCCCCACATCCGCTTCCGAGGACCGCAGATACAGATCGCAGCATCATGCCAGCGAGGTGAGCTATCTATACCTTTGACAGGTTTGTTAAGCTCTTCTTCATAGATTAACTCTATGCGGGATCTAAACTCCCTTTATCTTTGACAGGCTTGGCGGGCTATATCCGGACCAATTAACTATCCGACTCCCCTGCCCGAAGACCCAGCCCCAGCTCTCTTGGTGAAGCTGATGGCTCCGGCACCTTATGTGGTGCCGGAGAAGAAGGCCAAGAATAAGAAAACCACCGGGACTCGAAAAAGTTCCCGCGACATGGTGGTGTCGGACTCGTCATCTGACGAGTCCGCGACGCCCTCCTCTCATGAAAACGAGGAGGAGGAACAAGAAAGCTCTACCCCCCAGCGAGGGGAGAAAAGAAGAAGAAGGCCACCCCAAAAGGGGAGGCCGAGGGGTCGAGGAAAAGGAAGACCCCTCCGCCGGACTACTCCCACGACGCCGAAGAGGGCGGAGAGGAGCGGCCGTACAGAACCAAGCGTCCGGCGAAATCGTAAGTATTTATATACCAGAGTGACTCATGATATTCTTTTAATGTGCGGCTTTCCCTAATATTGCTCATAATTTATGCAGCCCGCCCCGGGCCGAACTACATGATTCGTCGAGCGACTCCCTGGATTCGTCGGACATGAACTCTGTTCCGCCCGCTGTCTCCCCCTGCAGGGCGGACGACGCCGAAGTGGCATCCCGCCAAGCTCCAGGGCAGGAGGAGATAGTCCTGGAGGAGCCGCAAGGCAATCCTCCGGACCCCAGGAGTAAAGGGGATGAAACCCCCCAGGGCTCCAAGTCCGGCTTTGTGCCGGACACCGCGCCGGACTCGACAGTCCTGGTCCGCGGTGGGCGAACTCCTTCCGAGAGGAGTAAGCCGTCTGAGCCAGTGACCTCCGTCCAACCAGAGGCGCCAGACAATCTGCTGGAGGTGCTTGAGGGCGCCGCCATCGACGAGGAGCACCGTACTGTTATGAGTATGGTGATCCAAAGGGTTCAGTCCGCCAAGAGCGGACTGACTGAAGCTTGCGCTAGCCTTCTAACAGGCTTCGAGGTAAGTAAAAATATGTCGAATTATTTACCGCATAGACAATAGCCCCTGATGCTCTGTTCGGTGTTCGGAAAGAAAAGTCGAATAGAGGATCTAGTAATTTTTGCAGGAGTCTAACAACAAAAAGTCAAATATGTGTATGCAGGCTTTGCTGCTGCCCACCGCCGCACTGACTGCGCAGGTGGATGTCCTTAAAAAGGACCTCGGGCGGACCGAGCAAGATCTCGGCCTTGCCAAACGGCAGCTTGAGGAGAAAGAAGGTAAGAAATACCCTAAAAAAGAAAAAGGTGCCTATAGAGAGGCTTGATTGCAGAAAGAAATAACAGGATTGTACTGCTTATTGTAGGGGCCACAACCGAGATGGCAACCCTAAAGCAGGCGCTGGTTGAGGCCGGAAAGAAAACGGCCGAGGAGCGCGACGAGCGAGAAAGGCTTGGGGTTCAGGTCGGCGAGGTGCAGCAAGAGCTGCAAGCTCTCATGAAAAAACATGAGAGTTTGGAGCTTGAGTCAAAAGCGCAAGCATCCGAGCTTGCGTCGGCCCTTGAGACCGCCAAGAGTGCCAAGGCTGAAGCCCAAAAGGCCCTCCAAGAGTTGGAGGAGGTGAAAAAGATAGCAACGGGTAAGGCATTCTTAATGCAAAGTAGGAATATAAAAGTAAAGTACTTGTCACTTACCCGAATCCGGAGTTCTCCAGGGGCGTTCGCCGATCTTCCCCGCAGCGTATCCGATGCCGCCGCGTTCTACCGAGCTAAAGAGGGCAGCTTGACGGAGAGTGTGTTCTGGTCTCAGTATTCTGAGGCCGGACGCCCTGTGCTTTTGAGCGATCAGCTGAAACAGCTGGTCGAGCTCCACAAGGCGGCCAAACAGGCCATGAAGGGCTCACTAGTTCGGCTGTGGCCTAGAGAGGCCCTGTCTGGGAGCTATTTTGGGCTAGTGCGGCGGCTGGTGGAGGCCTGTCCACGGCTTGAGGTCATCAAGCGCTCCACCTGCATTGAAGGTGCCCGGAGGGCCCTTGCCCATGTAAGGGTACACTGGGGTAAGCTGGACGGAGAGAAGCTGGTGAAGGACGGGCCGCCGCCGGGGAAGGAGCATCGCAAGCCCGAACTACTACAAGGAAGTTCTTGCCGGAGCCCGCCTTGTCGCGGATGAATGTACTAAAGATGTAGTATTTGAATGAACTCGCTCGTTTGTATCATGTGCGCTGAAAACTTGTTCATATGCGCTAAGCAATGCTTATTGAATTTAAAATATTATTTTCTGTGCGGCCGTTTATCAAAAATTGAGAGATGGCCAGTCGTCGGCTTCTGCCCCCATGCCACTAGTGCTGGGGTGTTCGGGATAAACCTGAGGGATCTTTTTCCCACAGTTGGGTCCTTCGAGGGAGGCGCTCAGCACAATGAACCAGGCAATCAGACTATAATGCTTGAACACTCTCACTTAGCCATAGAACGTAATAATTTAAAATTTCGGCGAAGCCCCTAGTTCGGAAGGCCGAATTCGGGGCGCTATCCACGCCTTTGGCCGGACATAGCCAGCTCCTCGCTCGAAGCGGCATAAGTCTTTAAGGACTCGAAAAACCTCTCGAACAGCGACCGGTCTCACGCCTTATCATGACAGTCTGTTTTAGCTTTCTCCACTGAGGTGCTTAACCCAGCTGAACTGGGGCATAATCGCAGTGGTTCTCCTAGTGCTACCTTAGCCGATATAGCGGAACGTAAGGCACCAAAACATAGGAGCCGGGCAAACCCAACATGTGACCAAAATCATGATTCGGAGCCGATGCATATAGTGCTATAAGTTCGGGGTGCCGCACCTGTGAAAGTGTACGGACTTCTCACACCAGATAGAAGGGTAATGAAGCCACTGGCGTGTTTTGCCGTACCATGGTGTACGGTTGCGATCATGTTTTTTTAATGAACATATATATTAAAAGAGGACAACGCAAAAAAATATGCGAAAAGCTATGCATTGTTTATAGAGGGGCTATTTATCAAAGTCGAACGATACAAGTAGTGCGATAAGCAAAAAAGATATTAGACTATTTAACATGTCCTGACCAGGCGCAGGCCACGGAATTTAGAAACAGATATATCGCTCGAAATAGAGACCACCTGAGAGTTCCGTAATGCGGCGTAGTTTTGTCTGCTTTCCTGGGTCTTGCATCGTCTGTGCGGCAGCAAAGCCGAACAGGTTATCCAGAGTGTGGAGTCCTGAAAGTAAAAAAAAATCCGGCAGCCCCTAGTACGTTTGACGCCGTATTGTAAGCATGCCGTTAATGTGCCCCTCCCCCTGTGCCCATGGAATTTCGAGGGCGTAATTGTGTACTCGAGGTACTAGCTCCGCTATGTTGTGATGGCTGGGGTTGGGGCCGTATTTCTACGCTTGCTCCGAACGTGCCAGGCGGTCTTGTTTCAGGTTACTCCGGGCGCGCTTTGCATTGTCCGGCTTTTTAACGGCCGGACTGGAGAGTTGCCTTGAAAGGCTGCTTTGTACTTCCGCTGCGAGGTCCGCCGTGTGCTCCTCCGTACGGATGGAGCGTTCTGTGTTTCCGTTGACCATAATTACTCCTCGAGGGCCTGGCATCTTGAGCTTGAGATATGCGTAGTGCGGCACCGCATTGAATTTAGCGAATGTGGTTCGTCCGAGCAGGGCGTGATAGCCACTGCGGAACGGGACTATATCGAAGATTAACTCTTCGCTTTGGAAGTTACCCGGAGATCCGAAGACCACATCAAGTGTTACCGAGCCTGTGCAATTGGCCTCTACACCTGGTATGACGCCTTTAAAGGTCGTCCTTGTGGGCTTGATCCTTGATGGATCTATGCCCATTTTCCGCACTGTATCCTGATAAAGCAGGTTCAGGCTACTGCCGCCATCCATGAGGACTCTTGTGAGATGAAATCCGTCAATGATTGGGTCAAGAACCAATGCAGCAAAACCGCCGTGACGGATGCTAGTGGGGTGGTCCCTTCGATCCAAAGTGATTGGGCAGGAGGACCATGGGTTGAACTTTGGGCGACTGGCTCCATCGCGTATATGTCCCGTAGCGCACGCTTCCGCTCCCTCTTGGGAATGTGGGTTGCGTATATCATGTTCACCATCCGCACTTGTGGGGGAAACCCCTTCTGTCCATTGTTGTTCGGCGGCCTGGGCTCCTCCTCGTCGTCGCTATGCAGCCCCTTGTCTTTATGTTCGGCTCTTAACTTGCCTGCCTGCTTCAACACCCAACAATCCCTATTGGTGTGATTGGCTGGCCTTTCAGGGGTGCCATGAATCTGGCACGAGCGGTCGAGTATCCGGTCCAAACTGGACGGGCCCTGGGTATTCTTTTTAAATGGCTTTTTCCGCTGACCGGATTTATATCCTCTGAATCCGGCATTTACTGCCGTATCCTCATTGATGTCGCTGCTAACGCGGCGCTTTTGCTTATTTCGACGTGTCCTGCCACTTTTGTCCTGGGTATCCGAATTACCAGGGTTCTTCGATAAGTTGTTGCTGCGAGCTAGCCAGCTATCTTCGCCCGCGCAAAAGCGGGTCATGAGTGTCGTGAGGGCTGCCATAGATTTCGGCTTTTCTTGTTCCAGGTGCCGGGCAAGCCAATCGTCGCGGATGTTATGTTTGAAGGCTGCTAGGGCCTCTGCGTCCGGACAATCGACTATCTGATTTTTCTTTGTTAGGAACCGTGTCCAGAATTGTCTGGCCGATTCTTCTGGCTGCTGAATTATGTGGCTTAGGTCATCGGCGTCTGGTGGCCGCACATAGGTCCCCTGGAAGTTGTCGAGGAATGCGGCTTCCAGGGCTTCCCAAGAACCGATTGAGTCCGCTGGTAGGCTGTTAAGCCAGTGCTGGGCTGGTCCCTTGAGCTTAAGGGGGAGATATTTGATGGCGTGTAGATCGTCGCCACGTGCCATGTGGATGTGAAGGAGATAATCCTCAATCCATACTGTCGGATCTGTCGTACCATCGTACGACTCGATGTTGACGGGTTTGAAACCCTCTGGGATTTTATAATCCATTACTTCATCTGTGAAGCATAGTGGGTGTGCGGCGCCCCTGTACTGGGCTATGTCACGACGCAGCTCGGAAGAGCTATGTCTGTTGTGTTCGGCCCGGCCGGATTTATTGTGTCCGGAGTGAAGATCATCACGTGTCGTCGGGCGTCTGCGCGATCCATAGATCGATCTTGTTTGCCTTGCTTTATCCTCCAGTACGTCTCGCAGGTCTGGCTCATTTTCCCGTGCCTTAGTTGAGCGGCACCGGGGCATGGCTTGTTTAGAGATTCGACAGGCCTCTCTGTCGCGGCCGCGAGGTGGCCGGTCTGCCATGTCATGCATTGGTAATGTAGGTGTTTCCCCCTCTGATTGGGGTAGCGGCCTGCGCTTAGGATAATTTTTGGAGGGGCGCTCGAGTTCATACTATTCGGCCGCAAGGACTTCAGTCCATCTGTCAGCTAGCAAATCTTGATCAGCTCTAAGCTGTTGCTGCTTTTTCTTTAGGCTATTCGCCGTGGCTAGAAGCCTGCATTTAAAACGCTCTTGTTCGGCGGGGTCTGATGGTACGACGAATTCGTCGTCGTCGAGGCTTGCCTCGTCTCCGGAGGGAGGCATGTAGTTATCATCCTCAACCTCTCGTTCTGCCACTCTCTCATGAGGGCTGGCTTCTCCATCTTCCTGCGCCGAATCTTGCTGGATTTGGTGTTCTTCGGCGCTATCCGGGGTAGTATTATCTCCCGTGCCGAAATCACCGTTTCTGCTGTGGCGGGATTTAGAGCGGCGCCGTTGACGCCGGCGTTTTGGCTGTTTTTTCGAGGTGTCATCCTCCGCTGTTCCATCGCCATCTCCATCCTTTGGAGCGTCCATCATGTATATGTCATATGACGAGGTGGCGGTCCAGCGCCCTACAGGTGCTGGTTCTTGTTCGTCTCCTCCTTCGTCGTCCATACCGTCGATGTCTTCGGTGCCGAAGTCAAGTATGTCGGTTAAATCATCGACAGTGGCTATTAAGTGGGTGGTGGGTGGGCTTTGAATTTCTTCGTCGTCCGAATCCCAACCTCGCAGACCATAGTCCGGCCTGGGCTCTCCTGATAGAGAGAGAGACTTGAGAGAATTCAGGATATCACCGAAAGGTGAGTGCTAAAAGATGTCCGCGGCGGTGAACTCCATTATAGGCGCCCAATCGGATTCGATCGGCAGGGGCACGGGAGGCCCGGAGTTCGGTGAAGAATCCGACTCCTTGGAGTCTTGGACCGTGCGGAGTACGGGGCTGGCGTTCGGCTCGATCGCCTTCAAGATCGCAACCCTCGAGGTGACGTCCAACCGTTCATCCTCAAAGAGCGCAGCGGGCTCTGAGTCGAGGATCGGGGCCGGTGCGTGTGCGGCCTCCAGGGCACTATTTGGAGGCAGAGCTATATCATGCCCCTCGAGGTAGTGCAGCGCGCTTGGTTGTGGCTCGAACCCGTCAAAGATCAAGTCTCCGCGGATATCTGCCGTATAGCTTAAGCTTCCAAACCTGACTTGATGGCCAGGGGCGTAGCTTTCGATCTGCTCTAGACGACCAAGCGAATTGGCCCGCAGAACGAAGCCGCCGAAGACGAAGATTTGTCCGGGGAGGAAAGTCTCACCCTGGACCTCATCGTTGTTGATGATCAAAGGAGCCATCGGGCCTAAAAGCGACGACACAGAGGAACTCTCAATGAAAGCACCAATGTCGGTGTCAAAACCGGCGGATCCCGGGTAGGGGGTCCCGAACTGTGCGTCAAGGTCGGATGGTAACAAGAGACAAGGGACACTTTATTTTACCCAGGTTCGGGCCCTCTCGATGGAGGTAAAACCCTACTCCTGCTAGAT
Organism: Aegilops umbellulata; assembly: GCA_032464435.1. Classification (NCBI taxonomy): domain Eukaryota; kingdom Viridiplantae; phylum Streptophyta; class Magnoliopsida; order Poales; family Poaceae; genus Aegilops; species Aegilops umbellulata. The sequence continues at coordinate 10,279,227 of CP136060.1, read as the reverse complement.
TAATATTGATGAAATGGGTAGTACAAGAGTAGATCTACCACGAGATCAAGGAGGCTAAACCCTAGAAGCTAGCCTATGGTATGATTGTGTATGATGATGGTTGTCCTACGGACTACAACCCTCCGGTTTATATAGACACCAGATAGGGTTAGGGTTACACAGAGTCGGTTACAATGGTAGGAGATCTTGAATATCCGCACGCCTAGCTTGCCTTCCACGCCAAGAAAAGATCCTTCCGGACACGGGACGAAGTCTTCAATCTTGTACCTTCATAGTCCTGGAGTCCAGCTGAAGGTATAGTCCGGCTATCCGAGCACCCCCTAATCCAGGACTCCCTCAGTGGCCCTTCGTCCAGAGGTTCCTGAGGGGCAAAGCCGGCCCCGATGTCTTGAAAGGTTCTGGGTCCCAGGTTAGCCTACCCGTGGCCCATTACTCCGACATCCGCCAACAGCTCCAGTCCTTCCTCTCGAGGGATACACTTCAATTTCACACCGTTCGGCCTCTTTCTGTACAGGACGTCATCGACGAACTGGTACATGGTTGAGCGACGGGCTACTTTTTCCGCTTCTTCCTGCTCCTCAGGAAGTTCCCCTGTTTGGAGGAATCGGGCGGTATGCTGTGCCCACGCTGGAGCCTGGGGATCGACGGCGAGGACTAAAGGCATTTCTTCCGCTATAGGAGCGGCTGTCTCGACGGCAAGAGCTTGACGCTCCGCCGGAGCTAGCCGTTCCGTGGCGGGCTCAGTGTCTCCGGCAACATCCTTGCCGGCGGCTCCGGGGAGCTCGGCGGGAAAGTACTTGCCGGGCCCTGATTTCCTCCTCTTGTTCTGCTCTGTTGATGGATCAACGGATGGCTGAGTTAGCTGAAGCACAAAGGTACCTGGTTCCACAGGTAGCTTGAGGGCAGCGCGTTTTGACAGGTAATCGGCGATGTCATTCTCCGCTCGGGGAATGTGTTCAGCCTGTATACCGTCAAAACGATCTTCCAGCTTTCTCACTTCATCGACGTAGGCCTTCATCAACGGGCTCTGGTAATCTTTGTTGACTTGCTTGACGACAAGCTGTGAGTCGCCCCTGACGATGAGTTTCTTGATTCCGAGGTCCGTCGCGATCCTAAGACCGGCAAGCAGCCCTTCGTACTTGGCCGTATTGTTGGTTGACGCCTCCCTGGGGAAGTGCATCTGGATCACGTACTTGAGGTGCTCTCCGGAGGGCGCGACAAGCAGTACGCCAACCCCGACGTCTTGTAAGGAGAAAGCTCCATCAAAGTACATGATCCAATCGCAACTTGCCTCATTGCCGGGGAGAGCAGTCCCTTGGGCTTCTTCGTCAGGTGTTGCGATCCATTCTGCAATGAACTCCGCCAGGACTCGGCTCTGAATCGTCGAAGTACTTTCAAACTTGAGGCCAAAGTTGGACAGCTCCAGTGCCCATTCCACAATTCTTCTCGTTGCATCTGGATTGTGCAATATCCGTTGAAGAGGGAGGCGAGTGACGACAGTGATCTCGTCTGCCTGGAAGTAGTGACGCAGCTTCCTCGAGGCCATAAGAAGGCCGAAGAGCAGCTTCTGCACGCCGGAGTACCTTGATATAGCCCCCTGCAGGAGGGAACTAACAAAGTAGACCGGGTGCTGCATCATTTTCTTCTTCGGCGGCACTTCAACTGGCTGCGTCGTCTCTGCATTGGTGGTGTCGGGCTCCGCCGCTGTCATTACCTCGTCGTCAACCTCTCTCTGCGCCACTAGTGCGGCGCTGACCACCTGGTTCGCCGCAATGGCTCCTGTGGCCTAGGTGCAACTAGTATTGGCGCGGAGGAGAGGTACTTTTTCAAATTTTGCAATGCTGCTTCGGCTTCTGGCATCCACTCCATCGGGCCCGCCTTTTTCAGGATCTATTATATACATTTAGCAGAAGTCAAACAAGCCATCACGTTCGTCCACATAGATTAAATTATCTCTACCGTAAATTATAAATATTAACGGCTAAGATTTAAAGATGTAGCGTTACATATAAATATTATGACATATATACAGTTTGACATGTCACGTTGCCCTTTTGGTTGAATAGCTTACGAGAAAAATACAGCCCATCGGGTACATGTATGTATTTGAATTGGAAATCTTACACACACGTGCACCACAAGAAACTCCCAAAAGAACGTTGCAAAAAAATTCGCAAAAGAAAGAAAGGACAACGACAGAAACCGTGTACAACAAGGATACATGCAATTATTTTCTTGATTTTTATCACCTTTCGATGCACCTTTCAAGCTCTCACGTTAATTATAGGAGGAACCAGATAAAGATCAATAGAACAGTTAAAAAAAAAAGGAAAAAGATCAAGAGAAACTAAATGTTGTTCGATTCCCGAATCAGTACTGTCATTAACAATCACGTAACAACGCATCTCTGAGCCGCACATGCCCTCCTCGAACTTCTTCTCCATGATAGGTTTTCTCTTAGGAAAGAGCAACAACTTCTTTTCACCTCATCACCATCAATCGAGACCTCAACTCACCCCATGGTCGACCAACGACGCCATAGAACTCTCCTTACGATGTTGATAGGCACCTCCTGACTCGAGCACGAGCTTCACCGGCGCCGCCGTGATCATTTATCCAAAAGCTGATGCAGCTAAGAGGCGTCTTTAGACCGAAGGAGACGTGCAGGCATCTCCCGTAATTCCGTTGGAATTGTTCCACTTAGTTTTTCTAATTAGATTCAGTTCTTAGATTATCCAATGACCATAGTTTATACTTCAGATCAGATTTGCGGCGGCGACACATGGTCCTATCAATGATAGCATCATCAGATTTGTGCCAGGGACGCAGGGTTCGATCTACTGGATTCCTAATTACTTGCATGCGTACTCTATGCTATATTTTGTACCAAGGACTGCAAGGGTGAGAATTTCTGCACAATCCTCTATTCCGTGACATTGCCTCCTGACTCAGCACGAGCGTCACCAGCGCCGTCGTGGTCGTCTGTACAAAAGCTGAAGCAGCTCACATGCGTTTTTAGACAAAAGGAGACGTGCAAGGCTCCCCAGGTTTTTCCGTTGGCATTGTTCCAATTAGCTTTCCTAATTAGATTCTGCTCTTAGATTATCCAATGATCCGTAGCATGTCCATCAAATTTTGTCAGGTAAATAGGGTCCTATCAATGATCATAATATGTACATTAGATTTGTGGCAGGGTCGCAGGGTTCTATCTAATGGATTCTTAATTACTTGCATGCATACCCAATGTTATATATTATATGATGGCCGAGAAGGATGAGAATTTCTGCAAAAGCCTCTATTCCTTGATATTGCCTTCATAGAATCAGTGATGTGAAAGATACAAAATATTTCCTCCAAAAATAAAATATAGTAAGTGTTCTGCACGACCCTCAATTCCTTGACAATACTTTCATAGAGTCAGCACATGTACCCGTTATCTGCACCCATAAATATATTGATTATTCATGTTGCTTCAATTGGTTTCTTATGAGAACACGAAAAACACTTGAGGATGATTTTAATTTGTATGTGCATGTTGATTTTAGAAGCTTTTTTTGTCATCGACATTGAAATAGTTCTGTACTGGAGTCAGTACCGAATCGACATCAAAACACTTGAAAGTTAATTATTGGAGGTTATGGTTTTTCATCTCAGTATTCAACAGGGACTTTATATATGTAACCCTACATTTTCTGTAGCATACCAACACATTCAAAGCAGTGTTCAAACTATCGATAAATATATTTTATTTATAACCTCAAAAGAAAGTTACAACTGACCAATGCAACAGACCCGTGGAGTTTTGTGGTTGCAGTATCAATCCATAATAAAAGGAAGATGAAAAAGACTAAAGGAGTTTCTGTTCCAGACATATACAGTTTTTTGTATTTGATATTTTCTACTGAGATGGGCGATTCAAGACAATCTATAGAAAGCAAAATAAAGTTTAAATATAGTGGAGCTTGCAAATCATTGGGTTTAAGAGGAGCCTATTACTTTGGTGTAGCCACTTTGATCTGGTCTTGAGTCATTGTTATTATCAGCATTACATGCAAGAGGACCAAACTAACCAGTACGTACAAATTAATGATATTTCAAATCTCTTCTTCGTTGGACTGTAGGCTTCATCCCATTCGAACAATCGTAACTACAATATTTTTTTTATGCTTTCATATTTGTGTGATTACAATTTCATCTATCTTCTATTATATACTTAAAACGATAGAAAATGAACAATGGAGATTTAGCAGTCTAAGACATAAATATTTCAACGGTGGAGATTTGTGAAAAGCCTTTGTAAAATCTGCGGTCCAGCGTAAGTGTCTCATGTAGGCCCAAAAGAGTTTCCATCAGTCACGACTCTGTATATTAGGCAAGCGTACGCATGAGTTCCCCTAAAGAAAATAAAGAAGGTTCCCAGGTCTCCCACGTATCATCAAGTAATAAAGTTAGTCAACTTGGATCGAACATTTTCCACAAAAAAAAACTTAGATCAAACATCACGTACTAGCATAGTTCTGATCGGATTGGAATAGGTTAGACCATCAAGTACGTACTATTGATGAGCCCACTTCCACGCAAGCTTTCTCCGGCGATCGTTTTTGCGAATCCAGTCTACACATGCATGCATCACGCATACAACTGACTCTCAGGGCCCCCAAACCACTGATCGATCTAATCATGCCGAGATGATTAGCGACTGCACATCGCCAAGAATCCGGTCTGCTTCGCAATTTTTGAATCGAGAACTTAAACAGGATTGCAAGACAACTGTAGGAGCAGCGGCACCGTCCATGATGACGCGCATGTAGGCGGTAGGCGAGAGTTGCACGGCGCACTGCCCGACGCCGCCGAGAGGTACTGAAAAATCCCAGTGGCCAGCGTGAGTCTTTTTTTCGTTGACAAAACTCAATTTTGTTTCAGTAAGGCGAGCTATTATTTTTTAAAAAGTGTGTTAGAGTATACACGTTAAAAATAATTCTTCTTTGAACTATATTAGATAATTATTATTTCTATGTTCATCTTTTGTGTATGTATGCATCAGTTTATTCATTTGTACATAACAATACATCCTCAATCTTTTTTGTCATTCACATTTTTGAAATTTCTGGTGATGGACATGTATTTATGTAGCACTTAATTAGTCATCCCATTGGCGGATCCCGTCTTTAGCGCATGCCATTCACACTGGCAGGATCCGCCAATGGACTCTAGCAGGTTGTAGAACACCAAGATGACCACTCCGTTCAGGATATAAGATAAGCAAGGATTGGTTAGTCGGTCAACATATTAGAGTAATTTGTACTTAGCGACCGATGATGCTGGGACGGCCACCCATTACAGGTTGAATCTGTCGAAGCATCATTTGTTGTTATCTTTTGTAGATTAAACGTTTACCAATGTGTGCCTTACATTTGTAAAGGAGGGACCATGCTTCTTTTTAATAGATATTACCCTTCACCATTTATGTGATTATATTTGTCTTCATTATTAATTAATATTGTACATAAACGTTCATGATCAAAGTTTCCAATTAGAAAATGTGTGCCTTACATTTGTAAAGGAGGGACTATGCTTCTTTTTATCATGCTAAACTCATAAGTTGTACATAAACTACAAGGTCCCTGTCATAAAGCGATCCATGTGATCTTGGCTTACTGTGCCATAGATAGACAAGTGAAATAGGCATAAGAACGTGGACATGAACTGGAAAAGGAACTTATGATCAAAGTGGCGAACAGAGAACATATAAGGAAGATATCATGTCAAGTATGTAATATAATATTTGAGTTGTGCTAAAAATACAAATCGCAACCAATACAGACATGATTAGATAGAATAATCATGTGCATGTCCATGTAATAGAAGTCATGTATATGACAACAGTTAAGAATAATTAACAGATGGATGAGCGTGCCATAGACAATCATAGATGAAGAAAGGGAATGAATTTTCCTCTATATGTGTGAAGGTTTGAAAGAAAGTACATGTGATGTACATAATTAATCCCTTTTAGTTGTGCTAAATAACATATGTTGGAGAAAAAAATGACGGCACGATCAACGATGGTAAGTTAGGACATAATTAAAATGGACACGATTAGATAAACTATAAAAATAAAGTATGCAAGAGTTAGCAGAGAGATAATGTTTTAGCATTTTTAGTGAATACAAATATATTACATTGATAGGCACATGATAAAGGAAATTCGAGCAAGGATTGCATGTTTGGATGCATCTTGATGCATGTCATTTTAGTAACCAAACGACAATAACACTAATCTGAAATATCTGTAATGCAATGTTATTTTTTGGTATCCAATTTCCTAAGGACAATGAACATAATTGATAAGAAATAAGACCGTCTAAGTTAATATTGCAAATATGCTAAAACCTAAAAAAAATGGAAAATCTAGCCGCGCAAATGCGCGGGTCACCCCGCTAGTTTTGTAAAAGGGAAGGGCGCGCTCGGCAGACTTGGAAATGAACCTGCCCATGATGGCGACGCAACCAGCAAGCCGACGCACATCTTTGATTCGCTTGGGTGCTTCAGTCTGCTCTATAGCTTTGATCTTGTCCGGATTGACCTCTATCCCATGCTGTGACACAAAGAACCCGAGAAGCTTGCCGGACGGGACGCCAAAGACGCACTTCTCAGGGTTCAGCTTGAGATTGATCTTGCACAGGTTTGCCAATGTTTCTTCCAAATCTGGTATGAGGGTTGCCCTGTCCTTGGTTTTGACCACTATGTCATCCATATAAGCCTCCATATTTCTATGGAGCTGGGGTTCAAAACCAATCTGGACCGCCCTTGCAAACGTCGAACCAGCACTCTTCAACCCGAAAGGCATCTGCATGAAACAATACGTACCACATGGGGTGATGAATGTTGTTTTCTCTTCGTCTTTTCTTGTCATGAAGATCTGGTGGTAGCCGGAGTAGGCGTCGAGGAATGACAACAGATCACACCCAGCCGTGGAGTCAACAATCTGGTCAACGCGCGGCAACGGGAAGGGGTCTTTAGGACAAGCCTTATTGATGTCTGTGTAATCAATACACAGCCTCCACTTCCCATTTGTCTTGCGCACTACGACCGGATTGGCCAACCACGTTGGATGGAGCACTCCTCTTACCAAACCCGCTGCTTCCAGTTTCCGGATCTCTTCTGTGATGAACTCTTGTCGTTCCAAAGCTTGCTTTCTGACCTTCTGCTTGACGGGCCGCGCATGAGGACAGACAGCAAGGTGGTGCTCAATCACCTCTCTGGGAACGCCGAGGATGTCGGAAGCTTGCCATGCAAACACATCGACATTCGCTCACAGGAAGGTGACGAGCACGCCTTCCTATTTGTCGTCAAGGGTGGAGCTTATGGTGAAATCTCCTCCCATGCCGTCCTCATTGACAGAAACCTTCTTGGTTCCCGGCGGTATGGCCCTGGGCTTCTTGTTTCCGCCGGTGGAGCTCTCTGGCACGTCCTCGACGGCAGCGCTACACTCCGAAGAGGTGCGCTTGCCGGAGTGGGTGTCCGAGGTCTCACCGGTCTTCTTCTTCTTCTTCCCTCCCGGGGTCCCAGCGGCAGGAGCAAGTGCCCTAGTGGCGGCAGCTGCTGCAACTGCTTGCTGGTATAGTTGGTCAGCGCAAATCAGCGCATCTTTCTTATCAGAGGGGATGGTGATGATCGTCACAGGTCCTGGCATCTTCAGGGTGTTGTAGGCGTAGTGTGACGCCGCCATGAACTTGGCCAGCGCTGGGCGGCCAAGGATCCCGTTGTAGGGCAAGGGGATCTTGGCAACATCAAACACGATCCTCTCCGTCCTGTAGTTCAGGTCGCTTCCAAAAGTCACGGGCAGCGTGACCTTTCCCTTAGGTTGGCTTCTTCCCGGGTTGACCCCTTGAAATGTGCCCGTCTCTTCGAGGTCTCCATCAGGAGTCCGCAGTTTCTCGATCACAGCAGGCGAGATCAAGTTCAGACCGGCCCCGCCATCAACTAGCATCTTTGTCACCTTGAGGTTGCGTATTGTTGGTGAGACCAACAATGGAAAGCACCCGACCGCAGTAGTGCGATCAGGGTGATCCTCAGTGTAAAAAATGATTGGTGTGCTTGACCACTTCAGCGGCCTTTGGGCATCAAACGATGGCTCCGCTGCTGTAATCTCTCTCGCCCACTGTTTAAGCCGGCGGTGAGAAGTATGCAGCGAGGCGCCGCCGTCGATGCACATGGCCTCTGTAGCTTTCTGAAACTCTTTGTCGCCGGACTCGTCGTCCTCTTCGTGATCGTCGTCTTCTGGCTTTCTGTCACGGCCCCGGGCGGGCCTCTCCTGTTGTTTATCCTTGCCGCGATGGCCCGCCTGGCCGTCACGCTTCCTGCGGGACCCCTCAACACCGTCTTGGCCCTTCTCCTTGTCCCGCCTCTCATATTCAGCCCTCTGCTTCTCAGCGAGGAGCTCAACCTGTCGGCAGTCTTGGAGAGCATGGCCTTTGGTGTGATGGATCTTGCAGTATCGCTCGTCGGAGTTTCCTGGCTTCTCTGCAGCCGCCAAGGCCCGGCAGGTGACACATCCGGCAATTTCCTTGCCGGGGTCATCTGCCTTGGTTTTCTTGGTGGAGCCGGTGTCATCAGATCCCTCGACGGCAAGCACAGCTTTACCTTTGTGCTTCCTATTGCAGCGCCGGCCCTTCTTCGCCGGAGCGGCAATATCCTCATCTGAGGAGTCGGTTTCCACGCCGGCATCTTCGCCGGGGTACTTCCTTCCCTCTTCAGCCCGGGCACATCTGTCAGCAAGAACATAGAGTTCTGCTACATCTTTCACCTTGTTCATTGCCAACTCTTCGCGCATCTTGCGGTTACACACGTTCTGATGGAACGCGCTGATGATGGCGGCAGGGTGAATATCAGGGATATTGTACTGTATCCGGCTGAACCTCTGTATATACTTGCGGAGACTCTCGCCTCCCTTCTGGGGGATGACGTGCAGGTCGCTCGCTTGGCCATGGGCTTGGTGGCCTCCAGTAAAGGCGCCCACGAACTCATGGCACAAATCCGACCAGGAGGAAATAGAGTCCACCGGCAAGTGCATCAACCACGACATGGCGTTGGGTTTAAGAGCCAACGGAAAGTAATTCGCAAGCACCTTATCGTCACGGGCTCCCACAGCTTACGTCGCGATGGTGTAGATGCTGAGGAACTCGGACGGGTGGGTCTTGCCACTGTACTTTTCGCCCACGTCAGGTTTGAAGGTGCGGTGAGTGGGCCACTGGAACTGCCGCAGCTCACGGGTAAAAGCCGGACAGCCTGCCTCTCCGGCGCCGGGTGGTTCACAGCAGGCCCTGCTCGCTCGTCTGACTGGTGGCACGCTCCACGCCGGCGCTCGATAGTGGTTCGAGCGTCTTCATGTTCTCGTTCCCGAAGGACTTGGCTGGTCACAGTGGGTCCACAGGTCGGACGACGCTATGGAGATTTCGTCGCCCGTAATGTCGCGACGGGCTGGCGTCCGCGGTTCCGGGCGAGGAGGAGGCGAGTGCACGGTGGTCGCGGTGCCGCCGGCCTTCCTGCCACTGGTGTGTGGGACTCCGTCGGAGCGTTGACCCGGGGGCTCCACTGGACTCGGTTCGTCTTTGTTGGCCACCGCAACAAGGCTTCGGATAGTGGCTCTCCATTCGTCGAGTTTCCCCGTAGTGGGAGGAAAATCGAGGAGCAACTACGCGCGCGCCAGGGCTTCTGCTGGCGTTGGTGGCAGCGAAACCTGCACGGATCGCGACGCGCTTCGACTTCTGACCATGTCAGAAGGAGCTCTATCATGACCCCGCGGTCGCATGCCATCTGCACCAGCGCCTCGGCGAGCGGGCAGGTCTTCTACATCCTGTGAGTGGCGCTCGGGGTTCTTCCCGTGGTGACGCCCGTGGTCCTCGGCGTGATTACGCAGTTCGTCGCGCGCCGCCAGAGGGGAGCGCGCCATTGGCGCCGGCGTGGGAGTCTTGGAGGCCCCCGCGTCGCCCTCGGGAGGGGTGGCGGCGATCCTAGAAGTCCCCGCGCCACCCGCCGAGGGCCTGGCTCCGTCTTTGGATTTGGCGGCGTGCGGCCCGTTACCAGGCGCACGAACATCGCCGCCTCCCAAACTCCGGCTGCTGGGACGGTGTTGGTGTTCGCGAACGGCGCCCCGGGTCCTTTCTGCGACCGGTCCGCTGCTCGCCCGCGTCGGGACGGGATGTCCGGCTTCCGACGGGCCAACCGCCACCGTCATCTTCTTCTTGGGCGCCATGACGATGAAGAAGCGTCGAACTAACTGCTAGAGCCGATTCTCGCAACTGCGCCCCCTACCTGGCGCGCCAAAGATGTCGGTGTGGAATGACACCTATGGGATCACAATAATCTCTACTACGGTTGCGGGGCGCGGGGTCGTGAGAAGAGCGGATCAAACAGATAGCACACGGTTTCTTTACCCAGGTTCGGGCCGCGAGGATGCGTAAAACCCTACTCCTACTTTGGTGGATTGTGTATCTGTGTTCTTGAGCTAGCTATGGGGCGTGAGGAGCTCCAAAAAGCCGAATCCTCCTCCTGGTCGCCTTGGGCCTCCTTTTATAGGGAAAGGGGTTGCCACAGTGGCGCATAGGAGGTGGAAAGGGTACAGTGATGCGAGGTTATCCCTCGCATTACATGACAAGGCGCCTTTAATGCGTCTTGCTTAGGTGTCCTTGCTTCATCGGGGACGGGGGACAGCCCTGTCTCGTCCGTCGCCGCTCCCTCCTGCGTCGACACGCGCCCTGGCCAGCGGCGCCCGCGGTGCCATCTAGGCAGGCAGGTAGCTGAGGTGGCGCAGTGGCGGGTCTCCACGAAGATCCGCATGCCGCCACGCAGGTGCCTGCCTAGCTGGTTGGGTCGGCAGCTGCATGTGAACGACAGCGGAGGTCTGATTGGCGTGGGACCGATGGTGGCCCTACGGGTGTTCATGGCAAAAGGTCTTGTCGCGGCCCCGGCAAGTGTCTTTCCAGGGCGCCTGTTGTCATCCCCGGCAAAGCTCTTGCCGGGGGCCTTGTGGTCCTCCTCGGCTCGGATCCCGCCAAGGATCATCATCTTCTAAAGTGTGTATCTGATCTTGAATGTCTTCACAAAGATCTGCATGCCACCACGGGGATGTCTCCCGAATCCTCGCCCCATGGGGCAGTGGACTCAAGGGTGACTCGCTCCGTAGGTGTGGGGCGAGCTGCCACGGCAAGTGTCTTGCCGGGTTTGCTAGAACTGCCCCTCGGCAAGGATCTCGTCGGGGTAGTCCGTGTCGTCTCCTTTGCTCTTTGTGGTCTTGGCCTTGGCGTCGTTCTGCTCTTCTCGATCTTTGGCCTTACCTTGGCTCACCTCCCTTGTCGTGCTCGCTGTGGCGGTGCCCATGGCTCAGACTGCCCGTGCACAGTTATAGGGGTACAAAAAGTGTACCCCTCTTTTTGTACACCGACAATAGCAAAGCTCGCGATACATCAAGATCGTGCCAAATCAAGAACACGAGAGAGAGAGAGAGAGAGAGAGAGAGATCAAACACATAGCTACTGGTACATACCCTCCACCACGAGGGTGAACTACTCCCTCATCGTCATGGAGAGCACTGGGATGATGAAGATGGCCACCGGTGAGGGATCCCCCCTCTGGCAGGGTGCCGGAATAGGGTCCCGGTTGGTTTTTGGTGGCTACAGAGGCTTGCGGCGGCGCAACTCCCGATCTAGATTATTTTCTGGAGGTTTACGTATTTATAGGAATTTTTGGCGTAGGTCTCACGTTAGGGGGGTCTCCGAGTCGTCCACGAGATAGGGGGCGCGCCCAGGGGGTAGGGCGCACGCCCCCCACCCTCGTGGGCAGCCCGGGACTCTTCTGGCCCAACTCTTTTACTCCCGGGACTTCTTTTGGTCCATAAAAAATCATCAAAAATTGGCACGTCAATTGGTCTCCGTTTGGTATTCCTTTTCTGTAAAACTCAAAAACAAGGAAAAAACAGAAACTGGCACTGGGCTCTAGGTTAATAGGTTAGTCCCAAAAATCATATAAAATAGCATATAAATGCATATACAACATCCTAGATGGATAATATAATAGCATGGAACAATCAAAAATTATAGATACATTGGAGACGTATCAACATCCCCAAGCTTAATTCCTGCTCGTCCTCGAGTAGGTAAATGATAAAAATAGATTTTTTGATGTGGAATGCGTCCTAACATAATTTTCAATGTAATTTTCTTTATTGTGGCATGAATGTTTAGATCAGAAATATTCAAGACAAAAGTTTAATATGGACATAAAAACAATGATACTTCAAGCATACTAACCAAGCAATTCTGTCTTATCATAATAACATAGCCAAAGAAAGCTCATCCCTATAAAATCATATAGTTTGGCCATGCTCCATCTTCGTCACACAAAATGCTCTCATCATGCATGCACAACCCCGATGACAAGCCAAGTAATTGTTTCATACTTTAGTATTCTCAAACCTTTTCAACTTTCATGCAATACATGAGCGTGAACCATGGACATAGCACTATGGGTGGAATAGAATATAATGATGGGGGTTGTGTGAAGAAGACAAAAAAGGAGATAGTCTCACATTGACGCGGCTAATCAACAGTCTAGGGAGATGCCCATCAATTGATGTCAATGCAAGGAGTAGGGATTGCCATGCAACGGATGCACTAAAGCTATAAATGTATGAAAGCTCAACAAAAAAACTAAGTGGGTGTGCATCCAACTTGCTTGCTCACGAAGACCTAGGGCATTTGAGGAAGCCCATCGTTGGAATATACAAGCCAAGTTCTATAATAAAAAATTCCCACTAGTATATGAAAGTGACAAAATAAGAGACTCTCTATCATAAATATCATGGTGCTACTTTGAAGCACAAGTGTGGAAAAAGGATAGTAGCATTGTCCCTTCTTTTTTTGGGGCCTTTTTTTGGCCTTTCTTTTTTTATTTGGGCTTTCCTTTTTTATTTGCCCTTTCTTTTTTTCATGGGACAATGCTCTATTAATGATGATCATCACACTTCTATTTATTTACAACTCAATGATTACAACTTGATACTAGAACAAAATATGACTCTATATGAGTGCCTCCGGCGGTGTACCGGGATGGGCAATGAATCAAGAGTGACATGTATGAAAAATTATGCATGGTGGCCTTGCCACAAATACGATGTCAATTACATGATCATGCAAGGCAATATGACAATGATGAATCGTGTCATAATAAACGGAACGGTGGAAATTTGCATGGCAATATATCTTGGAATGGATATGGAAATGCCATAATAGGTAGGTATGGTGGCTGTTTTGAGGAAGATATAAGGAGGTTTATGTGTGATAGAGCGTATCATATCACGGGGTTTGGATGTACCGGCAAAGTTTACACCAACTCTCAAGGGGAGAATGGGCAATGCACGGTACCGAAGAGGCTAGCAATGATGGAAGGTGAGAGTGCGTATAAGCCATGGACTCAACATTACTCATAAAGAACTCACATACTTATTGCAAAAATCTACAAGTCAACAAAACCAAGCACTACGTGCATGCTCCTAGGGGGATAGATTGGTAGGAAAAGGCCATTCCTCGTCCCTGACCGCCACTCATAAGGAAAGCAATCAAAGAACACCTCATGCTTAAAATTTGTCACACAACAGTTACCGTACGTGCATGCTACGGGACTTGCAAACCTCAACACAAGTATATCTCAAATTCACAATTACTCAACTAGCAAAACTTTAATATCAACATCTTCATATCTCAAAACTATCATCAAGTATCAAACTTCCCATAGTATTCAATGCACTCTTTATGAAAGTTTTTATTATACCCATCTTGGATGCCTATCATATTAGGACTAATTTTATAGCCAAAGAAAATTACCATGCTGTTCTAAACAACTCTCAAAATAATATAAGTGCAGCATTAGAGATCAATATTTTCTACAAAATAGAACCACCACCGTGCTCTAAAAACATATAAGCGAAGCACTAGAGCAAAATTATTTAGCTCAAAAGATATAAGTGAAGCACATAGAGTATTCTAATAAATTCCGATTCATGTGTGTCTCTCCCAAAGGTGTTTATATCAAGGATGATTGTGGTAAACTAAAAATCAAAGACTCAAATCATACAAGACGCTCCAAGCAAAACACATATCATGTGGTGAATAAAAATATAGCCTCAAGTAAAGTTACCGATGGACGAAGACGAAAGAGGGGATGCCTTCCGGGGCATCCCCAAGCTTAGGCTTTTGGTTGTCCTTGAATTTTACCTTGGGGTGCCTTGGACATCCCCAAGCTTAGGATCTTGCCACTCCTTATTCCATAATCCATCAAATCTTTACCCAAAACGTGAAAACTTCACAACACGGAACTTAACAGAAAACTCGTAAGCTCCGTAAGTATAAGAAAATAAATCACCACTTAGGTACTGTTGTGAACTCATTCTAAATTCATATTGGTGTAAAATCTACTGTATTCCAACTTCTCTATGGTTCATACCCTCGGATACTACTCATAGATTCATCAAAATAAGCAAACAACACAATGAAAGCAGAATCTGTCAAAAACAGAACAGTCTGTAGTAATCTGTATCATTCGAATACTTATGTAACTCCCAAAATTCTGAAATAAATTGGTGAACGTGCGTAATTTTTCTATTAATCATCTGCAAAAAGAATCAACCTGAAAGCACTCTCCAGTAAAAACGGTAGCTAATCTCGTGAGCGCAAAAGTTTCTGTTTTTTATAGCAAGATCACAAAGACTTCACCCAAGTCTTCCCAAAGGTTCTACTTGGCACAAACACTAATTAAAACAATAAAACCACATATAAACAGAGGATAGATGAATTATTTATTACTAAACAGGAGCAAAAAGCAAATAAAAAAATAAAATTGGGTTGCCTCCCAACAAGCATTAACGTTTAACGCCCCTAGCTAGGCATGATGATTTCAATGATGCCCACATAAAAGATAAGAATTGAAACATAAAGAGAGCATCATGAAGAATATGACTAGCACATTTAAGTCTAACCCACTTCCTGCATAGGGATTTTTTGAGCAAACAACTTATGGGAACAATAATCAACTAGCATAGGAAGGCAAAACAAGCATAACTTCAAAACTTTAAGCACATAGAGAGGAAACTTGATATTATTGCAATTCCTACAAGCATATGTTCCTCCCTCATAATAATTTTAAGTATCATCATGAATGAATTCAAGAATATAACCATCACATAAAGCATTCTTTTCATGATCTACAAGCATAGGAAATTTACTACTCTCCACATACGCAAAATTCTTCTCATTCGGAATAGTGGGAGTATCATAAGAAACTTGAATACTATAAATTGTTTCCACATTAAAAGAGTAATGTTTATAAAATGTGTAATCACAATCATGACAATTTTTAATATTATCATCACTACTTTTTATAGCATAAGTGTCATCACAATAATCATCATAAGTAGCAACTTTGTTCTCATCATAAGTAATTGAAACCTCTTCCAAGATAGTGGAATCATTACTAAATAAAGTCATGACCTCTCCAAATCCACTTTCATAATTGTCACAATAAGATTCAACACCTTCCAAAATAGTGGGATCATTACTTCCTAAAGTTGACACTCTTCCAAACCCAATTTCATTAATATAATCATCATAAATAGGAGGCATACTATCATCATAATAAATTTGCATATCAAAACTTGGGAGGTTAAAAATATCATCTTCATAAATCATAGCATCCCCAAGCTTGGGACAAACATTAATTGCAGCAAATAACTTCTCAAACATATCATTCTCATCAAACATGGCATCCCCAAGCTTGGGCCTTTTCATATCATAAGCAAAATCACTCTCATCATTAATAGTATGGATAGCACCAATAGTATAGCAATTATCATAATCACAATGAGTAATAGGAGCAACATCATTTGGGAGGGATACCTTTTTACCTTTGTTTCTTCGTCTTTTCTTTTTCTTCTTCACATCATGTGTGGGTTTAATCCTCTTTTTGGAGCTCCTTATTATTGAGACTGGTTGAATAGAAAGCTCCTCCTCGTTACCTGATTCATCATAAGAAAGAATAGGAGGATATTGGGAAATCTCTTCCCTTTCATTAGTATTCTCTTCATCTTCTATTTGTTTTCTTCTCTTTATGTAATTGGCAATATAAGGATTTTCAATGCAATTCACCGCACAATACATATAAATTTCCTCTAGATCAAAATCAAGAATCTTATCAAGGAAAAATTCTGGCATATCCTTAGTTACACGTTTCATTTCTTCATAACCCACAAGTAAACTAAGTTCATTATGATGCGTAACAGAAATCAAGTCATCACAATTTTTGGACACGATACGATCATGAAACAATTTGCATTGGATATTTAAATGACCACGTTCATTGCAAAGTTCACAAGGATGACTAAGAAAATTTAAATTTTCAGCACAAACATCTAGCCTTTCTTGCAATCATTTGGTTTCTAAATACTTATGCCTCTTGCAAAATCTATCTTCCCTATTTGGTGTGTATTTGCAAACTCTGTGCACTCCACAAAAATTGACATGCTTATAAGAGATATTTTCATCATGACTAGTGCAATCATCATTAGTACTATGGATATTCAAAGAGTTCGTACTAACAACATTGCAAACATGCTCATATTCAAAGATTTAGTGCCAAACATTTTAATGCATTCTTCTTCTAGCATTTTGGCACAATTATCGGAATCCTTATTTTCACGAAAGATATTAAAAAGATGAAGCATATGAGGCACCCTCACTTCCATTTTTTTGTAGTTTTCTTTTATAAACTAAACTAGTGATAAAACAAGAAACTAAAAGATTCGATTGCAAGATCTAAAGATAT
The DNA here is from genome assembly GCA_032464435.1 of Aegilops umbellulata. Lineage (NCBI taxonomy): Eukaryota > Viridiplantae > Streptophyta > Magnoliopsida > Poales > Poaceae > Aegilops > Aegilops umbellulata. The sequence goes on along the minus strand of CP136060.1, from coordinate 10,262,352 downwards.
ACCTTCAAGCTCTCACCTCCCCGGCAACAGCGCCAGAAAAGAGCTTGATGTCTACTACACAACTTCTTCTTGTAGACGTTGTTGGGCCTCCAAGTGCAGAGGTTTGTAGGACAGTAGAAAATTTCCCTCAAGTGGATGACCTAAGGTTTATCAGTCCATGGGAGGCGTAGGATGAAGATGGTCTCTCCCAAGCAACCCTGCAACCAAATAACAAAGAGTCTCTTGTGTCCCCAACACACCCAATACAACTGTAAATTGTATAGGTGCGCTAGTTCAGCGAAGAGATGGTGATACAAGTGAAATATGGATGGTAGATATAGGTTTTTGTAATCTGAAAATATAAAAACAGCAAGGTAACAAGTGGTAAAAGTGAGCGTAAACGGTATTGCAATGCTAGGAAACAAGGCCTAGGGTTCATACTTTCACTAGTGCAAGTTCTCTCAACAATAATAACATAATTGGATCATATAACTATCCCTCAACATGCAACAAAGAGTCACTCCAAAGTCACTAATAGCGGAGAACAAACGAAGAGATTATTGTATGGTACAAAACCACCTCAAAGTTATCCTTTCTGATCGATCTATTCAAGAGACCGTAGTAAAATAACACGAAGCTATTCTTTCCGTTTGATCTATCATAGAGTTCGTACTAGAATAACATCTTAAGACATAAATCAACCAAAACTCTAATGTCACCTAGATACTCCAATGTCACCTCAAGTATCCATGGGTATGATTATATGATATGCATCACACAATCTCAGATTCATCTATTCAACCAACACAAAGAACTTCAAAGAGTGCCCCAAAGTTTCTACCGGAGAGTCAAGACCAAAACGTGTGCCAACCCCTGTATATGCATAAGTTCACAAGGTCACTGAACCCGCAAGTTGATCACCAAAACATATATCAAGTGGATCACGTGAATATCCCATTGTCACGACAGATAAGCACATGCAAGATATACATCAAGTGTTCTCAAATCCTTAAAGACTCAATCCGATAAGATAACTTCAAAGGGAAAACTCAATACATTACAAGAGAGTAGACGGGGAGAAACATCATAAGATGCAACTATAATAGCAAAGCTCGAGATACATGAAGATCGTGCCAAATCAAGAACACGAGAGAGAGAGAGAGAGAGAGAGAGAGAGAGAGAGAGAGAGAGAGAGATCAAACACATAGCTACTGGTACATACCCTCAGCCTCGAGGGTGAACTACTCCCTCCTCTTCATGGAGAGCGTCAGGATGATGAAGATGGCCACCGGAGAGGGATCCCCCCTCCGGCAGGGTGCCGGAACAGGGTCCCGATTGGTTTTTGGTGGCTACAGAGGCTTGCGGTGGTGGAACTCCCGATCTAGGTTATTTTCTGGAGGTTTCTGTATTTATAGGAATTTTTAGCATAGGTCTCACATCAGGGGGGGTCTCTGAGTCGTCCACGAGATAGGGGGACGCCCAGGGGGTAGGGCGCGCTCTTGACCCTCGTGGGCAGCCCGGGACTCTTTTGGCCCAACTCTTTTACTTCGGGGGCTTCTTTTGGTCCATAAAAAATCATCAAAAATTGGCACGACAATTGGACTCCATTTGGTATTCCTTTTTCTGTAAAACTCAAAAACAAGGAAAAAACATAAACTGGCACCGGGCTCTAGGTTAATAGGTTATTCCCAAAAATCATATAAAATAGCATATAAATGCATATAAAACATCCTAGATGGATAATATAATAGCATGGAACAATAAAAAATGATAGATACGTTGGAGACGTATCAAGCTCGTTCTGGGGAATCGTCGGAATCCCCACGATGAGACGGACGAGAGAACCCAGATGCCCCCCCCCCTTGCATGAAGAGTGCTTGACCTTCACCATCCCGATCTAGAGGAGGAGGGAGACCCAAATCAATAACCCACCACCATAGATCGAAGAATCAATGTATGAGGGGAGAAGAGATAGGTGCTACCTCATTTTGAAGAACGGGACGGAGGGAGACGGCGGCCGGAGCGAATCAGGCAATGTAGAGACGAGGAGGGGCTCGCACGACTCACGGGGCTGTGCAGGAGATGCGACGGAGACTGGGGCGACCCGAGTGGTGCGGCGGCGACGAGGGGCACGGTCGGCGCGCGGCCACAGCGAGTAGCCACGAGCCAGGGGCGGCTGTAGATAGAGGAGGGGAGCGAACGAGGTTTAGGTTAAAATGACCCGAACCGTACCCCGCGCTATATATATGTGTCCGAGAGAAGGTCGGACGACTGGAGTTCTACGGACGTCCGGTGCCTAGGCCAGGTGAAAATTAACGGAAGACCGGACAGACCGGAAGTCTGGAAGAGAGCGACAGAAGATTTTTACGGACGTCCAGAAAGTACCGGACGACCGGCCTGAGGGCAACAGAAGGCTTTTTACGGACATCCGAACAATACCGGACGACCGACACACATAAATTTGTGTGTAAAAGACAATGGAAATATTTTTGCCAATGACAAAGGTAGGAGATGATGACAATGATGATCTAACCCATTGTGTAAGGGTACTAACGATTATTTTAGTATGGAATAAGAAGAATTAGCATAATGTCAAGCAGTGAGTATCCTATGCCAATAAAATAACAACAACAAAAATTAGATCACATTGATCTAACCCGCACCGCAAGAATTTGAACTTTGGGTGCATAATCACTACTCCATCATTTTAAAGCACCGTAGTCAGAATAACATGGTAGCTTTGAGAGTGTTTGTTCTATTTATGCATTGCATAGGGTGAGAGTACTCATGAGTTGAGTGTCTCCCCCTAAATATATGCCAACATCAAGACAAGACATTAAGTTCATGCATGAGTGGGTACTAGATTTCACATAATATTGTCAAGCTCCAAGATACCAAGTTCTCGCCTAAGTTGACAAAACCTTGCTTCATCCAATGGCTTGGTGAAAATGTCTGCAAGTTGCATATCGGTGCCAACATGAGGAATATCAATATCCCCCTTCTCCACATGATCTCTCAAGAAGTGATACCTAATATCAATGTGCTTGGTGCGGGTATGATCTTTGGGATTTTCAGATATATTGATAGCAGTTTCATTATCACATAGAAGAGGCACATTTCTATAGGTAATACCGTAATCCTTCAAAGTTTGCCTCATCCATAGTAATTGAGTTGCACAACTGGCGGTTGCAATGTATTCAGCTTCGGCAGTGGAGAAGGCAACATAATTTTGTTTCTTCGAGGACCAACTTACCAAGGAGCGTCCAAGAAATTGACATGCACCGGAGGTAGACTTACGATCCACTTTGTCTCCAGCCCAATCCACATCCGTGTACCCAATGAGATCAAACTTAGCATCCTTGGGGTACCATAGACCCAACTTTAGGGTGTGAACAAGGTATCTAAGAATATGCTTAACCGCCTTATGATGACTTTCCCTAGGGGAAGCTTGGAATCTTGCACACATGCATACACTAAACATGATGTCTGGTCTAGATGCACAAAGACAAAGCAATGAACCAATCATAGAGCAGTAAATAGATGGGTCGAAAGGAATACCATTTCTGTCTTCAGTGAGTACAATTTTGGTTGGCATGCATGGGTGTCTTACATGGACTAGCATCAGACATGCCAAACTTTTCTAGGATATCCTTGAGGTATTTTGCTTTAGACAAGAAAATTCCTTCTTGAAATTGTTGAATTTGAAATCCGAGGAAGAACTTCAAATCCGCATTGAGTGCCATTTCAAAATTGTTGGTCATGGAAGCCGCAAACTTCTTGCACAAATGAATGTTAGGAGAACCAAAAATGATATCATCTACATAGATTTGGCATAAGATCAAATTACCCTTGTCCCTCTTAGTAAAAAGAGTGGGATCGATTACCCCTCTCACAAAACCATCATCGAGTAAAAACTTCTTAAGATGATCATACCAAGCACGACGTGCTTGTTTGAGGCCATACAAAGCCTTATGAAGTTTATACACATAGTCTTTGTGATCGGAATCAACGAACCCAAGTGGTTGTGATACATATACTTCTTCTTGTAGAGGACCGTTAAGGAAAGCACTCTTCACATCCATTTGATGTTAAGTAAACCCATTGAAAGCAGCACAAGGAAGTAAGATGTGAATGGATTCAAGACAGGCAACGGGGGCAAAGGTCTCACCAAAGTCCAAACCTTCGACTTGTGAGTACCCTTGTGCCACTAACCTTGCCTTGTTATGGATGATTACACCATTCTCATCTTGCTTGTTCTTGAAAATCCATTTTGTTCCAATGACGTTGTGCTTGGTAGTTGGCCTCTTGACTAATGACCACACTTGGTTGCATTCAAAACTGTTCAACTCTTCTTGCATAGCAACGAGCCAATCGTTGTCCATTAATGCCTCTTGTACCTTGAGAGGCTCAACACTAGACACAAATGAGAAGTGAGCATAAAAGTTTGTCAATTGTTTATGAGTGACTCTACCTTCCGATATGCTGGTGAGAATTTTTTCAACATCAACATGACCGGCCACTCAAGGCATGATGGAGGTTAAGGTTTCGCGAGGTTCAACTTCATGTCCATCATCCACATCCTCAACATAAGGATCATTGATGTGTGGTGGAAGATCTTCTTCTTCATCTTCCATTTGTTGAGGTTCATTGTCAATGATTGCACTTTCTTGTTCTTTCTCTTGGTAATGATCTTGTTCTTGATGATTATCATGAAGAGGAACTTGATCATTGTGACGCCCGGATAATTAGGCTACAGTAATCCCACGTTAATGAGGCCACGTCACCACGGTTACTGTTGTTAGTCTCGTGTTAGTTCAAAACGATTCAAATTCAAATTTAAGTTAAAGGCAAACCACAAAAGTTTTCAAATATTAAAACAAAATGTTCGAAATGCGGCATATAAATCATAGGTGATTGTGGTGGAGAAATCGTCTTTTTATAAAATAGTTAGATGGACTAAATTAATTAACACATCGTTACAACAAATAATTAAATGCCCTTTAAGTAATAAACAAATACAACAAACATATTTAAAGTGCCAAGTTATTTATGATAGAGATATACTTAATAATATTAATTTAGTTTTAACTTTTATATCTCATAAGACTTGAATAAAAATAAAACAGAAAAGAGAAAATAAATAAAAACTAAAACAAAATAAGTAAAAAAAAGAAGCACCCCCACGCTGGGCCAACCGACCCACCTAGCCAGCCGACCGGCCCAGCAGGCCACCAGGCCATCTAGCTGGCCCAACTGGCCACCCACTCCCCCCATAACCCCCGCTAGCCTGGAACCCTAACCGACACCCCACTTCCCCCTCGGTCCACTCCTGCCCCCCGCTGGATCTAGATCGGGGAACGACACCCCGACCTCGTTGCCGATTCCCGTCGCTCGACGCCGCCTGGACCTCGCAGGACCGCCGTCCTCCACGCCGCCTCGCCGGACCTCCCTCACCGGCCTGCTCCCACGTCGCTCGTCGTCCCCGTCACCCACCTCGCGCCCCACCGCCCTTGTCCCCACGTTCCCGCGGTGAGGCTCCCTCCTCTCCTTCTTTCCCACGCGCGCTCGCTCGCACGTGACCTCGCCGCGGACCTCGCGCCGCCGTTGCTAGGCCCGGCCACCGCGCCCCCGCTCTGGCCTGCTCCGCAACGCCCAACACGAAGGCCCCCTGTCGCGCCCGCCGTCGACCCTGGCCCCCGCACCGCGCTCCTCCCCTCTCTCGCTCGCGGCCTTAATCGGCCCCGCGACCCCCTGCCCCTGCTTGCGCCTCGTCGCGCTCACCGTTCCCGGTCCTCGTGCTGCTCCTCCGCCTACCTCTCGACTACGCCCGCGCAAGTGTGTCGCCGCGGCCTTCTCCCGCTCGCACCTGCGCCCAGCCGCGCGTGCCCGCGCCCGCCGCCTCCCGCTTCACCCGGCGCCTCCCCACCAGGCCCGCTCACGCGTGGCCGCGCGCGCCCGCGTCGCCGGTAGCTCCCCTGCCTACATCCGCGCGCGCAGCCTCCCCTGCTACCTCGGACGCCTACCCGCGCCACGTGTCGCTCGCGCCGCCCGCCCGCACCGGCCACCACTGCACCTGGCCTCGCCCCTGCTTCCCCTTGCCGGTGCCGCGCCGCCGCTCCGGTGGCCATCGCCGGCCACGGCCTTGCCCACGCCCCATTCGGGCGGGCGCCCGCACCCGCTCGCCCGCGCCCTCTAGGCCCCGATGGGCCACAGACATGTGGGGCCCGGCCCCCAGAACATTTTTTAAAAAAAAAGAAAAGAAAAAGGAAATAAAAAATGAATTAATAAAATTAATTAATTAATAAATAATTGATTAGTGAATTAATTAACTTAATTAATCTTGTTTACTTAACCTAATTAAGTATTGTGAGTTAATTAAACTGTGATTAGATTAGTTAAATCCAAATTAGAGTAAACAGTGTATGACATGCGGGACCCACACATCAGATTGACCCAGTCAACTCCCTGTTGACTGCTGACGTCATGATGATGTCAACGTGCACTATTCTGGATAATGTTAGAATTAAATAGTTAAATAAATTCTAAAAATGATTAAAACTTTAGAAAATCATATAAAATAAACCGTAGCTCAGATGAAAATACTTTCTATATGAAAGTTGCTCAGAACGACGAGACGATTCCGGATACACTCTCCGTTCGTCCGCCACACATCCCTAGCATAGCAAACACGCAACTTTCCCCCTCCGGTTCATCTGTCCAAAAACGCGAAACACCGGGAATACTTTCCCGGATGTTTCTCCCCTTCGCCGATATCACCTATCCCTGTGTTAGATCACCTCTATCACCACGTTTGTCATGTTATGCTTTGATTTCTCTGTTATTTATTATGTTCCCCCTCCGTTACTTTTCCGGTAGACCCCGAGACTGCCGCTGATGCCCCTGTGATCGACTACGTCGACGACGACCCTCCTTCTTGTCTGAGCAACCAGGCAAGCCCCCCCTTGATCACCAGATATCGCCTACTCTCCTCTATACTGCTTGCATTAGAGTAGTGTAGCATGTTACTGCTTTCGTTATTCCTATCCTGATGCATAGACTGTCTTTGATACTGCTGTTGATACCTTTACCTGCAATCCTACTGCTTAGTATAGGATGCTAGTGTTCCATCAGTGGCCCTACACTCTTGTCCGTTTGCCATGCTATACTACTGGTCCGTGATCACTTCGGGAAGTGATCGCGGACATATACTATATACTTTACACAGTTACATTATCTGTGATACTGTTCGGAGTTGGGGGCTGAAGGGGCAGGTGGTTCCACCCAGGTAGTGGTGGGCCTGGGTTCCCGACGGCCCCTGACTATTACTTTGTGGCGGAGCGACAGGGCAGGTTTGAGACTACCTAGGAGAGAGGTGGGCCTGGCCCTGGTCGGCGTTCGCGGATACTTAACACGCTTAACGAGATCTGGGTATTTGATTTGAGTCTGGCCATTTGGTCTATACGCACTAACCATCTACGTGGGAGTAGTTATGGGTATCCCGGCGTCGTGGTATCAGCCGAAGCACTTTTGACGTCAGCGACGGAGCGGCGCGCGCCGGATTGGACTGGAACGCCACTAGGCTAGGTCTGCTTTCGGCCGCCCTCGCAACATGCAGGTGTGCTCAGGGCGATGGGCCCAGACTCCTGCGCGCATAGGTTTAGACCGGCGTGTTGACCTCTTTGTTGTGCCTAGGTGGGGCTGCGACATGTTGATCTTCCGAGGCCGGGCATGACCCAGGAAAGTGTGTCCGGCCAAATGGGATCAAGTGTGTTGGGCTATGTGGTGCACCCCTGCAGGGAAGTTAATCTATTCGAATAGCCGTGTCCCTCGGTAGACGACCCGGAGTTGTACCTTGACCTTATGACAACTAGAATCGGATACTTAATAAAACACACCCTTCCAAGTGCCAGATACAACCCGGTGATCGCTCTCTGACAGGGCATCGAGGAGGGGATCGCCGGGTAGGATTATGCTATGCGATGCTACTTGGAGGACTTAAGTCTACTCTCTTCTACCTGCTGCAAGACGGAGGCGACCAGAAGCGTAGTGTTCACTGATATGGCCCTTTACACATATATCCATGCATATGTAGTGTAGCTCCTTGCTTGCGAGTACTTTGGATGAGTACTCACGGTTGCTTTTCTCCCCTTTTTCCCTCTTCCCTTCTACCCGGTTGCCGCAACCAGATGCTGGAGCCCAGGATCCAGACGCCACCCTCGACGACGACTCCTACTACTCTGGAGGTGCCTACTACTACGTGTTGCCCGCTGACGACGACCAGGAGTAGTTAGGAGGATCCCAGGCAGGAGGCTTGCGCCTCGTTCGATCTGTATCCCAGTTTGTGCTAGCCTTCTTAAGGCAAACTTGTTTAACTTATGTCTGTACTCAGATATTATTGCTTCCGCTGACTCGTCTATGATCGAGCACTTGTATTCGAGCCCTCGAGGCCCCTGGCTTGTATTATGATGCTTGTATGACTTATTTATGTTTTAGAGTTGTGTTGTGATATCTTCCCGTGAGTCCTTGATCTTGATCGTACACATTTACGTGCATGATTAGTGTACGATTGAATCGGGGGCGTCACAATCATCATCTTGTACTTGGTCTACGGGTATTGGTTGAGCAATAGGAGCTTGTGGTGGTATGGGTGTTGAAGTAGTTTGATGATGCGTGAAGCTTCCATCTTCTTCTTCATCATCTTGATGGTCCTGTTCCATTGGAAGAAGTGCACCAACACCCATGGTCAAGATATCTTGAGAAGAATCTTCTTCACCTACATCACTTAGATCAACTTGCTCCCTATGGGAGCCATTAAATTCATCAAACACTATGTCACAAGTTTCTACAACACATCCATTGGATTTGTTGTAGACTCTATAGGCGTGAGGGTTTGATCCATAGCCAACAAATATGCCCTCAATGGTTTTGGATTGAAATTTTCCTAACCGTTCTCTTTTGTTGAGGATGAAACATTTGCACCCAAATACACGAAAGTACTTGACATTCGACTTGTTCCCAGTTAGGAGCTCATATGGAGTCTTTTCCAATATAGTGTGGAGAAAGAGCCGGTTTGATGCATGGCATGCGGTGTTGACAACCTCGTCCCAATAACTATGTCGCGAGTTGTATTCATCCAACATGGACCTTGCCATCTCCACAAGTGTGTGGTTCTTCCTTTCTGCTACACCGTTTTGTTGGGGAGTGTATGGAGCTGAATATTGATGCTCAATCCCTTCATCACTAAGAAATTCTTCCAAGGTGTAGTTCTTGAACTCGGAGCCATTATCACTTCTTATTGCCAAGATTTCTTTGTCAAACTTGCATTGTGCTTGCTTGGAAAAATCAATGAAGGTGATCTTCGTCTCGTCCTTGGACTTGAGGAAGAAGACCCATGTATATCTTGAGTAATCATCAACAATGACAAGCCCATACTTTTTCCCACCAAGGCTATCCCATGAATGAGGCCCAAAAAGATCCACATGAAGGAGCTCCAAAGGCCTTGAAGTAGACACAATATTCTTGGGTGGGTGTTTTGATTGATGTTGCTTCCCTGCTATGCATGCACTACACACACGATCTTTTTCGAAAGAGACATTGGTTAGTCCAAGGATGTGATCACCCTTTAAGAGATCTTGAACATTTCTCATGCCGACATGGGCTAGCCGGCGATGCCATAGCCACCCCTTGCCGGCCTTGGCCATTAGACAAGTTGCATGGAATGTGCTCTCTTTTGAGAAATCAACCGTGTAAAGGTTGCCATCCAACTCTCCAACAAAGGCCACTTCGAGAGTATCTCTCTTAAAGACTTTCACATCCGTTAGTCCAAAGAGTGTATCATAACCAACAGAAGCCAATTGGCGAACAGAAAGCAAATGATAATTAAGGGATTGAACAAGCATGACATTTGCTAGAGACATGTCATTTGTGATAGCCACCTTGCCTGACATGAGTACCTATCCTTTTGATCCTCCACCAAACATAATGCTCATAAATGGTTGAATAGGTTCCATGAAATCGTAGAGCAATTTGCTATCTCCGGTCATATGATTTGTACATCCACTATCAATCACCCATTTTACGCCACCGGAGAAGGCAACCTACACACAATTATGACTTGGTTAGAGTCACCCATTTTGCAATGGGACCTCTCAGGTTAGTCACAAGGGTCTTGGGGACCCAAATAGCATAGGATTGGAATGCATTTCGAGCGCCAACAAATTTTGCATAAACTTCTCCATCCTTAGTCTTATGAAGTACATAGGATGGAGGCCTAAACTATTTTGGATTGTTGAGAATGGACATGCCCCTTGTGGCCTTCCCATTAACAACCTTACCTTTCTCCTTTTGCCCTTCTCGAACAAATGTTTCTTTTAGAGGAGTGGTGCACTTTTGAGAAGACGTCTTCTTCTTGCTTGTGCTTGGGTCAAACTCGATCCCCTCTTTGGCAAACACCTCATTGTGTTGGCTCAATACCTCATTAAGGTTCTTTTGTCCTTGAGCACATTCATGAGACCTTTCTCGATTTGAGCCTTGAGAAAGAGATTCTCCTCAAGAATAGATGCTAGATCACTACTAGAGTTAGTAGTACAAGCATCAATATTGATAATAGGAGAAGAGTAAGCCTTGGCTAGAGTTTCAAGATAAGTAAGCTTGAGCGTCTCAAAATTCTTTATAAGAAGGGTGAGCGCTTCTTCCTTAGTCTTTAGGGAAACGGATAGGAGCTCACAATCCTTAGAGAGAGAGGCATGAGACTTCACAAGCTTACTTTTATCATTCATCAACTCTTCGGAAGAGGCATTAGCCTTTTTCAAGGAGGCAAGATCTTTAGTATGAACATCAATGTTTGCACCAATTTTCAAGCATAGTTCATCATTTTGTGCTTCCTCATATTGGACTTTCCGCTCAAGGATTTCATATTTTTCCTTTTCCTCGGTGACGAGGGTTTTGAGTTCCTTAATGGTGATGGTGTGCTTACTCACCATCTCCATAAGCATACGAAACATAGTGAGCTTCTTTCCTTTGAGGGAGCACATGAACTTATTTAGTTTAGCAAGCATAGGATCATCTATATCATCATCCTCATAACTATCCTCTGCATCAAGATACTCATCACTAGGAGTAGGAGGAGTGAAAAGAGGAGGATTTGATCGTGGGGTTACCTTGACCTTGTCAGGAGAGCTTTGGTCCTCTCCGTATTCTACCATGGCCTTTGCCATTAGGCACTTGTGTGTGTTGTCCTTGTAGTCCTTCATGTAGTTGTAGGTGACAACATCACCACTCTGTTGACTAGCCTCAACGTATTTTGATAATCTTGAGCAACTCCGGCAACACCACTAACATCATCTGGATCGGATTCTTCTTGAGCAACCATTGCTTTCCCATCTCTCTTCTTGAGATTGGAGTTCAAAGGATTTTGCAACTTCTTCTTAGGAAAGGTCTTGGGAAACCTTGGTTTATCTTCTCTCTTCTCATAAGGGCACTCGTTGGAGAAGTGTTTGGTTTGTTCACAGTTGTAGCATTTTCTCACTTTCTTCTTCTGGAATCTTCCTTTGAATTTTGCCGCGCTAAACTACTTGACAAAGAGAGCCATGTCCTCATATGAAGGGCCCTCATCAGATTCAATCACATCACCATCTTCATCATCTTCTTATTCTTCTTCTTCTCTTTGCTCGTCTTCACATACATGCTTGGCCTTCAATGCTAGATTGATCTTTGATGTTGGGGTACCATGCATGGCAAGATGTTTTGTAGTATTTGCCTTTGACTCTTCAAATAGCTGGAAAGTGGATATGATGCCATCTGGTATCATTTCCTTGAAGTCATGGTGTTGTCTTATGTCCCACACCATTTGGTGATGATATGGAGCAAGAGCATGAAGCAACTTGTCCACAAGAAATCTCTTAGTCATGTTGAATCCATGTGTCTTGTCACACTCACACGACTCAATGTCAGCGGTGAGAGTCATGAGATGCTCACGAAGTTGATTGGGAGATTCACCTTTCTCCATACATGCCCCTTGGAAATTTCATATTAATACTTTCCCATAGTTCCTTGGCACTTGTGATGTGTATGAATGGTCTCATTTTCTTTTCAACCATACCTCTCCTTATACACATGGTTGCGGTGTCATTGAGATTCTTGTCATAAATTTCTCTTGGTGTAGGATTCTTTGGATCAACCACGTGGTAACCATACTCCAAGATCTCCAGCATCTCATCGTCTCCATATCGAAGATGATCCTGCATAGCAACTCTCCACAAGGCAAAATCGGAAGTGGCATCAAGTAAAGGAGGTTTGCCTTGAGGGATATACTTAGGTTTATCTATTTGAGGTATTTCATAAAGCCAAGGAACACTGGAGTGTTCGTTGCTAGGAGGTTGTTGGCCAAGTGAAGGAGTAGGCACAGCTGGCCTTGAGGTCGCACCACCAGAAAGTGGTGCGAGCATCGTGGTTAGTGTGGCTAACCTCATTTGGACCAAGGCCTCCAGAGAGGCATCATGCTCCTCCTTTTGCTTAGCAAGAGCTCGTTCCAGATCCTCTGAAGTGAAGGACTTGGCTTTCGTGGAAGCCGTGCCCGTATTCTTCGGATCTGCAACAAGGGGAGTCCCATCGGGGTTCATCTCGCTCAAGGGCGGTTAAGCCACAAGAATAGAGCACGAGGCTCTGATACTAATTAAAAGGATCGAGATAGACCTAGAGGGGGGTGAATAGGTACAATTACAAATTTTAGTTATTACTTAGCAATTTTAGGCGATAATGCGGAATATGAAAGTGAGCCTACCAATTGCGAGTATGATTACTAAGAGCTAAGAAAGATAAACAAGTGGTACAAATATATGAGTAAGCAAGCACAATATGATAAACGTAAGTGCTAAGAGACAAGTAACCACAAGTAGGGAGTTAGGGTTAGGAATAACTGCAATTCCGAGAGACGAGGATGTATGCCGATGTTCACTTCCTTGGAGGGAAGCTACGTCACCGTTTAGAGAGGTGGATGTTACCACGAAGGCACACCAAGGCCACGAATGCTCACCCTATTCTCTCTTTGAGACAACACCACGAAGGCATTTCTCAACCACTAGTGGTAGACCTTGGGGTGGTCTCCAAACCCTCACAAACTTTTTCGGGGGTAATCACAATGGTCGATTCCTCTCTGAAAGACTCCTACCTCCCAGTGATACTTCTCCAATGTATCTATAATTTTTTATTGCTCCATGCTATATTATCTACTGTTTTGGACATTATTGGGTTTTATTATCCACTTTTATATTATTTTTGGGACTAACCTATTAACCGGAGGCCCAGCCCAGAATTATTGTTTTTTTACCTATTTCAGAGTTTCGCAGAAAAGGAATATCAAACAAAGTCCAAACGGAATGAAACCTTCGGGAACGTGATTTTTAGGGAGATTATGATCCGGGAGACTTGAACCCTACGTCAAGAAAGAAAGGAGGAGGCCACGAGGTAGGGGGCGCGCCCACCCCCCCAGGGCGTGCCCTCCACCCTCGTGGGCTCCCTGTTGCTCCACCGACGTACTCCTTCCTCCTATATATACCTGCGTACCCCCAAATGATCAGATACGGAGCCCAAAACCTAATTCCACCACCGCAACCTTCTGTACCCACGAGATCCCATCTTGGGGCCTGTTCCGGAGCTCCGCTAGAGGGGGCATCCATCACAGAGGTCTTCTACATCAACACCATAGCCTCTCCGATGAAGTGTGAGTAGTTTACCTCAGACCTTCAGGTCCATAGTTAGTAGCTAGATGGCTTCTTCTCTCTTTTTGGATCTCAATACAATATTCTCCCCCTCTCTCGTGGAGATCTATTCGATGTAATCTTCTTTTTGCGGTGTGTTTGTTGAGATCGATGAATTGTCGGTTTATGATCAAGATTATCTATGAACAATATTTGAATCTTCTCTGAATTCTTTTATGTATGATTGGTTATCTTTGCAAGTTTCTTCGAATTATCAGTTTGGCTTAGCCTACTAGATTGATCTTTCTTGCAATGGGAGAAGTGCTTAGCTTTGGGTTCAATCTTGCGGTGTCCTTTCCCAGTGACAGTAGGGGCAGCAAGGCACGTATTGTATTGTTGCCATCGAGGATAACAAGATGGGCTTTTTATCATATTGCATGAATTTATCCCTCTACATCATGTCATCATGCTTAAGGAGTTACACTGTTTTCATGAACTTAATACTCTAGATGCATGCTGGATAGCGGTCGATGAGTGGAGTAATAGTAGTAGATGCAGGCAGGAGTCGGTCTACTTGTCTCAGACATGATGCCTATATACATGATCATACCTAGATATTCTCATAACTATGCTCAATTCTGTAAATTGCTCAACAGTAATTCGTTCACCCACCATAAAATACTTATGCTCTCGAGAGAAGCCACTAGTGAAATCTATGGCCCCGGGGTCTATCTTCATCATATCAATCTTCCAACACTTAGTTATTTCCTTTGCTTTTTACTTTGCTTTTATTTTACCTTGCATCTTTATCACAAAAATACCAAAAATATTATCTATCATCTCTATCAGATCTCACTCTCCTAAGTGACCGTGAAGGGATTGACAAACCCTTATCGCGTTGGTTGCGAGGAGTTGTTTGTTTTTATGCAGGTACAAGGGACTCGCGCGTAGCCTCCTACTGGATTGATACCTTGGTTCTCGAAAACTGAGGGAAATACTTACGCTACTTTGATGCATCATCCTTTCCTCTTCAAGGAAATCCAACGCAGTGCTCAAGAGATACCAAGAAGAATTTGTGGCACCGTTGCCGGGGAGTCTACGCAAAAGTCAACATACCAAGTACCCATCACAAACCCTTATCTCCCACATTACATTATTTGCCTTTTGCCTCTCGTTTTCCTCTCCCCCACTTCACTCTTTCCGTTTTATTCGCCCTTTTTCCGTTCGTCTTTTCGTTTGCCTTGATATCTTTCTTGGCTCTTTTGCTCGCTTGGTTGAAATAGTTGAGTATTTATTCCTAAACAGAGAAGCTAAGATCTATGGATCCTCATCCGCTTGCTAATCTTTTTAATAGATCCAATTATGATGAACCAATTGCTAGTGAGTTTTGTGCACTAGATTATCTTTATGAAGTTTTACTTGAAATTTGTGAATCTGAAAATTGTGATGAAGAAATTTATGAAGAAATTCACGATAGCTCCTTAAATAAAAAGCATGATTGCAATAATATTATTATAAGTTCTCTTGATGTCAATTGTGCTAATAATATGCAAAACCCTAAGCTTAGGGATGCTAGTTTTGCTATGTCTACTACTTGTTGCAATGATCATGATTGGGGTGATTCTTCTTTTGATCTTGAAAATTTATTTAAGCCCCATGATGAATATGAGATTAATAATAGTGTTTGCAATAATATTGAGAGTGGGTTTGGAAGAGTGTCAACTTTAGATCCCACATATTTGGAGAACGTTCAATCTTATGAAATTTTTGATAAAAGTAGGTTTGGAGAAGTCATGACTTTAGTTAATGTTAATCCCACTATCTTGGAAGAGTGTCAACTTTGCATGTATGTGCATCGTGTTGAAAATATTTTATGTGATAGCTATTTTATTGAATTTTCTTATGATCCCACATGTAATTATTATGAGAGAGGAAAATATGGTCGTAAAAATTTTCATGATAATAAATTACCTCTCGTTATGTTGAGATTGCTATCGTTTCTTTCCGCTTCTTTGCATATGCTTGTTTTTGCATGCTATGATAATTTGTTTGCCTATAAGATGCCTATGCATAGGAAGTATGTCAGACTTAGATGTTTTTGTCACGTGTTTCATGATGCTCTCTTTGTGCTTCAATTCTTGTCTTTCTTGCGAGCATCATTTAAATTATCAATGCCTAGCTAAAAGGCTTTAAAGAAAAGCGCTTGTTGGGAGACAACCCAATATATTTCCTTTATGTCGTTGAATAAATGTTTGATCTAGCCTCTGGTTAGATGTGTTTTTATGTTTTAATTAGTGTTTGTGCCAAGTTAAACTTATAGGATCTTCTTGGATGATAGTTATTTGATCTTGCTGTAATTTCCCGAAACTTTCTGTTCACGACAACAATTGTTAAAAGTCACCAGAACGTGATAAAATAGTGATTCCAATTGCTGCTGATCAATAAACAAACTTCCTAGGCCTTCCTATTTTGGCTGATTTTTTGGAGTTCCACAAGTTTGCGTTAGTTATAGATTACTACAGACTGTTCTGTTTTTGACCGATTCTGTTTTTCGTGTGTTGTTTGCTTATTTTGATGAATCTATGGCTAGTAAAATAGTTTATAACCATAGAGAAGTTGGAATACAGTAGGTTTAACACCAATATAAATAAATAATGAGTTCATTACAGCACTTTGAAGTGGTCTTTTGTTTTCTTTCGCTAACGGAGCTCACGAGATTTTTGTTGAGTTTTGTGTTGTGAAGTTTTCAAGTTTTGGGTGAAAGATTTTGATGGATTATGGAACAAGGAGTAGCAATAGCCTAAGCTTGGGGATGCCCATGGCACCCCCAAGATAATCCAAGGACACCAAAAAGCCAAATCTTGGGGATGCCCCGGAAGGCATCCCCTCTTTCGTCTACTTCCATCGGTAACTTTACTTGGAGCTATATTTTTATTCACCACATGATATGTGTTTTGCTTGGAGCGTCTTGTATGATTTGAGTCTTTTATTTTTAGTTTACCACAATCATACTTGCTGTACACAAATTTTGAGAGAGCCATACATGATTTGGAATTTGTTAGAATACTCTATGTGCTTCACTTATATCTTTTGAGCTATATAGTTTTGCTCTAGTGCTTCACTTATATCTTTTAGAGCACGGTGGTGGATTTGTTTTATAGAAACTATTGATCTCTCATGCTTCACTTAGATTATTTTGAGAGTCTTAAATAGCATGGTAATTTGCTTAAATAATCCTAATATGCTTGGTATTCAAGAATAGTAAAAACTTTCTTATGAGTGTGCTGAATACTATGAGAAGTTTGATGCTTGATAATTGTTTTGAGATATGAAGATGGTGATATTAGAGTCATGATAGTTGAGTAGTTGTGAATTTGATAAATACTTGTGTTAAAGTTTGTGATTCCCGTAGCATGCACGTATGGTGAACCGTTATGTGATGAAGTCGGAGCATGGTTTATTTATTGATTGTCTTCCTTATGAGTGGCGGTTGGGGATGAGCGATGGTCTTTTCCTACCAATCTATCCCCCTAGGAGCATGCCCGTAATATTTTTCTTTGATAACTTGTAGATTTTCGCAATAAGTATATGAGTTCTTTATGACTAATGTTGAGTCCATGGATTATACGCACTTTTCTTCCTCCCACCATTGCTAGCCTCTCTAATACCGCGCACTTTTCGCCGGTATCATACACCCACCATATACCTTCCTCAAAACAGCCACCATACCTACCTATTATGGCATTTCCATAGCCATTCCGAGATTATTGACATGCAACTTTCCACCGTTCCATTTATTATGGCACGCTCCATCATTGTCATATTGCTTAGCATGATCATGTAGTTGACATCGTATTTGTGGCAAAGTCACCATTCGTAATTCTTTCATACATGTCACTCTTGATTCATTGCATATCCTGGTACACCGCCGGAGGCATTCATATAGAGTCATATTTTGTTCTAAGTATCAAGTTGTAATTGTTGAGTTGTAAGAAAATAAAAGTGTGATGATCTTCATTTTTAGAGCATTGTCCCAAGTGAGGAAAAGGATGATGGAGATTATGATTCCCCACAAGTCGGGATGAGACTCCAGATGAAAAAAAAGAGGCCATAAAAAAAAGAGAAAGGCCCAAATAAAAAAAAAGAAAAAATGAGAGAAAAAGAGAGAATGGACAATGTTACGATCCTTTTACCACACTTGTTCTTCAAAGTAGCACCATGATCTTCATGATAGAGAGTCTCTCATTTTGTCACTTTCATATACTAGTGGGAAATTTTCATTATAGAACTTGGCTTGTATATTCCAATGATGGGCTTCCTCAAATTGCCCTAGGTCTTCGTGAGCAAGCGAGTTGGATGCACACCCACTTAGTTTCTTTTGATTGAGCTTTCATATGCTTATAGCTCTAGTGCATCTGTTGCATGGCAATCCCTACTCACTCACATTGATATCTATTGATGGGCCTCCATACACCGTTGATACGCCTAGTTGATGTGAGACTATCTTCCCCTTTTTGTCTTCTCCACAACCACCATTCTATTCCACATATAGTGTTATATCCATGACTCACGCTCATGTATTGTGTGAAGATTGAAATTTTTTTGAAAATGTCGAAAGTATGAAACAATTGCTTGGCTTGTCATCGGGGTTGTGCATGATTTAAATACTTTGTGTGGTGAAGATAGAGCATAGCCAGACTATTTGATTTTGTAGGGATAACTTTCTTTGGCCATGTTATTTTGAGAAGACATGATTGCTTTGTTAGTATGCTTGAAGTATTGTTATTTTTATGTCAATATTAAACTTTTGTCTTGAATCTTTTGGATCTGAATATTCATACCACAATTAAGAAGATTTACATTAAAGTTATGCCAAGTAGCACTCCGCATCAAAAATTCTGTTTTTATCATTTACCTACTCGAGGACGAGCAGGAATTAAGCTTGGGGATGCCATATACGTCTCCAACGTATCTATAATTTTTGATTGCTCCATGCTATATTATCTACTATTTTGGACATTATTGGGTTTATTATCCACTTTTATATTATTTTTGGGACTAACCTATTAACCGGAGGCCCAGCCCAGAATTGCTGTTTTTTACCTATTTCAGAGTTTCGCAGAAAAGGAATATCAAACACAGTCCAAACGGAATGAAACCTTCGGGAACGTGATTTTTAGGGAGATTATGATCCGGGAGACTTGAACCCTACGTCAAGAAAGAAAGGAGGAGGCCACGAGGTAGGGGGCGCGCCCACCCCCCCCAGGGCGTGCCCTCCACCCTCGTGGGCTCCCTGTTGCTCCACCGACGTACTCCTTCCTCCTATATATACCTGCGTACCCCCAAATGATCAGATACGGAGCCCAAAACCTAATTCCACCACCGCAACCTTCTGTACCCACGAGATCCCATCTTGGGGCCTGTTCCGGAGCTCCGCCGGAGGGGGCATCCATCATGCACGGCTTCTACATCAACACCATAGCCTCTCCGATGAAGTGTGAGTAGTTTACCTCAGACCTTCGGGTCCATAGTTAGTAGCTAGATGGCTTCTTCTCTCTTCTTGAATCTCAATACAATGTTCTCCCCCTCTCTCGTGGAGATCTATTCGATGTAATCTTCTTTTTGCGGTGTGTTTGTTGAGACCGATGAATTGTGGGTTTGTGATCAAGATTATCTATGAACAATATTTGAATCTTCTCTGAATTCTTTTATGTATGATCAGTTATCTTTGCAAGTCTCTTCGAATTATCAGTTTGGTTTGGCCTACTAGATTGATCTTTCTTGCAATGGGAGAAGTGCTTAGCTTTGGGTTCAATCTTGCGGTGTCCTTTCCCAGTGACAGTAGGGGCAGCAAGGCACGTATTGTATTGTTGCAATCGAGGATAACAAGATGGGCTTTTTATCATATTGCATGAATTTATCCCTCTACATCATGTCATCATGCTTAAGGTGTTACTCTGTTTTCATGAACTTAATACTCTAGATGCATGCTGGATAGCGGTCGATGAGTGGAGTAATAGTAGTAGATGCAGGTAGGAGTCGGTCTACTTGTCCCGGACATGATGCCTATATACATGATCATACCTAGATATTCTCATAACTATGCTCAATTCTGTCAATTGCTCAACAGTAATTCGTTCACCCACCGTAAAATACTTATGCTCTTGAGAGAAGCCACTAGTGAAATCTATGGCCCCTGGGTCTATCTTCATCATATCAATCTTCCAACACTTAGTTATTTCCTTTGCTTTTCTTTTACCTTGCATCTTTGTCACAAAAATACCAAAAATATTATCTATCATCTCTATCAGATCTCACTCTCGTAAGTGACCATGAAGGGATTGACAACCCCTTATCGCATTGGTTGCGAGGAGTTATTTGTTTTTGTGCAGGTACGAGGGACTCGCGCGTAGCCTCCTACTGGATTGATACCTTGGTTCTCAAAAACTGAGGGAAATACTTACGCTACTTTGCTGCATCATCCTTTCCTCTTCAAGGAAATCCAACGCGGTGCTCAAGAGGTAGCACCTAGGAGTCTCCAACCTCCAAGAGTAACAAGAACATTAAGAAATGCCCAAGAACTTGCTCAAATCATGAATTCCTTTGGTGAGAAGATGGGGAAGGAGTGGATCTATCACTTGATAGGAGAAATTCTCTCAAATGCTCCCAAATCCCTTGGGGATCTTGGATTTGGTGTAGGGAATCAAGAGAGGGAGTGAGATGTGTTCTTAGAAAGCTCAAAGTGAATGGTCAATCTTATCCCGTGGGGGGAAGAAGGCTATATATAGTGGAAGTGGAAAAGTAACCGTTTGAACCACTTAAGTGCACTGAGAGGTCGGACGTCCGGACAGGACCGGACGTCGGGGCACAGATAGGTATGGACGTCCAATAGCCATCTGTCGTCCGGTCGCTGGAAATCCACAGCCCACAAATCAGCACATAGCCATCAAACATCCGGAACGTGCCGGTCGTCCGGTGACCGGACGTCCGGAGATGACCGAAAATCCGTAAATAATGTTCTGTTGAGAAAGTGTCAGACCTCTAGAGGAAAAGGGAAGTCCGGCGATCGGACGTCCGGAGAAGCTCGGATATCCGCAAATATCATACGGTGAAGAAATACCGGACGTCCGTGGAGAGCTGGAAGTCCGGTCAGCTGTGAGGGATGGGACGTCCGGTGAAAAATGGAGTTGGTGGGTTTTGAGCAAATCTTTCACAAGATCCAATGATCCCCTCTTAATAGTGCGGGATCCCTATACTCAAGAAAAAAGCCACAAAGAAAAAAAAGCCAGAGTTGTTTTTTTGTATCTCTGATCTTGAATGATATGCATTTGTCCCTAGTTATGATCCACACACGCCATTGAGACTTAATCCTGAGATATACTCGATAAATATGATTAGTCCCTTATATGCATGTTGTCATCAACATCAAAATAAGATTAAGGGCATGATTGCACTTTCAGTTTGGCAAAAAAAGGCCCCACGCCATGCTGGCGCGCCAAGTCAGTGTCAATTTCGTATTCAAATGTGATTAGCACCGTATTTGCACGCCCGAGCCAAGTTTCTGCACCAGTTTAATGTATGCCACAAGTTGTAGCATCAAAATGACTGTTTGTGCCAAGTTTAAGCACCATCGGTGTAATTGACTCTTTAATCAAAACAGATTTGCTATATGTGAAATAGTTATCTCACATCTAGATGTGAAATAGTTATCTCACATCTAAGTCTGGAACCGTTGGATTTGTTTGTCTTTGAAATCTTAGAACCGTTGGATTTGTTTGTCTTTAAAATCCATACACAGTTTTTTTAGGGGTAAATCCGTACACAGGTACACAGGTGATCACGTGCATGTCCCTTATTGTTGTTGGGTTGTTTCGCCGGTCGGCCTTTTTTTCCTTCACCGAGATGGGCTTCTATTTGTTACATCGACTGCCTTTTCCCGCCTCTCTTTTCGTTGCAGCTATCAACTATTTTTGAGTAAAATTCATCTACGGTACCTCAACTTGCGTCGCGCGGTCACTTTGGTCACTATACACAAGGACTCACGCAATACGGTCACTGTGTACGGGGAACAGTGAAAATACGGCGACTGTGCACCGTAGACCGCTCATACGCCACCTGTTGACCACCTGTTGACCGATCGGCTCCCAGTCCGCGCGCCAGGTGTCGCGAGGAGGAGCGGCGTGATGGCATATTTGCAGCAACACCCCCATGTTGCCGGACAGATACCCGAAGTCCTCCAACGTCTCCACCTCCCCTGTTCGAGCCGATCAAACCGGCGGAGAAGGTGACGGAGGCGTGTGTGGCATGGTGTGATAACCCACAAGTATAGGGGATCGCAACAGTTTTCGATAAGTAAGAGTGTCGAATCCAACGAGGAGCTAAAGGTAGAACAAATATTCCCTCAAGTTCTATCGACCACCGATACAACTCTACGCACGCTTGACGTTCGCTTTACCTAGAACAAGTATAAAACTAGAAGTACTTTGTAGGTGTTTTTGGATAGGCTTGCAAGAAAATAAAGAGCGAGAAAATAAAAGCTAGGGGCTGTTGTAAGTAAAGAAGCAATAAAGTAAATATAGTGAGTGTGGAAAAGTGGTGGTAGGAGTTGCGAAATTGTCCCTTAAGCAATTGACTACTTTACTAGACTAATAGCAAGTTTCATGTGGGAGAGGCCACTGCTAGCATGTCATCCCTTACTTGGAATTCTATGCACTTATGATTGGAACTATTGGCAAGCATCCTCAACTACTAACATTCATTAAGGTAAAACCCAACCATAGCATTAAGATATATTGGTCCCCCTTCAATCCCGTATGCATCAATTTCTATGCTAGGTTGAAGCTTCTGTCACTCTTGCCCTCCAATACATAGTCCTATCAACATACAACTAACCCTATGGTGTGATCCACGCGCGCGCTCATATGATGGGCACCAAAGGACAGCAACATAACCACCAAGGAAATTAAATCAATCATAGCAATTCATCAACCACCGATAGGACAACGAAAATCTACTCAGACATCATAGGATGGCAACACATCATTGGATAATAATATGAAGCATAAAGCAACATGTTCAAGTAGAGGGTACAGTGGATTGCGGGAGAGTGGACCGATGTAGATAGAGGGGGAAGGTGATGGAGATGTTGGTGAAGATGGCGGAGGTGTTGGTGTAGATCGCAGTGATGATGATGGCCCCCGGCGGCGTTCCGGCGCCACCGGAAGCGAGGGGGAGAGAGCCCCCCCCCCCTCCTTCTTCTTCCTTCACCTTCACCCTAGATGGGAGAAGGGTTTCCCCCCTGGTCCATGGTCTCCATGGCGTGGGAGGGGCGAGAGCCCCTCCGATATTGGATCTGTCTCTCTGTCTCTCTCTATTTCTGCGTTCTGTTTTCTGGCCCTTCACCGTTTCTTAAATTCCCAGAGATCCTTAACTCCGATTGGGCTGAATTTTGGACACGATCTCTATCCGGAAATTAGCTTTCTTGCGGCGAAAGAAGGGCACAAACCACCTTACGGGGTGGCCACGAGGGTCAGGGGCGCGCCCCCTACCTCGTGCCCACCTCGGACACTATTTCGCGTTGATTTTCTTCCCAAAAATCATAAATATTCCAAAAAAATCTCCGTCAAGTTTTATTCCGTTTGGACTCCGTTTGATATGGATATTCTGCGAAACCAAAAACATGCAACAGACAGGAACTGGGACTGGGCACTGGATCAATATGTTAGTCCCAAAAATTGGTATAAAAAGTTGCCAAAAAGTATATGGAAGTTGTAGAATATTGGCATGGAACAAACAAAAATTATAGATACGATAGAGACGTATCAGGGTGCGGCGTGGTCGTCGCCGTGGTCGGAGCAGTGGGCGCGGAGGGGTTTCTTCTCGCGGTGGTGAAGAGGAGGCGCCGCCGCCATGTCTCCTGTTCGTCGCCCCGGCGGTGCCCCTGCCCCCGTTTACCGTAAGTGATTATTACTACCGTAAATCTTCTACTTTCTCTTTGATTCTTCTTTGATAGGGCTGGCATTGTGTTCTCCTATGATATGTGGTACTATTTATCGCGTGTATGGTGATTTAGGATTAGGGTTTTTCGAACCCAATGTTCCTGATAGGGTTTCTGATATGGTTTTAGGTTCTTGTCTAAAGGGTCAAATTTTCATCGATTCCACATGAAATAGGCTTAGGTTCTTGTCGAAAGGGTCAAATTTATCTAGCATTTGGAATAGGCATAGGTTTGTAGCTCTGGTTTATGGAGAAAATTGGGTATTTCTGGTGTTGTACTATTCAAAAAGGTCATTTTTGTTCAGTTTTGATGTGATCAATTATGCTTTGTTTTTGCAGGAGCAAGAACTGAGAAGTTCTCAGTGCGGTTTCATCATGGTGGTTTTTTCATGGGTGAAGGAAGCAATAGGGCTTATGTTGATGGCATCAAGTTTGGTATGATAGTTTGGATAAGCTCACTTGGTCTCCAATAATGGTGGAACATCTAGTAGAAGAGATTGGCTGGGAGATGGCAGGCAGGTTAAAGGCATATTATCAAATCCCAATACTTGACATTACTCAGAATTCTTTGAGATATATCATATCTGAGGCAGATACTAATCAAATGATGATGTTTTTGTCTATTGGGCATCATTTCTTCAATATTTATCTTAATCATGATGACATCTTGATTACTAAGAAGGTTGTTGATGATGTGGTCCGATTTCCAAGTGCCGAACTTCCACCAGTGTTTAGCCCTTCAAAAGATGGTACTAATCCTCATAGTAGCAAGCCTGGAAATTCAGAAGAAGGCTGCCCTATACCAATTAAGGTTGTGTATCCAAACAATGTGCTAGATAGGTAAGAAGATGGCAATCCATTAATGTTTGTAAGAAGGCAGTGCACATTTGGTGAAGGAGCAGAGGAGAATGCAGAGCAACAAGGACAAGCAGGGCAACATGATGATGTACAGCAACATCAAGATGCAGAGCATGTAGGCCAAGAAGGAGAAGCAGAGCCACATGAAGATGCAGAGCAAGTAGAGCAACAAAGAGAAGTAGAGCAACATGCAGTAGATGAAGATGCAGAAGCACATCAATTGAGGAGAATCAAAGCAAAGAAGAGATGTTTTGAAGGCAATGTAGGAACAGATAGTGACTCAGATGACAGTGACTTTGATCCTGGTGACATGGTAGATAGTGACTTTGAAATCAATGATGATGATGATGACCTTTATGCTGACAATGTGGATGAGGATGAACCAGTTGAAATGAAGGAGAAGATGAAGCAGAAAATAGCAGCAAAAGATAAAGGAGTTGTAGGGGAAGGAAAGGAAGAGAACATGTCAGATTATGAATCTGAAGGTGAAGATCTTTGGGCACCATATTCAGATGATGAAATGCAAACCAAATTTAGAGCATTCAGAAACGAGTATTTGACTTGTCCAAAGTTTCATGTTGGACAAGTGTTTGAAAATGTTGATTTGCTTAGGAAAGCAATTAAGGAATACAGCTGCAAGAACAGAGTTGATGTCAAGTTACCAGTGAATGACAGGAAGAGAGTGAAAGCAGTATGTGATGATGATTGTACCTGGTATTTGTGGGCTTCTTATGACAACAGAACCAAATGTTTCATGGTAAAGAAATATGTTGAAGAACATAGTTGCTGCAAAAAATGGAAAATCAAGGCTTTCACAGCACCTTTTGTAGCCAGGAAGTACCTTGAGAGTTTCAGGGCTGATCAGGATATGAATCTTAGAAACTTCTCAAGGATTGTTCAAAAGGAATGAGCACATGACACCAACTAGGTCCAAGCTATAGAGGGCAAGAAGGCTGGCTATGAAAATTATTCATCGAGATGAAGAAGGGCATTACAAGCTGTTGTGGGATTATGGAAATGAGATAAGGAGAAGTAATTCTGGTAGCTCATTTTTCCTTGCACTGGATAATCAAGCTAGGTTCAACAAAGCCTACATGTGCGTTGATGCATGCAAGAGAGGCTACCTTCAAGGTTGCAGGCCTATGATCTTCATAGATGGCTGCCATATTAAAACAAGATACAAAGGGCAGTTGCTGGTTGCAGTAGGAATAGATCCAAATAATTGCATATTCCCCATAGCAATAGGTGTTGTGGAAGTGGAGGATAAGCCTAACTGGGTTTGGTTTCTTGAGAGGCTGAAGAATGATCTTTGTATTATCAACACATCCCCATGGACAGTAATGTCTGACAAGCAGAAGGTGTATGCAACCACATTGCCTAATGGTCTAATTAGATTAGTGTACTTGCATACATTTGTTTAACACTTTTTGTATTGGTCTATGTCGTTTTGTAAGGCCTGATAAATGTTGTCACTGAAGATTTCCCTGAGTCAGAACATAGTGTTGGGGACCGTAGTAATTTCAAAAAACATCCTATGCACACGCAAGATCATGGTGATGCATAGCAACGAGAGGGGAGAGTGTTGTCCACGTACCCTCGTAGACCGAATGCAGAAGCGTTAGCACAACGCGGTTGATGTAGTCGTACGTCTTCACGATCTGACCGATCAAGTACTGAACGCACGGCACCTCCGAGTTCAGCACACGTTCAGCCCGATGACGTCCCTCGAACTCCGATCCAGCCGAGTGTTGAGGGATAGTTTTGTCAGCACGACGGCGTGGTGACGATGTTGATGTTCTACCGACGCAGGGCTTCGCCTAAGCACTGCTACAGTAATATTGAGGTGGAATATGGTGGAGGGGGGCACCGCACACGGCTAAGAGATCAATGATCAATTTTTGTGTCTCTAGGGTGCCCCCTTCCCCCGTATATAAAGGAGCAAGGGGGGAAGCCGGCCGGCCCTTGCTAGGCGCGCCAGGAGAAGGAGTCCTCCTCCTAGTAGGAGTAGGACTCCCCTCTTTCCTACTCCTACTAGGAGGGGGAAAGGAAGGGGGAGAGGGAGAAGGAAAGGGGGGCGCCCCCCCCCCTCTCCTAGTCCAATTCGGACCAGAGGGGGAGGGGGCGCGCGGCCCACCCTGGCTGCCCCTCTCTATGTCTCCACTAAGGCCCATAAGGCCCATTACTTCTCCCGGGGGGTTCCGGTAACACTTCGGCACTCCGGTTTTCTCCGAAATCACCCAGAACACTTCCGGTGTCCGAATATAGTCGTCCAATATATCAATATTTACGTCTCGACCATTCCGAGACTCCTCGTCATGTCCGTGATCACATCCGGGATTCCGAACAACCTTCGGTATATCAAAACATATAAACTCATAATATAACTGTCATCGTAACGTTAAGCGTGCGGACCCTACGGGTTCGAGAACTATGTAGACATGACCGAGACACGTCTCCGGTAAATAACCAATAGCGGAACCTGGATGCTCATATTGGCTCCTACATATTCTCTGAAGATCTTTATCGGCAGACCGCATAACAACATACTTTGTTCCCTTTGTCATCGGTATGTTACTTGTCCGAGATTCGATCGTCGGTATCTCAATACCTAGTTCAATCTCGTTACCGGCAAGTCTCTTTACTCGTTCCGTAATACATCATCCTTCTACTAACTCATTAGTTGCAATGCTTGCAAGGCTTAAGTGATGTGAATTACCGAGAGGGCCCAGAGATACCTCTCCGACAATTGGAGTGACAAATCCTAATCTCGAAACACGCCAACCCAACATGTACCTTTGGAGACACCTGTAAAGCTCCTTTATAATCACCCAGTTATGTTGTGACGTTTGGTAGCACACAAAGTGTTCCTCCGGCAAACGGGAGTTGCATAATCTCATAGTCACAGGAACATGTATAAGTCATGAAGGAAGGAATAGCAACATACTAAACGACCGGGTGCTAAGCTAGCGGAATGGGTCATGTCAATCACATCATTCTCCTAATGATGTGATCCCGTTAATCAAATGACAACTCATGTCTATGGCTAGGAAACATAACCATCTTTGATCAACAAGCTAGTCAAGTAGAGGCATACTAGTGACACTCTATTTGTCTATGTATTCACACATGTATTATGTTTCCGGTTAATACAATTCTAGCATGAATAATAAACATTTATCATGATATAAGGAAATAAATAATAACTTTATTATTGCCTCTAGGGCATATTTCCTTCAGTCTCCCACTTGCACTAGAGTCAATAATCTAGATTACACAATAATGATTCTAACACCCATGGAGCCTTGGTGCTGATCATGTTTTGCTCGTGGAAGAGGCTTAGTCAACGGGTCTGCAACATTCAGATCCGTATGTATCTTGCAAATCTCTATGTCTCACACCTGGACTTGATCCCAAATGGAATTGAAGCGTCTCTTGATGTGCTTGGTTCTCTTGTGAAATCTGGATTCCTTCGCCAAGGCTATTGCTCCAGTATTGTCACAAAAGATTTTCATTGGACCCGATGCACTAGGTATGACACCTAGATCGGATATGAACTCCTTCATCCAGACTCCTTAATTTGCTTCTTCCGAAGCAGCTATGTATTCCGCTTCACACGTAGATCCCGCCACGACGCTTTGTTTAGAACTGCACCAACTGACAGCACCACCGTCTAATGTAAATACGTATCCGGTTTGCGATTTAGAATCGTCCTGATCAGTGTCAAAGCTTGCATCAACGTAACCATTTACGATGAGCTCTTTGTCACCTCCATAAACAAGAAACATATCCTTAGTCCTTTTTAGGTACTTCAGGATGTTCTTGACCGCTGTCCAATGATCCACTCCTGGATTACTTTGGTACCTCCCTGCTAGACTTATAGCAAGGCACACATCAGGTCTGGTACACAGCATTGCATACATGATAGAGCCTATGGCTTAAGCATAGGGAACATCTTTCATTTTCTCTCTATCATCTGCAGTGGTCGGGCATTGAGTCTTACTCAACTTCACACCTTGTAACACAGGCAAGAACTCTTTCTTTGCTTGATCCATTTTGAACTTCTTCAAAACTTTGTTAAGGTATGTGCTTTGTGAAAGTACAATTAAGCGTCTTGATCTATCTCTATAGATCTTAATGCCCAATATATAAGCAGCTTCACCGAGGTCTTTCATTGAAAAACTCTTATTCAAGTATCCTTTTATGCTATCCAGAAATTCTATATCATTTCCAATCAGCAATATGTCATCCACATATAATTTTAGAAATGCTACAGAGCTCCCACTCACTTTCTTGTAAATACAGGCTTCTCCAAAAGTCTGTACAAAACCAAATGCTTTGATCACACTATCAAAGCGTTTATTCCAACTCCGAGAGGCTTGCACCAGTCCATAAATGGATCGCTGGAGCTTGCACACTTTGTTAGCTCCCTTTGGATCGACAAAACCTTCCAGTTGCATCATATTAGACTCTTCTTCCAGAAATCCATTCAGGAATACAGTTTTGACATCCATTTGCCAAATTTCATAATCATAAAATGCGGCAATTGCTAACATGATTCGGACAATCTTCTTCTTCCTCTTCACACAACAACATCACACTACCTAACAAAAGCTTGAGCAGCACCAAGATCTGTGCACCAGCATCAACTCAAATTACTTACGGAGTGATTGGGACATCTGTAGAACACCTAGCCCTCGTGATCCTCTGTGTTTGAATGGTAGTACCTCACCGTCGCCTGGCAGTGAGGACATGGGATGAGTGGCACCACCACTGTCCTGCCGCGGAGACCTGACCGGGCAGAACTAGCAGAAGACATGGCGAAGTCGGGGGCGAGGGCAGGATGGGCTTGCGGCGGCGAGGGTAGGATGGGTGCGCGGCGGCGAGGACAGGATGGGCGCGCGGCTGCGGCGAGAACTAGGGATTTGGAGGGGGAGAATTGGAGATTTCTATCTCATTGGCTTTTTTCCAAAAACGCCCTCCCGTAAAAGGACACTAACACATAAATCCTGTGCCCGCCTACGTGGAGCCCGTGGACTGGTCAAATTTGCGGCGTACGAGCGGTCTACGGTGCACAGTGACCGTATTTTCACTGTTCCCCGTACACAGTGACCGTATTGCGTGAGTTCTTCTGTACAGTGATCAAAGTGACCAAGCGACGCAAGTTGAGGTACCGTAGATGAATTTTACTCCTATTTTTTCTGCAACGAAGTGATGACGCACTGTTGTGGATCTACATCTGGGCCTGCATTGCACAGTGCTGCGGATACATGCGTAGCTTCTATCCTTTTTTGCAACAAGATGTAGGTATGGCACGACATGTAATTAAGAGTCAACATTTTTTATCTGCTTCTCATGTTTCCGTTTCTGGCTACAGGGTTGTGAGCGTTTTTTTTAGTTTTTTCTCTTTTGTTTTTTTGATGATTCGTTTTTCAATTTATTTGTTTTCTTTTTCTTTTTTTCTATTTTTAAAAATTCATGATTTTTGTTTTGTTTTCAGTTTATTTTAAATATCACTATCTTCCATTTTTTTTTGTAAAATTGTTTTGTTCAGATGTATGTGCGTTGTGTCGCGCTGGTGTTTGCCTTGCCGGGCTTGTTTTTTGCGTCGCTCTGGAGGCTGTTATTCTCATGGCCTCTCATGTTTGTGTCTGTGTTAGTATATGGGCTTCTATTTTGAAAAGGTTGTGACTCATCGGGATAAGACTTAATGATGTCTTATCTTAGTTTTTAAACGTACGACCTTTTGTTGCTGAAATTTTCGTGCAACATCTCTATCCACGTCACATTGTCGACCTTGTTGACCTGTGGCTTGCATCCGCTATGGCCGGTTATCTGTCGTCGCGCGTTGGGGCCGTTTCGTGGCTCGCGTCTGTTGTCAGGGCTATGTCAGTTTTCACTTTGTGTGGGCTGCAACTTTTTCAGTGTCTATTGTGGGTGTGGTTCAGTTTTCGTATAGAGTAACATGACTCATTATTCTCTCTCTCTTTCTCCCATTGAGTTGTGGTTTAGTTTTTTATTTTTCCTTTTACATTCTTATTACTTTTTTCTTTTTAGTTTTGTGTAGTTTGTCCCAGTTACAAATTCATCTTTGACTCGCATTTGAGTCCATAGTTTGTTTCATTTTCAGTAGCAAACTCACCCTTGACTCGCAACAGATATGTGGTTTATTTTTCATTCTATAGTTGCAAGTTTACCCTCAACTCGCAACTTGTATTGTAGTTTTGTGTAGTTGTTCATGTTGCAAGTCCATCATCGACTCGCAACTCATATTGTAGTTTTGTGTAGTTATCCTAGTGGCAAGTACACCCACCACTCATAACTAGGCCCAGTTGCAGGTCCACCCTTGGCTCGCAACTGGCCCTGCAGTTTATTTCATCCTAGTTGCAAGTTGACCCTTGACACGCAACTGGGCTCGTAGTTTCATTCTTTTCCTAGTTGTAAGTCCACATTCTACTCGTAATGGGGCTCGTGTAGCCATCCGAGTTGCGAGCCCACCCCTCAACTTCCAATTGCAGATTGTGCTTTGCTGATTCATTCCGGTTGAAAATCCACTCTTGACTCACAACATGGCACATAGTTTATTTCATCTTAGTTGCAACTCGACACTTGACTTGCAACTAGACTTGTATTTTCGTAGTTTTCCAAGTTGCAAGTCCATCCTTGACATGAAAATATGATCGTAGTTGTCCCAGTTGCAAGTCTACCCTCGACTCGGAATTGGGTATATGTTTAATTTCTCATACCAGTTGCAAGTCCGCGCTTGACTCGCAAATAGTATTGTAGTTTTGTTTAGTTGTCCCAGTTGCAGGTCCACTGATGCGGTCACCCCAGGTACTCTTGTCGTTTCACCATTATCACCAAGTAAAGTATTTTCCAAGCGAGAGTCCGGCTATGGAAATAAGATGCAAAAATATGTGGTTCCCGCTATGCGTCATAAAAAGATAATGTGTGCTACAAAACAGAGAGGAATCTTAGGTGTGATGCCTGTTCCATATGCTAGTGAAGTTGCTCCTCGGATCGTGCCTCAAGAGAAAGTGAAACCTATGTTCAGAACACCTTGCCAATATTTGTACGAAGGCCAATATATGTACGTGGGTCCTGGATGAATCAAGCCTACAAAAATGACATGGCAGAGGAGGCGTGTCCTTTTTATTTGTTTTCTAGTTTAATTGGTTTTTGTGGGTTTTTTTAGTTTCTACCTACAAGTTGTAACGTGAGGAGTCCTTATCATTTTCCTAGTCCAGGTGGGTCCAGGCCCAATTATTAGTCACCACCTATATAAGCAAGCGGGCAGCGTTGTCTAGGTGGAGGTTGGAGTTGATACAGAAAAATATTTAGAAAAGTCATCTTATGATTGGCGCATGTCTGAGTTCCTGCGTTCCATGATTTGGATCGTTGATTGCATGTGTTCTGGCTGACTTGATTACCAGGACGCTAGCTTCACTTCTTGATCATGTTAAATTGTGATCCAAATTCTAGTACCGTATTAGACTAGACGTAGTACATACAGTGTGGGCCTTTTGCGTTGGTACCGATGCGTACGAGTACAACTCGTTTGCTTGTCCTTCAAGGACTCCTATGTGTTGCCCCTCATATATACCCCATGTAGTCGCACCTCAGACGGCCTGTCGTCGCGTGCTTGTAATACTCCTCCTCATAGTGATTGCGCCTTCATGCGTCCGTGGTTCAGCAATGCTACACCTACGAAAATATTTTTACGTATCTTACGAATGAGATGAGTTGGCAGCCTTTTATTGGATATTAGTGGAGGCTGGGGCCCACCCTGAAAATCAGGGGGAGGGCGTTTGGTTAGGGAAAAGAAGGATTACGTAGGGTACGTAACAGCATTACGTAAGTCTAGCATTTTTGGTCCGTGGTTTTCTCCCGCAAAGGTTTTCACGTAAAAATCTATGTGCTCTTTGTCTCGTTTATCTCATTATTATCTAACAAGTGCTATACAAAGCTGAGGTACAGAGACAAGATTTGAGATCGAGAGATTAGAGTTGTAGCGTGCGTGCCGCCGCATCCTGCAATCCGCCGAGACCAACAGACTATTGATTTCCACTACTGTGCCGCTGCAAGTCGAAGACGTGTCCGACCGGTACAAGGATCAAGTCCCAAGGCCGAGGCAAACTTCCGCTGCACCGCCGCGTTAAAACGCTGAGTCACCTCCGTGGCCGCAAGTTCTTTTGCTGATTAGATCGGCAGGGGCGTTGTTTTCTAATCGATTATACTACTCAGATCATTTGGATCGGCCGCTACACCTGCCGTCACATCCTCACGTGAAGACCAAAGCAAATCATTGGCAGTACTACTTCAACTAGTACTTGTCACATGTTCAGTTTTTTATTTGCTATTCGGTTGCTACATCTACATCCGTGATCTACCAGGTGCTATCTGTTTTATTCCGGTTCTTTGCTCGCATATTAAATTCTGTCAAGAATTATTCTACTCCGACTTGTACTACTTTGTGCATTGATTTGTTCGACTCATGGCATCCATGAAGTACAATTTTCCGCTGTTGGATCGTGACACAAGGTTTACCCTATGGCAAGTCAAGATGCGGGCGTTGTTGGCACAGGCCGACTATGATGTAGCACTGGATAGTTTTGGGAAGAATTGAGGACTGGACTGCTGAGGAAAAAAGAATTGATTGTAAGGCTTTGTCACAAATTCAACTCCATTTGCATAATAATATTTTGTGGGAAGTTTTGAGCGAGAAAACTGCCGCCGCTCTATGGTTAAAGCTGGAAGGGATTTGCACGACTAAAGATCTCACCAGCAAGATGCATCTGAAGCAAAAATTATTCCTGCACAGGTTACCCGAGGGAGGTAATGTTTTGAATCATATTTCAGAATTTAAGGAGATTATATCCGTTCTAGCTGCAATCGAGGTTAAGTATGAAGAGGAAGATACTACTTTAATGTTACTTTGTTCACTGCCAAGTTCTTATACCAATTTTAGAGACACCATATTATACACTCGTGATACTCTCACTCTTAATGAAGTTTATGAAGCTTTGAACTCTAAGGAGAAGATGAAATTAATGGTGCCTCATGATGGTTCAAGTTCATCCCAAGCAGAGGGATTATCTGTTCGTGGCAGGACAAACGAGAAGAACTCCAATAATGGAAACAGAGGCAAAAGTAAGAATGGCCACAGGGGTCGGTCGCAATCCAGAGACAAGAAATATTACAGATATTGCAAGAGAGACGGGCATGACATCTCAGAGTGTTTCAAGTTGCAGAATAAGGAAAAGAGAAAAGGTAACAATTCTGCTAACGTTGCTCGTGATGATAGTTCCGATGATGCTCTTGTCGTTGTTGCTGGATGTGTTGAGACCAATGATGAGTGGGTACTTGACATCGCATGCACATTTCATATGTGTCCACATAGAGATTGGTTTAATACTTTTGATTCCACTACTTCTGCTAGTTCCGTTTTGGGTTTTGATAATTCACCATGCAAGATTGAAGGCATAGGTTCTATTCGAATCAAGATGTTTGATGGCATAATCAGAACTTTGACAGATGTTCGGTATATTCCGAAGATGAAGAGAAATCTTATTTCTATGAGTGCCCTTGATGCAAAGGGATACAAGTGTTCAGGTGGAGATAGTGTTTTGAAAGTCACCAAAGGTTCCCTTGTTGTGATGAAAGGTGACTTAAGTTCGACCAATGGTCTTTATTACCTTCGAGGTTCTACCGTTTCAGGTAACGCTACTCCAGTTATTTTAAAGAATTCTGATTGTGATGCTGCTAACCTTTGGCATATGCGTCTTGGACATATGAGTGAACTTGGTTTAGTAGAGTTAAATAAGAGAGGTCTTCTTGATGGATATGAACCTGGTAAATTGAAATTTTGTGAGCATTGTATCTTCGGCAAGCACAGGAGGGTGAAGTTCAATACTTCGACTCATACAACCAAAGGTATTCTTGATTATGTGCATTCTGATTTATGGGGACCATCTCGCAAGAAGTCACTTGGTGGTGCTAGTTACATGTTGACTATTATTGATGATTATTCAAGAAAAGTTTGGCCTTATTTCTTGAAGCATAAATATGAAGCATTCTCAGCTTTTAAGGAGTGGAAGATTATGATCGAAAGACAAACTGAAAGGAAGGTAAAAATACTTCGCACTGATAATAGTATGGAATTCTGTTCTAAGCAATTTAAGAACTATTGCAAGTCTGAAGGCATTGTCAGACACTACACCGTTCCTTATAATCCTCAACAAAACAGTGTTGCTAAGCGTATGAAAAGGACCATTATTTCCAGAGCCCGTTGCATGTTGTCCAATGCAGGTTTGCATAGGCGTTTTTGGGCTAAGGCCGCTTCCACTGCTTGTTATCTCATTAATCGTTCACCATCTATTGCTCTTAATAAGAAAACTCCAATTGAGGTATGGTCTGGTTCACCTGCTAATTATTCACAGTTGAGAGTTTTTGGTTGCACTGCTTATGCTCATGTTGATAACGGAAAGTTGGAGCCTAGGGCTGTTAAGTGCACCTTCCTTGGTTATAAGTCTGGTGTTAAAGGTTTTAAGTTGTGGAATCCTGAAACCCAGAAGGTTTTTATTAGCAGAAATGTTATCTTTAATGAATCTGCTATGTTACATGATGTTTCATCTACTAATGTTCCTGTTGAGAGTGAACAGCAGCCTCCTATTCAGCAGGCTACTGTTCCGGTGGAGCATGTTATTGACTCAGGTGATACATCTAGTAATGAAATTGTTGATGCACATAATGAACCTATCGTTAATGATGATCATGTCACTCCCACTCCAAATCAGCCTATTGTTCCGCCCAGTTGAAATCTCGCACATGACAGAGTTAGACGAGGTACTAATAAACCTAACAGGTTAATTGAAGAGTGCAATATTGTTTCTTTTACTTTATCTGTTGCAGAAGAAATTGAAGGTAATGCTGAGCCTTCTTCATATTCCGAGGCTAATATTTCTAGTGATAGTAATAAGTGGATGAGCTCTATGCATGATGAGATGGAATCACTTTAAAAGAATGGCACTTGGGATTTAGTAAGATTACCTAGAGAGAAGAAACCTATTCGTTGCAAGTGGGTTTTCAAGAGGAAAGAAGGTGTTTCTCCTAATGATGAGACAAGATATAAAGCAAGGTTAGTTGCTAAAGGTTACAGTCAGATTCCAGGTATTGACTATAACGAAGTCTTTTCTCCTGTTGTAAAGCATAGCCCTATTCGCACTTTACTCAGTATTGTTGCCATGCATGATCTTGAGCTTGAACAATTGGATGCTAAAACTGCATTTTTACATGGAGAATTAGAAGAGGATATTTATATGGAACAACCTGAAGGTTTTGTTCTTTCTGGAAAAGAAAAGCTTGTCTGTAAGTTAAAGAAATCTCTTTATGGATTGAAGCAATCCCCTAGACAGTGGTACAAGAGATTTGACACATTTATGGTCTCTCAAGGTTTCAAAAGGTCTAATTATGATAGTTGTGTTTATTTGAAAACTTTCAAAGGTTCAACTATTTATTTGCTCCTTTATGTTGATGATATGCTAATTGCTGCAAAGAGTATGTCAGATATTGATGAACTAAAGAAGCAATTGAGTAATGCATTTGAGATGAAGGATTTGGGTGCAGCAAAGAAAATACTTAGAATGGAAATATCCAGAGATAGACCGTCTGGAAAAGTGTATCTAAGTCAGAAGGGATATATTGATAAATTTCTTCGTTGTTTTAATATGCATAATGCCAAGCCAGTAAGTACTCCGTTAGCTGCACACTTCAAATTGTCATCAGCTTTGTGTCCTAAGTCAGATACAGATATTGAGTACATGTCTAGAGTTCCCTATTCGAGTGCAGTTGGTTCACTTATGTATGCCATGGTTTGTTCTCGTCCTGATTTATCATATGCATTGAATGTTGTCAGTAGATACATGGCTAATCCTGGAAAAGAGCATTGGAAAGCAGTTCAGTGGATTTTCAGATACCTGCGTGGTACTTCTAATGCTTATTTACAGTTTGGGAAAACTGGAGATGGACTTGTTGGTTTTGTTGATTCTGATTTTGCTGGTGATTTGGATAAGAGAAGATCACTCACAGGTTATGTTTTCACCATTGGTGGTTGTGCTGTGAGTTGGAGAGCAACTTTGCAGTCTATTGTGGCTTGTTCCACTACTGATGCCGAGTATATGACTATTTCTGAGGCATGCAAAGAAGCTATCTGGTTGAGAGGTTTGTACACAGAGCTTTGTGGAGACTCATCTTGCCCTACCGTATTTAGTGACAGTCAAAGTGTTATATATCTTACAAAGAATCCAATGTATCATGAGAGAACAAAGCACATTGATGTGAGATATCACTATATTCGAGATGTTGTTGCTGAAGGTGATTTGAAGGTGTGCAAGATAAGTACTCATGATAATCCCGCTGATATGATGACAAAGCCAGTTCCGACCAATAAGTCTGAGCTTTGCTCAGGCTTAGTTGGTATTTCTCACTAGTCCTATGGACTTTGACGCACAAGGTGTTTATACTGATTTGGATGGAGTTATTCACTTTCTTCGACTACTTGAGGGAATTTGGCTCAAGATGGATATTGTTAAATTGTGATCCAAATTCTAGTACCGTATTGGACTAGACGTAGTACATACGGTGTGGGCCTTTTGCGTTGGTACCGACGCGTACGAGTACAACTCGTTTACTTGTCCTACAAGGACTCCTATATGTTGCTCCTCATATATACCCCATGTAGTCGCACCTCAGACGGCCTGTCGTCTCGTGTTTGTAATACTCCTCCTCATAGTGATTGCGCCTTCGTGCGTCCGTGGTTTTCTTCCGCAAGGGTTTCCACGTAAAAATCTGTGTGCTTTTTGTCTCGTTTATATCGTTATTATCTAACAGATCAATCAGGGGTCGATCCGGTCTCTACTTTGTTCAATCTACTTCTACCACCTCACGTCTTCCATCTGCTAATTACTCCTCCGCCGCCGCCGCTGATCATCATTAGTCTAAACCAATCCATCTAGCTAGCTACTACTCCTTCACGTACAGAATCACCACTGCGGCTATATATATTCGCCCTATTCTAATTCATCTGCTTCCGTTCAAGTTTTGCTCTGCTAGCTCTTTGCATCAGTGAAAGATCAGGGCCACCCCATAAAATCGCCTCAAAGCTATTTGAGCCGTATCAGTTGGTATCAAGGAGTGCAAGGTTTATCACTGCATGCGATGTCAACCGCAAGCAAGCGTGACGAGGATGAGGTGCGGGAGGATGACAGGCCGCCGCAATATGGTCCCGATCTGGACCCAGGCGTCCGTGCTATGTTCAAGGCTACATACCAGCACTTCGACAACCGCATGAAGGCCCTCGACGAGACGGTGATCGACGGGTTCCAGGCCATGCAGGCAGCCCTCCGTCGCCTAGAGGCAAGGGCAACCGTCGCGGCTGCTCCAGTGAGGGCACAACATGCCCTGCAGCAGCGAGCACCTCGACATGTCCATGACGCGGACATTGCCAACGACGACAATGATGCTGAGTCTGAGGATGGTTCTGATGCTCGTGGTGACTTTCCTTACCGATCACGATAGGATGCTCGTCCCCGTGATGAAGGACCAAGGCGGCGTCGTGATGAGGACGAGGACGGAGGTATTGGTAGAATAAAAATTACTATACCTTCATTCACAGGCAAGGCCGGTCCTGAGGAGTATCTTGAGTGGGAGATGCATGTGGAGCAGATTTTGGATAACCACCGTTACTCCGAGGAGCGGAAGATTCGATTTGCTTCTCTTGAATTTTCAGGTTATGCATTAATTTGGTGGGATCAACTCAACCACAATGGCGCACGACCAGAATCGTGGCGTGAGATGAAGCGTACAATGTGTGCTCGCTTTTTGCCAGCTTATTTCCAGAAGGAACAACACACAAAGCTTCGACGACTTGTTCAACGAGCCATGACGGTGGATGAGTATTACCAACGGATGCAAGTTCTGATGATCAGAACTAATGTGCATGAGTCTGATGATGCAACAATGACACGTTTCTTTGAGGGGCTGAATGAGGATATACGCGATCGTGTTGATTTGATGCAGTATAATGATATGCAAGAGCTTCTTCATCAAGCGGAGCGTGCCTAACAGTGGGTCAAAGCAAAGCAAGTTTCCAAAGGCCACACCAATTTCAGCATGGGGCGACGTTCCTATTTGCATGACGATGAAAATGTCAAGCCAGTTTCATCCTATAGGTCAGCTGCTACCGATCACAAGAGATGAGAAAAGAATCTATGGCCGCGAGCAAAGTGGCTTCAAGAGTTGATTCAAATGCGTAGTGTGCTATGCATACTAGTGAGATTGTGTGTTACACATGTGGAGGTTGGGGACACAAATGCATTGATTGTCCGAACAAGAAGAGAGTGCTCCTTGTTAATGATGGATATGTTTCCGAAGACAAAACTGACTCAGAGTCTGATGAGCCCAAGGAAGGGGAAAGTGAATCTAATCCTATCAGGTGCTATCCTTTAGATTATGATCTGCCATGCATCATGGTGCAGCGAGCTAAAGAGGATCAAATTCCAAGCTCGGGACAACGGTGGAAAATTTTTCAGTCACAATGTCGAATTAACAACAAGTGTTGCAAGTTGATTATTGTTGGAGGAAACTACACCAACATCATAAGCCAGCGTGTGGTGGATGCTTTAGGAATGAAGGCATGGCCACATCCACAACCACATTGCATTGAGTGGTTGTAC
Source organism: Aegilops umbellulata (assembly GCA_032464435.1). Taxonomy (NCBI): domain Eukaryota; kingdom Viridiplantae; phylum Streptophyta; class Magnoliopsida; order Poales; family Poaceae; genus Aegilops; species Aegilops umbellulata. Next base: position 10,223,093 of record CP136060.1, on the reverse strand, counting down.
AACTCCGGACGTCTGAAGGTGACACACAAGGTATGCGTAAAGTTTAATATTGGCACATATTATGATGAGGTCATTTGTGACGTTGTGCCAATGGATGTGTGCCAATTACTATTGGGTCGTTCGTGGCAATACGATCGCAACGCTATACATGAGGGGAGGTCGAACACTTACGTGTTCCGAGATGTTGGCATCAAACGTGTGATGCAGCCTGTCGATGTCAAAACCGGCGGATCTCGGGTAGGGGGTCCCGAACTGTGCGTCTAGGCCAGATGGTAACAGGAGACAAGGGACACGATGTTTTACCCAGGTTCGGGCCCTCTTGATGGAGGTAAAACCCTATGTCCTGCTTGATTAATATTGATGATATGGGTAGTACAAGAGTAGATCTACCACGAGATCAGTGAGGCTAAACCCTAGAAGCTAGCCTATGGTATGATTGTTATATGATGAAGTTGTCCTACGGACTAAAGCCTTCCGGTTTATATAGACACCGGAGAGGGTTAGGGTTACACAAAGTTGGTTACAATGGTAGGAGATCTTGAATGTCCGCATCGCCAGGCTTGCCTTCCATGCCAAGGAAAGTCCCATCCGGACACGGGACGAAGTCTTCAATCTTGTATCTTCATAGTCCTGGAGTCCGGCTGAAGGTATAGTCCGGCTATCCGAACACCCCCTAATCCAGGACTCCCTCAGTAGCCCCTGAACCAGGCTTCAATGACGACAAGTCCGGCGCGCAGATTGTCTTCAGCATTGCAAGGCGGGTTCCTCCTCCAAACTCTTCATAGAGGATTTTAAACACCAAGGATAGTGTCCGGCTCTGCAAAAAAGCTTCCACATATTTCCATAGAGAGAATAATATTAACACAAATCTAATCTGCTGACGTATTCCGCAGTGTGACATCACACTATGGCCAAGTCTTTTACTCGAATCGTTTTCACTTTTCCACCTCAGCACGTTTTGCGAGGCGGTTTCCTTGGCACGTCTTGTCAAAGCAGAGATCGTGTCCCTCATTTACGGGATTCTCATCAATACGGACGTGGGTAACCCAACCGCGCCATTTATCACGGCGCTTGGGAGGCAAGCGAGTTTTACAGGGCTGGTGGGGATGCATAGCCGCATCTGCCCATATAAGGGGATAAGGATCCACCTTTTTACCTACGCCTTCTTCCTCCTTTGCCTATCCATCTTCCGCGCACTCGAGCTCCAGCGCCCAAGCCCTCACTTCCCACCTCAACCTTCTCCAACAATGTCCGGAGCGGGAGGCAAGTGGATGGTCTCCTCCGTCACGGAGGGCCATGTCAAAAAGCTAAGGAAGGCCGGATACTTGTCCAAAGACATCGCGCACCAGCTTCCCGAGGAGGGGCAGCTTCTCCCCACCCCAAGGCCCAATGAGAGGGTAGTATTCCTTCCCCACTTCCTCCGTGGTCTGGGTTTTCCACTCCACCCATTTGTCCGGGGGCTCATGTTCTAGTACGGCCTGGATTTCCACGATCTGGCCCCGAACTTCGTCCTCAACATCTCGGCGTTTATCGTCATGTGCGAGGCTTTCCTCCGCATCCGCCCCCATTTCGGCCTCTGGCTCAAGACCTTCAACGTCAAGCCCAAGGTGGTGCGCGGCAGCCAGGCGGAGTGCAGAGGCGCCATGGCGGGCAAGATGGCCAACGTCCTATGGCTCGAGGGCTCCTTCGTGGAGACCCTCAAGGGGTGGCAATCCAGGTGGTTTTACATCACCGAGCCACGCGATCCGAAATGGATCGCGGCCCCTGAGTTCCGATCCGGACCCCCCACGCGGCTTATGTCCTGGAAAGAGACGGGCCTGTCGTGGGGCGACGAAAGAGAGGTGACCGGACTGCAGACATGCATCCAGTCCCTGGTGAACAAGCCGATCAAGCTTGTTAATGTAGTCCAGGTTATGCTCGTCCGCCGGATCCTCCCGTGTCAACAACGGGACTTTAATCTCTGGGAGTTCGACCCGGCGCAGCACCAAACCCTTAACAGGCTCTTCGACATGACGTATGAAGACGTCTGGAAGGTGCTAACCAAAGGCGCCGAGGCTCCCGCATCCGCTTTCGAGGACCGCGGACATAGCTCGCAGCGTCACGCTAGCGAGGTAAGCTACTTTCACCTTTTACAGGATGTTTAAGTTTTTCCATAGTTTGACTCTATGCGGGATCTAAACTCCCTCACCTTTGACAGGCTTGGCAGGCGAAGTTCGGACCGATTAACTGTCCGGCTCCCTTGCCCGAAGACCCAGCCCCTGCTCTCCTAGTGAAGTTGCTGGTTCCGGTACCTTATGTGGTGCCGGAGAAGAAGGCCAAGAAGAAGAAGGCCACGGGGACTCGAAAGAGTGCCCGTCATATGGTGGTGTCGGACTCGTCATCCGACGAGTCCGAGACGCTCTCCTCCCGTGAAAACAAGGAGGAGGAAGAAGAAACCTCTCCCCCTCCAGCGGGGGGAGGAAAGAAAAGGAAGGCCGCCCCAACGGGGGAGGCCGAAGGGTCCAAGAGGAGGAAGACCCCTCCGCCGGACTACTCCCCTAACGCCGACGAGGACGACGAGGAATGGCCGGACAGGGCCAAGCGTCCGGCGGCATCGTAAGTATTCGGATACCAGAGTAACTCATGATATTCCTTTGTTGCACAGCTTTCCCTAACGTCGAATATAATCATGCAGCCCGCCCAAGGACGGGCTCGACGAGTCGTCAAGTGGCTCCCTGGATTCATCGGACGTGAATTCAGTTCTGCCCGCTGTCTCCCCCCGCACGACGGACGACGCCGAAGTGGCGTCGCGACAAGCTCCGGGGCAAGAGGAGGTGGTCCTGGAGGAGCCGCGAGGCGACCTCCCGGACTCCAGGAGTAAAGGGGACAAGACCCCCCAGGGCTCCAAGTCCGGCTTTGAGCCGGACGCCGCGCCGGAATCTTCAACGATTCCAGACCATGGCAGGTGAACTCCTGTCAAGAGGAGCAAGCCTAATGAGCCGGCGGCCTCCGTCCAACCGGAGGCGCCGGGTAATCTACTAGAGGTGCTTAAGGGCGCCTCCATCGATGAGGAGCACCATACTATCATGAGTACGGTGATCCAGAAGGTTCAGTCCGCCAAGAGCGGACTGACTGAAGCTTGTGCTAGCCTTCTAACAGGCTTCGAGGTAAGTAAAAATATGTAAAAAAATGTTATCACATAGACAGTAGCCCCTGATGCTCTGTTTGGCGTTCGGAAAGAAAGCCGAATAGAGGATCTATCAATTTTCGCAGGAGTCTAATAAAAAAGTCAATATGCGTATGCAGGCTTCGCTGCTAGCCACCGCCGCACTGACTGCGGAGGTGGGTGCCCTGAAACAGGGCCTCGAGCGGACCGAGCAAGAGCTCGGCCTTGCCAAGCGGCAGCTCGAGGAGAAAGAAGGTCAGAGATACCTTACAGAAAAAGTGTCTATAAAAAGATGCAATTGCAAAAAATGACAGGATTGTAATGCTTATTGTAGGGGCCACGACTCAGGTGGCGACCCTCAAGTAGGCGCTGTCCGAGGCCGAAAAGAAAGCGGTCGTGGAGCGCACCGAGCGAGAGAAACTTGAGGCCCAGGTCGGCGAGACGCAGCAAGGGCTTCAGGCTCTCATGAAAAAACATGAGAGTTTGGAGCTTGAGCCAAAGACGCAAGCGTCCGAGCTCGCGGCAGCCCTTGAAACTGCCAAGTCTGCCAAGGCCGAAGCCCAAAAGGCCCTCCAGGAGTTGGATGCGGTGAAAAAGATAGCGGCGGGTAAGGCATTTTTTATGCAAAGCAGAAATATAAAAGTAAACTACTTGTTACTTACCCGAATCCGGAGCTCTCCAGGGGCATTCGCAGATCTTCCCCGTAGTGTATCCGATGCCGCCGCATTCTACCGAGACGAAGAGGGCAGCTCGACGGAGAAGGTGTTCTGGTCCCAGTATGCTGAGGCCGGACACCCTATACCTTTGAGCGACCAGCTAAAGCAGCTGGTCGAGCTTCACAAGGCGGCCGAACAGGCCATGAAGGGCTTCATAGTTTGGCTGTGGCCTGGAGAGGCCCTGCCAGGGAGCTACTTTGGGCTAGTGCGGCGGCTGGTCGAGGCCTATCCCAGGCTCGAGGTTATCAAGCGCTCCGTCTGCATCGAAGGCGCCCGTAGGGCCCTTGCCCGTGCAAAGGTGCAGTGGGGTAAGCTGGATGGTGAGAAGCTTGTGAGGGATGGGCCGCCGCCGGGGAAGGAGCATCGCAAGCCCGATAACTATTATAAGGATGTTCTGCCGGGAGCCCGCCTTATGGCGGATGAATGTATTAAGGATGTAATTTTTGAATGAACTCGCTCGTTTTATCCTGTGCGCTGAAAACATGTTCATATGCGCTAAGCAATGCTTGTTGAATTTAAAATATTACTTTCTGTGTAGCCGTTTATCAAATATTGAGAGATGGCTAGTCGTCGGCTTCTGCCCCCATGCCACTAGTACTGGGGTGTTCGGGATAAACCTGAGCGCTCTTTTTTCCCATATTTCGGTCCTTCGAGGGAGGCGCTCAGCACAAGGAACCAGGCAATCGGACTATAATGCTTGAACACTCTCACTTAGTCATAGAACTCTATAATTTTAAATTTCGGCAAAGCCCCTAGTTCGGAAGACCGAGTTCGGGGCGCTATCCACGCCTTGGCCGGACAAAGCCGGCTCCTCGCTCGAAGCGGCATAAGTCTTTAGGGACTCGAAAAACCTCTCGAACAGCGACCGGTCTCTCGCCTCATCATGACAGTCAGTTTTAGCTTTCTCCACTGAGGTGCTCAGCCTAGCTCAACTGGGGCACAATCGCAGTGGTTCTCCTAGTGCTACCTTAGCCGATATAGCGGAACGTAAGGCACCAAAATATAGGAGCCAGGCAAACCCAACTATTGACCCAAATCATGATTCAGAGCCGATGCATATAGTGCTATAAGTTTGGGGTGCCGCACTTGTGAAAGTGTACGGACTTCTCACACCATATTGAGGGGTACTGATGCCCCTGCCGTGTTTGCTGTACCACGGTGTACGGGTGCAACATGTCATTAATAAACATATATATGAAAAAAGGATAATGCAAAAAATAGACAAAAAGTTATGCACTGTTTATAAAAAGGGCTGCTATCAAAGCAGAACGATACAAATAGTGCGATAAGCAAAGATATTGGACTATTTAACATGTCCTGGCCAGGGGCAGGCCACGGAATTGTATTCAAAATAGGTATACTGCTCGTAACAGAGACCACCTGGGAGTTCCATAGTGCGGCATGGCTTGTCTGCTTCCCTGGATCTTGCATTGTTTGTGCGGCAGTTGAATTGCCGAACAGGTCGTCCGAAGTATGGAGTCCTGAAAGTAAGAAAAGATTAAAAAGAATTCGGCAGCCCCTAGTACGGTTTAGGCCGTGTTTTGGGCTTGCCGTGTTTGTGCCCCTTCCCCTGCGCCCATGGTATTTCAAGAGCGTAGTTATGTACGCGAAGCACTGGTTTCGCTACGTCGCGAGGGCTGGGGTTGGGGCCGCATTGCTACGCCTGCTCAGAACGTGCCAGGCAGTCTTGTTGTAGGTTACTCTGGGAGCTCTTGACAGTGTCCGGCTTTTTAACGGCCGGACTAGAGATTGCCTAAAAAGGCTGCTTTGCACTTCCGTTGCGAGGGCCGCCATGTTCTCCTCCGTTCGGAGGGAGCGCTCGGTGTTTCCATTGACCGTAATTACTCCTCGAGGGCCTGGCATCTTGAGCTTGAGATATGCGTAGTGCGGCACCGCGTTGAACTTTGCAAATGCGGTTCGCCCGAGCAGGGCGTGATAGCCACTGCGAAACGGGACTATATCGAAGATTAACTCTTCGCTTCAGAAATTGTCCGGAGATCCGAAGACCACTTCAAGTGTTACTAAGCCTATGCAGTTGGCCTCTACACCTGGTATAACGCCTTTAAAGGTCGTTTTTGTGGGCTTAATCCTCGAGGGATCTATGCCCATTTTCCGCACTGTATCCTGGTAAAGCAGGTTCAGGCTGCTTCCACCGTCCATGAGGACTCTTGTGAGATGAAATCCATCGATAATTGGGTCGAGAACCAATGCGGCGAAGCCGCCGTGACGGATGCTAGTGGGGTGGTCCCTTCGATCGAAAGTGATCGGGCAGGAGGACCATGGGTTGAACTTTGGGGCGACTGGCTCCATCGCGTATACGTCCCGTAGCGCACGCTTCCGCTCCCTCTTGGGAATGTGGGTTGCGTATATCATGTTCACCGTCCGCACTTGTGGGGGAAAACCCTTCTGTCCACTGTTGTTCAGCGGCCTGGGCTCCTCCTCGTCATCGCTATGCAGCCCCTTGTCTTTATTTTCGGCTCTTAGCCTACCTGCCTGCTTGAACACCCAACAATCCCTGTTGGTGTGATTGGCTGGCTTTTCGGGGGTGCCATGTATTTTGGCACAAGCGGTCGAGTATTCGGTCCAAACTGGACGGGCCCTGAGTATTCTTTTTGAATGGCTTTTTCCGCTGACCGGATTTGTAGCCTCTGAATCCGGCATTAACTGTCGTGTCCTCGTTGCTGTCGCTGCTAACGCGGCGCTTTTGCTTGTTCCGGCGTGTCCTGCCACTTTTGTCCTTGGTATCCGAATTACCAGGGTTCTTTGCTAAGTTGTTACTGCAAGCTAGCCAGCTGTCTTCTCCCGCGCAAAAGCGGGTCATGAGTGTCGTGAGGGCTGCCATGGATTTTGGCTTTTCCTGTCCCATGTGCCGGGCAAGTCACTCGTCGCGGATATTATGCTTGAAGGCTGCTAGGGCCTCTGCGTCCAGACAGTCGACTATCTGATTTTTCTTTGTTAGGAACCGTGTCCAGAATTGCCTGGCCGATTCCTCTGGCTGCTGAATTATGTGGCTTAAGTCATCGGCATCCGGTGGTCGCACATAAGTGCCCTGGAAGTTGTCGAGGAATGCGGCTTCCAGGTCCTCCCAAGAACCGATTGAGTCTGCCGGCAAGCTGTTAAGCCAATTTCGGGCCGGTCCCTTAAGTTTGAGCGGGAGGTATTTGATGGCGTGTAGGTCATCGCCGCGGGCCATGTGGATATGAAGGAGACAATCCTCAATCCATACCGCAGGATCTGTTATGCCATCATATGATTCGATGTTTACGGGTTTGAAACCCTCGGGGATTTTATGATCCATTACTTCATCTGTCAATCATAGTGGGTGTGTGGCACCTCTTTACTGGGCTATATCATGACGCAGCTCGAAGGAGCTATGTCTGCTGTGTTCGGCCCGGCCGGATTTATGGTATCCGGAATGAAGATCACCGTCACGTGCCGTGGGGCGCCTGTGCGATCCGTAGATCGATATTGTTTGCCTTGCCTTGTCCCCCAGTACGTCTCACAGGTCTGGCGCATTTTCCCGTGCCTTAGTTGAACGGCGCCGGGGCATGGCTTGGGTGGAGGGCCGAGAGGCCTCTCTGTCGCGGCCGCGAGGTGGCCGGTCGGCCTTGTCATGCGCTGGTGATGTAGGTGCTTCCTCCCCTGATCGGGTAGCGGCCTGCGCTTTGGGTAACTCTTGGAGGGGCGTTCGAGTTCATACTCTTCCGCCGCAAGGACTTCAGTCCATCTGTCAGCTAGCAAATCTTGATCAGCTCTAAGCTGTTGCTGCTTTTTCTTGAGGCTGCTTGCCGTGGCTATAAGCCTGCGTTTAAAACGCTCTTGTTCGGCAGGATTTGATGGCACGACGAATTCGTCGTCGTCGAGTCTTGCCTCGTCTTCGGAGGGAGGCATATAATGGTCATCCTCAACCTCTCTGTCTGTCGCTCTCTCATGAGGGCTGGCTTCGCCATCTTCCTAGGGGGGGTGTTCTTCGGCGCTATCCGGGGCAGCATTATCTCCCGTGCCGGAATCACCGTTTTTGCTTTGGCGGGATTTAGAGCGGCGCCGCTGACGCCGGCGCTTTGGCTGTTTCTTGGAGGTGTCATCCCCCGCTGTTCCATCGCCATCTCCATCTTTTGGAGTATCCACCATGTATATGTCATATGACGAGGTGGCTTTCCAGTGCCCTATAGGCGCTTGTTCTTGATCGTCTCCTGCATCGGCGTCCATATCGTCGATGTCTTCGGAGTCGAAATCGAGCACGTCAGTTAGATCATCGACAGTGGCTACCAAGTGGGTGGTGGGTGGGCTTTGAATTTCTTCATTGTCCGTATCCCATCCTTGCTGACCGTAGTCCGGCCAGGGCTCTCCTGATAAAGAGAGAGACTTTAGAGAATTCAGGATGTCGCCGAAGGGCGAGTGCTGAAAGATGTCCGCGGCGGTGAACTCCATTATCGGCGCCCAATCGGATTCGATCGGTAGGGGCGCGGGGTGCTCGGAGTTTGGAGAGGAATCCGGCTCCTTGGAGTCACGGGCCATGCGGAGCGTGGGGCTAGCGTTCTGCTCGATCGCCTTTGAGATCGCAGCCCCCGAGGTGGCGTCCAACCACTCATCCTTGATTGGCGCAGTGGGCTCCGAATTAAGGGTCGGAACCGGTGCGTGTGAGGCCTCCAGGGCACTGTTCGGCGGCAGAGCTAGATCGTGCCCCTCGAGACAGTGCGGCGCGCTCGGCTGTGGCTCGAATCCGTCGAAGATCAAATCTCCGCGGATTTCCGCCGTGTAGTTTAAGCTTCCAAACCCGACCTGATGGCCAAGGGCGTAGCTTTCGATCTGCTCCAGGTGGCCAAGCGAATTGGCCCGCAGTGCGAAGCCGCCGAAGACGAAGATCTGTCCGGGGCGAAAAATCTCGCCCTGGATTTCATCGTTATAGATGATCGAAGGAGCCATCGGGCCCAAAAGTGACGACACAGAGGAACTCTCAATGAAAGCACCAATGTCGGTGTCAAAACCGGCGGATCTCGGGTAGGGGGTCCCGAACTGTGTGTCTAGGCCGGATGGTAACAGGAGACAAGGGACACGATGTTTTACCCAGGTTTGGGCCCTCTTGATGGAGGTAAAACCCTACGTCCTGCTTGATTAATATTGATGATATGGGTAGTACAAGAGTAGATCTACCACGAGATCAAAGAGGCTAAACCCTAGAAGCTAGCCTATGGTATGATTGTTATATGATGAAGTTGTCCTACAGACTAAAGCCTTCCGGTTTATATAGACACCGGAGAGGGTTAGGGTTACACAAAGTCGGTTACAATGGTAGGAGATCTTGAATATCCGCATCGCCAGGCTTGCCTTCCACGCCAAGGAAAGTCCCATCCGGACACGGGACGAAGTCTTCAATCTTGTATCTTCATAGTCCTGGGGTCCGGCTGAAGGTATAGTCCGGCTATCCGAACACCCCCTAATTCAGGACTCCCTCACAGCCCATGGGTAATAATGCTCTCAAGGTTGATCATATGTTTGTACACAAGGATGTTTTGAAGGGTGCTCCGAAACCGAGGACGGTTTCATTTGAAGGGGGAGAGGATGATGCGGTCACCCCAGGTACTCTTGTCGTTTCACCATTATCGCCAAATAAAGTATTTTCCAAGCGAGAGTCTGGATATGGAAATAAGATGCAAAAATATGTGGTTCCCGCTCTGCGTCATAAAAAGATAATGTGTGCTACGAAACAAGAAGGAATCTTAGGTGTGATGCCTGTTCCATATGCTACTGAAGTTGCCCCTCGGATCGTGCCTCAGGAGAAAGTAAAGCCTATGTTCAGAACACCTTGCCAATTTTTGTACGAAGGCCAATATATGTACGTGGGTTCTGGATGAATCAAGCGTACAAAAATGGCATGGCAGAGGAGGCGTGTCCTTTTTATTTGTTTTATAGTTTAATTGGTTTTTGTGGGTTTTTTTTAGTTTCTACCTACAAGTTGTAACGTGAGGAGTCCTCATCGTTTTCTAGTCCAGGTCAGTCTAGGCCCAATTATTAGGCACCACCTATATAAGCAAGGGGGCAGCGTTGTCTAGGTTGAGGTTGGAGTTGATACAGAAAAATATTCAGAAAAGTCATCTTATGATTGGCGCATATCTGAGTTCCTGCGTTCCATGATTTGGATCGTTGATTGCATGTATTCTGGCTGACTTGATTCCCAGGATGCTAGCTTCGCTTCGATTCTTGATCAATCAGGGGTCGATCTGATCTCTACTTTGTTCAATCTACTTCTACCACCTCACGTCTTCCATTTGCTAATTACTCCGTCGCCGCTGCCGCCGCCGCTGATCATCATTAGTCTAAAGGAATCCATCTAGCTAGCTACTATGTTGAAATAAGCCGTGTGGTCGGGCTCGTCGGGCACGACGGATTCACGCGGGACGTGTGGAACACACTGATGCAGTCGGGCTCGTCGGACGCGACGGATACGTGCGGGACGCAGCAGAAGCCGTGGCAAAATGCGTGCGTGGTGTAGTGTGTGTTTGCTCGTGGGTCGTGGCTGTAGCGTGTGTGCGTGAATCGCGTAGCTGGCCGTGGGTTAGTGGCATTTGGGGTGGCCGGATCATGCGTACATGCATTAGATGGATAAGATAGATGCGTGGATGTGCCGGCCAAGTAAGCGGGGGTAGATGCGTGCGGTTAGTTAGTGTGAGGAAACTTGGGGGCTGCGTTGCTGTGCCACTACAAAGCCATGGCCACTTGTGTGTGTTCAGATGAGAGTTTGGTGCTAGTGGATTAGTAACGGGGCTGTGTATAGCCGGGTGAAACTCCAGTGTATTGTGCTTCTCCTTCTTCTACCTCTAGTCCTGAGTGAGAGAGAGAGAGCGGCAACAACAATTGATATACAGAGTTTCGGTTCGGACGATCACCCGCGACCATGGCGCTCGTCTCACAAGGCGGCGGCGCGGGCGGATCGGCGACGATGGCGATGCCGATGCTGACTGCGAACAACTACACAGTCTGGGCCATCAAGGCGCAGGCGATCCTCGACGTCCACACCGTGTGGGAGGCGGTGGCGCCGGGCGACGCGGTGGTGAACGCGCGGAAGGACAAGATGGCGCGCGCGTTGCTACTCGGGACGTTGCCGGAGGATGTGCTACTGCAGGTGTCGACGAAGCTCACCGCCAGGGAGGTATGGGACTCCCTGAAGGTGAGGTTCGTTGGCGCCGATCGGGTCCGCGCGGCGAGGCTAGCGACGCTGCGCGGCGAATTTGACCGCCTGAAGATGGCGGACGGCGAGGAGCTCGACGTGTGCGGCGGGAGGCTCGTGGCGATGGCGGCGAGGTATGCCAACCTCATGGAGACGCTGGGCGACGCGGCGCTCATCAAGAAACTACTGGATACGGTGCCGGGTCGTCTCTTCCCCTTCGTCGCCGGCATCGAGCAGCTCCACGACGTGACGATGATTGTGTTCGACGAGCGAGTTCGGCGTCGACGGCAGGACATCGACGAGCGGGCGGACGGACAGCTCCTGTTCTCGGTGGCGCAGTGGCGGGCGCGGGAGCGGCAGCACGGCGGAGCATGTGACGACGATGACGGGCGCAGCGATGCGTCGGGGAGCGGCAGCAAAAGGCGCAGGCGCTGCTACAAGTGCGGGGAGCACGGGCACTTCCGGCGCGAGTGCCCCCAGCTGCGGAAAGGACTGGCGGCGGAGCAGGCTCTCTTGGTCGGCGCCAACCTCGACGACGACAAACTCCTCTAGGCCATGGCTTAGGGTGTGTCTGTTGGAATATGCCACGGCGTGTGTGGTCGGACTCGTCGGGCGCGACGGATTCGCGCGGGACGTGCGGGACGCACTAGTGCAGTCGGGCTCGTCGGGCGCGACGGATACGCGCGGGACGTGCGGGACGCAGCGGAAGCCGTGGCAAAATGCGTGCCTGGTGTAGTGTGTGTGTGTGTGTGTGTGTGTGTGTGTGTGTGTGTGTGTGTGTGTGTGCTCGTGGCTGTAGCGTAGACCTGGCCAAACCTCGGGCCAGGCCGGGCTTCAGGCCGGGCCTAGCCAAGCCCGACGAAAAAAACCCAGGCCCGAGCCCGGCCCGGCCCGGCCATCGGGCCTGTTTTCTAGGCCCGAGCCCGGCCCGAACATGCAAAAGCCCGCCGGGCCTCGGGCTGGCCCGGCCCGACCTTCAGAAAACTGCAAAAACGACGGGCCCGGGCCCGGCCCGGCCCGGCCACCGGGCTCAAAATCTAGGCCCGAGCCCGGCCCGGGGGCAGCATCGGGCCGGGCCGGGTCAGGCTTTTTCGGGCCGGGCTGCCCATGGCCAGGTCTACTGTAGCGCGTGTGCGTACGTCGCGTAGCTGGCCGTGAGTTAGTGGTCGTTTGGGGTGTCCAGGTCATGTGTGCATGCATTAGATGGATAAGATAGATGCGTGGGTGTGCCGGCCAAGTAAGCGGGCGTACATGCGTGCGGTTAGTTAGTGAGAGGAAACTTGGGGGCTGCGTTGCTGTGCCACTACAAAGCCATGGCCACTTGTGTGTATTCAGATGAGAGTTTGGTGCTAGTGGATTAGTAACGGGGATGTGTGTAGCCGGGTGAAACTCCAGTGTATTGTGCTTCACCTTCTTCTACCTTTAGTCCTGAGTGAGAGAGAGAGAGAACGGCAACAACATACTACTCCTTCACGTACAGAATCACCACTACGGTTATATATATTCGGCCTGTTCTAATTCACCTGCTTCCGTTCAAGTTTTGCTATGCTAGCTCTTTGCGTCAGTGAAAGATCAGGGCCACCCCATAAAATCGTCTCAAAGCTAGTTGAGTCGTATCATCCGCCCTTGACTTGCAACTAGGCCTTTAGATTGTTTCATCCTAGTTGCAAGTCCACCTTGAACTCACAAATGGTCTCGTAGTTTCGTAGTAGTCCCAGTTGCAAGTCCACCTTGACTCGTAACTGGACCCAAAGTTTTGTCGTTGTCCTAGTTGCAAGTCCATCGTCCGACTGGCAGCTAGGCCCGTAGTTTTTTTTCATCCCAGTTGCAAGTCCACCCTCGGCTCGCAATTGGTATCGTAGTTTTATGTAGTTGTCTCAGCTGCAAGTCCGCGCTCGACTTGCAACTAAGTCCATAGTTTTTTCTCATCCCAGTTGCAAGTCCACCCTCGACTCGCAACCGAGACTGTAGTTTGTTTTTTATCTTAGTTACAAGTCCACCCTCGACTAGCAAATAGGCTTGCAGTTGTCTCAGTTGCAAGACCACCCTGGACTCACAATTTGGCTTGTAGTTTCCTTGTTCTCTTAGTTGCAACTCCACCATCGACTTGCAACTTGGCCCTTAGTCTGTTGTTGTCCCAATTACAAGTCCACCCTCCGACTCACAACTAGGCCCGTAGTTATTTTGTCACTTTAGTTTGCAAGTCCACCCCAGCCTACAAACTGGTATCGTACTTTTATGTACTTGTCCTAGTTGCAAGTCCATGCTCGACTTGCAACTAAGCCCATAGCTTGCAAGTCCACCCTCAACTTGGAACTAAGCTCGCAGTTGTCTCGGTTGGAAGTCCACCCTTGAATCGCAACTAGGCATTTATTTTGTCATCTCAGTTGCAAGTCCACGTTCGACTCGCAACTCAGCTCGTAGTTTGTTATTGTCTCAATTGCAAGTGCACCCACAACTCGCAAAATGGTATTGTAGTTTTGTGTAGTTGTCCCAATTGCAAGTCCACACTTGAGTAGCAACTATTCCATAGTTTCCATCATCCCAGTTACAAGTCCACCCTTGACTTGTAAGTGGGCTCGTTGTTTTGTAGTTGTCCTAGTTGCAAGTCCATCCTTGACTAGCAACTAGGCCCATAGTTTTTTTTGTTGTCCTAGTTGCGAGTCCACCCTTGACTCAAAATTATGTCCATAGTTTATTTTTCATCCTAGTTGCAAATCCATCCTCGACTCGCAACTGGGTTGTAACATCCCAAATTTTCAATTTGGAATGTTATACATTAGATCATCATTGCATATCATACTTTATTGCATTTTTGTTTGATCCTAGAGATTCTACGCAACTCATGGACCCACTGAGAGAGTTGGGAATTTCGTTATTTTCATATTTGAGTTTTTCTCGAATTTAGAAAAGAGGATCGTTTGATTTTAATTATTTTCTATTCGAATATTTCTTTTATAAAAATAAAAGAGATAGGATAAAATGACTTCCTCAAAATAAAGAAATATTGAAGATTTAATGTTAAAATCAAATAAGAGTTTTATTCGGATTTTTATCGCTATTTTTTTTGAATTAGGAAAATATGCGTTTTTCAAAATTGCATTAGAGGCCCAAATAAATGTTCACCTTGTCCGGCATATTTTTAGAGGACGGGGAAAATTTATTACGGGATTTTTGGAGTCCGTTTAGTATTTCTTTTATTTCTTTTTCTACACCCCAGAATATTTTAAAAAAAGAAACCGACTTTGGGCCGTACCCGCCCGGGACTCCGCCCGGGGGGGCCTTTATAAGCCGCCGAGGCCGCAGCCCCGCGGCCCACCAGCCCGCCCCGCCAAAACCCTAAGACGCGCCAGCCCGCCGCCGCCGCCGACCCGCCGGTGCCGCGCCGCCGCCTCGCCACCCCGCCACCGTCGCCAGAGTTCGCCGGAGTATGCCGCCGCCGCCGCCGGTTTTCTTTGACCGGTTCGGTTTTTGGTAAAAACCTAGATACATTTTTTAGATCGGTTTTATTTTTTTCCGGTTTAGTTATACAGGGGACGGTCGTTTGTACGTTCGTTTTAACGAACGGTTTTCGCCCGTTAACCGCAGATAGCGAACGTTCGTTCGTTAGTCTGTTCGTCAGTTTTTCTTTTTCTCAGATTTTTTGCGATTATTTTCGATCGCGATTTTTCATCTGATTTTTGTTTTAGTTTAACTTTTGGCTCGTTTATCGGAATGAGGCGATTCAAGTGCCTAGAGTTTTGTCTCGAAACCCTCATTCTGTTTAATCAATTCAAACAAGTTTTTGCTACTGTAAAATTTGAGTTTAGTCCAGATTAGTAAACGAAACTTGTTTCTTTCGCAGTTTGAGTTTCGTTGCTTCGTTTGAATTGATTCTTTTTGCAAACCGGAGTTCTTAAGTTGAACTTTCTGTTTATATCTTCTTATTTGAGTTTTACTCGTGCATCTTCCTTGATTGCTTATTGTATGCTTGTTTGTTTGCGATAGAGTACTCGGAGTGTGAAGTGTGCTACTACGAGTCTCTAGGTTTCGCGGATCATCAGCAAGGCAAGTAACATTTTGATCATACCTCTTTACTACCCAGTTTTATTGCATTAGATCAATCCTCAAACAATTGCATGGTTAGGATCTGATTAAATTGTGGGTTTGGGAAGTAGATGAAGTAGTACCTATTCACCTGTTTATTATCAAACCTATGGGAGTTCCTTCTACGTTGCTTATATTGCTATGCTATGCTTGTAGACATGGATTGGGTGAGTGTATCCATGACACATGTGAGAATTGTTATTTAATGGTTAACTTAAGGTGGCAACTTTAATACACATCTGGGTGGACTGAGGCACCTTGGGAACCCAGTGTTGCCTGTATTTTTGGAAATCACGGGGTACCGTGTGATTCTCCTATGGACTGCCACCCAGGTTCAAAGGGATCATAAGATTATTCATGCTAGAAACTTATGTGTGCAGCCACATGCCATTATGGGGACTGACATAGTTGAGTAAGTTGTGGGAAACCTTTCCATGATGGGCTAGCAGATGTAGGGGATTGTAGGTGTACAGGCCTATCTATCGGTTAAGGGGACCTCTTCGGAAAGACTGTGTCTCGGTCATCCATTTCTCAAACATTATGTAGTGCGAGAAATCCAACGGAGGAGATCGAGTCTTGTGGGGAAAAGTGCACAAACCTCTCCAGAGTGTACAAATTAATCATGGTTAGCCGTGTCCCCGGTTATGGACATCTTGAGTATCTTGGGATTGAGATGGGGTTACCATTCTCAATGTTTTTCAACAAACTTTGTAGTTAAATAAAATATATTCCTTTGCAGTAGGGAAAAATTAGCTTTCCGCAAAACATATTAACCATACAGCCTCCACCAGTCATATATGCATGTAGTGATAGCTTTATTCTGTGCATTACTCTGTTGTGTTACTTTGCCAGCATATTCCATGTGCTGACCCTTTTTGGGCTGCAACATATCATGTTGCAGACTTTTCAAACGACGAGTAAGGAGGCTTAGGTCGTGGTCTTTCACTCAGTGGTGCCGTTGGAGTTGATGGACTCACTTTATCTTCCAAGCCTTCCGCTGTTATCATATTCGATGGCCTTAAGCCATATTTATTGTAATAAGTTCTTTTTTGAGACATTCGATGTAATAAGTGTGTAACTACTACTCTGTTATAAATCCTTCAAGTACTGTGCGTGTCAGCATTACCCATCCAGGGATGACACTGATGCACAGAGATCAGACTATTTGAGGTCTGGTCGCTACAAGATGGTATCAGAGCACACACTGACTGTAGGACACGACCACTAAGCTAAAGCCCTAGATCACTGTTGGGGAACGTAGTAATTTCAAAAAAATTCCTACGCACACGCAAGATCATGGTGATGCATAGCAACGAGAGGGGAGAGTGTTGTCTACGTACCCTCGTAGACCGAAGCGGAAGCATTGACGCGACGTAGAGGAAGTAGTCGTACGTCTTCCGATCCGACAGATCCAAGCACCGTTACTCCGGCACCTCCGAGTTCTTAGCACACGTTCAGCTCGATGACGCTCCCCGGGCTCCGATCCAGCAAAGCTTCGGGGATGAGTTTCGTCAGCACGACGGCGTGATGACGATGATGATGTTCTATCGACGCAGGGCTTTGCCTAAGCACCGCAACGATATGACCGAGGTGGAATATGGTGGAGGGGGGCACCGCACACGGCTAAGCAACGATCACGAAGATCAACTTGTGTGTCTATGGGGTGCCCCCTGCCCCCGTATACATATCTTGGAGACACCTGTAGAGCTCCTTTATAATCACCCAGTTACATTGTGACGTTTGGTAGCACACAAAGTGTTCCTCCGGCAAACGGGAGTTGCATAATCTCATAGTCATAGGAACATTTATAAGTCATGAAGAAAGCAATAGCAACATACTAAACGATCGGGTGCTAAGCTAACGAATGGGTCATGTCAATCACATCATTCTCCTAATGATGTGATCCCGTTAATCAAATGACAACTCATGTCTATGGCTAGGAAACTTAACCATCTTTGATCAACGAGCTAGTCGAGTAGAGGCATACTAGTGACACTCTGTTTGTCTATGTATTCACACATGTATTATGTTTCCGGTTAATACAATTCTAGCATGAATAATAAACATTTATCATGAAATAAGGAAATAAATAATAACTTTATTATTGCCTCTAGGGTATATTTCCTTCAGTCTCCCACTTGCACTAGAGTCAATAATCTAGTTCACACCGCCATGTGATTTAACAGCAATAGTTCACATCACCATGTGAATAACACCCATAGTTCACATCGATATGTGACCAACAGCAAAAGGGTTTACTAGAGACAGTAATCTAGTTCACATCGCTATGTGATTAACACCCAAAGAGTACTAAGGTGTGATCATGTTTTTCTTGTGAGAGAAGCTTAGTCAACGGGTCTGCCACATTCAGATCCGTATGTATTTTGCAAATTTCTATGTCAACAATACTCTGCTCGGAGTTACTCTAGCTAATTGCTCCCACTTTCAATATGTATCTAGATTGAGACTTAGACTCATCTAGATTGGTGTCAAAACTTGCATCGACATAACCTTTTACGACGAACCTTTTTTTTTGTCACCTCCATAATCGAGAAACATATCCTTATTTCACTAAGGATAATTTTGACCGCTGTCTAGTGATCTACTCCTAGATCACTATTGTACTCCCTTGCCAAACAGTGTAGGGTATACAATAGATCTGGTACACAGCATGGCATACTTTATAGAATCTATGGCTGAGGCATAGGGAATGACTTTCATTCTCTTTCTATCATCTGCCGTGGTCGGGCATTGAGTCTTACTCAATTTCACACCTTGTAATACAGGCAAGAACTCTTTCTTTGACTGTTCCATTTTGAACTACTTCAAAATCTTGTCAAGGTATGTAATTATTGAAAAACTTATCAAGCGTCTTGATCTATCTCTATAGATCTTGATGCTCAATATGTAAGCAGCTTCACCGAGGTCCTTCTTCGAAAAACTCCTTTCAAATACTCCTTTATGCTTCACAGAATAATTCTACATTATTTCCGATCAACAATATGTCATTTACATATACTTATCAGAAATGCTGTAGTGCTCCCACTCACTTTCTTGTAAATACAGGCTTCACCGCAAGTCTGTATAAAACTATATGCTTTGATCAACTTATCAAAGCGTATATTCCAACTCCGAGATGCTTGCACCAGTCCATAGATGGATCGCTGGAGCTTGCATATTTTGCTAACACCTTTAGGATCGACAAAACCTTCTAGTTGCATCGTATACAACTCTTATTTAATAAATCCATTGAGGAATGCAGTTTTGTTTATCCATTTGCCAGATTTCATAAAATGCGGCAATTGCTAACATGATTCGGACAGACTTAAGCATAGATATGAGTGATAAACTCTCATCGTAGTCAACACCTTGAACTTGTCGAAAACCTTTTGCGACAATTCTAGCTTTGTAGATAGTAACACTACTATCAGCGTCCGTCTTCCTCTTGAAGATCCATTTATTTTCTATGGCTTGCCGATCATCGGGCAAATCCATCAAAGTCCATACTTTGTTCTCATACATGGATCATATCTCAGATTTCATGGCCTCAAACCATTTCGCGGAATCTGGGCTCATCATCGCTTCCTCATAGTTCGTAGGTTCGTCATGGTCAAGTAACATGACCTCCAGAATAGGATTACCGTACCACTCTCGTGCGGATCTCACTCTGGTTTACCTACGAGATTCGGTAGTAACTTGATCTGAAGTTACATGATCATCATCATTAGCCTCCTCACTAATTGGTGTAGTGGTCACAGGAACAGATTTCTGTGATGAACTACTTTCCAATAAGGGAGAAGGTACAATTACCTTATCAAGTTCTACTTTCCTCCCACTCACTTCTTTCGAGAGAAACTTCTTCTCTAGAAAGGATCCATTCTTAGCAACAAATGTCTTGCCTTTGGATCTGTGATAGAAGGTGTACCCAACAGTTTCCTTTGGGTATCCTATGAAGACATATTTCTCCGATTTGGGTTTGAGCTTATCAGGATGAAACTTTTTCATATAAGCATCGCAACCCCAAACTTTAAGAAATGACAACTTTGGTTTCTTGCCAAACCACACTTCAGATTGTGTCGTCTCAACGGACTTAGATGGTGCCCTTTTTAACGTGAATGCAGCTGTCTTTAATGCATAACCCCAAAACTATAGTGGTAAATCGGTAAGAAACATCCTAGATTGCACTATATCCAATAGAGTACGGTTATGACGTTCGGACACACCATTATGTTGTGGTGTTCCAGGTGGCATGAGTTTGTGAAACTATTCCACATTGTTTTAATTGAAGACCAAACTCGTAACTCAAATATTCTCCTCCACGATCATATCGTAGAAACTTTTATTTTTCTTGTTACGATGATTCTCCACTTCACTCTGAAATTCTTTGAACTTTTCAAATGTTTCAGACTTATGTTTCATCAAGTAGATATACCCATATCTGCTCAAATCATCTGTGAAGGTCAGAAAATAATGATACTTGTCGCGAGCCTTAATATTCATCGGACCACATACATCAGTATGTATGATTTCCAACAAATCCGTTGCTCGCTCCATTGTTCTGGAGAACGGAGTCTTAGTCATCTTGCCCATGAGGCATGGTTCGCAAGCATCAAGTGATTCATAATCAAGTGATTCCAAAATTCCATTAGCATGGAGTTTCTTCATGCGCTTTACACCAATATGACCTAAACGGCAGTGCCACAGATAAGTTGCACTGTCATTATTAACTTTGCATCTTTTTGGCTTCAATATTATGAATATGTGTATCACTACGATCGAGATCCGACGAACCATTTTCATTGGGTGTGTAACCATATAAGGTTTTATTCATGTAAACAGAACAACAATTGTTCTCTAATTTAAATGAATAACCGTATTGCAATAAACATGACCAAATCATATTCATTCTCAACGCAAACACCAAATAACACTTATTTAGGTTCAACACTAATCCCGAAAGTATAGGGAGTGTGCGATGATGATCATATCAATCTTGGAACTACTTCCAACAAACATCGTCACTTCACCCTTAACTAGTCTCTGTTCATTCCACAACTCCCGTTTCGAGTTACTACTTCTTAGCAACTGAACCAATATCAAATACCGAGGGGTTGCTACGAACACCAGTAAAATACACATCAATAATCTGTATATCAAATATACTTTTGTTCACTTTGCCATCCTTTCTTATCCACCAAATACTTGGGGTAGTTCCACTTCCAGTGACCAATCCCTTTGCAGTAGAAGCACTTAGTCTCAGGCTTAGGACCAGACTTGGGCTTCTTCACTTGAGCAGCAACTTGCTTGCCGTTCTTCTTGAAGTTCCCCTTCTTCCCTTTGCCCTTTACTTGAAACTAGTGATCTTGTCAACCATCAACGCTTGATGCTCTTTCTTGATTTCTACCTTCATCGATTTCATCATTATGAAAAGCTCGGGAGTCGTTTTCGTCATCCCTTGCATACTATAGTTCATCACGAAGTTCTACTAACTTGGTGATGGTGACTAGAGAATTCTGTCAGTCACTATTTTATCTGGAAGATTAACTCCCACTTGATTCAAGCGATTGTAGTACCCAGACAATCTGAGCACATGCTCACTAGTTGAGCGATTCTCCTCCATCTTTGAGTTATAGAACTTGTTGGAGACTTCATATCTCTCAACTCGGGTATTTGCTTGAAATATTAACTTCAACTCATGGAACATCTCATATGGTCCATGACGTTCCAAAACGTCTTTGAAGTCCCGATTCTAAGCCGTTAAGCATGGTGCACTAAACTATTAAGTAGTCATCATATTGAGCTAGCAAAACGTTCATAGCGTCTGCATCTGCTCCTGCAATAGGTCCGTCACCTAGCGGTGCATCAAGGACATAATTCTTCTGTGCAGCAATGAGGATAAACCTCAGATCACGGATCCAATTCGCATCATTGCTACTAACATCTTTCAACACAATTTTCTCTAGGAACATATCAAAATAAACATAGGGAAGCAACAACGCGAGCTATTGATTTACAACATAATTTGCAAAATACTACCATGACTAAGTTCATGATAAATTAAAGTTCAATTAATCATATTACTTAAGAACTCCCACTTAGATAGACATCCCTCTAATCTTCTAAGTGATCACGTGATCCAAATCAACTAAACCATAACCGATCATCACGTGAAATGGATTAGTCTTCAATGGTGAACATCATTATGTTGATCATATCTACTATATGATTCACGCTCGACCTTTCGGTTCCGTGTTCCGAGGCCATATCTGCATATGCTAGGCTAGTCAAGTATAACCCGAGTATTCTGCGTGTGCAAAACTGGCTTGCACCCGTTGTAGATGGACGTAGAGCTTATCACACCCGATCATCACGTGGTGTCTGGGCACGACGAACTTTGGCAACGGTGCATACTCAGGGAGAACACTTCTTGATAATTTAGTGAGAGATCATCTTATAATGCTACCGTCAATCAAAGCAAGATAAGATGCAAAAAAAGATAAACATCACATGCAATCAATATAAGTGATATGATATGGCCATCATCATCTTCGTGCTTGTGATCTCCATCTCTGAAGCACCGTCATGATCACCATCGTCACCGGCGCGACACCTTGATCTCCATCGTAGCATCGTTGTCGTCTCGCCAATCTTATGCTACTACGACTATCGCTACCGCTTAGTGATAAAGTAAAGCATTACAGGGCGATTGCATTGCATACAATAAAGCGACAACCATATGGCTCCTGCTGGTTGCCGATAACTCGGTTACAAAACATGATCATCTCATACAATAAAATTTAGCATCATATCTTGACCATATCACATCACAACATGCCCTGCAAAAACAAGTTAGACGTCCTCTACTTTGTTTGTTGCAAGTTTTACGTGGCTGCTACGGGCTGAAGCAAGAACCAATCTCACCTACGCATCAAAACCACAACGATAGTTTGTCAAATAGACTCCGTTTTAACCTTCTCAAGGACCGGGCGTAGCCATACTCGGTTCAACTAAAGTTGGAGAAACTGACACCCGCCAGCCACCTGTGTGCAAAGCACGGCGGTAGAACCAGTCTCGCGTAAGCGTACGCGTAATGTCGGTCCGGGCCGCTTCATCCAACAATACCACCGAACCAAAGTATGACATGCTGGTAGGCAGTATGACTTATATCGTCCACAACTCACTTGTATTCTACTCGTGCATATAACATCAAACCATAAAACCTAGGCTCTGATACCACTGTTGGGGAACGTAGTAATTTCAAAAAAAATCCTACGCACACGCAAGATCATGGTGATGCATAGCAACGAGAGGGAGAGTGTTGTCTACGTACCCTCGTAGACCGAAGCGGAAGCGTTGACGCAACGTAGAGGAAGTAGTCATACGTCTTCCCGATCCGACCGATCCAAGCACCGTTACTCTGGCATCTCCGAGTTCTTAGCACACGTTCAGCTCGATGACCGTCCCCGGGCTCCGATCCAGCAAAGCTTCGGGGATGAGTTTCATCAGCACGACGGCGTGATGACGATGATGATGTTCTATCGACGCAGGGCTTCGCCTAAGCACCGCAACGATATGACTGAGGTGGAATATGGTGGAGGGGGGCACCGCACACGGCTAAGGAATGATCACGAAGATCAACTTGTGTGTCTATGGGGTGCCCCCTGCCCCCGTATATAAAGGAGTGGAGGAGGGGAGGGCCGACCCTCTCTATGGTGCGCCCTAGGGGAGTCCTACTCCCACCGGGAGTAGGATTCCCCTTTTCCTAGTCCAACTAGGAGTCCTTCCATGTATTAGGAGTAGGAGACAAGGAAGGGGAAAGGAGAAGGGAAGGAAGGAGGGGGCGCAGCCCCTCCCCCTAGTCCAATTCAGACTAGGCCTTGGGGGGGCGCGCGGCCTGCCCTAGGCAGCCCCTCTCTCTTTCCCGTATGGCCCAATAAGGCCCAATACTTTTCCCCTGTATTCCCGTAACTCCCCGGTACTCCCGAAAATACCCGAACCACTAAGAACCTTTCCGATGTCCGAATATAGTCGTCCAATATATCGATCTTTACGTCTCGACCATTTCGAGACTCCTCGTCATGTCCCCGATCTCATCCGGGACTCCGAACTCCTTCGGTACATCAAAACTCATAAACTCATTATATAAATGTCATCGAAACCTTAAGCGTGCGGACCCTACGGTTCGAGAACAATGTAGACATGACCGAGACATGTCTCCGGTCAATAACCAATAGCGGGACCTGGATGCCCATATTGGCTCCTACATATTCTATGAAGATCTTTATCGGTCAGACCGCATAACAACATACGTTGTTCCCTTTGTCATCGGTATGTTACTTGCCCGGGATTCGATCGTCGGTATCCAATACCTAGTTCAATCTCGTTACCGGCAAGTCTCTTTACTCGTTCCGTAATACATCATCTCGCAACTAACTCATTAGTTGCAATGCTTGCAAGGCTTAAGTGATGTGAATTACCGAGAGGGCCCAGAGATACCTCTCCGACAATCGGAGTGACAAATCCTAATCTCGAAATACGCCAACCCAACATCTACCTTTGGAGACACCTGTAGAGCTCCTTTATAATCACCCAGTTACATTGTGACGTTTGGTAGCACACAAAGTGTTCCTCCGGCAAACGGGAGTTGCATAATCTCATAGTCATAGGAACATGTATAAGTCATGAAGAAAGCAATAGCAACATACTAAACGATCGGGTGCTAAGCTAACGAATGGGTCATGTCAATCACATCATTCTCCTAATGATGTGATCCCGTTAATCAAATGACAACTCATGTCTATGGCTAGGAAACTTAACCATCTTTGATCAACGAGCTAGTCGAGTAGAGGCATACTAGTGACACTCTGTTTGTCTATGTATTCACACATGTATTATGTTTCCGGTTAATACAATTCTAGCATGAATAATAAACATTTATCATGAAATAAGGAAATAAATAATAACTTTATTATTGCCTCTAGGGCATATTTCCTTCAATCACTACTCTCTTCTCATTTCTGACTCATCTCCATTTTTCTACTCTTTAGGATGACGGACGCAAGGAACAGTTTGCACAACCGGATGAAGACACCCCCTTTGGACGACACTTGAAGGAAGTCACTAGATACCTGAACATAGGAATACCAAGCTTCACCGGGACTTACAACGCCACTTTACCAGAAGAGGAGCGCTGGATGATTCAAGTTCAAGTTCCAGGAAGGACATTTACGCCAGTCACTGAGCCCATAGAGTTTTCTTTTGATGCACCAACCTGGAGTCTAGGAAAGAGTATGGCAGCCCACATTACCATGGGACGCATTGGAGAAGTTTACCACAATGATCTCAAGGATACTATCTACCAGATTTGTGGGCGCCGAGATGAGCAATGGGAAATGATCAGCACCAGGAAGGATAGATCGATTGCAGCTTTCATCCAGGAGTTAAACCAGCTCATTCGATGCTAGGAGAACCAGATGTGCGCAGGCATGACAGATTTGAAGAAGGCGCTGACAAGGATCACGGAGCTGGAGGAAGAACTCAAGGATACTCGCGAAGATTATGAGGAGGAAATCATCGTACTAGTGGAGAAGAATGGCGACCTGATAAAGAAGATCGGAGTATTCATGGGAGACCCCGCGCCAGGAGGAGAAGATGACGATTCCACTTGCCCGGAGAACTACATCATCATCGACGACACCGACTCGGACCCCGACGATAGCGATGATGACTATGTTGATGAAGCTGGAGCAGATATCATGGAGTCTTCGACCGATCAATTTTTCTAGTCGACCACCATATCAGTAGTAGTATTCCACCATGTAGATAGTATAGTCCGAGCACTTTTGTAACGATAGTTCTAGACCGATTGTATCCACTTGCTTGATTAATTGAGTGATATGTTTGTGTTTGTCTCATGTGCATATGGGTAGTGTTTTCCCCCTAGACCTCATTCTACTCTGTTTTCTCACCTTTTCTAAACCCAGCAGATGCCTCCGAGGCGCGACAATGGATTTACTTTCCCACCGGATCTCACTCAGTTGATCCAGCAGCAGAATGCATTGATGCAGATACTAGTCCAGAACAAGAATCAGGGGAACAACAACAACAACCCGCCACCACCACCACCTGTTGATCAGTTAGCCCGTTTTCTAAGGCTGAATCCGCTGGTGTTCTCCAGTAGCACTGAGCCGATAGTTGCAGATGATTGGCTCCACAAGATTGGAAGGGAGTTGACCACTGCAGGATGCACAGATGCGGAGAGAGTGCATTTTGCCTCACATCAGCTTGATGGACCCGCAGCATCATGGTGGGAGAATTTCATAGTCACTTACCCCATCAACACTGTTACATGGGACCAGTTCCAGCAGGCTTTTCGTACTTCCCATGTATCAATAGGAGCTATGGCCATGATGAAGCGCGAGTTTTGCAACTTACGCCAAGGAGGACGCACAGTTGGCCAGTATGTTAATGATTTTAGTAAGCTAGCACGTTATGCCCCAGATGACGTCACTACAAATGCAGCTAAGCAGAAGAAGTTTCTAGAAGGACTAAATGATGAGCTGAGCATGCAGTTGATGCTGGAAAATTTAAATAACTACTAGGAGTTGGTAGATGGAGCTGTCATGATTGAAGGGAAGCAGCAGCAGATTGACAACCGCAAGAGGAAGTATGGGCAAGGGAAGTATAATTCTGGAGCTCAGCAGAGACCCCGTTTTACCCCGAACTCAGGAGGACCCCTTCAGCATAACCATGGAGGTCACAATCACACCGAAGGGAGTTCGCACAACCATAGTGGCTCCAAGAACAGGAATGGTAATGGAGGAAGCAACGGACAGAACCGTTCCAACCCGGCAACGCCCGCCAAGAAAGATCTAAGCCACGTTACTTGCTACAAGTGCCAGAAGACTAGACATTACGCCAATGAATTTCCTAAAGCTAAGAATGGAAACGGCAATGGAAGCTCTGGGAAGAAGCCCAACCCTTTCAACAGGGGTCAAGTGAACCACGTTAACGTGGAGGAGGTTGAAGCCCAGCCAGATGTAGTAATAGGTAAGTTTTTGGTTAAGTCATTTACTGCAGTCGTACTTTTTGATACTCGTGCATCGCATTCATACATATCAAGGGGATTTGTGGATAAGTATAAACTGCCCACCAAAGTTCTTAGTACACCGATGTTAGTGAGCTCTCCAGGAGTAGAGTATATGGCAAGCCAAGGATGTTTTCAGATGCCATTGACCATAGGTAGGCATGTTTTCCCCTCAGATATGATAATGTTGGAGTCGCAAGGTTTGGATGTGATTCTGGGTATGGATTGGCTATCAATGTATGGAGGAAACATTGCTTGCGCCAGTAAGACGGTTTTGCTCACCACCAAAGAAGGACGAAGGATTAAGTATGTATCCCGGCATGTGCCGAATAGGACTCAAGTAAATTCCTTATCAGGAGTTGTACAGGAGGAAGTACTAGTGGTGAAGGATTTCCTGGATGTATTTCCAGAAGAGTTGCCAGGCATGCCACCGGATAGAGACATTGAGTTTTTGATTGAGCTTTTGCCAGGCACAGCGCCAATATCTAAGAGATCATACAGAATGCCTGCAAAGGATTTGGAGGAAATTAAGAAGCAGATTAAGGAGCTACTGGATAAAGGTTATATACGCCCAAGTTCGTCACCTTGGGGATCACCAGTGCTTCTAGTGGTGAATAAGGATGGATCATTAAGGATGGTTGTCGATTATCGAGGATTGAATGAGGTGACTATCAAGAACAAGTACCCACTTCCGATGATCAATGATTTGTTTGACCAGCTGCAAGGAGCTAAGGTGTTTTCCAAGATCGATCTACGATCAGGGTACCACCAGCTGAAGATTCGAGAGCAGGATATACCTAAGACAGCTTTTACCACAAGGTACGTGCTATATGAGTATACCGTTATGTCATTTGGCCTGACTAACGCACCTGCCTATTTTATGAACATGATGAACAAGGTGTTTATGGAGTTTTTGGATAAGTTCATCGTGGTGTTCATTGATGATATTCTGGTCTACTCGAAGAATGAAGAGGAACATAAAGAGCATTTGCATTTAGTACTTGGGAAGCTCAGAGAACATCAGCTATACGCCAAGTTCAGCAAGTGTGAGTTTTGGCTGAAGGAAGTGGGATTCCTTGGACATGTTATATCCGGAGAAGTAATAGCGGTAGACCCCACCAAAGTTGTCACTGTGACAAATTGGGAGGCACCCACGTCAGTTGGAGAGATTCAGAGTTTTCTTGGGCTCGCAGGATACTACCGGAGGTTCATTAAAAATTTCTCGAAGATTGCAAAGCCTATGACGGAGTTGTTGAAGAAGGACACCAAGTTCAAATGGACTGAGGAATGTGAGGCCAGTTTTCAGGAGTTGAAGAAACGCTTGGTTACATCACCAGTGTTGATTCTGCCAGATCAACGCAAGGATTATGAAGTGTATTGCGATGCTTCTCGTCGAGGACTTGGAGCCGTACTTATGCAGGAGGGAAGAGTTGTTCCATATGCTTCACGACAGCTTAAACCCCATGAGTTGAATTACGCTACCCATGATTTGGAGTTAGCAGCCGTAGTGCATGCATTGAAGACTTGGAGATATTTTCTCATCGGTAAACATTGTGAGGTATACACGGATCACAAGAGTTTGAAGTATATCTTCACGCAGAAGGAGTTGAATCTCAGGTAGAGGAGATGGTTGGAGCTCATTAAGGATTATGATATGAAGTTGCATTATCATCCCGGAAAAGCTAACGTAGTAGCCGATGCGTTGAGTCGCAAGAGTCATGTCAATACACTCATGACCGGAGAGTTACCCAAGGAGTTAGCAGAGGACCTTCGTGAGCTATGTTTGGAGATAGTTCCGACAGGTTATGTAGCAGCTTTGGGGATTCAATCTACTTTGATGGATAAGATCAGAGAAGCTCAGAAGACGGACAAGGAGATAGCCGAGATTAAGGAAAGGATGAGCAAAGGAAACCAAGGGATTTCGTGAGGATGAGCACGATACCTTATGGTTTGAGGACCGCGTATATGTGCCAAATGATCAAGAGATCAGGAAGCTGATTTTGCAGGAGGCCCATGATTCGCCATATTCCATTCACCCAGGAAATACCAAGATGTATCTGGATTTGAAGGATAGTTTCTGGTGGACCGGAATGAAGAAGGATATTGCGGAGTATGTAGCAGTTTGTGATGTATGTCAGAGAGTGAAGGCAGAGCATCAGAAGCCAGCAGGATTGCTACAACCATTGTCGATATCCGAATGGAAGTGGGACAAGCTAGGCATGGATTTTATCACAGGATTACCCAAGACTCGTTCAGGCTATGACTCGATATGGGTTGTAGTCGATCGTTTGACGAAAGTAGCTCATTTCATCCCAGTGAAGACCACTTACACCAGTGCTAAATTGGCAAAGGTGTACATAACCAGGATCGTATGTTTGCATGGAGTTCCGAGGACCATTCTATCAGATAGAGGAACCCAGTTTACCTCAAAGTTTTTGAATCAGTTGCATGAAACTTTGGGAACCAGGCTAGAGTTCAGTACAGCTTTTCACTCGCAGACAGATGGACAGACTGAGAGAGTCAATCAGATTCTGGAGGACATGTTGAGAGCTTGTGCACTAGATTATGGATCTAGTTGGGACGATAATTTGGCTTATGCGGAGTTCTCTTACAACAACAGCTATCAAGCCAGTTTGAAGATGGCCCCTTTCGAAGCATTGTATGGAAGGAGGTGCAGAACACTGTTGTTATGGGACGAAGTTGGAGACCGACAGTTGTTTGGACCAGATTTGATTAAAGAGTCTGAAGAGAAGGTTAAGCTGATTCGCGATAGACTCAAGGTAGCCCAGTCCAGGCAGAAGAGTTATGCGGATTCTAAACGCAAGGAGACGGTTTACGAAGTTGGAGATAGAGTGTATCTTCATGTATCCCCACTTCGAGGAAAGAAGCATTTTGGAGTTAAGGGAAAATTAGCACCATGTTTTGTGGGACCATACAAAGTTTTGGAACGTATGTGAGAAGTTGCTTACAAGTTGGAATTGCCCGGAGGATTGTCACGAGTTCACGATGTGTTCCACGTTTCTCAATTGAAGAAGTGCCACGCAGAGATGGCTGATATTCCTCTGAGAGATACAGTGCCACTGGAAGCGATACAGTTGGATAGCAATTTGACCTACGAGGAAAAGCCAGTCAAGATTCTTGAGTTTGCCAGCCGAGTTACACGCAGCAAGGTTATCAAGTTTTGCAAGGTTTAGTGGAGACACCATACCGAACATGAAGCCACCTGGGAACGCGAGGAAGACCTACGGAAGGATCACCCTCACCTATTTTCTAGCCAACCCGAATCTCGAGGGCGAGATTCATCTTAAGGGGGGTAGGTTTGTAACATCCCAAATTTTCAATTTGGAATGTTATACATTAGATCATCATTGCATATCATATTTTATTGCATTTTGGTTTGATCCTAGAGATTCTACGCAACTCAAGGACCCACGGAGAGAGTTGGGAATTTCGTTATTTTCATATTTGAGTTTTTCTCGAATTTTGAAAAGAGGATCGTTTGATTTTAATTATTTTCTCTTCAAATATTTCCTTCATAAAAATAAAAGAGAGAGGATAAAATGACTTCGTCAAAATAAATAAATATTGGAGATTTAATGTTAAAATCAAATAAGAGTTTTATTCAGATTTTTATCGCTATTTTTTTTAATTAGGAAAAATATGCATTTTTCAAAATTGCATTAGAGGCCCAAATAAATATTCACCTTGTCCGGGGATGATGCTGAGTCCGAGGATGGTTCTGATGCTCGTGGTGACTTTCCTTGCCGACCACGATAGGATGCTCGTCCCCGTGATGATGGACCAAGGCGGCGTCGTGATGAGGACGAGGACGGAGGTATTGGTAGAATAAAAATTACTATACCTTCATTCACAGGCAAGGCCGGTCCTGAGGAGTATCTTGAGTGGGAGATGCATGTGGAGCAGATTTTGGATAACCACCGTTACTCCGAGGAGCGGAAGATTCGATTTGCTTCTCTTGAATTTTCAGGTTATGCATTAATTTGGTGGGATCAACTCAACCACAATGGCGCACGACCAGAATCGTGGCGTGAGATGAAGCGTACAATGTGTGCTCGCTTTTTGCCAGCTTATTTCCAGAAGGAACAACACACAAAGCTTCGACGACTTGTTCAACGAGCCATGACGGTGGATGAGTATTACCAACGGATGCAAGTTCTGATGATCAGAACTAATGTGCATGAGTCTGATGATGCAACAATGACACGTTTCTTTGAGGGGCTGAATGAGGATATACGCGATCGTGTTGATTTGATGCAGTATAATGATATGCAAGAGCTTCTTCATCAAGCGGAGCGTGCCTAACAGTGGGTCAAAGCAAAGCAAGTTTCCAAAGGCCACACCAATTTCAGCATGGGGCGACGTTCCTATTTGCATGACGATGAAAATGTCAAGCCAGTTTCATCCTATAGGTCAGCTGCTACCGATCACAAGAGATGAGAAAAGAATCTATGGCCGCGAGCAAAGTGGCTTCAAGGGTTGATTCAAATGCGTAGTGTGCTATGCATACTAGTGAGATTGTGTGTTACACATGTGGAGGTTGGGGACACAAATGCATTGATTGTCCGAACAAGAAGAGAGTGCTCCTTGTTAATGATGGATATGTTTCCGAAGACAAAACTGACTCAGAGTCTGATGAGCCCAAGGAAGGGGAAAGTGAATCTAATCCTATCAGGTGCTATCCTTTAGATTATGATCTGCCATGCATCATGGTGCAGCGAGCTAAAGAGGATCAAATTCCAAGCTCGGGACAGCGGTGGAAAATTTTTCAGTCACAATGTCGAATTAACAACAAGTGTTGCAAGTTGATTATTGTTGGAGGAAACTACACCAACATCATAAGCCAGCGTGTGGTGGATGCTTTAGGAATGAAGGCATGGCCACATCCACAACCACATTGCATTGAGTGGTTGTACAACTCCGGACGTCTGAAGGTGACACACAAGGTATGCGTAAAGTTTAATATTGGCACATATTATGATGAGGTCATTTGTGACGTTGTGCCAATGGATGTGTGCCAATTACTATTGGGTCGTTCATGGCAATACGATCGCAACGCTATACATGAGGGGAGGTCGAACACTTACGTGTTCCGAGATGTTGGCATCAAACGTGTGATGCAGCCTGTCGATGTCAAAACCGGCGGATCTCGGGTAGGGGGTCCCGAACTGTGCGTCTAGGCCAGATGGTAACAGGAGACAAGGGACACGATGTTTTACCCAGGTTCGGGCCCTCTTGATGGAGGTAAAACCCTATGTCCTGCTTGATTAATATTGATGATATGGGTAGTACAAGAGTAGATCTACCACGAGATCAGAGAGGCTAAACCCTAGAAGCTAGCCTATGGTATGATTGTTATATGATGAAGTTGTCCTATGGACTAAAGCCTTCCGGTTTATATAGACACCGGAGAGGGTTAGGGTTACACAAAGTTGGTTACAATGGTAGGAGATCTTGAATGTCCGCATCGCCAGGCTTGCCTTCCATGCCAAGGAAAGTCCCATCCGGACACGGGACGAAGTCTTCAATCTTGTATCTTCATAGTCCTGGAGTCCGGCTGAAGGTATAGTCCGGCTATCCGAACACCCCCTAATCCAGGACTCCCTCAGTAGCCCCTGAACCAGGCTTCAATGACGACAAGTCCGGCGCGCAGATTGTCTTCAGCATTGCAAGGCGGGTTCCTCCTCCAAACTCTTCATAGAGGATTTTAAACACCAAGGATAGTGTCCGGCTCTGCAAAAAAGCTTCCACATATTTCCATAGAGAGAATAATATTAACACAAATCTAATCTGCTGACGTATTCCGCAGTGTGACATCACACTATGGCCAAGTCTTTTACTCGAATCGTTTTCACTTTTCCACCTCAGCACGTTTTGCGAGGCGGTTTCCTTGGCACGTCTTGTCAAAGCAGAGATCGTGTCCCTCATTTACGGGATTCTCATCAATACGGACGTGGGTAACCCAACCGCGCCATTTATCACGGCGCTTGGGAGGCAAGCGAGTTTTACCAGGCTGGTGGGGATGCATAGCCGCATCTGCCCATATAAGGGGATAAGGATCCACCTTTTTACCTACGCCTTCTTCCTCCTTTGCCTATCCATCTTCCGCGCACTCGAGCTCCAGCGCCCAAGCCCGCACTTCCCACCTCAACCTTCTCCAACAATGTCCGGAGCGGGAGGCAAGTGGATGGTCTCCTCCGTCACGGAGGGCCATGTCAAAAAGCTAAGGAAGGCCGGATACTTGTCCAAAGACATCGCGCACCAGCTTCCCGAGGAGGGGCAGCTTCTCCCCACCCCAAGGCCCAATGAGAGGGTAGTATTCCTTCCCCACTTCCTCCGTGGTCTGGGTTTTCCACTCCACCCATTTGTCCGGGGGCTCATGTTCTAGTACGGCCTGGATTTCCACGATCTGGCCCCGAACTTCGTCCTCAACATCTCGGCGTTTATCGTCATGTGCGAGGCTTTCCTCCGCATCCGCCCCCATTTCGGCCTCTGGCTCAAGACCTTCAACGCCAAGCCCAAGGTGGTGCGCGGCAGCCAGGCGGAGTGCAGAGGCGCCATGGCGGGCAAGATGGCCAACGTCCTATGGCTCGAGGGCTCCTTCGTGGAGACCCTCAAGGGGTGGCAATCCAGGTGGTTTTACATCACCGAGCCACGCGATCCGAAATGGATCGCGGCCCCTGAGTTCCGATCCGGACCCCCCACGCGGCTTATGTCCTGGAAAGAGACGGGCCTGTCATGGGGCGACGAAAGAGAGGTGACCGGACTGCAGACATGCATCCAGTCCCTGGTGAACAAGCCGATCAAGCTTGTTAATGTAGTCCAGGTTATGCTCGTCCGCCGGATCCTCCCGTGTCAACAACGGGACTTTAATCTCTGGGAGTTCGACCCGGCGCAGCACCAAACCCTTAACAGGCTCTTCGACATGACGTATGAAGACGTCTGGAAGGTGCTAACCAAAGGCGCCGAGGCTCCCGCATCCGCTTCCGAG
The DNA here is from genome assembly GCA_032464435.1 of Aegilops umbellulata. NCBI lineage: Eukaryota > Viridiplantae > Streptophyta > Magnoliopsida > Poales > Poaceae > Aegilops > Aegilops umbellulata. The sequence continues at coordinate 10,189,883 of CP136060.1, read as the reverse complement.
GACCGTGGACATAGCTCGCAGCGTCACGCTAGCGAGGTAAGCTACTTTCACCTTTTACAGGATGTTTAAGTTTTTCCATAGTTTGACTCTATGCGGGATCTAAACTCCCTCACCTTTGACAGGCTTGGCAGGCGAAGTTCGGACCGATTAACTGTCCGGCTCCCTTGCCCGAAGACCCAGCCCCTGCTCTCCTAGTGAAGTTGCTGGTTCCGGTACCTTATGTGGTGCCGGAGAAGAAGGCCAAGAAGAAGAAGGCCACGGGGACTCGAAAGAGTGCCCGTCATATGGTGGTGTCGGACTCGTCATCCGACGAGTCCGAGACGCTCTCCTCCCGTGAAAACAAGGAGGAGGAAGAAGAAACCTCTCCCCCTCCAGCGGGGGTGGAAAGAAAAGGAAGGCCGCCCCAACGGGGGAGGCCGAAGGGTCCAAGAGGAGGAAGACCCCTCCGCCGGACTACTCCCCTAACGCCGACGAGGACGACAAGGAGTGGCCGGACAGGGCCAAGCGTCTGGCGGCATCGTAAGTATTCGGATACCAGAGTAACTCATGATATTCCTTTGTTGCACAGCTTTCCCTAACGTCGAATATAATCATGCAGCCCGCCCAAGGACGGGCTTGACGAGTCGTCAAGTGGCTCCCTGGATTCATCGGACGTGAATTCAGTTCTGCCCGTTGTCTCCCCCCGCACGACGGACGACACCGAAGTGGCGTCGCGACAAGCTCCGGGGCAAGAGGAGGTGGTCCTGGAGGAGCCGCGAGGCGACCTCCCGGACTCCAGGAGTAAAGGGGACAAGACCCCCCAGGGCTCCAAGTCCGGCTTTGAGCCGGACGCCGCGCCGGAATCTTCAACGGTTCCGGACCGTGGCAGGTGAACTCCTGACAAGAGGAGCAAGCCTAATGAGCCGGCGGCCTCCGTCCAACCGGAGGCGCCGGGTAATCTACTGGAGGTGCTTAAGGGCGCCTCCATCGATGAGGAGCACCGTACTATCATGAGTACGGTGATCCAGAAGGTTCAGTCCGCCAAGAGCGGACTGACTGAAGCTTGTGCTAGCCTTCTAACAGGCTTCGAGGTAAGTAAAAATATGTAAAAAATGTTATCACATAGACAGTAGCCCCTGATGCTCTGTTTGGCGTTCGGAAAGAAAAGCCGAATAGAGGATCTATCAATTTTCGCAGGAGTCTAATAAAAAAGTCAATATGCGTATGCAGGCTTCGCTGCTAGCCACCGCCGCACTGACTGCGGAGGTGGGTGCCCTGAAACAGGGCCTCGAGCGGACCGAGCAAGAGCTCGGCCTTGCCAAGCGGCAGCTCGAGGAGAAAGAAGGTCAGAGATACCTTACAGAAAAAGTGTCTATAAAAAGATGCAATTGCAAAAAATGACAGGATTGTAATGCTTATTGTAGGGGCCACGACTCAGGTGGCGTGCCTGGTGTAGTGTGTGTGTGTGTGTGTGTGTGTGTGTGTGTGTGTGTGTGCTCGTGGCTGTAGCGTAGACCTGGCCAAACCTCGGGCCAGGCCGGGCTTCAGGCCGGGCCTAGCCAAGCCCGACGAAAAAAACCCAGGCCCGAGCCCGGCCCGGCCCGGCCATCGGGCCTGTTTTCTAGGCCCGAGCCCGGCCCGAACATGCAAAAGCCCGCCGGGCCTCGGGCTGGCCCGGCCCGACCTTCAGAAAACTGCAAAAACGACGGGCCCGGGCCCGGCCCGGCCCGGCCACCGGGCTCAAAATCTAGGCCCGAGCCCGGCCCGGGGGCAGCATCGGGCCTGGCCGGGTCAGGCTTTTTCGGGCCGGGCTGCCCATGGCCAGGTCTACTGTAGCGCGTGTGCGTACGTCGCGTAGCTGGCCGTGAGTTAGTGGTCGTTTGGGGTGTCCAGGTCATGTGTGCATGCATTAGATGGATAAGATAGATGCGTGGGTGTGCCGGCCAAGTAAGCGGGCGTACATGCGTGCGGTTAGTTAGTGAGAGGAAACTTGGGGGCTGCGTTGCTGTGCCACTACAAAGCCATGGCCACTTGTGTGTATTCAGATGAGAGTTTGGTGCTAGTGGATTAGTAACGGGGATGTGTGTAGCCTGGTGAAACTCCAGTGTATTGTGCTTCACCTTCTTCTACCTTTAGTCCTGAGTGAGAGAGAGAGAGAACGGCAACAACATACTACTCCTTCACGTACAGAATCACCACTACGGTTATATATATTCGGCCTGTTCTAATTCACCTGCTTCCGTTCAAGTTTTGCTCTGCTAGCTCTTTGCGTCAGTGAAAGATCAGGGCCACCCCATAAAATCGTCTCAAAGCTAGTTGAGTCGTATCATCCGCCCTTGACTTGCAACTAGGCCTTTAGATTGTTTCATCCTAGTTGCAAGTCCACCTTGAACTCACAAATGGTCTCGTAGTTTCGTAGTAGTCCCAGTTGCAAGTCCACCTTGACTCGTAACTGGACCCAAAGTTTTGTCGTTGTCCTAGTTGCAAGTCCATCGTCCGACTGGCAGCTAGGCCCGTAGTTTGTTTTCATCCCAGTTGCAAGTCCACCCTCGGCTCGCAATTGGTATCGTAGTTTTATGTAGTTGTCTCAGCTGCAAGTCCGCGCTCGACTTGCAACTAAGTCCATAGTTTTTTCTCATCCCAGTTGCAAGTCCACCCTCGACTCGCAACCGAGACTGTAGTTTGTTTTTCATCTTAGTTACAAGTCCACCCTCGACTAGCAAATAGGCTTGCAGTTGTCTCAGTTGCAAGACCACCCTGGACTCACAATTTGGCTTGTAGTTTCCTTGTTCTCTTAGTTGCAACTCCACCATCGACTTGCAACTTGGACCTTAGTCTGTTGTTGTCCCAATTACAAGTCCACCCTCTGACTCACAACTAGGCCCGTAGTTATTTTGTCACTTTAGTTTGCAAGTCCACCCCAGCCTACAAACTGGTATCGTACTTTTATGTACTTGTCCTAGTTGCAAGTCCATGCTCGACTTGCAACTAAGCCCATAGCTTGCAAGTCCACCCTCAACTTGGAACTAAGCTCGCAGTTGTCTCGGTTGGAAGTCCACCCTTGAATCGCAACTAGGCATTTATTTTGTCATCTCAGTTGCAAGTCCACGTTCGACTCACAACTCAGCTCGTAGTTTGTTATTGTCTCAATTGCAAGTGCACCCACAACTCGCAAAATGGTATTGTAGTTTTGTGTAGTTGTCCCAATTGCAAGTCCACACTTGAGTAGCAACTATTCCATAGTTTCCATCATCCCAGTTACAAGTCCACCCTTGACTTGTAAGTGGGCTCGTTGTTTTGTAGTTGTCCTAGTTGCAAGTCCATCCTTGACTAGCAACTAGGCCCATAGTTTTTTTTGTTGTCCTAGTTGCGAGTCCACCCTTGACTCAAAATTATGTCCATAGTTTATTTTTCATCCTAGTTGCAAATCCATCCTCGACTCGCAACTGGGTTGTAACATCCCAAATTTTCAATTTGGAATGTTATACATTAGATCATCATTGCATATCATACTTTATTGCATTTTTGTTTGATCCTAGAGATTCTACGCAACTCATGGACCCACTGAGAGAGTTGGGAATTTCGTTATTTTCATATTTGAGTTTTTCTCGAATTTAGAAAAGAGGATCGTTTGATTTTAATTATTTTCTATTCGAATATTTCTTTTATAAAAATGAAAGAGATAGGATAAAATGACTTCCTCAAAATAAAGAAATATTGAAGATTTAATGTTAAAATCAAATAAGAGTTTTATTCGGATTTTTATCGCTATTTTTTTTGAATTAGGAAAATATGCGTTTTTCAAAATTGCATTAGAGGCCCAAATAAATGTTCACCTTGTCCGGCATATTTTTAGAGGACGGGGAAAATTTATTACGGGATTTTTGGAGTCCGTTTAGTATTTCTTTTATTTCTTTTTCTACACCCCAGAATATTTTAAAAAAAGAAACCGACTTTGGGCCGTACCCGCCCGGGACTCCGCCCGGGGGGGCCTTTATAAGCCGCCGAGGCCGCAGCCCCGCAGCCCACCAGCCCGCCCCGCCAAAACCCTAAGACGCGCCAGCCCGCCGCCGCCACCGACCCGCCGGTGCCGCGCCGCCGCCTCGCCACCCCGCCGCCGTCGCCAGAGTTCGCCGGAGTATGCCGCCGCCGCCGCCGGTTTTCTTTGACCGGTTCGGTTTTTGGTAAAAACCTAGATACATTTTTTAGATCGGTTTTATTTTTTTCTAGTTTAGTTATACAGGGGACGGTCGTTTGTACGTTCGTTTTAACGAACGGTTTTCGCCCGTTAACCGCAGATAGCGAACGTTCGTTCGTTAGTCTGTTCGTCAGTTTTTCTTTTTCTCGGATTTTTCGCGATTATTTTCGATCGCGATTTTTCATCTGATTTTTGTTTTAGTTTAACTTTTGGCTCGTTTATCGGAATCAGGCGATTCAAGTGCCTAGAGTTTTGTCTCGAAACCCTCATTCTGTTTAATCAATTTAAACAAGTTTTTGCTACTGTAAAATTTGAGTTTAGTCCAGATTAGTAAACGAAACTTGTTTCTTTTGCAGTTTGAGTTTCGTTGCTTCGTTTGAATTGATTCTTTTTGCAAACCGGAGTTCTTAAGTTGAACTTTCAATTTATATCTTCTTATTTGAGTTTTACTCGTGCATCTTCCTTGATTGCTTATTGTATGCTTGTTTGTTTGCGATAGAGTACTCGGAGTGTGAAGTGTGCTACTACGAGTCTCTAGGTTTCGCGGATCATCAGCAAGGCAAGTAACATTTTGATCATACCTCTTTACTACCCAGTTTTATTGCATTAGATCAATCCTCAAACAATTGCATGGTTAGGATCTGATTAAATTGTGGGTTTGGGAAGTAGATGAAGTAGTACCTATTCACCTGTTTATTATCAAACCTATGGGAGTTCCTTCTACGTTGCTTATATTGCTATGCTATGCTTGTAGACATGGATTGGGTGAGTGTATCCATGACACATGTGAGAATTGTTATTTAATGGTTAACTTAAGGTGGCAACTTTAATGCACATCTGGGTGGACTGAGGCACCTTGGGAACCCAGTGTTGCCTGTATTTTTGGAAATCACGGGGTACCGTGTGATTCTCCTATGGACTGCCACCCAGGTTCAAAGGGATCATAAGATTATTCATGCTAGAAACTTATGTGTGCAGCCACATGCCATTATGGGGACTGACATAGTTGAGTAAGTTGTGGGAAACCTTTCCATGATGGGCTAGCAGATGTAGGGGATTGTAGGTGTACAGGCCTATCTATCGGTTAAGGGGACCTCTTCGGAAAGACTGTGTCTCGGTCATCCATTTCTCAAACATTATGTAGTGCGAGAAATCCAACGGAGGAGATCGAGTCTTGTGGGGAAAAGTGCACAAACCTCTCCAGAGTGTACAAACTAATCATGGTTAGCCGTGTCCCCGGTTATGGACATCTTGAGTATCTTGGGATTGAGATGGGGTTACCATTCTCAATGTTTTTCAACAAACTTTGTAGTTAAATAAAATATATTCCTTTGCAGTAGGGAAAAATTAGCTTTCCGCAAAACATATTAACCATACAGCCTCCACCAGTCATATATGCATGTAGTGATAGCTTTATTCTGTGCATTACTCTGTTGTGTTACTTTGCCAGCATATTCCATGTGCTGACCCGTTTTTGGGCTGCAACATATCATGTTGCAGACTTTTCAAACGACGAGTAAGGAGGCTTAGGTCGTGGTCTTTCACTCAGTGGTGCCGTTGGAGTTGATGGACTCACTTTATCTTCCAAGCCTTCCGCTGTTATCATATTCGATGGCCTTAAGCCATATTTATTGTAATAAGTTCTTTTTTGAGACATTCGATGTAATAAGTGTGTAACTACTACTCTGTTATAAATCCTTCAAGTACTGTGCGTGTCAGCATTACCCATCCAGGGATGACACTGATGCACAGAGATCAGACTATTTGAGGTCTGGTCGCTACAAGATGGTATCAGAGCACACACTGACTGTAGGACACGACCACTAAGCTAAAGCCCTAGATCACTGTTGGGGAACGTAGTAATTTCAAAAAAATTCCTACGCACACGCAAGATCATGGTGATGCATAGCAACGAGAGGGGAGAGTGTTGTCTACGTACCCTCGTAGACCGAAGCGGAAGCGTTGACGCGACGTAGAGGAAGTAGTCGTACGTCTTCCGATCCGACAGATCCAAGCACCGTTACTCCGGCACCTCCGAGTTCTTAGCACACGTTCAGCTCGATGACGCTCCCCGGGCTCCGATCCAGCAAAGCTTCGGGGATGAGTTTCGTCAGCACGACGGCGTGATGACGATGATGATGTTCTATCGACGCAGGGCTTCGCCTAAGCACCGCAACGATATGACCGAGGTGGAATATGGTGGAGGGGGGCACCGCACACGGCTAAGCAACGATCACGAAGATCAACTTGTGTGTCTATGGGGTGCCCCCTGCCCCCGTATATAAAGGAGTGGAGGAGGGGAGGGCCGGCCCTAGGGGAGTCCTACTCCCATCGGGAGTAGGATTCCCCTTTTCCTAGTCCAACTAGGAGTCCTTCCATGTATTAGGAGTAGGAGACAAGGAAGGGGAAAGGAGAAGGGAAGGAAGGAGGGGGCGCAGCCCCTCCCCCTAGTCCAATTCGGACTAGGCCTTGGGGGGGCGCGCGGCCTGCCCTAGGCAGCCCCTCTCTCTTTCCCGTATAGCCCAATAAGGCCCAATACTTTTCCCCCGTATTCCCGTAACTCCTCGGTACTCCCGAAAATACCCGAACCACTCAGAACCTTTCCGATGTCCGAATATAGTCGTCCAATATATCGATCTTTACGTCTCGACCATTTTGAGACTCCTCGTCATGTCCCCGGTCTCATCCGGGACTCCGAACTCCTTAGGTACATCAAAACTCATAAACTCATTATATAACTGTCATCAAAACCTTAAGCGTGCGGACCCTACGGTTCGAGAACAATGTAGACATGACCGAGACACGTCTCCGTTCAATAACCAATAGCGGGACCTGGATGCCCATATTGGCTCCTACATATTCTATGAAGATCTTTATCGGTCAGACCGCATAACAACATACGTTGTTCCCTTTGTCATCGGTATGTTACTTGCCCGGGATTCGATCGTCGGTATCCAATACCTAGTTCAATCTCGTTACCGGCAAGTCTCTTTACTCGTTCCGTAATACATCATCTCGCAACTAACTCATTAGTTGCAATGCTTGCAAGGCTTAAGTGATGTGAATTACCGAGAGGGCCCAGAGATACCTCTCCGACAATCTGAGTGACAAATCCTAATCTCGAAATACGCCAACCCAACATCTACCTTTGGAGACACCTGTAGAGCTCCTTTATAATCACCCAGTTACATTGTGACGTTTGGTAGCACACAAAGTGTTCCTCCGGCAAACGGGAGTTGCATAATCTCATAGTCATAGGAACATGTATAAGTCATGAAGAAAGCAATAGCAACATACTAAACGATCGGGTGCTAAGCTAACGAATGGGTCATGTCAATCACATCATTCTCCTAATGATGTGATCCCGTTAATCAAATGACAACTCATGTCTATGGCTAGGAAACTTAACCATCTTTGATCAACGAGCTAGTCGAGTAGAGGCATACTAGTGACACTCTGTTTGTCTATGTATTCACACATGTATTATGTTTCCGGTTAATACAATTCTAGCATGAATAATAAACATTTATCATGAAATAAGGAAATAAATAATAACTTTATTATTGCCTCTAGGGTATATTTCCTTCAGTCTCCCACTTGCACTAGAGTCAATAATCTAGTTCACATCGCCATGTGATTTAACAGCAATAGTTCACATCACCATGTGAATAACACCCATAGTTCACATCGATATGTGACCAACAGCAAAAGGGTTTACTAGAGACAGTAATCTAGTTCACATCGCTATGTGATTAACACCCAAAGAGTACTAAGGTGTGATCATGTTTTTCTTGTGAGAGAAGCTTAGTCAACGGGTCTGCCACATTCAGATCCGTATGTATTTTGCAAATTTCTATGTCAACAATACTCTGCTCGGAGTTACTCTAGCTAATTGCTCCCACTTTCAATATGTATCTAGATTGAGACTTAGACTCATCTAGATTGGTGTCAAAACTTGCATCGACATAACCTTTTACGACGAACCTTTTTTTTTGTCACCTCCATAATCGAGAAACATATCCTTATTTCACTAAGGATAATTTTGACCGCTGTCTAGTGATCTACTCCTAGATCACTATTGTACTCCCTTGCCAAACAGTGTAGGGTATACAATAGATCTGGTACACAGCATGGCATACTTTATAGAATCTATGGCTGAGGCATAGGGAATGACTTTCATTCTCTTTCTATCATCTGCCGTGGTCGGGCATTGAGTCTTACTCAATTTCACACCTTGTAATACAGGCAAGAACTCTTTCTTTGACTGTTCCATTTTGAACTACTTCAAAATCTTGTCAAGGTATGTAATTATTGAAAAACTTATCAAGCGTCTTGATCTATCTCTATAGATCTTGATGCTCAATATGTAAGCAGCTTCACCGAGGTCCTTCTTCGAAAAACTCCTTTCAAATACTCCTTTATGCTTCACAGAATAATTCTACATTATTTCCGATCAACAATATGTCATTTACATATACTTATCAGAAATGCTGTAGTGCTCCCACTCACTTTCTTGTAAATACAGGCTTCACCGCAAGTCTGTATAAAACTATATGCTTTGATCAACTTATCAAAGCGTATATTCCAACTCCGAGATGCTTGCACCAGTCCATAGATGGATCGCTGGAGCTTGCATATTTTGCTAACACCTTTAGGATCGACAAAACCTTCTAGTTGCATCGTATACAACTCTTCTTTAATAAATCCATTGAGGAATGCAGTTTTGTTTATCCATTTGCCAGATTTCATAAAATGCGGCAATTGCTAACATGATTCGGACAGACTTAAGCATAGATATGAGTGAGAAACTCTCATCATAGTCAACACCTTGAACTTGTCGAAAACCTTTTGCAACAATTCTAGCTTTGTAGATAGTAACACTACTATCAGCGTCCGTCTTCCTCTTGAAGATCCATTTATTTTCTATGGCTTGCCGATCATCGGGCAAATCCATCAAAGTCCATACTTTGTTCTCATACATGGATCATATCTCAGATTTCATGGCCTCAAACCATTTCGCGGAATCTGGGCTCATCATCGCTTCCTCATAGTTCGTAGGTTCGTCATGGTCAAGTAACATGACCTCCAGAATAGGATTACCGTACCACTCTCGTGCGGATCTCACTCTGGTTTACCTACGAGATTCGGTAGTAACTTGATCTGAAGTTACATGATCATCATCATTAGCCTCCTCACTAATTGGTGTAGTGGTCACAGGAACAGATTTCTGTGATGAACTACTTTCCAATAAGGGAGAAGGTACAATTACCTTATCAAGTTCTACTTTCCTCCCACTCACTTCTTTCGAGAGAAACTTCTTCTCTAGAAAGGATCCATTCTTAGCAACAAATGTCTTGCCTTTGGATCTGTGATAGAAGGTGTACCCAACAGTTTCCTTTGGGTATCCTATGAAGACATATTTCTCCGATTTGGGTTTGAGCTTATCAGGATGAAACTTTTTCATATAAGCATCGCAACCCCAAACTTTAAGAAATGACAACTTTGGTTTCTTGCCAAACCACACTTCAGATTGTGTCGTCTCAACGGACTTAGATGGTGCCCTTTTTAACGTGAATGCAGCTGTCTTTAATGCATAACCCCAAAACTATAGTGGTAAATCGGTAAGAAACATCCTAGATTGCACTATATCCAATAGAGTACGGTTATGACGTTCGGACACACCATTATGTTGTGGTGTTCCAGGTGGCATGAGTTTGTGAAACTATTCCACATTGTTTTAATTGAAGACCAAACTCGTAACTCAAATATTCTCCTCCACGATCATATCGTAGAAACTTTTATTTTTCTTGTTACGATGATTCTCCACTTCACTCTGAAATTCTTTGAACTTTTCAAATGTTTCAGACTTATGTTTCATCAAGTAGATATACCCATATCTGCTCAAATCATCTGTGAAGGTCAGAAAATAATGATACTTGTCGCGAGCCTTAATATTCATCGGACCACATACATCAGTATGTATGATTTCCAACAAATCCGTTGCTCGCTCCATTGTTCTGGAGAACGGAGTCTTAGTCATCTTGCCCATGAGGCATGGTTCGCAAGCATCAAGTGATTCATAATCAAGTGATTCCAAAATTCCATTAGCATGGAGTTTCTTCATGCGCTTTACACCAATATGACCTAAACGGCAGTGCCACAGATAAGTTGCACTGTCATTATTAACTTTGCATCTTTTTGGCTTCAATATTATGAATATGTGTATCACTACGATCGAGATCCGACGAACCATTTTCATTGGGTGTGTAACCATATAAGGTTTTATTCATGTAAACAGAACAACAATTGTTCTCTAATTTAAATGAATAACCGTATTGCAATAAACATGACCAAATCATATTCATTCTCAACGCAAACACCAAATAACACTTATTTAGGTTCAACACTAATCCCGAAAGTATAGGGAGTGTGCGATGATGATCATATCAATCTTGGAACTACTTCCAACAAACATCGTCACTTCACCCTTAACTAGTCTCTGTTCATTCCACAACTCCCGTTTCGAGTTACTACTTCTTAGCAACTGAACCAATATCAAATACCGAGGGGTTGCTACGAACACCAGTAAAATACACATCAATAATCTGTATATCAAATATACTTTTGTTCACTTTGCCATCCTTTCTTATCCACCAAATACTTGGGGTAGTTCCACTTCCAGTGACCAATCCCTTTGCAGTAGAAGCACTTAGTCTCAGGCTTAGGACCAGACTTGGGCTTCTTCACTTGAGCAGCAACTTGCTTGCCGTTCTTCTTGAAGTTCCCCTTCTTCCCTTTGCCCTTTACTTGAAACTAGTGATCTTGTCAACCATCAACGCTTGATGCTCTTTCTTGATTTCTACCTTCATCGATTTCATCATTATGAAAAGCTCGGGAGTCGTTTTCGTCATCCCTTGCATACTATAGTTCATCACGAAGTTCTACTAACTTGGTGATGGTGACTAGAGAATTCTGTCAGTCACTATTTTATCTGGAAGATTAACTCCCACTTGATTCAAGCGATTGTAGTACCCAGACAATCTGAGCACATGCTCACTAGTTGAGCGATTCTCCTCCATCTTTGAGTTATAGAACTTGTTGGAGACTTCATATCTCTCAACTCGGGTATTTGCTTGAAATATTAACTTCAACTCATGGAACATCTCATATGGTCCATGACGTTCAAAACGTCTTTGAAGTCCCGATTCTAAGCCGTTAAGCATGGTGCACTAAACTATTAAGTAGTCATCATATTGAGCTAGCAAAACGTTCATAGCGTCTGCATCTGCTCCTGCAATAGGTCCGTCACCTAGCGGTGCATCAAGGACATAATTCTTCTGTGCAGCAATGAGGATAAACCTCAGATCACGGATCCAATTCGCATCATTGCTACTAACATCTTTCAACACAATTTTCTCTAGGAACATATCAAAATAAACATAGGGAAGCAACAACGCGAGCTATTGATTTACAACATAATTTGCAAAATACTACCAGGACTAAGTTCATGATAAATTAAAGTTCAATTAATCATATTACTTAAGAACTCCCACTTAGATAGACATCCCTCTAATCTTCTAAGTGATCACGTGATCCAAATCAACTAAACCATAACCGATCATCACGTGAAATGGATTAGTCTTCAATGGTGAACATCATTATGTTGATCATATCTACTATATGATTCACGCTCGACCTTTCGGTCTCCGTGTTCCGAGGCCATATCTGCATATGCTAGGCTAGTCAAGTATAACCCGAGTATTCTGCGTGTGCAAAACTGGCTTGCACCCGTTGTAGATGGACGTAGAGCTTATCACACCCGATCATCACGTGGTGTCTGGGCACGACGAACTTTGGCAACGGTGCATACTCAGGGAGAACACTTCTTGATAATTTAGTGAGAGATCATCTTATAATGCTACCGTCAATCAAAGCAAGATAAGATGCAAAAAAAGATAAACATCACATGCAATCAATATAAGTGATATGATATGGCCATCATCATCTTCGTGCTTGTGATCTCCATCTCTGAAGCACCGTCATGATCACCATCGTCACCGGCGCGACACCTTGATCTCCATCGTAGCATCGTTGTCGTCTCGCCAATCTTATGCTACTACGACTATCGCTACCGCTTAGTGATAAAGTAAAGCATTACAGGGCGATTGCATTGCATACAATAAAGCGACAACCATATGGCTCCTGCTGGTTGCCGATAACTCGGTTACAAAACATGATCATCTCATACAATAAAATTTAGCATCATGTCTTGACCATATCACATCACAACATGCCCTGCAAAAACAAGTTAGACGTCCTCTACTTTGTTTGTTGCAAGTTTTACGTGGCTGCTACGGGCTGAAGCAAGAACCAATCTCACCTACGCATCAAAACCACAACGATAGTTTGTCAAATAGACTCCGTTTTAACCTTCTCAAGGACCGGGCGTAGCCATACTCGGTTCAACTAAAGTTGGAGAAACTGACACCCGCCAGCCACCTGTGTGCAAAGCACGGCGGTAGAACCAGTCTCGCGTAAGCGTACGCGTAATGTCGGTCCGGGCCGCTTCATCCAACAATACCACCGAACCAAAGTATGACATGCTGGTAGGCAGTATGACTTATATCGTCCACAACTCACTTGTATTCTACTCGTGCATATAACATCAAACCATAAAACCTAGGCTCTGATACCACTGTTGGGGAACGTAGTAATTTCAAAAAAAATCCTACGCACACGCAAGATCATGGTGATGCATAGCAACGAGAGGGAGAGTGTTGTCTACGTACCCTCGTAGACCGAAGCGGAAGCGTTGACGCAACGTAGAGGAAGTAGTCATACGTCTTCCCGATCCGACCGATCCAAGCACCGTTACTCTGGCATCTCCGAGTTCTTAGCACACGTTCAGCTCGATGACCGTCCCCGGGCTCCGATCCAGCAAAGCTTCGGGGATGAGTTTCATCAGCACGACGGCGTGATGACGATGATGATGTTCTATCGACGCAGGGCTTCGCCTAAGCACCGCAACGATATGACTGAGGTGGAATATGGTGGAGGGGGGCACCGCACACGGCTAAGGAATGATCACGAAGATCAACTTGTGTGTCTATGGGGTGCCCCCTGCCCCCGTATATAAAGGAGTGGAGGAGGGGAGGGCCGGCCCTCTCTATGGTGCGCCCTAGGGGAGTCCTACTCCCACCGGGAGTAGGATTCCCCTTTTCCTAGTCCAACTAGGAGTCCTTCCATGTATTAGGAGTAGGAGACAAGGAAGGGGAAAGGAGAAGGGAAGGAAGGAGGGGGCGCAGCCCCTCCCCCTAGTCCAATTCAGACTAGGCCTTGGGGGGGCGCGCGGCCTGCCCTAGGCAGCCCCTCTCTCTTTCCCGTATGGCCCAATAAGGCCCAATACTTTTCCCCTGTATTCCCGTAACTCCCCGGTACTCCCGAAAATACCCGAACCACTAAGAACCTTTCCGATGTCCGAATATAGTCGTCCAATATATCGATCTTTACGTCTCGACCATTTCGAGACTCCTCGTCATGTCCCCGATCTCATCCGGGACTCCGAACTCCTTCGGTACATCAAAACTCATAAACTCATTATATAAATGTCATCGAAACCTTAAGCGTGCGGACCCTACGGTTCGAGAACAATGTAGACATGACCGAGACATGTCTCCGGTCAATAACCAATAGCGGGACCTGGATGCCCATATTGGCTCCTACATATTCTATGAAGATCTTTATCGGTCAGACCGCATAACAACATACGTTGTTCCCTTTGTCATCGGTATGTTACTTGCCCGGGATTCGATCGTCGGTATCCAATACCTAGTTCAATCTCGTTACCGGCAAGTCTCTTTACTCGTTCCGTAATACATCATCTCGCAACTAACTCATTAGTTGCAATGCTTGCAAGGCTTAAGTGATGTGAATTACCGAGAGGGCCCAGAGATACCTCTCCGACAATCGGAGTGACAAATCCTAATCTCGAAATACGCCAACCCAACATCTACCTTTGGAGACACCTGTAGAGCTCCTTTATAATCACCCAGTTACATTGTGACGTTTGGTAGCACACAAAGTGTTCCTCCGGCAAACGGGAGTTGCATAATCTCATAGTCATAGGAACATGTATAAGTCATGAAGAAAGCAATAGCAACATACTAAACGATCGGGTGCTAAGCTAACGAATGGGTCATGTCAATCACATCATTCTCCTAATGATGTGATCCCGTTAATCAAATGACAACTCATGTCTATGGCTAGGAAACTTAACCATCTTTGATCAACGAGCTAGTCGAGTAGAGGCATACTAGTGACACTCTGTTTGTCTATGTATTCACACATGTATTATGTTTCCGGTTAATACAATTCTAGCATGAATAATAAACATTTATCATGAAATAAGGAAATAAATAATAACTTTATTATTGCCTCTAGGGCATATTTCCTTCAATCACTACTCTCTTCTCATTTCTGACTCATCTCCATTTTTCTACTCTTTAGGATGACGGACGCAAGGAACAGTTTGCACAACCGGATGAAGACACCCCCTTTGGACGACACTTGAAGGAAGTCACTAGATACCTGAACATAGGAATACCAAGCTTCACCGGGACTTACAACGCCACTTTACCAGAAGAGGAGCGCTGGATGATTCAAGTTCAAGTTCCAGGAAGGACATTTACGCCAGTCACTGAGCCCATAGAGTTTTCTTTTGATGCACCAACCTGGAGTCTAGGAAAGAGTATGGCAGCCCACATTACCATGGGACGCATTGGAGAAGTTTACCACAATGATCTCAAGGATACTATCTACCAGATTTGTGGGCGCCGAGATGAGCAATGGGAAATGATCAGCACCAGGAAGGATAGATCGATTGCAGCTTTCATCCAGGAGTTAAACCAGCTCATTCGATGCTAGGAGAACCAGATGTGCGCAGGCATGACAGATTTGAAGAAGGCGCTGACAAGGATCACGGAGCTGGAGGAAGAACTCAAGGATACTCGCGAAGATTATGAGGAGGAAATCATCGTACTAGTGGAGAAGAATGGCGACCTGATAAAGAAGATCGGAGTATTCATGGGAGACCCCGCGCCAGGAGGAGAAGATGACGATTCCACTTGCCCGGAGAACTACATCATCATCGACGACACCGACTCGGACCCCGACGATAGCGATGATGACTATGTTGATGAAGCTGGAGCAGATATCATGGAGTCTTCGACCGATCAATTTTTCTAGTCGACCACCATATCAGTAGTAGTATTCCACCATGTAGATAGTATAGTCCGAGCACTTTTGTAACGATAGTTCTAGACCGATTGTATCCACTTGCTTGATTAATTGAGTGATATGTTTGTGTTTGTCTCATGTGCATATGGGTAGTGTTTTCCCCCTAGACCTCATTCTACTCTGTTTTCTCACCTTTTCTAAACCCAGCAGATGCCTCCGAGGCGCGACAATGGATTTACTTTCCCACCGGATCTCACTCAGTTGATCCAGCAGCAGAATGCATTGATGCAGATACTAGTCCAGAACAAGAATCAGGGGAACAACAACAACAACCCGCCACCACCACCACCTGTTGATCAGTTAGCCCGTTTTCTAAGGCTGAATCCGCTGGTGTTCTCCAGTAGCACTGAGCCGATAGTTGCAGATGATTGGCTCCACAAGATTGGAAGGGAGTTGACCACTGCAGGATGCACAGATGCGGAGAGAGTGCATTTTGCCTCACATCAGCTTGATGGACCCGCAGCATCATGGTGGGAGAATTTCATAGTCACTTACCCCATCAACACTGTTACATGGGACCAGTTCCAGCAGGCTTTTCGTACTTCCCATGTATCAATAGGAGCTATGGCCATGATGAAGCGCGAGTTTTGCAACTTACGCCAAGGAGGACGCACAGTTGGCCAGTATGTTAATGATTTTAGTAAGCTAGCACGTTATGCCCCAGATGACGTCACTACAAATGCAGCTAAGCAGAAGAAGTTTCTAGAAGGACTAAATGATGAGCTGAGCATGCAGTTGATGCTGGAAAATTTAAATAACTACTAGGAGTTGGTAGATGGAGCTGTCATGATTGAAGGGAAGCAGCAGCAGATTGACAACCGCAAGAGGAAGTATGGGCAAGGGAAGTATAATTCTGGAGCTCAGCAGAGACCCCGTTTTACCCCGAACTCAGGAGGACCCCTTCAGCATAACCATGGAGGTCACAATCACACCGAAGGGAGTTCGCACAACCATAGTGGCTCCAAGAACAGGAATGGTAATGGAGGAAGCAACGGACAGAACCGTTCCAACCCGGCAACGCCCGCCAAGAAAGATCTAAGCCACGTTACTTGCTACAAGTGCCAGAAGACTAGACATTACGCCAATGAATGTCCTAAAGCTAAGAATGGAAACGGCAATGGAAGCTCTGGGAAGAAGCCCAACCCTTTCAACAGGGGTCAAGTGAACCACGTTAACGTGGAGGAGGTTGAAGCCCAGCCAGATGTAGTAATAGGTAAGTTTTTGGTTAAGTCATTTACTGCAGTCGTACTTTTTGATACTCGTGCATCGCATTCATACATATCAAGGGGATTTGTGGATAAGTATAAACTGCCCACCAAAGTTCTTAGTACACCGATGTTAGTGAGCTCTCCAGGAGTAGAGTATATGGCAAGCCAAGGATGTTTTCAGATGCCATTGACCATAGGTAGGCATGTTTTCCCCTCAGATATGATAATGTTGGAGTCGCAAGGTTTGGATGTGATTCTGGGTATGGATTGGCTATCAATGTATGGAGGAAACATTGCTTGCGCCAGTAAGACGGTTTTGCTCACCACCAAAGAAGGACGAAGGATTAAGTATGTATCCCGGCATGTGCCGAATAGGACTCAAGTAAATTCCTTATCAGGAGTTGTACAGGAGGAAGTACTAGTGGTGAAGGATTTCCTGGATGTATTTCCAGAAGAGTTGCCAGGCATGCCACCGGATAGAGACATTGAGTTTTTGATTGAGCTTTTGCCAGGCACAGCGCCAATATCTAAGAGATCATACAGAATGCCTGCAAAGGATTTGGAGGAAATTAAGAAGCAGATTAAGGAGCTACTGGATAAAGGTTATATACGCCCAAGTTCGTCACCTTGGGGATCACCAGTGCTTCTAGTGGTGAATAAGGATGGATCATTAAGGATGGTTGTCGATTATCGAGGATTGAATGAGGTGACTATCAAGAACAAGTACCCACTTCCGATGATCAATGATTTGTTTGACCAGCTGCAAGGAGCTAAGGTGTTTTCCAAGATCGATCTACGATCAGGGTACCACCAGCTGAAGATTCGAGAGCAGGATATACCTAAGACAGCTTTTACCACAAGGTACGTGCTATATGAGTATACCGTTATGTCATTTGGCCTGACTAACGCACCTGCCTATTTTATGAACATGATGAACAAGGTGTTTATGGAGTTTTTGGATAAATTCATCGTGGTGTTCATTGATGATATTCTGGTCTACTCGAAGAATGAAGAGGAACATAAAGAGCATTTGCATTTAGTACTTGGGAAGCTCAGAGAACATCAGCTATACGCCAAGTTCAGCAAGTGTGAGTTTTGGCTGAAGGAAGTGGGATTCCTTGGACATGTTATATCCGGAGAAGTAATAGCGGTAGACCCCACCAAAGTTGTCACTGTGACAAATTGGGAGGCACCCACGTCAGTTGGAGAGATTCAGAGTTTTCTTGGGCTCGCAGGATACTACCGGAGGTTCATTAAAAATTTCTCGAAGATTGCAAAGCCTATGACGGAGTTGTTGAAGAAGGACACCAAGTTCAAATGGACTGAGGAATGTGAGGCCAGTTTTCAGGAGTTGAAGAAACGCTTGGTTACATCACCAGTGTTGATTCTGCCAGATCAACGCAAGGATTATGAAGTGTATTGCGATGCTTCTCGTCGAGGACTTGGAGCCGTACTTATGCAGGAGGGAAGAGTTGTTCCATATGCTTCACGACAGCTTAAACCCCATGAGTTGAATTACGCTACCCATGATTTGGAGTTAGCAGCCGTAGTGCATGCATTGAAGACTTGGAGATATTTTCTCATCGGTAAACATTGTGAGGTATACACGGATCACAAGAGTTTGAAGTATATCTTCACGCAGAAGGAGTTGAATCTCAGGTAGAGGAGATGGTTGGAGCTCATTAAGGATTATGATATGAAGTTGCATTATCATCCCGGAAAAGCTAACGTAGTAGCCGATGCGTTGAGTCGCAAGAGTCATGTCAATACACTCATGACCGGAGAGTTACCCAAGGAGTTAGCATAGGACCTTCGTGAGCTATGTTTGGAGATAGTTCCGACAGGTTATGTAGCAGCTTTGGGGATTCAATCTACTTTGATGGATAAGATCAGAGAAGCTCAGAAGACGGACAAGGAGATAGCCGAGATTAAGGAAAGGATGAGCAAAGGAAACCAAGGGATTTCGTGAGGATGAGCACGATACCTTATGGTTTGAGGACCGCGTATATGTGCCAAATGATCAAGAGATCAGGAAGCTGATTTTGCAGGAGGCCCATGATTCGCCATATTCCATTCACCCAGGAAATACCAAGATGTATCTGGATTTGAAGGATAGTTTCTGGTGGACCGGAATGAAGAAGGATATTGCGGAGTATGTAGCAGTTTGTGATGTATGTCAGAGAGTGAAGGCAGAGCATCAGAAGCCAGCAGGATTGCTACAACCATTGTCGATATCCGAATGGAAGTGGGACAAGCTAGGCATGGATTTTATCACAGGATTACCCAAGACTCGTTCAGGCTATGACTCGATATGGGTTGTAGTCGATCGTTTGACGAAAGTAGCTCATTTCATCCCAGTGAAGACCACTTACACCAGTGCTAAATTGGCAAAGGTGTACATAACCAGGATCGTATGTTTGCATGGAGTTCCGAGGACCATTCTATCAGATAGAGGAACCCAGTTTACCTCAAAGTTTTTGAATCAGTTGCATGAAACTTTGGGAACCAGGCTAGAGTTCAGTACAGCTTTTCACTCGCAGACAGATGGACAGACTGAGAGAGTCAATCAGATTCTGGAGGACATGTTGAGAGCTTGTGCACTAGATTATGGATCTAGTTGGGACGATAATTTGGCTTATGCGGAGTTCTCTTACAACAACAGCTATCAAGCCAGTTTGAAGATGGCCCCTTTCGAAGCATTGTATGGAAGGAGGTGCAGAACACTGTTGTTATGGGACGAAGTTGGAGACCGACAGTTGTTTGGACCAGATTTGATTAAAGAGTCTGAAGAGAAGGTTAAGCTGATTCGCGATAGACTCAAGGTAGCCCAGTCCAGGCAGAAGAGTTATGCGGATTCTAAACGCAAGGAGACGGTTTACGAAGTTGGAGATAGAGTGTATCTTCATGTATCCCCACTTCGAGGAAAGAAGCATTTTGGAGTTAAGGGAAAATTAGCACCATGTTTTGTGGGACCATACAAAGTTTTGGAACGTATGTGAGAAGTTGCTTACAAGTTGGAATTGCCCGGAGGATTGTCACGAGTTCACGATGTGTTCCACGTTTCTCAATTGAAGAAGTGCCACGCAGAGATGGCTGATATTCCTCTGAGAGATACAGTGCCACTGGAAGCGATACAGTTGGATAGCAATTTGACCTACGAGGAAAAGCCAGTCAAGATTCTTGAGTTTGCCAGCCGAGTTACACGCAGCAAGGTTATCAAGTTTTGCAAGGTTTAGTGGAGACACCATACCGAACATGAAGCCACCTGGGAACGCGAGGAAGACCTACGGAAGGATCACCCTCACCTATTTTCTAGCCAACCCGAATCTCGAGGGCGAGATTCATCTTAAGGGGGGTAGGTTTGTAACATCCCAAATTTTCAATTTGGAATGTTATACATTAGATCATCATTGCATATCATATTTTATTGCATTTTGGTTTGATCCTAGAGATTCTACGCAACTCAAGGACCCACGGAGAGAGTTGGGAATTTCGTTATTTTCATATTTGAGTTTTTCTCGAATTTTGAAAAGAGGATCGTTTGATTTTAATTATTTTCTCTTCAAATATTTCCTTTATAAAAATAAAAGAGAGAGGATAAAATGACTTCGTCAAAATAAATAAATATTGGAGATTTAATGTTAAAATCAAATAAGAGTTTTATTCAGATTTTTATCGCTATTTTTTTTAATTAGGAAAAATATGCATTTTTCAATTGCATTAGAGGCCCAAATAAATATTCACCTTGTCCGGGGATGATGCTGAGTCCGAGGATGGTTCTGATGCTCGTGGTGACTTTCCTTGCCGACCACGATAGGATGCTCGTCCCCGTGATGATGGACCAAGGCGGCGTCGTGATGAGGACGAGGACGGAGGTATTGGTAGAATAAAAATTACTATACCTTCATTCACAGGCAAGGCCGGTCCTGAGGAGTATCTTGAGTGGGAGATGCATGTGGAGCAGATTTTGGATAACCACCGTTACTCCGAGGAGCGGAAGATTCGATTTGCTTCTCTTGAATTTTCAGGTTATGCATTAATTTGGTGGGATCAACTCAACCACAATGGCGCACGACCAGAATCGTGGCGTGAGATGAAGCGTACAATGTGTGCTCGCTTTTTGCCAGCTTATTTCCAGAAGGAACAACACACAAAGCTTCGACGACTTGTTCAACGAGCCATGACGGTGGATGAGTATTACCAACGGATGCAAGTTCTGATGATCAGAACTAATGTGCATGAGTCTGATGATGCAACAATGACACGTTTCTTTGAGGGGCTGAATGAGGATATACGCGATCGTGTTGATTTGATGCAGTATAATGATATGCAAGAGCTTCTTCATCAAGCGGAGCGTGCCTAACAGTGGGTCAAAGCAAAGCAAGTTTCCAAAGGCCACACCAATTTCAGCATGGGGCGACGTTCCTATTTGCATGACGATGAAAATGTCAAGCCAGTTTCATCCTATAGGTCAGCTGCTACCGATCACAAGAGATGAGAAAAGAATCTATGGCCGCGAGCAAAGTGGCTTCAAGGGTTGATTCAAATGCGTAGTGTGCTATGCATACTAGTGAGATTGTGTGTTACACATGTGGAGGTTGGGGACACAAATGCATTGATTGTCCGAACAAGAAGAGAGTGCTCCTTGTTAATGATGGATATGTTTCCGAAGACAAAACTGACTCAGAGTCTGATGAGCCCAAGGAAGGGGAAAGTGAATCTAATCCTATCAGGTGCTATCCTTTAGATTATGATCTGCCATGCATCATGGTGCAGCGAGCTAAAGAGGATCAAATTCCAAGCTCGGGACAGCGGTGGAAAATTTTTCAGTCACAATGTCGAATTAACAACAAGTGTTGCAAGTTGATTATTGTTGGAGGAAACTACACCAACATCATAAGCCAGCGTGTGGTGGATGCTTTAGGAATGAAGGCATGGCCACATCCACAACCACATTGCATTGAGTGGTTGTACAACTCCGGACGTCTGAAGGTGACACACAAGGTATGCGTAAAGTTTAATATTGGCACATATTATGATGAGGTCATTTGTGACGTTGTGCCAATGGATGTGTGCCAATTACTATTGGGTCGTTCATGGCAATACGATCGCAACGCTATACATGAGGGGAGGTCGAACACTTACGTGTTCCGAGATGTTGGCATCAAACGTGTGATGCAGCCTGTCGATGTCAAAACCGGCGGATCTCGGGTAGGGGGTCCCGAACTGTGCGTCTAGGCCAGATGGTAACAGGAGACAAGGGACACGATGTTTTACCCAGGTTCGGGCCCTCTTGATGGAGGTAAAACCCTATGTCCTGCTTGATTAATATTGATGATATGGGTAGTACAAGAGTAGATCTACCACGAGATCAGACAGGCTAAACCCTAGAAGCTAGCCTATGGTATGATTGTTATATGATGAAGTTGTCCTATGGACTAAAGCCTTCCGGTTTATATAGACACCGGAGAGGGTTAGGGTTACACAAAGTTGGTTACAATGGTAGGAGATCTTGAATGTCCGCATCGCCAGGCTTGCCTTCCATGCCAAGGAAAGTCCCATCCGGACACGGGACGAAGTCTTCAATCTTGTATCTTCATAGTCCTGGAGTCCGGCTGAAGGTATAGTCCGGCTATCCGAACACCCCCTAATCCAGGACTCCCTCAGTAGCCCCTGAACCAGGCTTCAATGACGACAAGTCCGGCGCGCAGATTGTCTTCAGCATTGCAAGGCGGGTTCCTCCTCCAAACTCTTCATAGAGGATTTTAAACACCAAGGATAGTGTCCGGCTCTGCAAAAAAGCTTCCACATATTTCCATAGAGAGAATAATATTAACACAAATCTAATCTGCTGACGTATTCCGCAGTGTGACATCACACTATGGCCAAGTCTTTTACTCGAATCGTTTTCACTTTTCCACCTCAGCACGTTTTGCGAGGCGGTTTCCTTGGCACGTCTTGTCAAAGCAGAGATCGTGTCCCTCATTTACGGGATTCTCATCAATACGGACGTGGGTAACCCAACCGCGCCATTTATCACGGCGCTTGGGAGGCAAGCGAGTTTTACCAGGCTGGTGGGGATGCATAGCCGCATCTGCCCATATAAGGGGATAAGGATCCACCTTTTTACCTACGCCTTCTTCCTCCTTTGCCTATCCATCTTCCGCGCACTCGAGCTCCAGCGCCCAAGCCCGCACTTCCCACCTCAACCTTCTCCAACAATGTCCGGAGCGGGAGGCAAGTGGATGGTCTCCTCCGTCACGGAGGGCCATGTCAAAAAGCTAAGGAAGGCCGGATACTTGTCCAAAGACATCGCGCACCAGCTTCCCGAGGAGGGGCAGCTTCTCCCCACCCCAAGGCCCAATGAGAGGGTAGTATTCCTTCCCCACTTCCTCCGTGGTCTGGGTTTTCCACTCCACCCATTTGTCCGGGGGCTCATGTTCTAGTACGGCCTGGATTTCCACGATCTGGCCCCGAACTTCGTCCTCAACATCTCGGCGTTTATCGTCATGTGCGAGGCTTTCCTCCGCATCCGCCCCCATTTCGGCCTCTGGCTCAAGACCTTCAACGCCAAGCCCAAGGTGGTGCGCGGCAGCCAGGCGGAGTGCAGAGGCGCCATGGCGGGCAAGATGGCCAACGTCCTATGGCTCGAGGGCTCCTTCGTGGAGACCCTCAAGGGGTGGCAATCCAGGTGGTTTTACATCACCGAGCCACGCGATCCGAAATGGATCGCGGCCCCTGAGTTCCGATCCGGACCCCCCACGCGGCTTATGTCCTGGAAAGAGACGGGCCTGTCGTGGGGCGACGAAAGAGAGGTGACCGGACTGCAGACATGCATCCAGTCCCTGGTGAACAAGCCGATCAAGCTTGTTAATGTAGTCCAGGTTATGCTCGTCCGCCGGATCCTCCCGTGTCAACAACGGGACTTTAATCTCTGGGAGTTCGACCCGGCGCAGCACCAAACCCTTAACAGGCTCTTCGACATGACGTATGAAGACGTCTGGAAGGTGCTAACCAAAGGCGCCGAGGCTCCCGCATCCGCTTCCGAGGACCGCGGACATAGCTCGCAGCGTCACGCTAGCGAGGTAAGCTACTTTCACCTTTTACAGGATGTTTAAGTTTTTCCATAGTTTGACTCTATGCGGGATCTAAACTCCCTCACCTTTGATAGGCTTGGCAGGCGAAGTTCGGACCGATTAACTGTCCGGCTCCCTTGCCCGAAGACCCAGCCCCTGCTCTCCTAGTGAAGTTGCTGGTTCCGGTACCTTATGTGGTGCCGGAGAAGAAGGCCAAGAAGAAGAAGGCCACGGGGACTCGAAAGAGTGCCCGTCATATGGTGGTGTCGGACTCGTCATCCGTCGAGTCCGAGACGCTCTCCTCCCGTGAAAACAAGGAGGAGGAAGAAGAAACCTCTCCCCCTCCAGCGGGGGTGGAAAGAAAAGGAAGGCCGCCCCAACGGGGGAGGCCGAAGGGTCCAAGAGGAGGAAGACCCCTCCGCCGGACTACTCCCCTAACGCCGACGAGGACGACAAGGAGTGGCCGGACAGGGCCAAGCGTCTGGCGGCATCGTAAGTATTCGGATACCAGAGTAACTCATGATATTCCTTTGTTGCACAGCTTTCCCTAACGTCGAATATAATCATGCAGCCCGCCCAAGGACGGGCTTGACGAGTCGTCAAGTGGCTCCCTGGATTCATCGGACGTGAATTCAGTTCTGCCCGTTGTCTCCCCCCGCACGACGGACGACACCGAAGTGGCGTCGCGACAAGCTCCGGGGCAAGAGGAGGTGGTCCTGGAGGAGCCGCGAGGCGACCTCCCGGACTCCAGGAGTAAAGGGGACAAGACCCCCCAGGGCTCCAAGTCCGGCTTTGAGCCGGACGCCGCGCCGGAATCTTCAACGGTTCCGGACCGTGGCAGGTGAACTCCTGACAAGAGGAGCAAGCCTAATGAGCCGGCGGCCTCCGTCCAACCGGAGGCGCCGGGTAATCTACTGGAGGTGCTTAAGGGCGCCTCCATCGATGAGGAGCACCGTACTATCATGAGTACGGTGATCCAGAAGGTTCAGTCCGCCAAGAGCGGACTGACTGAAGCTTGTGCTAGCCTTCTAACAGGCTTCGAGGTAAGTAAAAATATGTAAAAAATGTTATCACATAGACAGTAGCCCCTGATGCTCTGTTTGGCGTTCGGAAAGAAAAGCCGAATAGAGGATCTATCAATTTTCGCAGGAGTCTAATAAAAAAGTCAATATGCGTATGCAGGCTTCGCTGCTAGCCACCGCCGCACTGACTGCGGAGGTGGGTGCCCTGAAACAGGGCCTCGAGCGGACCGAGCAAGAGCTCGGCCTTGCCAAGCGGCAGCTCGAGGAGAAAGAAGGTCAGAGATACCTTACAGAAAAAGTGTCTATAAAAAGATGCAATTGCAAAAAATGACAGGATTGTAATGCTTATTGTAGGGGCCACGACTCAGGTGGCGTGCCTGGTGTAGTGTGTGTGTGTGTGTGTGTGTGTGTGTGTGTGTGTGTGTGTGTGTGTGCTCGTGGCTGTAGCGTAGACCTGGCCAAACCTCGGGCCAGGCCGGGCTTCAGGCCGGGCCTAGCCAAGCCCGACGAAAAAAACCCAGGCCCGAGCCCGGCCCGGCCCGGCCATCGGGCCTGTTTTCTAGGCCCGAGCCCGGCCCGAACATGCAAAAGCCCGCCGGGCCTCGGGCTGGCCCGGCCCGACCTTCAGAAAACTGCAAAAACGACGGGCCCGGGCCCGGCCCGGCCCGGCCACCGGGCTCAAAATCTAGGCCCGAGCCCGGCCCGGGGGCAGCATCGGGCCTGGCCGGGTCAGGCTTTTTCGGGCCGGGCTGCCCATGGCCAGGTCTACTGTAGCGCGTGTGCGTACGTCGCGTAGCTGGCCGTGAGTTAGTGGTCGTTTGGGGTGTCCAGGTCATGTGTGCATGCATTAGATGGATAAGATAGATGCGTGGGTGTGCCGGCCAAGTAAGCGGGCGTACATGCGTGCGGTTAGTTAGTGAGAGGAAACTTGGGGGCTGCGTTGCTGTGCCACTACAAAGCCATGGCCACTTGTGTGTATTCAGATGAGAGTTTGGTGCTAGTGGATTAGTAACGGGGATGTGTGTAGCCGGGTGAAACTCCAGTGTATTGTGCTTCACCTTCTTCTACCTTTAGTCCTGAGTGAGAGAGAGAGAGAACGGCAACAACATACTACTCCTTCACGTACAGAATCACCACTACGGTTATATATATTCGGCCTGTTCTAATTCACCTGCTTCCGTTCAAGTTTTGCTCTGCTAGCTCTTTGCGTCAGTGAAAGATCAGGGCCACCCCATAAAATCGTCTCAAAGCTAGTTGAGTCGTATCATCCGCCCTTGACTTGCAACTAGGCCTTTAGATTGTTTCATCCTAGTTGCAAGTCCACCTTGAACTCACAAATGGTCTCGTAGTTTCGTAGTAGTCCCAGTTGCAAGTCCACCTTGACTCGTAACTGGACCCAAAGTTTTGTCGTTGTCCTAGTTGCAAGTCCATCGTCCGACTGGCAGCTAGGCCCGTAGTTTGTTTTCATCCCAGTTGCAAGTCCACCCTCGGCTCGCAATTGGTATCGTAGTTTTATGTAGTTGTCTCAGCTGCAAGTCCGCGCTCGACTTGCAACTAAGTCCATAGTTTTTTCTCATCCCAGTTGCAAGTCCACCCTCGACTCGCAACCGAGACTGTAGTTTGTTTTTCATCTTAGTTACAAGTCCACCCTCGACTAGCAAATAGGCTTGCAGTTGTCTCAGTTGCAAGACCACCCTGGACTCACAATTTGGCTTGTAGTTTCCTTGTTCTCTTAGTTGCAACTCCACCATCGACTTGCAACTTGGACCTTAGTC
Source organism: Aegilops umbellulata (assembly GCA_032464435.1). Taxonomy (NCBI): domain Eukaryota; kingdom Viridiplantae; phylum Streptophyta; class Magnoliopsida; order Poales; family Poaceae; genus Aegilops; species Aegilops umbellulata. The sequence goes on along the minus strand of CP136060.1, from coordinate 10,163,330 downwards.
TGTTGTTGTCCCAATTACAAGTCCACCCTCTGACTCACAACTAGGCCCGTAGTTATTTTGTCACTTTAGTTTGCAAGTCCACCCCAGCCTACAAACTGGTATCGTACTTTTATGTACTTGTCCTAGTTGCAAGTCCATGCTCGACTTGCAACTAAGCCCATAGCTTGCAAGTCCACCCTCAACTTGGAACTAAGCTCGCAGTTGTCTCGGTTGGAAGTCCACCCTTGAATCGCAACTAGGCATTTATTTTGTCATCTCAGTTGCAAGTCCACGTTCGACTCACAACTCAGCTCGTAGTTTGTTATTGTCTCAATTGCAAGTGCACCCACAACTCGCAAAATGGTATTGTAGTTTTGTGTAGTTGTCCCAATTGCAAGTCCACACTTGAGTAGCAACTATTCCATAGTTTCCATCATCCCAGTTACAAGTCCACCCTTGACTTGTAAGTGGGCTCGTTGTTTTGTAGTTGTCCTAGTTGCAAGTCCATCCTTGACTAGCAACTAGGCCCATAGTTTTTTTTGTTGTCCTAGTTGCGAGTCCACCCTTGACTCAAAATTATGTCCATAGTTTATTTTTCATCCTAGTTGCAAATCCATCCTCGACTCGCAACTGGGTTGTAACATCCCAAATTTTCAATTTGGAATGTTATACATTAGATCATCATTGCATATCATACTTTATTGCATTTTTGTTTGATCCTAGAGATTCTACGCAACTCATGGACCCACTGAGAGAGTTGGGAATTTCGTTATTTTCATATTTGAGTTTTTCTCGAATTTAGAAAAGAGGATCGTTTGATTTTAATTATTTTCTATTCGAATATTTCTTTTATAAAAATGAAAGAGATAGGATAAAATGACTTCCTCAAAATAAAGAAATATTGAAGATTTAATGTTAAAATCAAATAAGAGTTTTATTCGGATTTTTATCGCTATTTTTTTTGAATTAGGAAAATATGCGTTTTTCAAAATTGCATTAGAGGCCCAAATAAATGTTCACCTTGTCCGGCATATTTTTAGAGGACGGGGAAAATTTATTACGGGATTTTTGGAGTCCGTTTAGTATTTCTTTTATTTCTTTTTCTACACCCCAGAATATTTTAAAAAAAGAAACCGACTTTGGGCCGTACCCGCCCGGGACTCCGCCCGGGGGGGCCTTTATAAGCCGCCGAGGCCGCAGCCCCGCAGCCCACCAGCCCGCCCCGCCAAAACCCTAAGACGCGCCAGCCCGCCGCCGCCACCGACCCGCCGGTGCCGCGCCGCCGCCTCGCCACCCCGCCGCCGTCGCCAGAGTTCGCCGGAGTATGCCGCCGCCGCCGCCGGTTTTCTTTGACCGGTTCGGTTTTTGGTAAAAACCTAGATACATTTTTTAGATCGGTTTTATTTTTTTCTAGTTTAGTTATACAGGGGACGGTCGTTTGTACGTTCGTTTTAACGAACGGTTTTCGCCCGTTAACCGCAGATAGCGAACGTTCGTTCGTTAGTCTGTTCGTCAGTTTTTCTTTTTCTCGGATTTTTCGCGATTATTTTCGATCGCGATTTTTCATCTGATTTTTGTTTTAGTTTAACTTTTGGCTCGTTTATCGGAATCAGGCGATTCAAGTGCCTAGAGTTTTGTCTCGAAACCCTCATTCTGTTTAATCAATTTAAACAAGTTTTTGCTACTGTAAAATTTGAGTTTAGTCCAGATTAGTAAACGAAACTTGTTTCTTTCGCAGTTTGAGTTTCGTTGCTTCGTTTGAATTGATTCTTTTTGCAAACCGGAGTTCTTAAGTTGAACTTTCAATTTATATCTTCTTATTTGAGTTTTACTCGTGCATCTTCCTTGATTGCTTATTGTATGCTTGTTTGTTTGCGATAGAGTACTCGGAGTGTGAAGTGTGCTACTACGAGTCTCTAGGTTTCGCGGATCATCAGCAAGGCAAGTAACATTTTGATCATACCTCTTTACTACCCAGTTTTATTGCATTAGATCAATCCTCAAACAATTGCATGGTTAGGATCTGATTAAATTGTGGGTTTGGGAAGTAGATGAAGTAGTACCTATTCACCTGTTTATTATCAAACCTATGGGAGTTCCTTCTACGTTGCTTATATTGCTATGCTATGCTTGTAGACATGGATTGGGTGAGTGTATCCATGACACATGTGAGAATTGTTATTTAATGGTTAACTTAAGGTGGCAACTTTAATGCACATCTGGGTGGACTGAGGCACCTTGGGAACCCAGTGTTGCCTGTATTTTTGGAAATCACGGGGTACCGTGTGATTCTCCTATGGACTGCCACCCAGGTTCAAAGGGATCATAAGATTATTCATGCTAGAAACTTATGTGTGCAGCCACATGCCATTATGGGGACTGACATAGTTGAGTAAGTTGTGGGAAACCTTTCCATGATGGGCTAGCAGATGTAGGGGATTGTAGGTGTACAGGCCTATCTATCGGTTAAGGGGACCTCTTCGGAAAGACTGTGTCTCGGTCATCCATTTCTCAAACATTATGTAGTGCGAGAAATCCAACGGAGGAGATCGAGTCTTGTGGGGAAAAGTGCACAAACCTCTCCAGAGTGTACAAACTAATCATGGTTAGCCGTGTCCCCGGTTATGGACATCTTGAGTATCTTGGGATTGAGATGGGGTTACCATTCTCAATGTTTTTCAACAAACTTTGTAGTTAAATAAAATATATTCCTTTGCAGTAGGGAAAAATTAGCTTTCCGCAAAACATATTAACCATACAGCCTCCACCAGTCATATATGCATGTAGTGATAGCTTTATTCTGTGCATTACTCTGTTGTGTTACTTTGCCAGCATATTCCATGTGCTGACCCGTTTTTGGGCTGCAACATATCATGTTGCAGACTTTTCAAACGACGAGTAAGGAGGCTTAGGTCGTGGTCTTTCACTCAGTGGTGCCGTTGGAGTTGATGGACTCACTTTATCTTCCAAGCCTTCCGCTGTTATCATATTCGATGGCCTTAAGCCATATTTATTGTAATAAGTTCTTTTTTGAGACATTCGATGTAATAAGTGTGTAACTACTACTCTGTTATAAATCCTTCAAGTACTGTGCGTGTCAGCATTACCCATCCAGGGATGACACTGATGCACAGAGATCAGACTATTTGAGGTCTGGTCGCTACAAGATGGTATCAGAGCACACACTGACTGTAGGACACGACCACTAAGCTAAAGCCCTAGATCACTGTTGGGGAACGTAGTAATTTCAAAAAAATTCCTACGCACACGCAAGATCATGGTAATGCATAGCAACGAGAGGGGAGAGTGTTGTCTACGTACCCTCGTAGACCGAAGCGGAAGCGTTGACGCGACGTAGAGGAAGTAGTCGTACGTCTTCCGATCCGACAGATCCAAGCACCGTTACTCCGGCACCTCCGAGTTCTTAGCACACGTTCAGCTCGATGACGCTCCCCGGGCTCCGATCCAGCAAAGCTTCGGGGATGAGTTTCGTCAGCACGACGGCGTGATGACGATGATGATGTTCTATCGACGCAGGGCTTTGCCTAAGCACCGCAACGATATGACCGAGGTGGAATATGGTGGAGGGGGGCACCGCACACGGCTAAGCAACGATCACGAAGATCAACTTGTGTGTCTATGGGGTGCCCCCTGCCCCCGTATATAAAGGAGTGGAGGAGGGGAGGGCCGGCCCTAGGGGAGTCCTACTCCCATCGGGAGTAGGATTCCCCTTTTCCTAGTCCAACTAGGAGTCCTTCCATGTATTAGGAGTAGGAGACAAGGAAGGGGAAAGGAGAAGGGAAGGAAGGAGGGGGCGCAGCCCCTCCCCCTAGTCCAATTCGGACTAGGCCTTGGGGGGGCGCGCGGCCTGCCCTAGGCAGCCCCTCTCTCTTTCCCGTATGGCCCAATAAGGCCCAATACTTTTCCCCCGTATTCCCGTAACTCCTCGGTACTCCCGAAAATACCCGAACCACTCAGAACCTTTCCGATGTCCGAATATAGTCGTCCAATATATCGATCTTTACGTCTCGACCATTTTGAGACTCCTCGTCATGTCCCCGGTCTCATCCGGGACTCCGAACTCCTTAGGTACATCAAAACTCATAAACTCATTATATAACTGTCATCAAAACCTTAAGCGTGCGGACCCTACGGTTCGAGAACAATGTAGACATGACCGAGACACGTCTCCGCTCAATAACCAATAGCGGGACCTGGATGCCCATATTGGCTCCTACATATTCTATGAAGATCTTTATCGGTCAGACCGCATAACAACATACGTTGTTCCCTTTGTCATCGGTATGTTACTTGCCCGGGATTCGATCGTCGGTATCCAATACCTAGTTCAATCTCGTTACCGGCAAGTCTCTTTACTCGTTCCGTAATACATCATCTCGCAACTAACTCATTAGTTGCAATGCTTGCAAGGCTTAAGTGATGTGAATTACCGAGAGGGCCCAGAGATACCTCTCCGACAATCGGAGTGACAAATCCTAATCTCGAAATACGCCAACCCAACATCTACCTTTGGAGACACCTGTAGAGCTCCTTTATAATCACCCAGTTACATTGTGACGTTTGGTAGCACACAAAGTGTTCCTCCGGCAAACGGGAGTTGCATAATCTCATAGTCATAGGAACATGTATAAGTCATGAAGAAAGCAATAGCAACATACTAAACGATCGGGTGCTAAGCTAACGAATGGGTCATGTCAATCACATCATTCTCCTAATGATGTGATCCCGTTAATCAAATGACAACTCATGTCTATGGCTAGGAAACTTAACCATCTTTGATCAACGAGCTAGTCGAGTAGAGGCATACTAGTGACACTCTGTTTGTCTATGTATTCACACATGTATTATGTTTCCGGTTAATACAATTCTAGCATGAATAATAAACATTTATCATGAAATAAGGAAATAAATAATAACTTTATTATTGCCTCTAGGGTATATTTCCTTCAGTCTCCCACTTGCACTAGAGTCAATAATCTAGTTCACATCGCCATGTGATTTAACAGCAATAGTTCACATCACCATGTGAATAACACCCATAGTTCACATCGATATGTGACCAACAGCAAAAGGGTTTACTAGAGACAGTAATCTAGTTCACATCGCTATGTGATTAACACCCAAAGAGTACTAAGGTGTGATCATGTTTTTCTTGTGAGAGAAGCTTAGTCAACGGGTCTGCCACATTCAGATCCGTATGTATTTTGCAAATTTCTATGTCAACAATACTCTGCTCGGAGTTACTCTAGCTAATTGCTCCCACTTTCAATATGTATCTAGATTGAGACTTAGACTCATCTAGATTGGTGTCAAAACTTGCATCGACATAACCTTTTACGACGAACCTTTTTTTTTGTCACCTCCATAATCGAGAAACATATCCTTATTTCACTAAGGATAATTTTGACCGCTGTCTAGTGATCTACTCCTAGATCACTATTGTACTCCCTTGCCAAACAGTGTAGGGTATACAATAGATCTGGTACACAGCATGGCATACTTTATAGAATCTATGGCTGAGGCATAGGGAATGACTTTCATTCTCTTTCTATCATCTGCCGTGGTCGGGCATTGAGTCTTACTCAATTTCACACCTTGTAATACAGGCAAGAACTCTTTCTTTGACTGTTCCATTTTGAACTACTTCAAAATCTTGTCAAGGTATGTAATTATTGAAAAACTTATCAAGCGTCTTGATCTATCTCTATAGATCTTGATGCTCAATATGTAAGCAGCTTCACCGAGGTCCTTCTTCGAAAAACTCCTTTCAAATACTCCTTTATGCTTCACAGAATAATTCTACATTATTTCCGATCAACAATATGTCATTTACATATACTTATCAGAAATGCTGTAGTGCTCCCACTCACTTTCTTGTAAATACAGGCTTCACCGCAAGTCTGTATAAAACTATATGCTTTGATCAACTTATCAAAGCGTATATTCCAACTCCGAGATGCTTGCACCAGTCCATAGATGGATCGCTGGAGCTTGCATATTTTGCTAACACCTTTAGGATCGACAAAACCTTCTAGTTGCATCGTATACAACTCTTCTTTAATAAATCCATTGAGGAATGCAGTTTTGTTTATCCATTTGCCAGATTTCATAAAATGCGGCAATTGCTAACATGATTCGGACAGACTTAAGCATAGATATGAGTGAGAAACTCTCATCATAGTCAACACCTTGAACTTGTCGAAAACCTTTTGCAACAATTCTAGCTTTGTAGATAGTAACACTACTATCAGCGTCCGTCTTCCTCTTGAAGATCCATTTATTTTCTATGGCTTGCCGATCATCGGGCAAATCCATCAAAGTCCATACTTTGTTCTCATACATGGATCATATCTCAGATTTCATGGCCTCAAACCATTTCGCGGAATCTGGGCTCATCATCGCTTCCTCATAGTTCGTAGGTTCGTCATGGTCAAGTAACATGACCTCCAGAATAGGATTACCGTACCACTCTCGTGCGGATCTCACTCTGGTTTACCTACGAGATTCGGTAGTAACTTGATCTGAAGTTACATGATCATCATCATTAGCCTCCTCACTAATTGGTGTAGTGGTCACAGGAACAGATTTCTGTGATGAACTACTTTCCAATAAGGGAGAAGGTACAATTACCTTATCAAGTTCTACTTTCCTCCCACTCACTTCTTTCGAGAGAAACTTCTTCTCTAGAAAGGATCCATTCTTAGCAACAAATGTCTTGCCTTTGGATCTGTGATAGAAGGTGTACCCAACAGTTTCCTTTGGGTATCCTATGAAGACATATTTCTCCGATTTGGGTTTGAGCTTATCAGGATGAAACTTTTTCATATAAGCATCGCAACCCCAAACTTTAAGAAATGACAACTTTGGTTTCTTGCCAAACCACACTTCAGATTGTGTCGTCTCAACGGACTTAGATGGTGCCCTTTTTAACGTGAATGCAGCTGTCTTTAATGCATAACCCCAAAACTATAGTGGTAAATCGGTAAGAAACATCCTAGATTGCACTATATCCAATAGAGTACGGTTATGACGTTCGGACACACCATTATGTTGTGGTGTTCCAGGTGGCATGAGTTTGTGAAACTATTCCACATTGTTTTAATTGAAGACCAAACTCGTAACTCAAATATTCTCCTCCACGATCATATCGTAGAAACTTTTATTTTTCTTGTTACGATGATTCTCCACTTCACTCTGAAATTCTTTGAACTTTTCAAATGTTTCAGACTTATGTTTCATCAAGTAGATATACCCATATCTGCTCAAATCATCTGTGAAGGTCAGAAAATAATGATACTTGTCGCGAGCCTTAATATTCATCGGACCACATACATCAGTATGTATGATTTCCAACAAATCTGTTGCTCGCTCCATTGTTCTGGAGAACGGAGTCTTAGTCATCTTGCCCATGAGGCATGGTTCGCAAGGATCAAGTGATTCATAATCAAGTGATTCCAAAATTCCATCAGCATGGAGTTTCTTCATGCGCTTTACACCAATATGACCTAAACGGCAGTGCCACAGATAAGTTGCACTGTCATTATTAACTTTGCATCTTTTTGGCTTCAATATTATGAATATGTGTATCACTACGATCGAGATCCGACGAACCATTTTCATTGGGTGTGTAACCATATAAGGTTTTATTCATGTAAACAGAACAACAATTGTTCTCTAATTTAAATGAATAACCGTATTGCAATAAACATGACCAAATCATATTCATTCTCAACGCAAACACCAAATAACACTTATTTAGGTTCAACACTAATCCCGAAAGTATAGGGAGTGTGCGATGATGATCATATCAATCTTGGAACTACTTCCAACAAACATCGTCACTTCACCCTTAACTAGTCTCTGTTCATTCCACAACTCCCGTTTCGAGTTACTACTTCTTAGCAACTAAACCAATATCAAATACCGAGGGGTTGCTACGAACACCAGTAAAATACACATCAATAATCTGTAGATCAAATATACTTTTGTTCACTTTGCCATCCTTTCTTATCCACCAAATACTTGGGGTAGTTCCACTTCCAGTGACCAATCCCTTTGCAGTAGAAGCACTTAGTCTCAGGCTTAGGACCAGACTTGGGCTTCTTCACTTGAGCAGCAACTTGCTTGCCGTTCTTCTTGAAGTTCCCCTTCTTCCCTTTGCCCTTTACTTGAAACTAGTGATCTTTTCAACCATCAACGCTTGATGCTCTTTCTTGATTTCTACCTTCATCGATTTCATCATTATGAAAAGCTCGGGAGTCGTTTTCGTCATCCCTTGCATACTATAGTTCATCACGAAGTTCTACTAACTTGGTGATGGTGACTAGAGAATTCTGTCAGTCACTATTTTATCTGGAAGATTAACTCCCACTTGATTCAAGCGATTGTAGTACCCAGAAAATCTGAGCACATGCTCACTAGTTGAGCGATTCTCCTCCATCTTTGAGTTATAGAACTTGTTGGAGACTTCATATCTCTCAACTCGGGTATTTGCTTGAAATATTAACTTCAACTCATGGAACATCTCATATGGTCCATGACGTTCAAAACGTCTTTGAAGTCCCGATTCTAAGCCGTTAAGCATGGTGCACTAAACTATTAAGTAGTCATCATATTGAGCTAGCAAAACATTCATAGCGTCTGCATCTGCTCCTGCAATAGGTCCGTCACCTAGCGGTGCATCAAGGACATAATTCTTCTGTGCAGCAATGAGGATAAACCTCAGATCACGGATCCAATTCGCATCATTGCTACTAACATCTTTCAACACAATTTTCTCTAGGAACATATCAAAATAAACATAGGGAAGCAACAACGCGAGCTATTGATTTACAACATAATTTGCAAAATACTACCAGGACTAAGTTCATGATAAATTAAAGTTCAATTAATCATATTACTTAAGAACTCCCACTTAGATAGACATCCCTCTAATCTTCTAAGTGATCACGTGATCCAAATCAACTAAACCATAACCGATCATCACGTGAAATGGATTAGTCTTCAATGGTGAACATCATTATGTTGATCATATCTACTATATGATTCACGCTCGACCTTTCGGTCTCCGTGTTCCGAGGCCATATCTGCATATGCTAGGCTAGTCAAGTATAACCCGAGTATTCTGCGTGTGCAAAACTGGCTTGCACCCGTTGTAGATGGACGTAGAGCTTATCACACCCGATCATCACGTGGTGTCTGGGCACGACGAACTTTGGCAATGGTGCATACTCAGGGAGAACACTTCTTGATAATTTAGTGAGAGATCATCTTATAATGCTACCGTCAATCAAAGCAAGATAAGATGCATAAAAAGATAAACATCACATGCAATCAATATAAGTGATATGATATGGCCATCATCATCTTCGTGCTTGTGATCTCCATCTCTGAAGCACCGTCATGATCACCATCGTCACCGGCGCGACACCTTGATCTCCATCGTAGCATCGTTGTCGTCTCGCCAATCTTATGCTACTACGACTATCGCTACCGCTTAGTGATAAAGTAAAGCATTACAGGGCGATTGCATTGCATACAATAAAGCGACAACCATATGGCTCCTGCTGGTTGCCGATAACTCGGTTACAAAACATGATCATCTCATACAATAAAATTTAGCATCATGTCTTGACCATATCACATCACAACATGCCCTGCAAAAACAAGTTAGACGTCCTCTACTTTGTTTGTTGCAAGTTTTACGTGGCTGCTACGGGCTGAAGCAAGAACCAATCTCACCTACGCATCAAAACCACAACGATAGTTTGTCAAATAGACTCCGTTTTAACCTTCTCAAGGACCGGGCGTAGCCATACTCGGTTCAACTAAAGTTGGAGAAACTGACACCCGCCAGCCACCTGTGTGCAAAGCACGACGGTAGAACCAGTCTCGCGTAAGCGTACGCGTAATGTCGGTCCGGGCCGCTTCATCCAACAATACCGCTGAACCAAAGTATGACATGCTGGTAGGCAGTATGACTTATATCGTCCACAACTCACTTGTATTCTACTCGTGCATATAACATCAAACCATAAAACCTAGGCTCTGATACCACTGTTGGGGAACGTAGTAATTTCAAAAAAAATCCTACGCACACGCAAGATCATGGTGATGCATAGCAACGAGAGGGAGAGTGTTGTCTACGTACCCTCGTAGACCGAAGCGGAAGCGTTGACGCAATGTAGAGGAAGTAGTCATACGTCTTCCCGATCCGACCGATCCAAGCACCGTTACTCCGGCATCTCCGAGTTCTTAGCACACGTTCAGCTCGATGACCGTCCCCGGGCTCCGATCCAGCAAAGCTTTGGGGATGAGTTTCGTCAGCACGACGGCGTGATGACGATGATGATGTTCTATCGACGCAGGGCTTCGCCTAAGCACCGCAACGATATGACCGAGGTGGAATATGGTGGAGGGGGGCACCGCACACGGCTAAGGAATGATCACGAAGATCAACTTGTGTGTCTATGGGGTGCCCCCTGCCCCCGTATATAAAGGAGTGGAGGAGGGGAGGGCCGACCCTCTCTATGGTGCGCCCTAGGGGAGTCCTACTCCCACCGGGAGTAGGATTCCCCTTTTCCTAGTCCAACTAGGAGTCCTTCCATGTATTAGGAGTAGGAGACAAGGAAGGGGAAAGGAGAAGGGAAGGAAGGAGGGGGCGCAGCCCCTCCCCCTAGTCCAATTCGGACTAGGCCTTGGGGGGGCGCGCGGCCTGCCCTAGGCAGCCCCTCTCTCTTTCCCGTATGGCCCAATAAGGCCCAATACTTTTCCCCTGTATTCCCGTAACTCCCCGGTACTCCCGAAAATACCCGAACCACTCAGAACCTTTCCGATGTCCGAATATAGTCGTCCAATATATCGATCTTTACGTCTCGACCATTTCGAGACTCCTCGTCATGTCCCCGATCTCATCCGAGACACCGAACTCCTTCGGTACATCAAAACTCATAAACTCATTATATAAATGTCATCGAAACCTTAAGCGTGCGGACCCTACGGTTCGAGAACAATGTAGACATGACTGAGACACGTCTCCGGTCAATAACCAATAGCGGGACCTGGATGCCCATATTGGCTCCTACATATTCTATGAAGATCTTTATCGGTCAGACCGCATAACAACATACGTTGTTCCCTTTGTCATCGGTATGTTACTTGCCCGGGATTCGATCGTCGGTATCCAATACCTAGTTCAATCTCGTTACCGGCAAGTCTCTTTACTCGTTCCGTAATACATCATCTCGCAACTAACTCATTAGTTGCAATGCTTGCAAGGCTTAAGTGATGTGAATTACCGAGAGGGCCCAGAGATACCTCTCCGACAATCGGAGTGACAAATCCTAATCTCAAAATACGCCAACCCAACATCTACCTTTGGAGACACCTGTAGAGCTCCTTTATAATCACCCAGTTACATTGTGACGTTTGGTAGCACACAAAGTGTTCCTCCGGCAAATGGGAGTTGCATAATCTCATAGTCATAGGAACATGTATAAGTCATGAAGAAAGCAATAGCAACATACTAAACGATCGGGTGCTAAGCTAACGAATGGGTCATGTCAATCACATCATTCTCCTAATGATGTGATCCCGTTAATCAAATGACAACTCATGTCTATGGCTAGGAAACTTAACCATCTTTGATCAACGAGCTAGTCGAGTAGAGGCATACTAGTGACACTCTGTTTGTCTATGTATTCACACATGTATTATGTTTCCGGTTAATACAATTCTAGCATGAATAATAAACATTTATCATGAAATAAGGAAATAAATAATAACTTTATTATTGCCTCTAGGGCATATTTCCTTCAATCACTACTCTCTTCTCATTTCTGACTCATCTCCATTTTTCTACTCTTTAGGATGACGGACGCAAGGAACAGTTTGCACAACCGGATGAAGACACCCCCTTTGGACGACACTTGAAGGAAGTCACTAGATACCTGAACATAGGAATACCAAGCTTCACCGGGACTTACAACGCCACTTTACCAGAAGAGGAGCGCTGGATGATTCAAGTTCAAGTTCCAGGAAGGACATTTACGCCAGTCACTGAGCCCATAGAGTTTTCTTTTGATGCACCAACCTGGAGTCTAGGAAAGAGTATGGCAGCCCACATTACCATGGGACGCATTGGAGAAGTTTACCACAATGATCTCAAGGATACTATCTACCAGATTTGTGGGCGCCGAGATGAGCAATGGGAAATGATCAGCACCAGGAAGGATAGATCGATTGCAGCTTTCATCCAGGAGTTAAACCAGCTCATTCGATGCTAGGAGAACCAGATGTGCGCAGGCATGACAGATTTGAAGAAGGCGCTGACAAGGATCATGGAGCTGGAGGAAGAACTCAAGGATACTCGCGAAGATTATGAGGAGGAAATCATCGTACTAGTGGAGAAGAATGGCGACCTGATAAAGAAGATCGGAGTATTCATGGGAGACCCCGCGCCAGGAGGAGAAGATGACGATTCCACTTGCCCGGAGAACTACATCATCATCGACGACACCGACTCGGACCCCGACGATAGCGATGATGACTATGTTGATGAAGCTGGAGCAGATATCATGGAGTCTTCGACCGATCAATTTTTCTAGTCGACCACCATATCAGTAGTAGTATTCCACCATGTAGATAGTATAGTCCGAGCACTTTTGTAACGATAGTTCTAGACCGATTGTATCCACTTGCTTGATTAATTGAGTGATATGTTTGTGTTTGTCTCATGTGCATATGGGTAGTGTTTTTCCCCTAGACCTCATTCTACTCTGTTTTCTCACGTTTTCTAAACCCAGCAGATGCCTCCGAGACGCGACAATGGATTTACTTTCCCACCGGATCTCACTCAGTTGATCCAGCAGCAGAATGCATTGATGCAAATACTAGTCCAGAACAAGAATCAGGGGAACAACAACAACAACAACCCGCCGCCACCACCACCTGCTGATCAGTTAGCCCGTTTTCTAAGGCTGAATCCGCTGGTGTTCTCCAGTAGCACTGAGCCGATAGTTGCAGATGATTGGCTCCACAAGATTGGAAGGGAGTTGACCACTGCAGGATGCACAGATGCGGAGAGAGTGCATTTTGCCTCACATCAGCTTGATGGACCCGCAGCATCATGGTGGGAGAATTTCATAGTCACTTACCCCATCAACACTGTTACATGGGACCAGTTCCAGCAGGCTTTTCGTACTGCCCATGTATCAATAGGAGCTATGGCCATGATGAAGCGCGAGTTTTGCAACTTACGCCAAGGAGGACGCACAGTTGGCCAGTATGTTAATGATTTTAGTAAGCTAGCACGTTATGCCCCAGATGACGTCACTACAAATGCAGCTAAGCAGAAGAAGTTTCTAGAAGGACTAAATGATGAGCTGAGCATGCAGTTGATGCTGGAAAATTTAAATAACTACTAGGAGTTGGTAGATGGAGCTGTCATGATTGAAGGGAAGCAGCAGCAGATTGACAACCGCAAGAGGAAGTATGGGCAAGGGAAGTATAATTCTGGAGCTCAGCAGAGACCCCGTTTTACCCCGAACTCAGGAGGACCCCTTCAGCATAACCATGGAGGTCACAATCACACTGAAGGGAGTTCGCACAACCATAGTGGCTCCAAGAACAGGAATGGTAATGGAGGAAGCAACGGACAGAACCGTTCCAACCCGGCAACGCCCGCCAAGAAAGATCTAAGCCACGTTACTTGCTACAAGTGCCAGAAGACTAGACATTACGCCAATGAATGTCCTAAAGCTAAGAATGGAAACGGCAATGGAAGCTCTGGGAAGAAGCCCAACCCTTTCAACAGGGGTCAAGTGAACCACGTTAACGTGGAGGAGGTTGAAGCCCAGCCAGATGTAGTAATAGGTAAGTTTTTGGTTAAGTCATTTACTGCAGTCGTACTTTTTGATACTCGTGCATCGCATTCATACATATCAAGGGGATTTGTGGATAAGTATAAACTGCCCACCAAAGTTCTTAGTACACCGATGTTAGTGAGCTCTCCAGGAGTAGAGTATATGGCAAGCCAAGGATGTTTTCAGATGCCATTGACCATAGGTAGGCATGTTTTCCCCTCAGATCTGATAATGTTGGAGTCGCAAGGTTTGGATGTGATTCTGGGTATGGATTGGCTATCAATGTATGGAGGAAACATTGCTTGCGCCAGTAAGACGGTTTTGCTCACCACCAAAGAAGGACGAAGGATTAAGTATGTATCCCGGCATGTGCCGAATAGGACTCAAGTAAATTCCTTATCAGGAGTTGTACAGGAGGAAGTACTAGTGGTGAAGGATTTCCTGGATGTATTTCCAGAAGAGTTGCCAGGCATGCCACCGGATAGAGACATTGAGTTTTTGATTGAGCTTTTGCCAGGCACAGCGCCAATATCTAAGAGACCATACAGAATGCCTGCAAAGGATTTGGAGGAAATTAAGAAGCAGATTAAGGAGCTACTGGATAAAGGTTATATACGCCCAAGTTCGTCACCTTGGGGATCACCAGTGCTTCTAGTGGTGAATAAGGATGGATCATTAAGGATGGTTGTCGATTATCGAGGATTGAATGAGGTGACTATCAAGAACAAGTACCCACTTCCGATGATCAATGATTTGTTTGACCAGCTGCAAGGAGCTAAGGTGTTTTCCAAGATCGATCTACGATCAGGGTACCACCAGCTGAAGATTCGAGAGCAGGATATACCTAAGACAGCTTTTACCACAAGGTACGTGCTATATGAGTATACCGTTATGTCATTTGGCCTGACTAACGCACCTGCCTATTTTATGAACATGATGAACAAGGTGTTTATGGAGTTTTTGGATAAGTTCATCGTGGTGTTCATTGATGATATTCTGGTCTACTCGAAGAATGAAGAGGAACATAAAGAGCATTTGCATTTAGTACTTGGGAAGCTCAGAGAACATCAGCTATACGTCAAGTTCAGCAAGTGTGAGTTTTGGCTGAAGGAAGTGGGATTCCTTGGACATGTTATATCCGGAGAAGTAATAGCGGTAGACCCCACCAAAGTTGTCACTGTGACAAATTGGGAGGCACCCACGTCAGTTGGAGAGATTCAGAGTTTTCTTGGGCTCGCAGGATACTACCGGAGGTTCATTAAAAATTTCTCGAAGATTGCAAAGCCTATGACGGAGTTGTTGAAGAAGGACACCAAGTTCAAATGGACTGAGGAATGTGAGGCCAGTTTTCAGGAGTTGAAGAAACGCTTGGTTACATCACCAGTGTTGATTCTGCCAGATCAACGCAAGGATTATGAAGTGTATTGCGATGCTTCTCGTCGAGGACTTGGAGCCGTACTTATGCAGGAGGGAAGAGTTGTTCCATATGCTTCACGACAGCTTAAACCCCATGAGTTGAATTACGCTACCCATGATTTGGAGTTAGCAGCCGTAGTGCATGCATTGAAGACTTGGAGATATTTTCTCATCGGTAAACATTGTGAGGTATACACGGATCACAAGAGTTTGAAGTATATCTTCACGCAGAAGGAGTTGAATCTCAGGTAGAGGAGATGGTTGGAGCTCATTAAGGCTTATGATATGAAGTTGCATTATCATCCCGGAAAAGCTAACGTAGTAGCCGATGCGTTGAGTCGCAAGAGTCATGTCAATACACTCATGACCGGAGAGTTACCCAAGGAGTTAGCAGAGGACCTTCGTGAGCTATGTTTGGAGATAGTTCCGACAGGTTATGTAGCAGCTTTGGGGATTCAATCTACTTTGATGGATAAGATCAGAGAAGCTCAGAAGACGGACAAGGAGATAGCCGAGATTAAGGAAAGGATGAGCAAAGGAAACCAAGGGATTTCGTGAGGATGAGCACGATACCTTATGGTTTGAGGACCGCGTATATGTGCCAAATGATCAAGAGATCAGGAAGCTGATTTTGCAGGAGGCCCATGATTCGCCATATTCCATTCACCCAGGAAATACCAAGATGTATCTGGATTTGAAGGATAGTTTCTGGTGGACCGGAATGAAGAAGGATATTGCGGAGTATGTAGCAGTTTGTGATGTATGTCAGAGAGTGAAGGCAGAGCATCAGAAGCCAGCAGGATTGCTACAACCATTGTCGATATCCGAATGGAAGTGGGACAAGCTAGGCATGGATTTTATCACAGGATTACCCAAGACTCGTTCAGGCTATGACTCGATATGGGTTGTAGTCGATCGTTTGACGAAAGTAGCTCATTTCATCCCAGTGAAGACCACTTACACCAGTGCTAAATTGGCAAAGGTGTACATAACCAGGATCGTATGTTTGCATGGAGTTCCGAGGACCATTCTATCAGATAGAGGAACCCAGTTTACCTCAAAGTTTTTGAATCAGTTGCATGAAACTTTGGGAACCAGGCTAGAGTTCAGTACAGCTTTTCACTCGCAGACAGATGGACAGACTGAGAGAGTCAATCAGATTCTGGAGGACATGTTGAGAGCTTGTGCACTAGATTATGGATCTAGTTGGGACGATAATTTGGCTTATGCGGAGTTCTCTTACAACAACAGCTATCAAGCCAGTTTGAAGATGGCCCCTTTCGAAGCATTGTATGGAAGGAGGTGCAGAACACTGTTGTTATGGGACGAAGTTGGAGACCGACAGTTGTTTGGACCAGATTTGATTAAAGAGTCTGAAGAGAAGGTTAAGCTGATTCGCGATAGACTCAAGGTAGCCCAGTCCAGGCAGAAGAGTTATGCGGATTCTAAACGCAAGGAGACGGTTTACGAAGTTGGAGATAGAGTGTATCTTCATGTATCCCCACTTCGAGGAAAGAAGCATTTTGGAGTTAAGGGAAAATTAGCACCATGTTTTGTGGGACCATACAAAGTTTTGGAACGTATGTGAGAAGTTGCTTACAAGTTGGAATTGCCCGGAGGATTGTCACGAGTTCACGATGTGTTCCACGTTTCTCAATTGAAGAAGTGCCACGCAGAGATGGCTGATATTCCTCTGAGAGATACAGTGCCACTGGAAGCGATACAGTTGGATAGCAATTTGACCTACGAGGAAAAGCCAGTCAAGATTCTTGAGTTTGCCAGCCGAGTTACACGCAGCAAGGTTATCAAGTTTTGCAAGGTTTAGTGGAGACACCATACCGAACATGAAGCCACCTGGGAACGCGAGGAAGACCTACGGAAGGATCACCCTCACCTATTTTCTAGCCAACCCGAATCTCGAGGGCGAGATTCATCTTAAGGGGGGTAGGTTTGTAACATCCCAAATTTTCAATTTGGAATGTTATACATTAGATCATCATTGCATATCATATTTTATTGCATTTTGGTTTGATCCTAGAGATTCTACGCAACTCAAGGACCCACGGAGAGAGTTGGGAATTTCGTTATTTTCATATTTGAGTTTTTCTCGAATTTTGAAAAGAGGATCGTTTGATTTTAATTATTTTCTCTTCAAATATTTCCTTTATAAAAATAAAAGAGAGAGGATAAAATGACTTCGTCAAAATAAATAAATATTGGAGATTTAATGTTAAAATCAAATAAGAGTTTTATTCAGATTTTTATCGCTATTTTTTTTAATTAGGAAAAATATGCATTTTTCAAAATTGCATTAGAGGCCCAAATAAATATTCACCTTGTCCGGCATATTTTCTGAGGACAGGGAAATTTTATTTCGGGATTTTTGGAGTCCGTTTAGTATTTCTTTTTCTGCACGCCAGGATTTTTTTCAAAAAAGAAACCGACTTTGGGCCGTACCCGCCCGGGACTCTGCCGCGGGGGGGGGGGCTTTATAAGCCGTCGAGGACGCAACCCCGCAACCCACCAGCCCGCCCCGCCGAAACCCTAAGCCACGCCACTAGTGTGTGTGTGTGTGTATGTGTGTGCTCGTGGCTGTAGCGTGTGTGCGTGCGTCGCGTAGCTGGCCGTGAGTTAGTGGCTGTTTGGGGTGGCCAGGTCATGCATGCATGCATTAGATGGATAAGATAGATGCGTGGGTGTGCCGGCCAAGTAAGCGGGCATACATGCGTGCGGTTAGTTAGTGTGAGGAAACTCGGAGGTTGCGTTGCTGTGCCACTACAAAGCCATGGCCACTTGTGTGTGTTCAGATGAGAGTTTGGTGCTAGTGGATTAGTAACGGGGTTGTGTGTAGCCGGGTGAAACTCCAGTGTATTGTGCTTCTCCTTCTTCTACCTATAGTCCTGAGTGAGAGAGAGAGAGAGAGCGGCAACAACATACTACTCCTTCACGTACAGAATCACCACTACAGCTATATATATTCGGCCTGTTCTAATTCACCTGCTTCCATTCAAGTTTTGCTCTGCTAGCTCTTTGCGTCAGTGAAAGATCAGGGCCACCCCATAAAATCGTCTCAAAGCTACTTGAGTCGTATCATCTGCCCTTGACTTGCAACTAGGCCCTTAGATTGTTTCATCCTAATTGCAAGTCCACCTTGAACTCACAAATGGTCTCGTAGTTTTGTAGTTGTCCCAGTTGCAAGTCCACCTCGACTCGTAACTGGACCCAAGGTTTTGTCGTTGTCCTAGTTGCAAGTCCATCGTCCGACTGGCAGCTAGGCCCGTAGTTTGTTTTCATCCCAGTTGCAAGTCCACCCTCGGCTCGCAAATGGTATCGTAGTTTTGTGTAGTTGTCTCAGTTGCAAGTCTGCGCTCGACTTGCAACTAAGTCCATAGTTTTTTCTCATCCCAGTTGCAAGTCCACCCTCGACTCGCAACCGAGACTGTAGTTTGTTTTTCATCTTAGTTACAAGTCCATAGTCGACTAGCAACTAGGCTCGCAGTTGTCTCAGTTGCAAGTCCACCCTGGACTCGCAATTTGGCTTGTAGTTTCCTAGTTGTCTTAGTTGCAACTCCACCCTCTGACTCGCAACTGGGCCCGTAGTTATTTTGTCACTTTAGTTTGCAAGTCCATCCCAGCCTACAAACTGGTATCGTACTTTTGTGTAGTTGTCCTAGTTGCAAGTCCATGCTCGACTTGCAACTAAGCCCATAGTTTTTTTATTCCACTTGCAAGTCCACCCTCAACTTGGAACTAAGCTCGCAGTTGTCTCAGTTGGAAGTCCACCCTTGAATCACAACTAGGCATTTATTTTGTCATCTCAGTTGCAAGTCCACGTTCGACTCGCAACTCAGCTCGTAGTTTGTTATTGTCTCAATTGCAAGTGCACCCACAACTCGCAAAACGGTATTGTAGTTTTGTGTAGTTGTCCCAATTGCAAATCCACACTTGAGTCGCAACTACTCCATAGTTTCCATCATCCCAGTTACAAGTCCACCCTTGACTTGCAAGTGGGCTCGTAGTTTTGTAGTTATTCTAGTTGCAAGTCCATCCTTGACTAGAAACTAGGCCCATAGTTTTTTTGTTGTCCTAGTTGCGAGTCCACCCTCGACTAGAAATTATGTCCATAGTTTATTTTTCATCCTAGTTGCAAATCCATCCTCGACTCGCAACTAGGTTGTAACATCCCAAATTTTCAATTTGGAATGTTATACATTAGATCATCATTGCATATCATATTTTATTGCATTGTGGTTTGATCCTAGAGATTCTACGCAACTCAAGGACCCACGGAGAAAGTTGGGAATTTTGTTATTTTCATATTTGAGTTTTTCTCAAATTTTGAAAAGAGGATCGTTTGATTTTAATTATTTTCTCTTCGAATATTTCTTTTATAAAAATAAAATAGAGAGGATAAAATGACTTCCTCAAAATAAAGAAATATTGGAGATTTAATGTTAAAATCAAATAAGAGTCTTATTTGGATTTCTATCGCTATTTTTATGAATTAGGAAAAATATGCGTTTTTCAAAATTGCATTAGAGGCCCAAATAAATGTTCACCTTGTCTGGCATATTTTTAGAGGACGGGGAAAATTATTTCATGATTTTTGGGGAGTCGGTTTAGTATTTCTTTTATTTCTTTTTCTAGACGCTAGAATATTTTAAAAAGAAAAGAAACCGACTTTGGGTCATCGAGGCCGCAGCCCCGCAGCCCACCAGCCCGCCCCGCTGAAACCCTAAGCCGCGCCAGCCCGCCGCCGCCGCTGACGCCGCCCGCTCCCGCCGCGCCGCGCCGCCCCGCCGCCGAGCCGCCGGAGTCGCCTCGCCACCCCGCCACCGTTGCCGGAGTTCGCCGGAGCCGCCGGAGTTCACCGCCGCCGCCGCCGGTTTTCTTTGACCGGTTCGGTTTTTCGGTAAAAACCCAGATGCATTTTTTAGATCGGTTTTATTTTTTTTTGGTTTAGTTATACAGCGGACGTTCGTGCGTACGTTCGTTTTAACGAACGGTTTTCGCCTGTTAACCGCAGATAGCGAACGTTAATTCGTTAGTCTGTTCGTTAGTTTTTCTTTTTCTCGGATTTTTCGCTATTATTTTCGTTCGCGATTTCTGATCCAATTTTTGCTTTAGTTTAAGTTTTCGCTCGTTTATCGGAATCAGGCGATTCAAGCGCCTAGAGTTTCGTCTCGAAGCCCTCGTTCAGTTTAATCAAATTAAACAAGTTTTTGCTACTGTAAAATTTGACTTTAGTCCAGATTAGTAAACAAAGCTTGTTTCTTTCGCAGTTTGAGTTTCGTTGCTTTGTTTGAATTGATTCTTTTTGCAAACCGGAGTTCTTAAGTTGAACTTTCTGGTTAGATCTTCTTATTTGAGTTTTACCCGTGCATCTTGCTAGATTGCTTATTGTATGCTTGTTTGTTTGTGATAGAGTATCCGGAGTGCAAAGCGTGCTACTACGAGTCTCTAGGTTTCGCGGATGGTCAGCAAGGCAGGTAACACTTTGATCATACCTCTTTACTACCCAGTTTTATTGCATTAGATCAATCCTCAAAAAATGCATGGTTAGGATTGGATTAAATTGTGGGTTTGGGAAGTAGATGAGGTAGTACCTATTCACCTGTTTATTATCAAACCTATGGGAGTTACTTCTACGTTGCTTATATTGCTATGTTATGCTTGTAGACGTGGATTGGGTGAGTGTATTCATGACAGATGTGAGAATTGATATTTAATGGTTAACTTAAGGTGGCAACTTTAATACACATCTGGGTGGACTGAGGCACCTGGGGAACCTAGTGTTGCCTGTATTTTTGGAAATCCCGGGGTACCGACTGAGGCACCTATGGACTGCCACCTAGGCTAAAAGGGATCATAAGATTATTCATGCTAGAAACTTCCGTGTGCAGCCACATGCCATTATGGGCTCTGGCATAGTTGAGTAAGTTGTGGGAAACCTTTCCATGATGGGCTAGCAGATGTAGGGGATTGTGGGTGTACAGGCCTATCTATCGGTTAAGGGTACCTCTTCGGAAAGACTGTGTCTCGGTCATTAGTTTCTCAAACATTATGTAGTGCGAGAAATCGAACAGAGGAGATCGAGTCTTGTGGGGAAAAGTGCACAAACCTCTGCAGAGAGTACAAACTAATCATGGTTAGCTGTGTCCCTGGTTATGGACATCTTGAGTATCTAGTTTTTGGATTATCATGTGGATCTCATCACTCTTAATATAATGTTGGTTGGGTTATTAATTACTTTTAATTGGGATTGAGATGGGGTTTACCATTCTCAATTTTTTTCAACAAACTCTGTAGTCAAATAAAATATATTTCTTTGCAGTAGGGAAAATTGGCTTTCCGCAAAACATATTAACCATACAGCCTCTACTACCCATATATGCATGTAGTTATAGCTTTATTCTGTGCATTACTCTCTTGTGTTACTTTGCCAGCATATTCCATGTGCTGACCCGTTTTCGGGCTACAACGTATCATGTTGCAGAGTTTTTAGACGACGAGTAAGGAGCCTTAGGTCGTGGTCTTTCACTCACTGATGCTGTTGGAGTTGATGAGCTTACTTTATCTTCCAAGCCTTCCGCTGTTATCGTATTATATGGCCTTAAGACATATTTATTGTAATAAGTTCTCTTTTGAGACATTCGATGTGATAAGTGTGTGATTACTACTCTGTTATAAATCCTTCAAGTATTGTGCGATTCAATTATCGATCCAAGGATGACACTGATGCACAGAGATCAGACTGTTTGAGGTCTGGTCGCTACATGGCTCGCAACTAGGCTCGTAGTTGGCCCAGTTGCAAGTAGGCTCGTAGTTGGCCCAGTTGCAAGTCATGCTTGACTAGCAAATTGTCTTGTACTTTTTTGTAGTTGTCCATATTGCAAGTCCATCCTTGACTCGCAACTGGGCTTGTAGTTTGTTTTCATCCCAGTTGCAAGTCCACCCTCAACTTGCAAATAAGCTCCAAGTTTTCTTTGTTGCTCTAATTTGCAAGTCCACCCTCGGCTTACAACTAGCACCGACCTTTTTTTGTTCTCTGCTCCTAGTTACAAGCACATCCTATACTTGCAATCGTGTTTTTTTACCTTTTTGCCTTAGTTACGAGTCCACTCACATTTTTGCGAGTAGGTCATCCTTTCTTATACTTCGCTCCAGTTGCAAGTCCACCACCAACTTGCAATTGGGCTCCAAGTTTTTTGTCATAGATACAAGTTCACATCAAGTTGCAATTGGGGTGAGCAATCAATTTTTATCTGAGGTACAATTCCATTTTTAATATGCAAAACGTGAGCCCCGACCCTGATAGTTAATATTTCACATTTTCTTTGTTTGCCCTATTTTAGCTGCTCAACATTATTTCTTTTTTCCTTTTTTCCACCAAATCCATTTTTTCAAATGTCTCAGTTGCAAGCCCATCTTCAATTTTTTTTTAAGATATGCAACCGATTCGGAGGGATGCAAGTTTTCATGTGTTTCTTTAAAGCCACCATTTATATGATTTTTAGTTCCCAACCCATTGAGTTCGTTCCACACATTTTTTCGATATCTCATAGTTGTATACAAATGAGGCACACCCTTTTTGAGGTATATCCGTTTGTATATAAGGCTAGTTTGTTCACCAATTAAAAATGATCGCCTTTCTAGAATTTTAGAAAATTTCGCGTTTTACAAACATTGTGTTCCCCAATTCAAAGAATGTTCTAGAATTTTAGACAATATTCATGTTTTCAATAGATGTTCTCATTTTCAAGTTTTGTAAATTTATAAGTTGTTTTAGTTATGTGAGACAATTTTAAGTTTCATGAGTTCTTTTGTGTGGCCCCTTTGCTATGTGGCAAGGCATCCAAAACAATAACGTACGCATTAAGGGGGTATCCTCGCGTGTGCCACATCATCACAGGTATATTATGACAAGAAAAAGGATTGAGCTAGCGAATGGGTTAGCCAGGAGCCGCCTCGTTTTCATCGTTCCCATTGGACCATCTGTCACAGGTTGATTGGAGAAAAAAATCTTTGTGTGTTGCGACAAAGATAACACCTCCCCTGAGGATTTGCCTTCGCCACGAAGGAAGACGAAAGCCACACCGCTTCCTCATCCCTTCCCTCGCCACAACCACACTATCTCCCGTTCTCCGCCGACTCCCCGCCGCCTCATTCTGCCGCCTCCCCGCCTCCCCTATCTCTGCTCTAGGGCCGTGTGAATGGAAGCCAGAGCTCGGGCCCTACAGCCCCGCTCGTCGTTTCCTGCGCCTCCGGATCTGAGCTCGCGCGCGGTGGCTACTGTAGGAAAGTTCGGCGCTGCTCCTCCCCACGGCCCCGAGGAAAGAGCAAGAAGGCGAGCGGCACCGCGAGCTCTCGCCCCGAGGATGCCGCGGGAGGGCGAGCACAACCCAGAGCGTCGCCTCCGCAACGCCGAACGACGTCGTATGCGTCGATCTCAAGTCCTCGTAGGATGGGAACAAGGTGGGGATGGAGATGCGGGTCACTTTCTTTGGATTTCCTACTGAAGATTTTGAAGCTTTCTGTCCGTGTTGTGGATTTTTGCCCCAGGTGAGATCATGATATCATGCATCATCTTTCCTATTTATTGCTCAGATCAGCACAATGCTTTAGTCCTTTGGTTATTCTTATTGAACTGATGATAATATGTATTTGCTCTTGTGTATTCTGACTGGAGAAAAGAGTTGATGGAAATCAAATGTTAAAAGTAGTATTGGATAAGGAAGAACTTTTGGAGACTCTGGTTTTCCAAGTCGTTCACTTTTATTCCTATAGGAGTTGGGTAGGGGACCACACACATTTTTATGAGCGTTACCACAACATTTTGCGCTTGCAATAATGTTCCTGATATACCTACACAAAGTTAGTACAAAGTCGAGTCACTTATTTTGGTACGGAGGGAGTAGATGGTAAATTGTCGCTGAAATGTAGCTAAAGGAACATACACAACTTTTCAGGACAGCGGCCAAGAGACACTTCTAACAATGTCAAGAATGGGACTGGGAATGTTGTTGGCACATGTTACCAGGGACCATGATTTGGTTGTATGGGTTTTGTTCCTTTCTCTCGCAATATTCCACATGTATGGTGAGTGTGCTATTACTTAACATTGTCAATTACATTGTTTTCCGAAGAGGGTATTATAATCGGAACATCAGTATAATCATGTATGTGGTTGCCTTATTGTTCCTGTCAAAAAAAATTATGGTCTATGGGGTGCGAGGAAGAAAAGCAAAGCTTCTTCTTGGCCACTCCCATTAGGCATATCCATGTGCTACTACAAATTGTGTTGATATTTTCTGGGAGAAACTACTGCTGAAGCTGTTACACATTAGGAATTATGTTCTTTTCTGTTGCTGTCCAATATATGTTGTGCTGCATGAATTTCAGATTTTCGTTGATCCTGTCAATTTGAAATAGCAAGATATCCAAACAAGGCGGTAACTTAAATTTCGCTACCTAATTTTGAATCTAAAATCAAGATCCCCAATCCCAGTTTCGTGTTGGGTTTTGGTACCACCATAATTTATTGTCATGAGAAATATCCAGTAACAAGATGTTGATGCCATAGTATAATACTTTATTACCAACTTTCTACTTAGACTCATTTGAACTGAGATAATATATTCAGTTAGCATAACTCATATTTGAACACACTTCTTGTTTACAAACTTTTGCTTGTTCTATGTGTGTCAGTTTAGCAAATTACAAGGCAGTGAAGTCAGTTTCACTCAGTACACAAAATTATGAGAGGACATCCATCTTGTTGCGGTGTTTTATGGAACATGGTGAAGGTGCGTGTACTTCTTTTCATTTTTCTGGTTTCATGAAATCCATTCTGTTGTGAATTGTGGTTATTGTAACCATGTAGGATCACTTAGCATCTAAGAAACTTAGCGGGTTTAAGTTCGCGGTTAGCGGGCTATTACTAGCTGCATAGCCACACCTAAAAAAATATCACATGTTGTGATAGTTAATTATATTGCCAAATATGGAGTGTGGTCCAAATTCGAGGCCATGCCTTTTTAAAGGGACACTTGTTTATTTGTCACGTCAATACTAGAAAAATCTGAATGCAATGATGAGTAAATATTTCTTGAAGAAATCTCATACAGGATTTATAAATTCTTGCCAAACTGACCATCCTTTTGTTGAACTGATGGTTAGTCTGTTCATGATTTTAAAGGTTAGGGACCGGTGCTTGGACTCTTTCTGCGACATCTAGTATTTTTCAGAAGGTAGGAATCAGGACGACCAGCTTGCTTTCATGCAGATGATTAAGATGATCAAAGTGCAGCACAATAACATGGTTCCGACTATGGCCTTGGGAGTGCAATAGCGGAAAACTGAACAGTTCAGCTCAGGGAAGCTTTCCCCAGGATTCGACGAGATCCACGAGTTCCTTGAGTGATTTTATATGCCAAGATTGGTACTCGCATGTTGATAGGTTTGTGAGCTTGGCACTACTCTTCTTTCTGCACCAATATTTATAAACCTTGTCTCAATTCTTTTCATCATATCCTAAATCTTGCTTGTGGTTCAAAACGAATGATGGATTATGAATCTTTTCTAATAGCTGATGCAGTAACATCTACTGGAGTTCAATCTTAGTATGTCCTAAATCTTGCTTGTGGTTCAGAACAAATGATGGATTATGAACCTTTTTTTAATAGCTGATGCAGTAGCATCTACGGGAGTTCAATGTTAATCTGTCAAGCAGAGCCTTTTCTTTTGGCTAATTTGCAAACTTGGCTTGTATTAACAGACAATTTGTTTTGGTTGCTTCACTTGATTAGGGTGAAAATTACAATTTATGTTTGTGTGGGTGTCCTAGCTCATCATGTGTGCTTGACATAATTCCACCACCACTATTTGTAGGAAGGCTCACTACATCATGTTCACAAGGTTGAGTAGAAGTTCAACTGCGTAAAGATGACAAGGATCTAATATCCACCCTCCCTCATATTATTTTCTGCTATGATATATTCAGTAGTTAACAAGGGAGATCGATGCGCTTTGGTGTACACGATGGTATGATCCTTTTTTATGATTTATTGTATGCCATCAAGACTTGTTTCACTCAGTTTTCCGCTTTGTTTTGACCATACTTCATTCTGCAGCCGTAGAAGTTCATTTATTATACTGCTGTACTAGCATATGTACCATCATTAGCTAACTCATTTTCCCAAAAGCTTGTCAATGGCCACTTTCACATCATCTCTCCATTATTGTTGTAACTTAATCTCTGTTTTATCAAGAACTTTTCGCTCTGTCCCCAAGCAGTTGGATAGTGGTGATCACCTGACACTCTAGCTACCTATTAGCGTGAGGACAAAGACTCTAAAAGGTCAGAAATTTCCCCTCTCTTTTTATAGCGCATTTATCTATTTCAGCATGAGTGAAGTTGTAACTTGCAACATCCTGAACATTTATCAAACTCACTACCTGTAAGTAATGCATATCCTGATGATTGGCCGGAGTATGCACATCTGCAAGTAAGTCCTCTTCGGATCCTTCCACCTCGCCGGCCTCACCACTGGAGACTGGGACATGAGAACCAGCGCCACTGCCATGTCTGCTGGTGATGCTCACCTAGGAATCCACATGCAACACCTTGGCCCACAACTTGTGAACACCACCTTTTTATGATGCAGCTGTGGCCTGAGGCTGGCGGGGCCAACGCCGCCATCCTTGTCTCCATCCAGCGCCACGTAACTAATGGTGTTGCCGCCATGACGACGCCCACCTCCATGTCGATCGAGCTTTTCGACCTGCCCGAACGGACAGGCACATTCGGGCATCTGCTTTTGATGTGCTATTTTCTCTCTTTTCATAAGTGCAGCCTACATGATTAATTTTGTACACGCGCTGCACTTTTGTGTTGTACCTATTTTTTTCCAAGAAGCAGCAGCATGCTTCTGTCAGTGTTATTTTACTACTATCCATTGGCATGTGCTACCCAGATCAGAAAAGAGGAGTGAAAAGGGTGTATGTGCATGTACCAAAGCTAAGAAGTTTATCTGCATTCGATCAGTTCAGCAACAGTTGCAAGTACATGTGCTGCCTAGACCACGAAAGGCAAGTGAAAAGATGCGGCCACCTACCAGGCCCCGCCGAACTTCCTCTTAGAGCAAAGCTAATAGCACAGCCGACTGCTGGCTATATAGCAATGCCACATCATCATACAGCCTTCTCTCGTATAGTAGTATGTCGTTTTGGCTGGCTATTAGGTGGGCTCCATTGAATATGTGCTTGAAAGTGCATATGATCTGCTGTGATTGACAGTAAACCGCATCTTTGCGGCCATTTCAAAGAGCATACATATTACATGCCATCCATGCCATCAGGATATAGAAAGACAGACTGAAATTTAGGCAACAAACTGTCAGGACCGGATTTTCGGAATATAATTTCTCAGAAAATGGCCCTTGTGCTCATCAGCCCCAGGATTACTGTTAGCTGATGAGGTACCAACTTGATACAGAAAATTCAAGCAAAGTACAAAATATGTAGTACAAGACCATTATGTCCTATGAGTACAACAATTGGTTTTTAGTGGTTGATGACGGAAGCGGTTTGCGGATCATCAGCGTCTATGGGACTCCATTTCCCATAGGAACAGCTGACCAGGATAACTTCTATCTTCGTGAGGCTGCTATCACCATTGCGTAGGTTCCGGGGCTGTTATCACAACGCTCCTCTCCACGCAAGAAATCTGGCCAAGACAATAGCCAGGGACAAGCCAGTGGGTACTTTGAATGTACTCGCAAACATTAAGAACACAGGTATAATATAGCCACTGATAATCATGCTTTGAAATATTCTATGATTACTTCGTCAGTTATGAAATAAGGTTCATGATGCACGCAAGTAGATCATTTAAATAAAACATGAGTAAACAATCAGGGTGTAGAAATGAAAAGCACCGATCGGGTGTCTGAAGCGACGCCTCGAAAGGATAATAATATGAAGCATGCCTCAGTCGGGCGTCTGAGCGACACCACATAAAGGGATTATATATATAAGGAATATCAAGCATGCCACAGTCGGGCGTCTGTGCGACACCACATAAAGGGCTTATAAGTAAATGAAATAACCGACATGCCACAGTCGGGCGTCTGTGTGACCCCACATAAAGGGCTTATAAGTAAATGAAATAACAAACATGCCACAGTCGGGCGTCTGAGCGACGCCACATAAAGGGCTTATATATATATATATATAAATAATCACCGTGAATATCCAGGAGGTAGAACCGTCCCAGGGATACTCGATAATTCAAATAACATAAATGGTTAGTCCATAATAATAATAATCATAGTCATCATACGTCACAAGTCATGATCAATGTCCTGGTTTAGTGGTTTCTCCTCCGAAGACCGACACTAAGACCGACACTTGACCCATCCCAGACTGTAGTCCTTAACCATGGACACGGCTATTCGAATAGGTTTAATATCTCTGCAGAGGGTGTACTATTTACCCATGAGTAACAGATTTCTTTAGTCCATCGGAACTAATTCCGTCTACGGTCTTTTAGTCGAAAACTCGCCTGACTTGCACACGCCAGCTTAACTTCACTCGTGTCTGGAATCACCCATGACACCTGTTAAGCAAAACTTTAAGTGGGGAGGCTACAACCTCGCGTAGCATGGGATCAAATTTCTATCGCGCGCTCTAAGGGGTGCCCCCCTCTCGGTCCCAACCGGAAACACCCATGCCCCCGGACCAGGTGGCATGCCTACCGGTTGCAACCGGTATCTTCCACCATGGCCTCTCTGTACGGTGTGTGCTAGGACAGGGGTTGACAACTTACTGAACCGTACCCTACCTACGGTAGGGACAAGTGGCAGCACGAAACAAGTATGGGGGTTACTGGAACAAGACTCGGTCTACGGCCGACTCAGGAGGCTTAAGTGTTTCCTGCATGATTAGCTCAAGAATAATATTTCACATCCATCAGACACAACCACCACTCATCATACCTCCCCCTGCCACACCGGTCATAACCGTCTCGACGAGGGACAAGCTCATGTCTACCCAAGACAGAGACTTTCCCAGACCCTTCCCGGTAGGCATGAGAGGCATATGAGGTTGATTGCTATCACAAGCATATCCAGTTCCAACAACAGGAATTTTCATTATGCACTCAATGCGTATGATCATACCGTTACATAAAAATAACTAATGCTTCATGTCGAGGTGGTATTATAACCGTATCAAACAGTCCCCAAAATATTATGCCAGGGTTCAGAATACTTGCCTTCAAGGTGTGGAGAGGCAGGGTGCATTCCAAAACTTTTGAAAGTTTTCTCCTCTCTCCAACAAATCCTATTTTTGAAAATATTCAAATTAACACATAGTTTAAAAATAGTACAAAAAATTTGCTCGGAAAATTTTGAAATAAATATGAAAATAAACTAGACAATATTTGGGAAACAACAGAAAAGGAATCAAGTCATTTGGATTCATATTTAAAAAGTTATAGCCAATCAAAGTTTTGGTCAAAATCTGTTTTTAAAATAAATCAGAAAAGAAAATGTTTCAAAAAAGGAATACGCTTTCGAAACAGGGGAGACGTACTTGGGGTTTTACACTTCCACTTAAAACCACGCGGGCCGGGGCTGGGTCGCTGACAGTGTGTCCAGGGGGCCACTGGTCAGGTTTGACCAGTCGCCGCGCCTCTTCTCCCTCCTCTGTCTGAGCGGGGCGGGGCTCTGGCGATGCTCGCCGGCGAACGGCGGCACCGTTTGAGAAACCGAAGCCATCCGCGGGCTCAGGGGGTCGAGGCGGTCCCTTTGGTGGTCGCTACGGCCCCTGGGGTGGACGGAGTCGCCGGCGGCGAGCTCCGCAGCGGACGGTGGCTGTCGGGCAGAGTGGGTTCTTGCCTCTGGCGGTTCCTGGTCGAAATTGAGCAGGGGGATGGATTCACGAGAGGAAGGGAAGGCTTCTGGTGAAGAGAGTGGAGAGGGGGAGGCCCTGGTGGCGCCGGAGTGATCGAGACAGTGGCGGCGGCTGTGGTTGTTGGAGATGAGGGAGACGACCTCTCTGGTCTTTCTACTGCTACGGGCGGGTGAGGGAGTGTGAGAGGTTGCTTGAGGCCTGGACGAGCTCGGGGGTCCTTAAATAGGCGATCGTGGCCGATCCCGACGGTGGCCGTGGATAAGATCGCCGGCGACCGCCTTTCTGTAGAAGCAGAGGGACGTGGCGGTGACGAGTGCTTGTGGACAAGCTTGCGGATGAGCTTGAGCGGCTCCAGAGGCAGCTGGCGAGCCGGGGTGGCTCGGGCGGCGCCGTCCGGGGCAGAGGCGCACTGTGGCCGGCCGCTAGCCGCCGTGGCCGACCTGACGGCGGCGCTGTAGGGAGCCAGGGGGGCTTGGATGGTTCCTGCGAGCGGATGAGGTCGGGCGCGGCTCTGCGGGCGAGCAAGGGCCAGGGGCGCGACGCGGCGGCTCGGGCGCCCGCACGTGCAAAACGCGCGCTCTGGGCGCGCCCAGTGCACGCATGTTGTGTGCTCGACGCAATGCCATAGCGTGCTAGAGGATTAGGGTGGGGCTGTGGATTAGCAGGCCTGGGTTAGGGTTAGCTAGGAGCTTAGTAGACATGTTGGTTTGCCCAGAGGTGCAAGGTCACAGTGCAAAGACAAAAATCATGTCAAAGTTGTCCATGCACCCAAGGTGTTTGGCAGAATGCCAATGGCATCTAGGCAATTCTTGGGGTGGCCAATTTCTCCATATCAGAGTCTCTTTGGATGAATAAGAGAGTGGTGAAGTTAGTTTGTCAAAAGCAGAAACTTGTCAGTTCAAGTTTGTGAGAAAACTGATTTTGGACAGAAAGGGAAAGGCACCATTGCATGAACTTAAAATCCTCCAATGAGTCCACTCTCCTGGACTTAAGGGTTTTGTAGGGAGGTCTATATGTAGGAAAAAGAATCATGGGTAAAAGAGCAAGATAAATTGGGGTTGCAGTACAAACCACCAAGATGGATCAGAATGAAAAAGAGGTTGATTCAGTCAAATTTTTCAAAGAACAAAAAAGGGTTTTTGCATAAAGTTGAATAATATACTTTTATGAACATCCCATAATTTTGGTGGAGGATAGAAAGAAATATTTAACTGGGTTGTAGTGCAAAATTGCCCACTGGACCAGATTTGAAAAATTGATGTAGAGCTCAAAATATTAAATGAATGAAATACGTTTTTGCATAAAAGTGATTTAAAAACATCACATGGCATCTCCAAATTTTGGTGAAAATTTTAAATAAATTTATCAAGTGGTTGTAGTTCAAAAAGAGCTCCAAAACTAATGGAAAATCATTTTAAGGAATAAAGCTCAGAGAAAATAATTATGCAAATAAATTCCACTGATAATAGAAATGTTTTTCTTGAAAGGGCAAACAAGTCCAATAATACATTTGGAAAGTTTTTTCACTTGAGGTAAAAACTCCATTAATAACAAGGAAAGGATGGTTCTGAAACCAAAAGAAAATCCAAAAGTAAAAATTTAATTTCCTGGCAAATTTTAAATCAATGAAACAAGGTCAAAATTTTGGGGTGTCACAAACATATGTCAGAGACCATGTTCAGAGTTGAGATAAGCAATTGAGAATACATACCGTGCTTGAGGATCAGAGTAGTCAATATTGTACCAAGATTCACTCGGTTGCTGCAGATTTGTCGCCATGGAGTGCGGTGGTCGTGGGGGGATCCAAGTGCTCGTTCTATGTGTTGAAGGGAAGGCCGACTGGTTGACAGGATGATGCGGAGGCGGGGTGGGCTTGGGCGCCAGCGGGACGAGCAGACGCGCCGGCGGCGGGACCAGCAGATGCGCTGGCGGTGGGACGAGTAAAGGCGCCGGCGGAGGGGCCTCGCGAGGTGCCGGCACGCCCGTCCGTTTGGACTGCTAACCCATCTCCTTGATGTGGCTCCGGCGGCTGTTCTAGGGTTGGGGAGAGATGGCGATTTGGAAAACTTTGGGGGCTTCCATTTGGCGCGCAGGAGGTGATTTGGAGCGAGGAAAGCACTGATTTCGTGCACGAAGGAGGAACGAGAAGTGCAGGAGGCGAGGAAGATGCAGTGGATCGAGAGTGGATCGATAGCGCCGGCTCTATCGCTCGCGGCGGGCTGCAAGCGGGCGCAAAATCCTCGTCTGGTGTGCTGCAGCCGGGGGCGACTGACGAAGCGCCCGTTCCCCTCTCTCTCCCCCTTTCTCTTCCCTCCAGCTGTGTTTTGGCTAACGTGAGGCGGCTTATAGCCAGCTGAGTCAAATTTATTATACTTCTTAGGTGGCGCCACCAGGTGGTGGCCCAATCCCTAGTAGCAAAGCAAAAAAGGATGGTATAGCGCAGCGCAGCACCAGCATGCAAAGCCACTGTAGCAAAAGAAATATACTGTAGCGCAGTAGAAACACCAGCATGCAAGAATTACTGTAGCATTGTATAGCGTTGTCACCGCATCAGGATAGCAACGCGCGTTAACGTGCACGAGCCATTTGTTTGGGAAAATCAAACAGGCCTGGGGAACGAATTTCGAAACTTGAGGAAAGGAGCGAACGTGGACATAGTTTTAACGCGAGGGGCCACAGTATAGGGTGACATTTAATAAGATGACATTATGTTAGATGTGAGATATTATCTCACATATAGATAAGATATTAGTCAGACCCTAATATATACCTTCGTTTTAGCTATTGGTCAATCAACTGAAAATAAAATTAGACATGCCACCGCTGAGCATGGGGTCTTGTCCTGGTCGGCGAAACAAGCTAGCGCAGACCCATCCATTTAGGGAGTTTTTTGTTTTTGTCACTCTAGATTTTATTAATTTTTTTATGCCATTCTAGATTTTGACATTTTTCTTTTGCCGCTCTTAGTTTTGACAATTATCACAATTGTCATTCCGTGACAATAGCAAAATAATTTTATTTCATTTTTGCCACTTTTAGCTTTTAAATGTATCACAATTGCCATTCTGAAATTTTTGCTTTTTCCATAAAATAGCAATTATGATAATTGTCATAAACTAAAAGTTATTAAAATTAAAATGTCAAAATCTAGAATGACATAAGGAAAATTGATAAAATCTAGAGTGGTAAAAACAAAATTTTCCCCCTCCCATATACCTTCTAACCGCGGGACAGGCTATACATCAGTTGACTGAGAAACCCCATGCTCAGCGATGGCAGCTACGTCCGTAATCGATCCCATCCATTGCATGACTTTCTACATCATATGTAACTTCAGTCTATCGTAAAGTTTTGGACATGCGGACAACCATGTTCCTCTGTTTCTACAATCTGTTATACAATCGTAGACGTGAAGAACAAGGCGGCAGGTTGAGATTTTTCTTTTTTTAAAGGAGGATGACCCCGGTCTCTGCATCTGGAAAATGCATACGGCGACTTTATTGATTATTCTTGAGAACCTTACAAAATATTACAATAATATGCCTGAATCCGCCATCTTGCCAACATATGCCGCTACTCCAAGGAGTGCTAGCTGGGCCACTCAGACCACTCACCTAAGCCTAACATCAAAAGCCGGAAGCCCAGCCGAGCCACATACCGGGTCTGGGGCAAAATCCGGTCAGACGCACTCGTGTGTCGTCGCCACCATCTTCCACAGGTCCGTCTTCAGATCATATTGAGGCATCTACCTTGTCTGTCCACTCAGCCATCGACGTCACCATCACGCCAGACAGCTGCCTCCTACTGCGCGAGTCCATCCCGCGCATCGGACGCCGAGCCTCCACAGCGCCATGCCGCTGATAACCGCCGCCATCAATGTGTGAGACGAAGCACCACTCCGCCGTGTCCGGCAGGGCTGCTGAAGACCAAGCACCGTGGAAGAAGGACTCCGAGGCTGAGCACATAGGCGGCAGAGCGCCAACGCACCGTCACCAGACGAACTCCGACCAAGCCACCAACCGCCGCCAAGCAACCAAAGCATCACATCCACCCCAAGCTCACCACGAATGACACCTCCAAGAAGGTAACGACGCCCGGAGCACCGCTGTCGCTCGATCCAGCAAGGATTTGGGCTTTCGCCCGGCATACGAGCTGGGTGGAAGGAGGAAACCTGGACGTCGCCTACAAGAAGGGTACGGCGCCCTCGAGCGTCACAGCCGTCGTGGCCAGCACTGCTGGCCTCGGATTTCTCCGGAGCCACCTCCCAACTCCAATCGCCAAACAGGTACAACTCCGACGACAAAGGCCGCCCAAAGCAGGACCATCGAAGGCAGCCCCGGTTGAAGTAGATGGAGGCCTTCAGATCTGGATCGGGCGCCGCCGAGACGCCCGCACCACAGCCGCCACCTGCCGCCGCCTCGCCGCCCCCACGGCCGAGGAAGAACGGCCAGCACCAACAAGCACCGGTCACCGCAGACCCGGCGTCGATCCACCAGTCGAGGCCGCCGCCACGGATCCAAAGCCCCCCGAGGAAGAACGGGGCGGCCAGATCTTCGCCGCCACCTTCACCGGCGGCAGAGCGGCGAGCCGGCGGCCACCTCCGGTGGCGACGAGGGAGAGGAGAGGTGGGGGAGAGGGCCGGCGGCGGACTAGGGTTACGCCGTCCGAGTCGCCCCTGCGGGAGCGACGCGGGGGCAAGTCTCTTCGTTAGGCGTGTACACGGCATCTATGCGTTGAGATTTAATAAGATTGGTAGAAAAAAACTTCACCTATGTCTTCCCGACGTGTGTGGTACGAGGATATGTGATGAAAGCCATGATGACCAGGCAATGCTCCGAACGACATTGTTGGGCCGTGAAGTAGTCTGAGAGAGGACATGCCATGATGACGATCTAGTTCCATGAGCTTAAGAAATTGGGCATGCTCAGTTGGCCATATTACAAGGAACATCGAGAAAACATAAAAGAATCACTGGCGATAATCAACCGGAGAATCAAGAAATACAAAGAATGTTCTATTTGGTGCCAAATCTTATGACTAACAGGGTCACGGTCCGAATTAAGTCACTTACACCACATGCCGATAAAGGAAGCAACGATGAAGCAAAGGCTAGAACTCCAAAAGAGAAAAGACGCGCTCGACAGATATAACAACGTTAGCCATGGATCCGTCATCTCCGACAACGATACTTCTGTCCACCCCCCCCCCCCCCTTAAATAGATTGTTCTTGTCTACAATGTGCTCCATGATCATAGGTCGTATAATAATCTTGGTTTAAAACTTCTTTTGTGTCTGTTTTTAGCCTCTCAGCACGTATGTAAGGTATCATAGTCTTACCGTGTTTTACATGGAAGACTAATTTCAAGACGCTTCCTAACTAATCTGGGCAGTTTAATCCCTTCTGCTCAAATTATATATCTAGATGTGCACATCTACTACTAGGCTAAACATGATGACCCCCTCCCTCTTTTCCAAAATGATTGAAGTTCTAGATTCTCCTAAGTCAAAGTTGCTTAAATTTGACCAACTCTATAGAAAAATGTGCCAAGATCTACAAAACCAAATAAACATAGTTTGCAAATATATTTTATAAAGAATTTCATGGGGCTAATTTGGTATTTAGCTGTTAAATCTATACCTAATAATAATGGGGCTATTGCTTCTGGTGGTACGTCACGGAAATTGCCCCCAAGGTTGCATGCCCACCAATGCCAGCTATAAATGATAAAAAAACATTTTACACAGGGGAATTCCTCGCCTGGGCCGGCTCATGCAGTAGGGACCTCCTATACTACGCTTTGCATGCTGGGAGAAAACGGACCGAGCCCGTTTGAGCCGGCCAATGTCTGGGCTGCCTGTTTTTAAAATTTGTTCTGTATTTCCCTTTTTCTTTTCCGTTTTCGTTTTTTATATTTATATAATTTGAGACTTCAAAAAATTTCTGAAATTTTTTAAAATAATAATTTTCAAATAGAATGTTTAATAAATCGTAAAATGTTTGTGGATTCAAAAAATATTCGCAATTTTGTAAAAAATTGTTTGCTTATTCACAATTTTTTTGAAATTTTGAAAACAAATGTTCGGGAAATCAAATAAAGCTCATGCGTTATTAAAAAGTTTGTGTATTAAAAATATTAATGAAATTGAGCAAAATTGTGCCAATTCAAAAAATGTTCATGAATGGAAAAATATGCTAAAATTTTGAAAACTGCTTGTGACTTACAAAATAGTTTATTCATTCATAAAATGTTTGCCGATTCAAAAAATGATGATACATTTAAAAAATGTTTGTTAAATAAAAAATGGTCATGAATTTCAAAAATTATTCCAACAATTTCCAAAAAAATGTTCGCCGATTCAAGAAAATTGTTGAAAAAATATTCACAATTTTTTTAAAATGTTTGCAAATAGTATAAAATGTTCTTGATTTTAGAAAATGTTCAAAAATTTGTAAAAGTGTTCATGATTTTAAATATGTTCACAAGTTTAAAAAAAATTCATGATTTCAGAAATTGTTCATCATTTCATGAAATTGAGAGTAATAGTGTATCTCGGTGATACAGCATAATGTGGTCATGGCCACTGTAGATTATGACTTTTTTTTCATTCCAACGCACGGGGCTTTTGCTAGCATTTTTCTTTCGATGTTATCAAACTTAAACAAGTTTAATTTTGGACAAACCCAGAACTTCAATTCTTTTGAAACAGAGGTGGTATAAAACTATTCATATTTATGCATTCAGTTGGCAACTATTGAGGCTGTAGCCGCGCACACTTGCGAGCGTCGGCCCACACGGACCTTCGCAACCTCTCCTCTACTATCTCCACCATCGCCACCAGCGTCCTCTCCAAGCGATTCGGGGGAGAGCAGATCTCTCTAGCCAATGTGTGGGAGAAACTGTAAGGATGAATGCGAATGGGGTTGCTTACCTACTAAAATCTGGGGAATAAATCACCCACCCTTACCGCCGCCGTGCAAGCCTCCCAAGGAGAGCTCCTCCACATGTCCGTCAGTCCTCCCCCCCC
Source organism: Aegilops umbellulata (assembly GCA_032464435.1). Lineage (NCBI taxonomy): Eukaryota > Viridiplantae > Streptophyta > Magnoliopsida > Poales > Poaceae > Aegilops > Aegilops umbellulata. The sequence continues at coordinate 10,126,110 of CP136060.1, read as the reverse complement.
ATCCGAGCAACGTGATAGGGGAATTGTACCGCGGTATATGGTACAAAGTGTTGACACGATGTAGGAATGGTGTGGGTAGTGGACTGGTAAGATGCGGAAAAATCATACTATACGGTGCAGCCTGCTGCCAACGTCATACGTTGATCATTCTTTCTACGAAATTACACAACTGGTTCTGGAGAAACTGACATAGGTACGGATCCCTTTGGATCCGCTACGTAGCCCCAATCACTAGATCGGGACCGCGCCTTGGCGCGAGGGTGCCGGTCCCAACGTTTTGGTACCAGCACGTAGAACAACAGCTTCCATCCAACGCAATGTAATTAATAAGTGTTTTTAATATATGTAGCTTCAACATTGATAAGATAATGAGCAATTATACAAAAAAACAATGCCAAACGACAAGGAAAGGATAATTATTAGAGGTAGTCTATACAAATGTTATAGCAATGTTAGTTAGCATACATGAGTAAATTCTTGAGCTTTACAAAATACAACGAAAAGTTCATACCAACAAGTAAAAAACAGGAGCCATCATTCTACATCAGTACATAAGTTCAAAATAAAGCCAGGTAATTCATACCTTAAATTGTAAAATAGGTGTTACAGTAGTTGGAAACAATGCTATGGAAACATAGATAGTGGTAGCAATCAACAAATATGTACTGTGCTTGTAGATGATCATTTCGGAGAACTCCTACTTCCTCTCTCGATGTACTATTCATTCTCCTCCTGCCGAGTAGACTTTGTATCTAATCGTTGAACAAAGACTTAAGCAGATCAGCACAAACCAAGCAAACCATCTTGCAAAAAGTTAGGAAATTTGCACCTTGTCATGCACCAAATACCAACATGATTTCCACTTGAATGTAAAATTTAGACTTAGCATTGCCATTCCAGTTTGGAAATACCATATCGATCTCTCACGGTTCTGAGCTTCTAATTATTATTATTTTCACAAAGCTACCACCTAAATAACAATTCGGACAATGAACTCTAACATCATGTGAAAGTACATGAGATGACAAAATAACAAAATGATTGATCCGTTTATGTTAGGAGCTAGGCGCAAATGAATATTGCCAGACCTGCAAACAAAACAACTTGAGAAGCACCAGTATTTGAGACCACAAAAGGCATCCAGAAATATAAAGAGGAAGCTCCAAAATCCTGAAACAACACACCCAGAAATGGAAGTGCGAAATTCACCCGATCGTTTACAATAAACTATTTCTTAGAACATGACAAATGCTTCTCATATTTAGTTTGTTACCACACATAAATTCGAACTTCGGTTATTCTGTTCAGGCATACAACTAAGAGCTAAAAGAAGTAAACCCTATAGGCTGAAAATATTACAGATTCAAAAACACATCCCATATTTTTTCATACGAATCATAGACATGAACTTTAACTATTTTATTTAAGTGTATGAACAGGATAAATCTATGGCCAGAATAAGCCTAAAAAATCAACAGCCCGAGACACCGCAAATCTTCCCCTTGTTTATCTTTGAGATACTGACTCACACAATATTTCCTCCCTATTTTTGCAGCATCAAAGTCAAAGATGGAACTAATTATGAAATACTACAGTGAGTTACAATTCCAGTATACACACACATACGCAAGATTTATTCCTTGAGTATGGAATGCATACGATTGAAAAGTACTCAAGGCCAGTTATTTTCGGCTTAGGCATCTCCAAAAAGGGAGACTAAAATCACTTGATCTGTACATGGGCAATAGTTCATTTTCTTTACTGTTGCATGATTCTTTTTATTAACCCAGTCAAGCAAGCACACTGACAAAGAATTTTGTATGAATATCCTTGAAAGCATTCTGCATAAGCAGGTTCATTTGTCAACATATTTTCTTTTGGTCTTGCAAGCAAATATCTAAAAGGTTCGTTTATTCAAAAAGGGTTCCTACAAACTTTAAAAATCCCAAGACTTTTACAAAGCAAGCTGGTAACTTCCGGCTAACCTTGATAAGTGGATGCATCTTGTTATTGGAGGACGCAGGCCCAGGTGAACCTCGGTCGAGAATCTCATTGGCATCCATGGCTGCCAGAGCTTTTGCTTGTCCAGAGAAGGGGCTGCATGGGAAAAGAGGGGGGCAGAGCTTTTGCTTCTCCAGAGAAGGGGCTGCATGGGAAAAGAGGGATTGAACTTAGTGGCAAGAGAAAAGAAAGAAGCACAAGCGATAAGTATGGCTCGAGGTACCAACCTTCCACGCAACAATGTCTGCTCTGATGCCGCCGCTGAATGCTTGACCTTGGGTAGAAGGGGATGTTAGCTACTTGGCTTGAACCTATCATGTAGAAAAAAACACGATATAGCTTTACATAACTGAATACATGTTAAGTACATATGGGGCAGCCTTACATCACTGAATCAATAGTTCACACATTCAAACACATAGTACTACAGAGAATCTTCCTTACATACCATATTGGGTAAAAGAGAATATTAAGTATGATGGCAACTAATTATATTCAGCCACAAAACCATAAGATGATATTAACTACACATGTATCCCTTGGGTTTCTTGCTTGGCTCGTAAAGAATACAACGAAGCACAATTTAGACACCTACCATGCTTTTCAATTTTGATGGGACCTTAACTAAAGATGTAAAGTGAGACAGATCAAAGATGCAGGAGCACATTAAAAGAACATAAATAAGCAACAATATACTAATAAAAATTTATACCATAATGAAAATAACTCAAAGTTGAAGGAAATATGCCCTAGAGGCAACAATAAAGTTGTTATTTATGTTTCCTTATATGATGATAAATGTTTATTATTCATGCTAAAATTGTATTAACCAAAAACTTAGTACATGTGTGAATACATAGACAAACAGAGTGTCCCTAGTATGCCTCTACTTGACTAGCTCGTTAATCAAAGATGGTTGAGTTTCCTAGCCATAGACATGTGTTTTCATTTGATAACGGGATCACATCATTAGAGAATGATGTGATGGACAAGACCCACCCGTTAGCTTAGCACTATGATCGTTTAATTTATTGCTATTGCTTTCTTCATGACTTATACATGTTCCTATGACTATGAGATTGTGCAACTCCCGAATACCAGAGGAACACTTAGTGTTCTATCAAACGTCACAACGTAACTGGGTGATTAGAAAGATGCTCTACAGGTGTCTCTGATGGTGTTTGTTGGGTTGGCATAGATCGAGATTAGGATTTGTCACTCCGTGTTTCGGAGAGGTATCTCTGGGCCCTCTCGGTAATGCATATCACTATAAGCCTTGCAAGCAATGTGACTAATGAGTTAGTCATGGGATGATGCATGATGTCTACTACACAACCTTCTTCTTGTAGACGTTGTTGGGCCTCCAAGTGCAGAGGTTTGTAGGACAGTAGAAAATTTAGCTCAAGTGGATGACCTAAGGTTTATCAATCCGTGGGAGGCGTAGGATGAAAATGGTCTCTCTCAGACAACCATGCAACCAAATAACAAATAGTCTCTTGTGTGCCCAACACACCCAATACAATGGTAATTTGTATAGGTGCACTAGTTCGGCAAAGAGATGGTGATACAAGTGCAATATGGATGGTAGATATGGGTATTTGTAATCTGAAAATATAAAAACAGCAAGGTAACAAGTAATAAAAGTGAGCGAAAATGGTATTGCAATGCTTCAAAACAAGGCCTAGGGTTCATACTTTCACTAGTGCAAGTTGTCTCAATAATAATAACATAATTGGATCATATAAGTATCCCTCAACATGCAACAAAGAGTCACTCCAAAGTGTAACATCCCAAATTTTCAGTTTGGAATGTTATACATAGGTCATTCAAGCATATCATATTTTATTGCATTCTCGTTTTGCGATCCTCGAAATTCTAAGCAACTCAAGGACCCACGGAGAGAGTTGGGGATGTCGGCGTTTCTCATATTTGAATTTTATCAAATATTGAAACAAGGATCACTTTGGTTTTTAATTATTTTTCTCTCCGAAAAATATTTTGTATTAAAATATATGAGAGGACATAATATGACTTCTCCAAAATAAATGAAATGTTGGAGGAAAAATATTAAAAATCATTAAATAATTTTTTATTTCGATTTTATTGCAATTTTATTTGAATTAGGAAAAATATGCGTTCTTCAAAATTGCATTCGAGGCCCAAATAAATGTTCACTTTGTCCGGTATATTTTTAGAGGACGACGAAATTTATTTCGGAATTTTTGGAGTTCGTTTAGTATTTCTTTTAATCGTTTTTCTGCTCGTCGGAATGTTTAAAAAAAATCCCACCGACCTACTGGGCCGTGTCCGCCTGGGACACCGACCCGGCTGGCCCTTTCAGAGGCGAGGGCCCGAGCCGCCCAAACCCTAGCCAGACCCAGCCCCGCACCCTGTCGCCCACAGCCGCCGCTGCCGCCGCCACCCGCTGTCGCCCCGCCGCCGCTGGAGCCTGATAACCCACAAGTAAAGGGGATCGCAACAGTTTTCGAGGGTAGAGTATTCAACCCAAATTTATTGATTCGACACAAGGGGAGCCAAAGAATATTCTCAAGTATTAGCAGTTGAGTTGTCAATTGAACCACATCTGGATAACTTAATATCTGCAGCAAAGTGTTTAGTAGCAAAGTAATACAATAGTAGTGGTAACGGTAACAAAAGTAACGGAAGCAAAAGTAATATTTTTGGTGTTTTGTAGTGATTGTAACAGTAGCAACGGGAAAGTAAATAAGCGAGAACCAATATAGGAAAAGTTCGTAGGCATTGGATCGGTGATGGATAATTATGCCGGATGCGGTTCATCATGTAACAGTCATCACATAGGGTGACACAGAACTTGTTGGGGAACTTTGCAGAAAACAAAAATTTTCCTACGGTTTCACCAAGATCCATCTATGAGTTCATCTAGCAACGAGTGATCGGATACATCTACATACCTTTGTAGATCGCGAGCGGAAGCGTTCACTAGAACGTGGATGATGGAGTCGTACTGGCCGTGATCCAAATCACCGATGACCAAGCGCCGAACAGACGGCACCTCCACGTTCAACACACGTACGGAGCGGATGACGTCTCCTCCTTCTTGATCCATCAAGGGGGAAGGAGAGGTTGATGGAGATCCAGCAGCACGACAGCGTGGTGGTGGATGCAGACTACCAGAAATATGTCAACTTGTGACCTTCTGTCAGTGACCCTGGAAGAATTGGTCATAGATCTATGACCATTTCAGACCAATTGGTCAAAAGCTGTTCGGGGGGCTCCAAACCCTCAACCATTGCGACCATTTTGGTCAAAAAGGTCGTAATTTCCTTACACGAAATGGTCATAAAGCAAACAGCGCTAGTCCGCTGCCTTATCTCTAGTTGTTAACGACCAATATAGATGGTCATAGCCTTGTAAATTGTGGTGGGTTGCTATGACTAGGCGCCACCTCATCAGTTTTGCCTATGTGTCATGTCCATGTGGCAGTTTTTGCCCTAGGTTGTGAAGCAACCTATATTTCTGTCATTCCCAAAATTCCCAAAAAAATCTCATCAATTCTTTGGGTCATATCTTCGTCAAATATGTAAAAACCTTCCTTGCCTAGTTCAAAAATAGTTCAAAAATATTCATTTTCCTATTCTGTTCAGAGTAACAGTTTGTGAAGGAAGTACACTTTGGCATGTCCAAATAGTATCCATTTTCTACAGTGCTTTCCTATGCCCAAATAACCATCCTCCACCAAATGCCAGCTCAATCATTTATTATTTTGAGCCGAGCTTCAACATTCGTATTTATGTCCAGTGTGGTGGTTTGCAAAACAAGTACCACCCACGCTCCTCCTTTTGAGCTGAAAATCTGTAAAGACGGTCTTCTTAGTAACTGATCATCCTCAGCCAAAACTCACGCCCATTAGCCATGTATATTTCCCATACCGCTAATCAAACACTTGGCTGTTAATTCATGTTTGAGCATAGATCGGTCTCCTCGTGAGAATCTTATGTTGTAATTTTCTTCCTAGCACCTACCTGGGGAGTGCCCAACCCACTAGACATGCCTAGGCCGCCCAGAACACAGGGCAACACCACGGTCACGCGGTGACCACGCGGCGGGCATGCGAGTTTACGCGCTCTAGAGTTGGGGCCCTCGGCCACCGCCCAAACCTCGATGTATTGTCACCAAACCATGTATTTATGATTAAATAGGTACTTATGTAACTAGAAATGATTTTTGGAAAAAATAAATAGCAAACTATGAGGCAGCTGCAGTTCAAATTTGACTCGCTTCCAGCTGAATCGGCGGAAATTTGTCTTTTTCACGAGAGGTGGATCAAAACTTTTTACACCCAACCATTTTGTCAATTGTGCATTAAATATGTCCTAGTATTTTATAAAATTGATTCGGTCCAATTTTGCAACAATTATTTGGGAGGTCCTTCACAAAAAAACCTCCTTTTGGGCACTCGAAAAATGGAAAATGGTTTTTTCGTCCAAAGAAAATGAAAACTTCCTTAGGCAACATTGTTTGCCATTCCAATATGCACCCTTGTGCACAATATGAGATCATTTTAACAAACTATGCCATGAATGTGGCCATAAGATTGATCATTTGGCTTGAAAGCCATTGATCTCCACACGTGATAGCTCGTTTCTGAGAACACTTTTTTAAAATAATTGACGTATTACAAGTTTGTTAATTTTCCTAGGAACTTGGCCACATATAATCACACAATGCGAAGGTTTCCCAATTATTTGATTTTTTTAAATTTTTTATGCCCGTTTCAAAATGCAGCCAAAACGGCGGGAATGAACGTTCCTAGCTAGTGGTTGAATCTTGGAATTTTTTTGGTGTTTCTATGATTAAATAGATACTTATGTACCTAGAAATGATTTTTGGAAAAAATAAAGAGCAAACTACAAGGCAGCTACAGTTCAAATTTGACCCGCTTCCATCTGAATCGGCGGAAATTTGTCTTTTTCACGTGAGGTGGATCAAAACTTCTGACACCCAACCATTTGGTCAATTGGGCATTAAATATGTCCTAGTATTTTACAAAATTGACTTGGTACAATTTTGCAACAAATATATGGTAGGCCCTTCACAAAAAAAATCTCTTTTCGGGCACTCGAAAAATGGAAAATGATTTTTTCGTCCAAAGAAAATGAAAACTTCCTTAAGCAACATTGTTTGTCATTCCAATATGCACCCTTGTGCATAATATGAGATCATTTGAACAAACTATGCCATGTATGTGGCCATAAGATTGAGCATTTGGGTTGAAAGCCATTCATCTTCACACTTGATAGCTCGTTTCCGAGAACACTTTTTTTAAATATTCGCCGTATTACAAGTTTATAATTTTTCCTGGTAACTTGGTCACATATAATGACGCAATGCGAAGGTTTTCCAATTTTTTGAATTTTTTTGAATTTTTTATGCCCGTTTCAAAATGCGGTCAAAACGACAGGAATGTCCGTTCCTAGCTAGTGGTTGAATCTTGGAATTTTTTTCGTGTTTCTCTGATTAAATAGATACTTATGTATCTAGAAATTATTTTTGGAAAAAATAAAAAGCAAACTACGAGGCAGCTGCAGTTCAAATTTGACCCGCTTCCAACTGAATCGGCGAAAATTTGTCTTTTTCACCAGAGGTGGATCAAAACTTCTGACACCCAACAATTTGGTAAATTGTGGTTTAAATATGTCCTAGTATTTTAGAAAATATATTTGGTACAATTTTGCAACAATTATTTGGTAGGCCCTTCACAACAATACTCATTTTGGGCACTTGAATAATGATTTAAAATAGCTACAAAGATTAAAAATTGCATGCAAACTGGCTATCATCCATAAAATATGGTCTAAATTGATAGAAAATTTTAGTTGTGCCATTTTGCAAAATATTTTTGATAGCTGCTTCACAAAACCCTCCTAGTTTTAGTACTTAGAAACTATTCTAAATCATAATTTTTCTGAGCCAATCAGAGCTCTTCACACGGATCACCCCCCTTAGCCGATCTGGGCCGTCCACATCCGACGGATCCAACGTCTCTCAGGTCCCCTCTCAACCCAACCCAACCCAAACCCTAGCAGCCCCCCTCTCCTCGCTCGATCAAGATCTCGCTCCCCTCGTCTCCCACATCGCCGCCGCCAGCCACCCCGATCCCATCCCTCCCCTCGTCTCTCCTCGCTGTCTCACCCGATGGAGAGAGAGCGAACGAGAGCTCGCCTCCTCCCTTCCAGATCACCGCCGCCGCCTCCCTCCAACGGAGCTCACCGCCGTCCATGGCCTCCCCCACGCCCTCCTCCTCTCGCCCCTCCCCTTCCCTCACCAGAAGGGAGAGAAGAACCCGAGGGAGGGAGATCCAACGCGATCCAGCCTCGATCTCCGCTGCCTCGGCCTCGCGCCTCGCCGGAGCAGCTCCACCGTCGACCGGAGTCCCGCAGGTCGACGTGTTCCCCCGCTCTTCTTCCTCCCTCTGTTTGTGTCTCCCTTTTTTTTCTCTCAAGTCTCAATCCCATCTGTATTTCTCTGTGCAAGGAGGCCGCCATGGACGCCTGAGGTCCTCCACTCCGCCTGAGGTCCGCCGCCACGCGATGCCCGTGGGCATCTGATCCATGTCTCACCCCCACGCCTGCGCCCCCAAGCGTCGTCCTAGGGTTCTGTTCTGCGGCTGACCGGAGTCCAAGCCGTGGCGCGGAAGATGCTCAAGGACGGGGAGACGCCCGTCGTCGCTGACGGCGGGGGCGTGGAGAGCTACGACTGCAACCTGTTCGTCTGAGATCCACCGCCTTCATCCATCGAGCACATGAGGTAAATCGCCTCCCCCACTTTGTCCTAGTTTGCATCCACCGTGTGCTAGATCCCCCATTCTTGCTATGTTTTGATTAGGCGCCACGGGGGAGCTTAGAAACAGAGTGGCTGCCAATTTCTGCAAGACCTTGGAACCATGGCGACCATGACCATCGAACAAATGGGGCCACCGGGTTCAGCATCACCGACTGACCATCAGCCCTTGGCGCATGCTCAGGTCACCTCAATCTTCACCGCTCTCATGGCTAGTAGCTACTGTACTAGATAGATAGCTAAACACTACTCTGCAACTCTGCTGATAGTAGCTAAACATCTCAATACATTCAGTTCAAACCCTAGTGTTCATGCATCTAATAACTAATTAACCATGCATCATATGTAAATAATTTATATATATATAATGTTTAGAATTTTGTCTAGTTACATAATATGCAATTTTCATCCATGTTACTGTTTAGATTTTTGTTACTGTTTACTTCACTCTGGTATAGTGATTGACCATCAAATACTTCATCAAACTGGTAGATGTTCACATGTAGATGTATGCCTGGGGATCAACTGCCACTGGTAGAATGATGATAGTTTGTGCAAGATGTTCACATGTAGATGTATGCCTGGGGATCAACTGCCACTGGTAGATGTATCTGGGTGTTGATAGCCCATCAGATTTTGTTAGTGCAATCTGAATGCCTAGGACTCACTGTATTCTATGTAATTTCATGATGCCCCATGAACCCAAGAGTATAGTAGCTTTATGAGCATGTATCCATCCCATGTCTCTGTTTTGCTGTAAGTTGAAGCTTCTAGTTACAATCTCAGAAAATAAACTGTTGCTCATAGGAGATCGACCGTCCTTGCATGATGTACGGTTCTGGTAGATGATATTCTGAACTTCTTTTTGTTATGTTTTGCTGCAGGTGAATGGAGCTGCTGCTTGGGACATTGCGTCTCAGCATTTGTTTAGTGGGTTTGACGCATTGTTTCTGTCAGTCCAAAGTGAGTAGCTGCTTCTCTGAAGCAAAGTTTGCAGGGTTACCTTGTATTGCTATCCTATTCCTACCAGCATAGAAGTGAAGTGTGTAGGATTGGTATTATGCCCCTGTGTTATTTGTTCAGTCCTAACCAAGCTCATATTCATTTGTCCCTTGCACCTGGTTACTATTGCTTGCTCAGAACTAGCTGTTGTAGTTGACCAAGTTACTTGTGAGCGTTAATACCACCTGTTAGACTATTGATTCATAAACTTGTTATATTTGACATGGATAGTTCCGTCGCTATCTAGATCCAATGCATATAGCTGAAACAAGCTACTTGTGAGCGTTAATACCACCTGTTAACTGGAAATTTCTTGTTACACATGCTTTGTGATGCCACCTGTGGTTGTCGTTGCCACCTTATCATGAAATATATGTTGGTAATGGAATAGTAATTCAAGATAATGGATGATGTCTGTAAATTGCAGTGTAACACAACAGTAAAAATTGTAAGATCTTACTACTGTAATTAAACTAATGATTTACACTGTTGTAGTTGACACTGTAACTCCACTGTAAAACTGTAATCTACTAGTGTAATTCAACTGATTTACTACTCCTGCTGCCCATTTTTTGTTTCCTTCCTGGACATTTCTTGGTTCAAGTGCTGCAGCTGCTATATACTACTCCCGCTGTAAAGAAATATAAGGGCATCTAGATCAGTACTTTAGAGATCTTAATGCTCTTATATTTCTTTATAGAGGGAGTACTTGGAATTATTGCTAGCTATATATATATACCTACTGCTGATTGATGCTCTTGTGGTGTTCTCGTGGGCTTCTAATGGTAAATTTTCTTCTTTGATGGTGTTATTGACGTGTTGATCCATTGCTCGGGCTAGCTTCTAGATGGTGTGTCTTTGGTGTTAGTTTATCTAATCCTTCTTTTCTGATGGGAGTCCAGTTCAATCTAATACTTCTTTTTCTGATGGTAGTCCAGTTCAAACCATTATAGTGATGTTCATTTTGTTGCCTACACTTGTACCAATGTACCATGCAGGTACGTATAGGTTACTATTGTAGAACAACATCAGGTTAATTTAGAAGACCTGTAGAGCATTTAACTAGACAGTTGAATTTGCATGTGCAACTATGCTTGCATGGAATGTTCAGTATCAATTATGTTGTGGTTTCTTGTTCTGTGAGTCAAATTGCATAAGTTGGGAGTATCACAACCTGAATGTGCAGCTTATGTATTTTTGTTAAAGCATGAAGTAACTTCTATAGTTTTGTTAAAAATTATCCTGGTCTTGGGCTGATTTGAGTACTACCAAGGGAAGGATATTGAACTTTCCTTGCGGACGCGGTGCGTGTAGGAGAATTCTACTGTGACAACAAATTAACTTGTCTTGAATTACTTCTTTTACTGGATGTTCAGAATGTTCAATTAACTGATTTGCACCTTTTATGTTTATTTTGTCAACTTCTTATGTTAACTTGTCTTGAATTACCCCTGTATAGTGTAGCAAGTCTGTACTCTTGAATCAAATCATTCCATGCTTAAATGATAAAAATGATAAAAATGTCGCATTTAATAGGATTGTAAACCTGATGTGATTGGAGGAGTTTTTACTCGCTGCTGTTAGTTACTAGTATTCACTGATTTTGCCTCATTTTGCTTGTTTTACTCTTATTTATGCACACAGACTGCCTACAAGTTAATGTGCTGTTAGATTTGCCTTTATTTTGTTCCTAACAATTTTGTTTGATAACTTGCAGATGATGTCCTTCATTCATGTTTCGTCGTGAGCTCCAGGACAAAGAAGTTGGGAGAAACATAGAGTTCTAGCTTATTGGAGCTAGTTATACTTAGATAGCTAGTTTTTTTTTCTGATTTTTTAGTTGTGTTACCTGATGTGAACCATGTTTGACTGTAATGTGCCAAGTTTGGCTCTGTTTGATTATATTCATGATGTGAACTATGTTTTCATGATATTTTGTTGTGCTCTGTTTGAAGCATTGTGTAAATATTGGTTATTTATTTATTGGATCACTAAAATATGAGGAATATGATCCTGACAACTGGGACCTACTTACTAGAACCTGACAATTGGGACCCATTAGACTAGTGGACCCTTCTCTTGAAAAAAATAAAATCTGAAACTCTAGAGCCCAAAAGCCCACGTCGTAGCAAAATAAAAGACTGAATTGTTGGGCTTGGCCCATGTGGCTGACCAAAATTAGCAGGAAAGCAAATAAAAAATAGGCTAATTTATTGGGTCTGCCCAAATAATAAATGGGCTGAATTGTTGGGCTAGGCCCATGTAAAACGCCGAATTGGACCGGGCTGAATCTTGTGCCACATCATCTTGCCACGCTGGATGCCTACGTGGCCTGCGGAGGTTGCTAGTGACCAAAACGCCACAGTAGGAATATTTTGGTCGTAAACGTCCACGACCTTCTCATAGAGAAGGTCGCTATAGTCAGTTTACGACCGCCAGCTTTTGACCTTCTGTTTTTGGTCACAAAAAGGTCGCAAATGGAAATTTGTGACCTTTCAGTGACCAATAGTGGTGGTCGCAAGTTCCATATTTCTTGTAGTGACGTTGTCACCTGCAGCAGCGCTTCGCCGAGCGTCTGCGCGAGAGGGAGAGGTGTGACAGGGGAGAGGGAGGCGCCAGGGGTCAAGGGTGCGGCTGCCCCTCCCTCCCCCTTCTTTATATAGGCCCCCTGGGGGGGCGCCGGCCCTGGAGATCCAATCTCCCAGGGGGCGGCGGCCAAGGGGGGTGGAGTGCCCCCCAAGGCAAGTGGGGCGCCCCCCACCCTAGGGTTCCAACCCTAGGCGCATGGGGTGGGCCTAGGGGGGCGCGCCAGCCCACTAAGGGCTGGTTCCCCCTCCCACTTCAGCCCATGGGGCCCTCTGGGATGGGTGGCCCCACCCGGTGGACCCCCGGGACCCATCTGGTGGTCCCGGTACAATACCGGTGACCCCCGAATCACTCCCGATGGCCGAAACTGCACTTCCTATATATAATTCTTCACCTCCGGACCATTCCAGAACTCCTCTTGACGTTCGGGATCTCATCCGGGACTCCGAACAACTTTCGGATTACTGCATACTCATATCTCTACAACCCTAGCGTCACCGAACCTTAAGTGTGTAGACCCTACGGGTTCGGGAGACATGCAGACATGACCGAGACATCTCTCTGGCCAATAACCAACAGCGGGATCTGGATACCCATGTTGGCTCCCACATACTCCTCGATGATCTCATCGTATGAACCACGATGTCGAGGATTCAATCAATCCCGTATGCAATTCCCTTTGTCAATCGGTATTTTACTTGCCCGAGATTCGATCGTAGGTATCCCAATACCTCGTTCAATCTCGTTACCGGCAAGTCACTTTACTCGTACCGTAATGCAAGATCCCGTGATCAAACACTTTGATTACATTGAGCTCATTATGATGATGCATTACCGAGTGGGCCCGGTGATACCTCTCCGTCATACGGAGTGACAAATCCCAGTCTCGATCCGTGTCAACCCAACAGACACTTTCGGAGATACCCGTAGTATACCTTTATAGTCACCCAGTTACGTTGTGACGTTTGGCACACCCAAAGCACTCTACGGTATCCGAGAGTTACACGATCTCATGGTCTAAGGAAAAGATACTTGACATTGGAAAAGCTCTAGCAAACGAATTATACGATCTTGTGCTTATGCTTAGGATTGGGTCTTGTCCATCACATCATTCTCCTAATGATGTGATCTCGTTATCAATGACATCTAATGTCCATAGACAGGAAACCATGACCATCAGTTGATCAACGAGCTAGTCAACTAGAGGCTTACTAGGGACATATTGGTGTCTATGTATTCACACATGTATTACGATTTCCGGATAACACAATTATAGCCTGAATAAAAGACAATCATCATGAACAAGGAAATATAATAATAATGCTTTTATTATTGCCTCTAGGGCATATTTCCAACAGTCTCCCACTTGCACTAGAGTCAATAATCTAGTTACATTGTGATGAATCGAACACCCATAGAGTTCTGGTGTTGATCATGTTTTGCTCTAGGGAGAGGTTTAGTCAATGGATCTGCGACATTCAGATCCGTATGCACATTACAAATTTCTATGTCTCCATCTTGAACATTTTCACGAATGGAGTTGAAGCGACGCTTGATGTGCCTGGTCTTCTTGTGAAACCTGGGCTCCTTGGCAAGTGCAATAGCTCCAGTGTTGTCACAGAAGAGTTTGATCGGCCCCGACACATTGGGTATGACTCCTACGTCGGTGATGAACTCCTTCACCCAAATTGCTTCATGCGCTGCCTCCGAGGCTGCCATGTACTCCGCTTCACATGTAGATCCCGCCACGACGCTCTGCTTGCAGCTGCACCAGCTTACTGCTCCACCATTCAACATATACACGTATCCGGTTTGTGACTTAGAGTCATCCAGATCTGTGTCGAAGCTAGCGTCGACGTAACCCTTTACGACGAGCTCTTCATCACCTCCATAAACGAGAAACATGGCCTTAGTCCTTTTCAGGTACTTTAGGATATTCTTGACCGCTGTCCAGTGTTCCTTGCCGGGATTACTTTGGTACCTACCTACCAAACTTACGGCAAGGTTTACATCATGTCTGGTACACAGCATGGCATACATAATAGACCCTATGGCCGAGGCATAGGGGATGACACTCATCTCTTCTATATCTTCTGCCGTGGTCGGGCATTGAGCTGAGCTCAATTTCACACCTTGCAATACAGGAAAGAACCCTTTCTTGGACTGATCCATATTGAACTTCTTCAATATCTTTTCAAGGTATGTGCTTTGTGAAAGACCTATGAGGCGTCTTGATCTATCTCTATAGATCTTGATGCCTAATATATAAGCAGCTTCTCCAAGGTCCTTCATTGAAAAACTCTTATTCAAATAGGCCTTTATGCTATCCAAAAGTTCTATATCATTTCCCATCAAAAGTATGTCATCTACATATAATATGAGAAATGCTACAGAGCTCCCACTCACTTTCTTGTAAACGCAGGCTTCTCCATAAGTCTGCATAAACCCAAACGCTTTGATCATCTCATCAAAGCAAATGTTCCAACTCCAAGATGCTTGAACCAGCCCATAAATGGATCGCTGGAGCTTGCATACCTTGTTAGCATTCTTAGGGTCGACAAAACCTTCTGGCTGCATCATATACAGTTCTTCCTTAAGATAACCGTTAAGGAATGCCGTTTTGACGTCCATTTGCCATATCTCATAATCATAGTATGCGGCAATTGCTAACATGATTCGGACTGACTTCAGCTTCGCTACGGGAGAGAAAGTCTCATCGTAGTCAACCCCTTGAACTTGCCGATAACCCTTAGCGACAAGTCGAGCTTTATAGATGGTAACATTACCATCCGCGTCCGTCTTCTTCTTAAAGATCCATTTGTTTTCTATCGCTCGCCGATCATCGGGCAAGTCTGTCAAAGTCCATACTTTGTTTTCATACATGGATCCTATCTCGGATTGCATGGCCTCTAGCCATTTGTTGGAATCTGGGCCCGCCATCGCTTCTTCATAGTTCGAAGGTTCACCGTTGTCTAACAACATGATTTCCAGGACAGGGTTGCCGTACCACTCTGGTGCGGAACGTGTCCTTGTGGACCTATGAAGTTCAGTAGTAACTTGATCCGTAGTTTCATGATCATCATCATTAACCTCCTCTCTAACCGGTGGAGGCACCACAGAAACATTTTCTTGAGTTGCGCTACTTTCCGGTTCAAGAGGTGATACTTCATCAAGTTCCACTTTCCTCCCACTTCCTTCTTTGAGAGAAACTCTTTCTCCAGAAAGGATCCGTTCTTGGCAACAAAGATCTTGCCTTCGGATCTTAGGTAGAAGGTATACCCAATGGTTTCCTTAGGGTATCCTATGAAGACGCATTTTTCCGACTTGGGTTCGAGCTTTTCAGGTTGAAGTTTCTTGACATAAGCATCGCATCCCCAAACTTTTAGAAACGACAGCTTAGGTTTCTTCCCAAACCATAATTCATACGGTGTCGTCTCAACGAATTTAGACGGTGCCCTATTTAAAGTGAATGTAGCTGTCTCTAGAGCGTATCCCCAAAATGATAGCGGTAAATCAGTAAGAGACATCATAGATCGCACCATATCCAATAGAGTACGATTACGATGTTCGGACACACCGTTACGTTGAGGTGTTCCAGGCGGCGTGAGTTGTGAAACGATTCCACATTTCCTTAAGTGTGTGCCAAATTCGTGACTTAAATATTCTCCTCCACGATCTGATCGTAAGAACTTTATTTTTCGGTCACGTTGATTCTCTACCTCATTCTGAAATTCCTTGAACTTTTCAAAGGTTTCAGACTTGTGTTTCATTAAGTAGACATACCCATATCTACTCAAGTCATCCGTGAGAGTGAGAACATAACGATATCCTCCGTGAGCCTCAACACTCATTGGACCGCACACATCAGTATGTATGATTTCCAATAAGTTGGTTGCTCGCTCCATTGTTCCGGAGAACGGAGTCTTGGTCATTTTGCCCATGAGGCATGGTTCGCATGTGTCAAATGATTCATAATCCAGAGACTCTAAAAGTCCATCAGCATGGAGCTTCTTCATGCGCTTGACACCAATGTGACCAAGGCGGCAGTGCCACAAGTATGTGGGACTATCGTTATCAACTTTACACCTTTTGGTATTGACACTATGAATATGTGTATTATCACGCACGAGATTCATTAAGAATAAACCATTGACCATCGGAGCATGACCATAAAACATATCACTCATATAAATAGAACAACCATTATTCTCGGATTTAAATGAGTAGCCATCTCGCATTAAATGAGATCCAGATACAATGTTCATGCTCAAACTTGGCACTAAATAACAATTATTGAGGTTTAAAACTAATCCCGTAGGTAAATGTAGAGGTAGCGTGCCGACGGCGATCACATCGACCTTGGAACCATTCCCGACGCGCATCGTCACCTCGTCCTTCGCCAGTCTCCGCTTATTCCGCAGCTCCTGCTTTGAGTTACAAATATGAGCAACGGCACCGATATCAAATACCCAAGAGCTACTATGAGTACTGGTAAGGTACACATCAATTACATGTATATCACATATACCTTTAGTGTTGCCGGCCTTCTTGTCCGCTAAGTATTTGGGGCAGTTCCGCTTCCAGTGGCCCTTCCCTTTGCAATAAAAGCACTCAGTGTCAGGCTTGGGTCCATGCTTTGACTTCTTCCCGACAACTGGCTTACCGGGCGCGGCAACATCCTTGCCATCCTTATTGAAGTTCTTCTTACCCTTGCCTTTCTTGAACTTAGTGGTTTTATTGACCATCAACACTTGATGTTCCTTTTTGATTTCAAACTCTGCTGATTTCAGCATAGCAAATACCTCAAGAATGGTCTTTACCATCCCCTGCATATTGTAGTTCATCACAAAGCTCTTGTAGCTAGGTGGGAGCGACTGAAGGATTCTGTCAATGACCGCCTCGTCTGGGAGGTTAATCTCCAGCTGAGTCAAGTGGTTGTGCAACCCAGACATCTTGAGTATGTGTTCACTAACAGAACTATTTTCCTCCATCTTACAACTGTAGAACTTGTAGGAGACTTCATATCTCTCGACCCGGGCATGAGCTTGGAAAACTAGTTTCAGCTCCTCGAACATCTCATATGCTCCGTGATGCTCAAAACGCTTTTGGAGCCCCGGTTCTAAGATGTAAAGCATGCCGCACTGAACGAGGGAGTAATCATCAGCACGAGACTACCAAGCATTCATAATGTCTTGGTTCTCTGGGATGGGTGCTTCACCTAGCGGTGCTTCTAGGACATATTGTTTCCTGGCAGCTATGAGGATGATCCTCAGGTTCCGGACCCAGTCCGTATAGTTGCTTCCATCATCTTTCAGCTTGGTTTTCTCTAGGAACACGTTGAAGTTCATGTTGACATTAGCTTGGGCCATTTGATCTACAAGACATATTGCAAAATTTATTTAGACTAAGTTCATGATAATTAAGTTCATATAATCAAATTATTTAATGAACTCCCACTCAGATTAGACATCCCTCTAGTCATCTAAGTGAATACATGATCCGACTCGACTAGGCCGTGTCCGATCATCACGTGAGACGGACTAGTCATCATCGGTGAACATCTCCATGTTGATCGTATCTTCTATACGACTCATGCTCGACCTTTCGGTCCTCCGTGTTCCGAGGCCATGTCTGTACATGCTAGGCTCGTCAAGACAACCTAAGTGTTTGCATGTGTAAATCTGTCTTACACCCGTTGTATGTGAACGTTGGAATCTATCACACCCGATCATCACGTGGTGCTTCGAAACAACGAACTGTCGCAACGGTGCACAGTTAGGGGGAACACTTTCTTGAAATTTATTATGAGGGATCATCTTATTTACTACCGTCGTTCTAAGTAAACAAGATGCAAAACATGATAAACATCACATGCAATCAAATAATAATAGTGACATGATATGGCCAATATCATATAGCTCCTTTGATCTCCATCTTGGGGCTCCATGATCATCTTATCACCGGCACGACACCATGATCTCCATCATCGTGTCTCCATGAAGTTACTCGCCAACTATTACTTCTACTACTAAGGCTAACATGTTTAGCAATAAAGTAAAGTAATTTACATGGCGTTTCCATTGACACGCAGGTCATAAAAATAATGACAACTCCTATGGCTCCTGCCGGTTGTCATACTCATCGACATGCAAGTCGTGATTCCTATTACATGAACATGATCTCATACATCACATATATATCATTCATCATTCATCATAACTTTGGCCATACCATATGACAAAGCACTTGCTGCAAAAACAAGTTAGACGTCCTCTAATTGTTGTTGCAAGTTTTACGTGGCTGCATTAGGGTTCTAGCAAGAATGTTTTCTTACCTACGTAAAAGCCACAGCGTGATTTGTCAACTTCTATTTACCCTTCATAAGGACCCTTTTCGTCGAATCCGCTCCAACTAAAGTGGGAGAGACAGACACCCGCCAGCCACCTTATGCAACTAGTGCATGTTAGTCGGTGGAATCGGTCTCACGTAAGCGTACGTGTAAGGTTGGTCCGGGCCGCTTCATCCCACAATAGCGCTGAAGCAAAATAAGACTAGTAGCGGCGAGAAAGTTGACAACATCTACACCCACAACAAATTGTGTTCTACTCGTGCAAAAAGAACTACGCATAGACCTAGCTCATGATGCCACTGTTGGGGAATGTTGCAGGAAAAAAAATCCTACGGTTTCACCAAGATCCATCTATGAGTTCATCTAGCAACGAGTGATCGGATACATCTACATACCTTTGTAGATCGCGAGCGGAAGCGTTCACTAGAACATGGATAATGGAGTCGTACTGGCCGTGATCCAAATCACCGATGACCAAGCGCCGAACAGACGGCACCTCCGCGTTCAACACACGTACGGAGCGGATGACGTCTCCTCCTTCTTGATCCAGCAAGGGGGAAGGAGAGGTTGATGGAGATCCAGCAGCACGACGGCGTGGTGGTGGATGCAGTTGTCACCTGCAGCAGGGCTTCGCCGAGCGTCTGCGCGAGAGGGAGAGGTGTGACAGGGGAGAGGGAGGCGCCAGGGGTCAAGGGTGCGGCTGCCCCTCCCTCCCCCTGCTTTATATAGGCCCCCTGGGGGGGCGCCGGCCCTGGAGATCCAATCTCCCAGGGGGCGGCGGCCAAGGGGGATGGAGTGCCCCCCAAGGCAAGTGGGGCGCCCCCCCACCCTAGGGTTCCAACCCTAGGCGCAGGGGGTGGGCCTAGGGGGGCGCACCAGCCCACTAAGGGCTGGTTCCCCCTCCCACTTCAGCCCATGGGGCCCTCCGGGATGGGTGGCCCCACCCGATGGACCCCCGGGACCCATCTGGTGGTCCCGGTACAATACCGGTGACCCCCGAATCACTCCCGATGGCCGAAACTGCACTTCCTATATATAATTCTTCACCTTCGGACCATTCCGGAACTCCTCGTGACGTCCGGGATCTCATCCGGGACTCCGAACAACTTTCGGATTACTGCATACTCATATCTCTACAACCCTAGCGTCACCGAACCTTAAGTGTGTAGACCCTACGGGTTCGGGAGACATGCAGACATGACCGAGACATCTCTCTGGCCAATAACCAACAGCGGGATCTGGATACCCATGTTGGCTCCCACATACTCCTCGATGATCTCATCGGATGAACCACGATGTCGAGGATTCAATCAATCCCATATGCAGTTCCCTTTGTCAATCGGTATTTTACTTGCCCGAGATTCGATCGTCGGTATCCCAATACCTCGTTCAATCTCGTTACCGGCAAGTCAGTTTACTCGTACCGTAATGCATGATCCCGTGATCAAACACTTTTATTACATTGAGCTCATTATGATGATGCATTACCGAGTGGGCCCGGTGATTCCTCTCCGTCATACAGAGTGACAAATCCCAGTCTCGATCCATGTCAACCCAACAAACACTTTCGGAGATACCCGTAGTATACCTTTATAGTCACCCAGTTACGTTGTTACGTTTGGCACACCCAAAGCACTCCTACGGTATCCGGGAGTTACACGATCTCATGGTCTAAGGAAAAGATACTTGACATTGGAAAAGCTCTAGCAAACGAATTATACAATCTTGTGCTTATGCTTAGGATTGGGTCTTGTCCATCACATCATTCTCCTAATGATGTGATCTTGTTATCAATGACATCTAATGTCCATAGACAGGAAACCATGACCATCAGTTGATCAACGAGCTAGTCAACTAGAGGCTTACTAGGGACATATTGGTGTCTATGTATTCACACATGTATTACGATTTCCGGATAACACAATTATAGCATGAATAAAAGACAATCATCATGAACAAGGAAATATAATAATAATGCTTTTAATATTGCCTCTAGGGCTTATTTCCAACAGAACTAGCTCCAATTCATCAATGTAATGTAGGCATGTATTCTGAATATAGTCATGCGTGCTTATGGAAAAGAACTTACATGACATCTTTTGTCGTACCCTCCCGTGGCAGCGGGGTCCTAATGAAAACTAAGGGATATTAAGGCCTCCTTTTAATAGAGAACTGGAACAAAGCATTAACACATAGTGAATACATGAACTCCTCAAACTATGGTCATCACCGGGAGTGGTCCCGATTATTGTTACTTAGGTGTTGCCGGATCATAACACATAGTAGGTGACTATAGACTTGCAAGATAGGATCAAGAACACACATATATTCATGAAAAAATAATAGGTTCAGATCTGAAATCATGGCACTCGGGCCCTAGTGACAAGCATTAAGCATAGCAAAGTCATAGCAACATCAATCTCAGAACATAGTGGATACTAGGGATCAAACCCTAAGAAAACTATCTCGATTACATGATAGATCTCATCCAACCCATCACCGTCCAGCAAGCCTATGATGGAATTACTCACGCGCGGAGGTGAGCATCATGAAATTGGTGATGGAGGATGGTTGATGATGACGACGGTGACAAATCCCCCTCTCCGGAGCCCCGAACGGACTCCAGATCAGCCCTCCCGAGAGGTTTTAGGGCTTGGCGGCGGCTCCGTATCGTAAAACGCGATGATTTCTTCTCCTTGATTTTTTTTCTCTCCGAAAGCAAATATATAGAGTTGGAGTTGGCGTCAGAGGAGTTCCAGGGGGCCCACGAGGTAGGGGGCACGCCCTAGGGGGAGGGCGCGCCCACACCCTCGTGGACAGGGTGTGGGCCCCCGGTCTTCATCTTTGGCAAGGATTTTTTATTATTTCTGAAAAGACGTTCCGTGGAGTTTTAGGTCATTCCAAGAACTTTTGTTTCTACACATAAATAACACCATGGAAAGTCTGCTGAAAACGGCATCAGTCCGGGTTAGTTCCATTCAAATCATGCAAGTTAGAGTCCAAAACAAGGGCAAAAGTGTTTGGAAAATAGATACGACGGAGATGTATCAACTCCCCAAGCTTAAACCTTTGCTTGTCCTCAAGAAATTCAGTTGATAAACTGAAAGAGATAAAGAAAAACTTTTACAAACTCGGTTTGCTCTTGTTGTTGTAAATATGTAAAGCCAGCATTCAAATTTTCAGCAAAGATTATGACTAACCACATTTGCAATAACTCCCAGGTCTCATGTGTACTCATATCAATGGCATAATCAACTAGTGAGCAATAATAATATATCTCGGATGACAACACTTTCTCAAAATAATCATAATATGATATAACAGGATGGTATCTCGCTAGCCCTTTCTGAGACCGCAATACATAAATGCAGATCACCATTAAAGATCAAGGACTGACTAGACATTGTAATTCATGGTAAAAGAGATCCAATCATAGTCATACCCAATATAAATTAATAGTAATGGATGCAAATGACAGTTGTGCTCTCCAGCTAGTGCTTTTTAATAAGAGGGTGATGACTCAACATAAAAGTAAATAGATAGGCCCTTCACAGAGGGAAGCAGGGATTTGTAGAGGTGCCAGAGCTCGGTTTTGAAATAGAGATAAATAATATTTTGAGCGGCATACTTTCATTGTCAACATAACAACCAAGAGATGGCGATATCTTCCATGCTACACACATTATAGGCAGTTCCCAAACAGAATGGTAAAGTTTATACTCCCCCTCCACCAACAAGCATCAATGCATGACTTGCTCGAAACAACGAGTGTCTCCAACTATCAATAGTCCCAGGGGGAGTTTTTTTTGCAATTATTTTGATTTAGTTTGCATAAAGCATGGGACTGGGCATCCCGGAGACCAGCCATTTTCTCGTGAATGAGGAGCGGAGTCCACTCCTCTTGAGAATAACCCGCCTAACATGGAAGATAAGGGCAGCCCTAGTTGATACATGAGCTATTCGAGCACACAAAACAGAATGTTTATTTGAAGGTTTAGAGTTTGGCACATACAAATTCACATGGAACGGCAAGTAGATACCGCATATAGGAAGGTATAGTGGACTCATATGGAATAACTTTGGGGTTTAAGGGATTGGATGCACAACTAGTATTCCCGCTTAGTACAAGTGAAGGCTAGCAAAAGACTGAGAAGCGACCAACTAGAGAGCGACAACAGTCACGAACATGCATTAAAATTAATAAACATTGGATACAAGCATGAGTAGGATATAATCCACCATGAACATAAATATCGTGAAGGCTATGTTGATTTGTTTCAACTACATGCGTGAACATGTGCCAAGTCGAGTCACTTAAATCATTCAAAGGAGGATACCACCCCACTATACCACATCATAACCATTTTAATAGCATGTTGGAACACAAGGTAAACCATTATAAATCATAGCTAATCAAGCATGGCACGAGCAACTATAATCTCTAATTGTCATTGCAAACATGTTTATTCATAATAAGCTGAATCAGAAACGATGAACTCATCATATTTACAAAAACAAGAGAGGTCGAGTTCATACCAGATTTTCTCATCTCAGTCAGTCCATCATATATCATCATGATTGCCTTTCACTTGCACGACCGAACGAAGTGTATAATAATAAGAGTGCACGTGCATTGGACTAAGCTGGAACCTGCGAGCATTCAATAAACAGGAGAAGACAAGGAAATATGGGCTCTTGGTTAAATCAACAATAATGCATATAAGAGCCACTTCAACAATTTAATTATGGTCTTCTCCTATCGACCCCCAAAGAAAAGAAAAGAAATAAAACTATTTACAAGGGGAAAGCTCCCAACAAGCAAAAGAAGAACCGGAAATATTTTTGGGTTTTCTTTTAGTTATTACTACTACAGCAAGAAAAATAAACTAACTAAAAGCTAACACTAATATATTTTTTTGTTTTTCTTAAGGTTTATCAAACACACAAGAAGAAAGCAGGAAAAAGAAAATAAACTAGCATGGATATTACAGTGAAAGAGTATGAGCACCGACATCTAGCAATGAGGGTGTGTAAACATAAATGTAATGTTGGTGCGAAATACGTACTCCCCCAAGCTTAGGCTTTTGGCCTAAGTTGGTTCATTGCCAAGGATGGCCTGGCGGATAGCCGTAGGTGTAGCTGGGGTCGTACTGAGATGCAGCAGTTATCGCCTCCTGAGCTGCAGCATGGCGGCGAGCTGCCTCCGCCCTCCTCTCGTACTCATCTGCCTCCTCTCTGGTAATAATATATCTTCCTTTTGCCTGATAATCAAAGATGGCAGGAGTAGGGAGAGTAATACGGACAACACGTCGTTTGTCAAAGATTAGTCGATACTGGAGAGGTGATTCATTCCTCTCGACAAACTGGTGATAGACCATAGAATTAAAATCTAAATAAGTAGGAGGCAACTCCACATCATCCTCACGAACGTCCACATCAAGAAAATTAGCTAAGAGGGTTGCATAGATTCCTCCAAAGAAATCTCCATTAAATCTATTATGATGCAACCTACGTGCAACAACGGCTCCCAAATTATAAGATTGGTCTCCTAACACAACACTCCTGAGAATACTAAGGTCGGGCGCACACACATCCTTACCATTTATGCACCTACCTATGAAGAGAGCAAAATAATGTATAGCAGGAAAGTGAATGCTCCCTATGGTAGCTTGTGCTATATCTCTAGATTCCCCTATAGTTATACCAGCAAGAAAGTCTCTAAATTCAGATTTACGGGGATCACTAACACTACCCCATTGTGGAAGTTTGCAAGCAAAAGTAAAATCCTCTAAGTTCATGGTATAAGATTTTTCATAAAGATCACACATGACCGTTGGAGAATTACGTGAAGATGAAAATTCAAACCTCCCCACAAATGAACTAGTGAGTTGATGGTACTGGGGGCATTTGTCTGCCTCAAAGCTCACAAGATCAGCGTTACGCAAATATGCCTTGAATTCTTCCTTGATTCCTGCTCGATTCATAAAATTTTCTGAAGGCCACTCACAAGGCCGCACTGGGCGTCTCTTGGTGGCTCGTCATCAGCATCACGCATTGCAAGCCCGAGTCCTTGCTTCCTTGAAGAACCACCTTGGAACATTTTCCTAAGCATATTTCTTCCTCTGAAAAATTTCTGAAACTTTTAGTAACTTCAAACAAAAGTGAACCAAGCTCCACAAAATTGAAAGCAACTACTCCTACAAGTGCCTAGAGGATATATCATGCATTAGAACTACTTGAAACCATATAAATTTGGCATGCAAACTCAAGAACATGGTCACCTAGGCAGCACAAATTTGCAATGAATAAATCACTAGAGCAAAAACTAATTGGACCAATGGAGGAGTCACATACCAAGGAACAATCTCCCCAAGCAGTTTTGTGAGAGGTGATTTGAGCAAGGAGATCGAAAATCGCAGCAAAGTGAGCTGAAACTCGTGCTTGAGCTAGATATTCATGTTTGTGGGAGGAAGGAGTGTATGGGTGCAGGAATAAGTGGAGGAGGGCCACCGTGGGCCCACGAGGCAGGGGGCGTGCCCTCCACCCTCGTGGCGAGGTGGATGACCCCCCTGATGTGTTCACAGTTCCAGAAATTCTCAAAAATTCTAGAAAAAACATATTTCATTTTCAGGGCATTTAAAGAACTTTAATTTTCGGGGTATTTTTATATTGCACAGATAAATCAGAAAACAGACAGAAAAATACTAATTTTACTTTATTTCAACTAAATAACAGAAAGTAGAAGGAGGGTATAGAAGGTTGTGCCTCCTAGTTTCATCCATCTCATGTTCATCAAAAGGAATCTACTAACAAGGTTTGTCGTGGAATTGTCACGGCAGGTGTCCTTATTGTGAGGACTTAGTCACGAGGCCAACGCATCTATGTGGTAGCTTGAGAGGGGTTGAGCGGAATCGAGAGATGCAACACAAAACAAGGGTTTAGAAAGCTTCGGGCCCTGGGAAACATCATCCGGTAATAACCCTACATGCTGTTTGTGGCTAGGTCTCATTATGATCATGAGGGAGACGCCGGTGAGCTGGCTCTTTGTGTCTAGCCCTAGAGATTATTGCTTCTTGCTTGTCCCTCTTTGGGGAGCCCTGCCCCTCCTTATATAAGTTGAAGGGGCGGGTTACATGACTAGTCCTAGTAGGACTAGGATTACTCTATCACAAGTGGAGTCCTAGTCTTGCTTCCTTTGTAAGGGAATATTCCTTATGCCTTTCCTTGTAAACCGGCCCACCATAGCATGAACCGGCCTTCTGGGCCTTGGGCCTTGCCATCCATCTAAAACACCCACCGGGTCACCAATGAGTCGGCAGACCAGTGAACCGTCAGTCCTCCGATGAGTTATCGATGAGGCGCCAAGCCCGGCCGGGTTACGCCGCGGGGTATATCCCTGACATTAGCCCCCAGTTTAATTTGGATTTATCCATGTTAAACTGATATGCAACATAAACACAAGAACAAATTTGACAGGTTGTGCTCCGGGTTAAGAATTTTTGTAAACCGGCACCTGAACATCCTTAAGTCCTTGGCATTTCCTTCTTCTAGAAAATCCGGGTCAATAGACCAGCTTCACAATCAATTTGCTTGCAGAAGAAATATTGTAAGCAATGAATCCATTTGAGTCGGCTTCCAAAGCGTCGGCTTAAAAAATATAGGTCTTGAAATACTCATCTGATTTTCAACCGGCTTAAAGATGTAGATCTTGCCGAGTTATAATTTCCAAAATCTCCGGGTTATAAAAGACTGATGATGCCGAGTCATAATTGTTGTTGACACCGGGTCATGTAATTGATCTTCCTGATTTGCTCAAAGCTGAAAATTTCAAGATGTTCGTTCTTTATATGCATAATACCTGTAGCCCCCAAGTCTTAAGACGAGAACATAGTGATAACTTAAGACTTGCTTCAATATAAGTGTTGCAACCAAGAAGAAATCCGGGTTATTTATCTCAATCATTAGTCATAAATTGAATATTCCACATATGTAGCCCCCAAGTGCCGGGTTGTCATGCTTGCAGAAACCTGGGACTTGTAATTGCCTTATGCTCAAAAAAACTTCAACCAGTGTAGCCCCCAAGGGCCGGCTCATTAAGATAATATTGAGCTGGGACTTTTATATATCCTTCTTTAAAAAGAATATCATATGATGTAACCCCCATCATGGGGCTTGAACCCACGTCCACAAGGTTAAGAACCTTGTGCTCTACCAACTGAGTAGTGGATCTTTCAATATAATGGACTGAGGCTTGTGTACCTTGAATTTTTGACAGGAGCAATTGGTAGCCCCCAAGGGCCGGCTCGTTACAATGGGATGAGTCGGGTCTTCAATAAGTTGATAAAAAATGACTTTACATTAGCCCCCAAGTGCCATGGTGCATGCTGGCAGTGACATGGGACTTGCATATTCGATGTAATCTCAATTTGAATAATGTAGCCCCCAAGTGCCGGGTCATAAGCCTGCAGCGACTCGGGACTATTCCTTCCATTGTAGAATAAACCATATCCATTGAGAAAATAATAGCCATTGCGCCAAAGCGACTTTGAATACCTTATTTGTTGACAAGTAAATCCGGAGCTTAAATACTCGGCGGCTCTTGACCGATGGCGATTTAATACGCCTCCATTGGAAGCCAGAATTTTTATAACCCGGCGGCTTATAGCCTTTGAGAAAATCCAGAACGGATAATCATTTTGAAGCATCAATTTTAATGATGAGTTTGGACTTAAGCATTTATATAAGTCATAGTTCTGCAAATCCTGCACAGAGTTTAAACAACATATGCCCTG
Organism: Aegilops umbellulata; assembly: GCA_032464435.1. Classification (NCBI taxonomy): domain Eukaryota; kingdom Viridiplantae; phylum Streptophyta; class Magnoliopsida; order Poales; family Poaceae; genus Aegilops; species Aegilops umbellulata. The sequence continues at coordinate 10,098,558 of CP136060.1, read as the reverse complement.
GCGACTTAACGTCAAAAGCCAGGGCGGGTAACCACCCAAATGTAGTCTTATCCTGCACACAAGTAGATCACAAGATCCCTATGATCCTTTGAATGGTACCGCCGGTTTATGTGACCCGGACAGTGAGGGTGAGAACCCAATTCTGTAAAAGCCGGCACATATGATGTTTGTTATGTACTGACAACTTTATTGATCAAGGTTGAGCCGGTGGAATCAAAGCCACTCCCTAGATGCTTTCAAATATGATCAAAAAAGTCTCAAGACAAAGTCAAATAACTGCGATTGCAAAAAACTATACAAGAAATAGACAAAATTTTGAGGCTTCTGGTTCGAATACGATTAGTAAACCGTTCCAAAGGGGTTAAGCTAAGATTCGAATATGATCATATAGCCCCCAGTGGCTTTGGCGTTGCCGATTAAGAGGGTACCGACAGCTATGTTCTCTTTGGTTCGAATACGACCTATGTTTGAACAGGAAGCCCCCAAATGACCTCGAGAGTTGTTTAACGACGCTGATTCAAATACGATCCATGTCGGACCCAAAGGGGTTGAGCTACGATTCGGATACGATCAAGAAGCCCCCAAGTGGGTTTGGAAGTGTGCCAATCAAAAGGGTACCGACAGCTATGTTCTCTTTGGTTCGAATATGACCTATGTTTGAACAGGAAGCCCCCAAATGACCATAGAGGCAGGGTACCTATATGTAGTTGTGCTTTGCAACAGAATCTCTTTGGTCCCTTCAATTTTATCTGAGAACTCGAATTTTGCGAGAGATAAATTTTTGAACCGGAAATTCTTAAACCGGATATTGAGAGTTTCAAAGCTTTGTGAGAAACAAATTTACCTTGAACCGGATTTTAATCCGGAATTCTTCTTTTTAAGCCGGACATTTTTCCGATGGTCTTTAAATTTTCATCGATAGAGCAGTAATCTCCGGGGCCGGGTTATTTTCCCTCCAATGACCCGGAGTTTTTGAATGCATTGAAACCGGCCAATTCTGCCAAATCATACCATTGTAGCCCCTGAGTCTCAAGACGACTCGAGGTGTTGGCTTGAGATTCTCCATATTTGACCATAGCAGAAGGTGTATATCATTGGCGTTGATAGCGCAATGTGACTCCATAGAAGGTTGAGGTGACTGCGGCGGGTTTATAAATGATCTCGTATGAGCCGTGTCAGCAACTCGGCCAATGGTTCCTTCCAACTGGCTGTTTGAAGTTTAACCAAACTGTAGTGACGGTGACTTGTGCGCTGCCCATCTGAGATGGCACAAACAGATGAATCGGCCGTGGCGTTGTAAGCCAGTACGGATGGGTAAGTTGTCCTTGTTGTAAGCCGGCGTGGTCGGGAGAGTCATCCACGACGTCGTAAGCCGGCGCGATCGCGAGAGACGGCCACGATGTTGTAAGCCGGTGCGGGAGTTCGTTGAGTAACGACGACCACCTGTGCCAAAAGATGTTGGCGTGACTCCATCTCCGCGGTATAATATCACTTTTTGTCATAAATAATTGCCCTGCATAAACAATATTTGCAGACCAAGGCAAAGATAAACTTGTTCTTTGACAAAAACAACATGTGCTAATAAAACAAACTTGGATGGTTATCACCTGATTTGTTTGGACGACGGATGATCTGTTTATCGTGACAGAGGTGGCTCAGGCAGGCCAGCGACTCAATATAGTTCCGGCGGCTCAGGCAGACCGGCGACTTAATATAACCCCGGCGGCTCAAAGCGGCAAGGGCGGGTCAACGCGGCTCCGGCAGGTTGATGTAGATTAAGCTGCACGGGCGGCGACTTGCGCCCACCTGTTCCATCAGTAAGCGGGCGCAGATGCCGGTGCGTGATGGTGCCGACGTACACTTCATAGGCACAACATGGCACCCTCTTTTCTGCACATAGATATATACAGACCAAAGTAATTGTTCTTTGATGAAAACAATATGTTTAATAGAATAAAATTGGATGGATTTCACCTGATGCGTCAGGTCAGTAATTATCACCACGGAGTTGATGATCACCATGGTGAAGCTGAAATCAACCACGGCCGAGTCGGCCGAGGGAGTAAACAGATGAGCGTGCCACGGCGTTGTAAGCCGGCGCGGTAAACCGCGCGAACGGGCGAAGTTGATTGCAGGCGCGGTAAACCGCGCGGTCAAATGAGTCAGTCACCTCACGTTGATGTAGACCGGACCGCAAGGGCAGTGGTTTGCACACGTCCGCTGAGCAAATTGACATAGCAGCGAGGACCGGGTCACACTTTGGCTATGAGTTAATTGACCTATGTACACAATAGCATACCGTGAAAAAGCTTTGGATGATACTTAATTATACCAAGTAAAACCTTAGAAGAATAGCACCTGATATTTTTATCTGACGATCGCAGACTGATGATGGAATGGGTGCAGGAGTTATGACCGATGGGACTTGTGCCCTGGTTCATGCGTGATGATATGGAGTTTTGAAATGTGAGTCGTCACGCCCCCAGGCTGTGGTCTTGGCATTTGGACTGACAATTTGTTCGCCGACCGCCTTTACCTAGTTAAAATATTCCCAACTTGTGACGCCCTCGATTCAATCGTACACTAATTATATACACAAATGTGTACGATCAAGATCAAGGACTCACGGGAAGATATCACAACACAACTCTAGACACAAATAAAATAATACAAGCTTTATATTACAAGCCATGGGCCTCGAGGGCTCGAATACAAAAGCTCGAATACACAAGAGTCAGCGGAAGCAACAATATTTGAGTACAGACATAAGTTAGACAATGATGCCTTAAGAAGGCTAGCACAAAAGCAACATCGATCGAAAAGGCAAGGCCTCTTGCCTGGGAGCCTCCTAACTAATCCTGGTCGTCGGCGGCCTCCACGTAGTAGTAGTAGACATCGGTGGTGGCATCTGGCTCCTGGGCTCCGACATCTGGTTGCATCAACCGGAAAGAAGAAAGGGGGAAAAGGGGGAGCAAAGCAACCGTGAGTACTCATCCAAAGTACTCGCAAGCAAGGATCTACACTACATATGCAACATTATCAAAGGAAGGCTGTATATGTGGACTGGGCTGCAGAAATGCCAGAACAGAAAGAAGGCCTAGTCCTATCGAAGACTAGCATCTTCTGGAAACCACCATCTTGCAGCAACAGGAGGGAGTATAGTAGCATAAAGTAAAGTAGTAGTAGTGTTATCAACCTCGGCCAGAGATCCTTTCTCGACTCCCTGCGAGAAAGCAATCCCAGAGCCATACTATCCAGTTATCATCACATTCCATTACTCATCACCATCCAGTTCTCATCACAAGTATCCAGTTCTAGTTGTATCGATCGGGATACAACTACAAGTGTCCGTTACCGTAGGACAGGCTATCAGGGGTGCACCAACTTACCCAGCATGCTCGATTAACTCCGGCCGGACACACTTTCCTGGGTCATGCCCGGCCTCGGCCAAATGATACGCCGCAACCCGACCTAGGCTTAATAGAGAGGTCAGCACGCCGGACTAAACCTATGCCCCCAGGGGTCATGGGCCATCTCCCCGGGAACTCCTGCACGTTGCGTACGCGGCCGATGAGCAGACCTAGCTACCTCCTTCAACAAGACAAGCGCTTACGCAGTCCAACCCGGCGCGCGCCGCTCAGTCGCTGACGTCTATTCAGCTTCGGCTGATGTATACGACGCAGAACGCCCATACTATGCTCACGTGATGGTTAGTGCTATCAGGCCAGAGGACCCTCGGATCAAATATCCAAATCGTAGTGGATTAGGAACGCGCGGTAACAAGCAGAGACTCATGAAAGATGTGACCCCGTTGCCCCGTCTCGAGGACTTGCGACAAGGGCTAGGAATGCCCGGCCACGCCTCGTAATTATCTCGCCGGCACCTTCCAGGTCCGCCCGACTCCACATTACTCACAATTAAGCTAGCGCGGGTACCCCTCAGGGCCGACCCGTCTTCAGTAATAGGGTTCAGTGTAAGTCATAGTAACCATAGTAACTGTGTGTCTAACACCAAGGGGAAAACCTGAGGAATCACCCGTGACGGATTCCACTCGATGTAATCATCAAGGTGAACGTAAGAGGAACCACCCTCGAAGTTCACACTTGAGGGGTTGCACGACAAAGCTGTATCGGAAGTGGTTAAGGAGGAAATCACCCTCGATGACCCCGGCCGAATAGCTACACTACAAAGATCTCATCAGGAATGATGTATAGGTTCCACCCTCGGCACTCGATGGTAACTCTGCAGAGTCGAGCAACAAAAGGAGAAAGTGATGTGCGGTGTCGGGGCCTGGTCTTCGATCCCGTTGATCGGGTCTTCAATGATGAAGCAGGGGCAACAAGGACAAGGTGGGGGTCACTGATGGATCACTAACCAACCTATAGTAAGCAGTTTAGTATAAACAGGTAAGGTACAACAGCAGATACAAAAGCAGGCTATGCATCAGAATAGGAGCAAACAATTACAGTAGCAAAATCTAATGCAAGCATGAGAGAATGGAATGGGTGATATCGGGATGATCAAAGGGGGGGGGCTTGCCTGGTTGCTCTGGCAAGGAGGGGTCGTCGTTGACGTCGTCGACGTAGTCGATCACCGGGGCATCATCGGCCTCAGGGTCTACCGGAGAGAAGAGGGGGAAGAAACAGTAAATACATAGCAAGCCAGTGCATAACAAGAAAACAGACAGAGCTAGACGTGTTCTAGCGCGGTGCTACGCGATACCGTGGAAGGGGGGAAACATCCGAGAAATATTTCCCGATGTTTGCATTTTTTGGACAAATGAAACGGAGGGGAAGGTTGCATGTTCGCTATGCTAGGGATGTGTGACAGATAAACAGAGAGTGTATTCCGATTCGTCTCGCCGATCTGAGCAACTTTCATGTAGAAAACATTTTCATCGGAGTTACGGATTATTTTCTAATATTTTTCAAAGATTTAAATAATATTCTAAAAATCCCTGAAATTCTGCTAAGTCTGAGAATTCACCAGATTTAAACATCACTTAGCTGTTTTCAAAAGGCTACAACTATGGATCTGTACCTCCTATGATTTTGTGCCTTATATCAAACTTTGAGAATTTTTCTGTGCTCTACATGTTAGTACCAACTACATCAATATTAGAGTTCATTTGCTTGATCATCAAGAGCTCTAAAGTAGCTATGGAAATAAAGCTGTTTTCTGTTTTTCAGTTAACAGAACGTTGAACTTTGTGATTTTCGTAGGAATTAATCTACGCATCGAAAGGATTTGGTCCAGTGGGATAAAATGAAGTTTGTCAAGTATACTTCCTACTCATATTAATTTTACCCATGTTAACCGCTGATTAGACGTTGTTTAGAGGTTGTACAGAGGGCCAGACAATGTCAAATTAGAAAAGCTAGCACTAGCTACAGTAACTGAATGTTACTATAGCAATGTAACATAGCAGCAGGCAGCTGCGGGAGCAGGAAAGCACCAGTAGTGCAGTGGTGCAGCGAGGCTGGAGGTGGGCGTGGCCGGGCAGAGGCGGGCTCGACCACCCACTCAATGCACACACACTGCACGCACGCACACACACGGGCGCGCCGGCGGTCACGACATTGGCCAGGGGGCGCAGCGCGCGAGTGGAAGAGGCGACGCGCGGGCAGTGTAGCTAGCAGCGACAACAGCTCAAGTCAGGGGGGCACGGTGAGCAGTTGCGGACACGATGCGGGTGTGCACACGCAGCAGCACAAGCAGCAGGGGCACGGCCACGCGTAGGCGGACGCGTGCCTGGGCGCGGCCAGGAAGCGGTGCCCGTGGCCGGACGCAACCAGGGCCGTGCGGGCACGGCAGCGACCTCGGCGATGGTCTGAGCTCGGTAGGGCGCGGCTACGGCGCAGGAGCTCGAGATCGAGCGAGGTGGCGAGCTAGGAGGGAGCTACAGGCGTGCGGGAGGCCAGTGGGTGTACGCACGCGACCAGAGGTTCATCGGAACCTCGCCGGCGACGAGTCCGAGAGGCAGTGGGTTCGGCAACAGGGGTGGCCGCATCTAGAGGTCGAAATCGACGCCAAAAATAGAGGGGATGGATGCGGAGCTTACGTAGGGGGCGCACGGAGTCCCATTGATGGTTTAGTAGCAGTAGGGGATGAGATCGACGGCGACGAAGCTGCGGCGTCAGAGGAAGAAGAAGCAGTCGATCCATGGTTGTGCTGCTCCTCAGGTCGATCCGGCGAGGCAGAGGGGCTCCGAGGCCCGTGGCGTGGTCGCGGTCGTCGTTGTCGAGGACGAGGGGGGCTGGACGCAGGCGGACGAAGGACGGCCGCCGGTGGCCACGCGCACGGCGAGGCCACAGCGACGGCTACGCCTGGGCCAGCGCGGCGCGGCAGATCTGGGGGAGAGGGAGAGGCGGAGTGGGAGAGGGGAAATATCAGGGGGCCGCTGTGTCGGTCTTATCCCCTCGCTACGCTGGCGAGGCGCGGGACGGCGAGCTGGTCTTGCGGCGACGCGCGGGCGCGCGCCCTCGGTCGATTGAACAGGGGGAGGGGAACAGGACCGGGGAAAGGCTGGGCTGGGCTGTCTTGGGCCGCAGGCCAGGTAAGTTTCAGCCCATTTTTCTCATTTTTTTAACTGAGCTGCTCACTTGGATTAGTTAGCGCACCAACAGATTTTTGTAAAATGTGCCACTAGCCACATCAAATACTTTGCAAAATACTGAGTTGGTACAAGAAGTTTGAGGCAGTTTGGAAATCCACCTGAATTTTACTGACATTTAAAAAGGGCTGGGAAAGTGTTCCCGGGCCATCGTTTTAAAATCAGGGGCATTTTGGCAAACCAAATGAGGTTGGTTTCATCTTGAAAATTAGGCAATTTAATATTAGCAACCTAACAAACATTTTTATTTTACTGCTTGGAGAATTAATTTATTTGATTTTATTTTAAAATTGAATTTGAATTAGTTTTGAAACAAAGTGAGATTAGCAACAGTAACAGTGATGACTTGGCATCATTAGTAGGGGATTATTGTAGCTTGATTATCCGGGCGCTACACTTCTGTTTATTCTTAATCCAGCAAACTGCGGTTTTTCCATACTCCATAACCACTCGTTCTACAGCTCCAAGTCGCCGCGTGAGTCGTCCGGTGATCCGAAGACGTCGAGCGCGTGGGAATCGACCGGTGTCTCGAATGAGGGCCCCGGCTTGAGGCAGACTTCTGTAAAAACAGGCTCAAATCATACGTCGTGGCCGCTGCGGCAGTGGAAAAGGTGAGCGGCGGCTCGAGGAGTAGAGGTATGGCCGGCCCATGGCGCGGTCGTTAATTGCCGCGGCGGAGACGGCAGGGTCGGCCCGAGGTGACGGCGACGAAGGCCGGGCGGCTCGACGATGAAGACGACGACGACTTGAGGCGGAGCGACAAGGCGGCGAGGTGACCCGGAACTGGGGCGACTTGAAGTAGGAGATGCGAGGCCAGCTCGGCGGCTCACCATAGAGGTGAGACGACCGGCGGTTTGACCAAGGCGGAGTCGGTGCACGGCAAGGCGGCTTGACCAAGGCGGCGATTCAGCAGTAGTACAGCTCTGAGATTCCGGATTATGAGAGAGGCAGAGTAGTGGTGGCTCAACAGGGGCGCCAGCGGGTTATAGTCTCCGTGTTTTTAGGCTGAAGCAGAGGGACGAGAACTAGCAGCGGTCTTCAGACGGCGGCGGCTCAGGCAGATGCTGCGGCAAGGGGAGCCATGGCGGCTCAGAACATGCGTGAGGGGCGCCGGCAGCTCGAGATACAGTTGTGAGTCTCGTCGGTCTCGAACCAGGATTTGTCTGCAAGTAGTTTTTCGATGTGTGCATTGGGCCACCTGCTGTAGTATCTCCAAACACTAGTACTACCCAGAGTGACTGGATTTTATCTCCCGTGAAGCATAATTAGTTGTGTGCCTGCTATCGGAGACAATAATTCCAAAACGGGTTTGCTATTTCACGTCTAGATGTGAAATAGTTACCTCACATCTAAATCTTCCACCGTTGGATTGTTTGTCTTTAAAATTCGTACGGGGTTGATCTTGTGGTTATCCCGCGTCGTGTTTTTCTCGCTGGTCTAGTTCGCCGATATTGGCGGGCCGTTAATCGTTTTGTTTACCTCGTCCGTGTCTCAAGTCTCTGCCTGTCCTGTATGTAAATCTCAGGCAGCTTTTGATCGGCCGTTTGTTTGTCACGTGCAGCCGCTTACGGTTGGTTCGTTGGCCCCTTCTTCCATTTTTCTTGCCGGCCTGCTATCGTGGGTCATTTTTTTTTGAGGATCGTTGCTTGTATTTTCTGGATCGTGGAGAATAGGAAGACTTAACGGACACCATATACAAAGGATCTGGTGTTAGCTTATGCTCTCACTCATTCTCTATTTGGGCACTTTCTCTCCCTTCATCTGTCCCATTTTTTAGCTGCTTTGTTTCCTTTTTGTTGTTATTCTCTTTTTTATTTTATTTTTTATTTTTCAAATTCATGATAGTTTAAGTACATGAACATTTTTTGAAGTGTGTGGCCACTTACTAAAATTCACAAAATTTTAATTTGTGAACACTTGTTTGAATTTACATTAAAAAAATTATGAATAAGTGTGTGTTTGTTTGGGCCCGCGGTTACATGTCAACCATCGACTCGCAACTAAGTGTGTGTGTGCGCGCGCGCGCGTTTGTTGGTGCCCTCAGTTGCAAGCCGATCATCCACTCGCAACTAGGGGTATGTGTATTTGTCAAGGATCTCTAGTTGCATGCCAAACATCGACTTGCAACTAGGGTGTGTGTGTTTGTTGTCGGTGCCCCCAGCTGCAGGCCGAGCATCGACTCGCAAATAAGGGTGCTTTTGTGTGTTTGTCTAGAGTTCCCAGTTGCATGTCGATCATCGACTCGCGACTAGGGGTGTGTGTTTGTTGAGTGTCCCCAGTTGCAAGCCGACCATCGACTCGCAACTAGAGGTGTATGTGTTTGCCGATGGTCCACAGCTGCATGTCCACCATCGACTCGCAACTAAGAGAGTGTGTGTGTGTGTGTGTGTGTGTGTGTGTGTGTGTGTGTGTGTGTGTGTGTGTGTGTGTGTGTGTGTTTGTAGAGGATCCCCAGCTGCATGTCGACCATCTACTCGCAACTAATGGTGAGTGTGTTTTGTTGTGGCCCCCAGTTGCAAGCGACCATCAACTCGCAACTAGGGGTGTGTGTATTTATCCTGGCCCCCAATCGCAAGCCGACAGTCGACTCGCAACTAGGGGTGTGTGTGGGTTTGTCGAGGGTCCCCAGTTGCAAGTCGACCATCAACTCGCAACTAGGAGTGTGTGTGTTTGTCCGGGCCTCCAGTTGCAAGCGACCATCAACTCGCAACTAGGGGTGTGTATATTTATCCTGGCCCCCAGTTGCAAGCCGACAGTCGACTCGCAACTAGGGGTGTGTGTGGGTTTGTCGAGGGTCCCCAGTTGCAAGTCGACCATCGACTCGCAACTAGGGGTGTGTGTGTTTGTCCGGGCCCCAGTTGCAAGACGACAGTCGACTTGCAACAAGGTGTGTGTGTGTGTGTGTGTGTTTGTTTGTTTGTCGGGGCGCCTAATTGCAAGTCGACCATCCAACTCACAACTAGGATGTGTGTGTGTGTGTGTGTGTGTGTGTGTGTGTCATGGCCCCAGTTGCAAGCCGACAGTCGACTAGCAACAAGGTGTATGTTTGTTTGTCGGGGGCCCCAGTTGCAAGCCGACCATCCAACTCGCAACTAGGGTGTGTGTGTGTGTGTGTGTGTGTGTGTGTGTGTGTGTGTGTGTGTGTGTGTGTGTGTTTTGTCACGGCCCCAGTTGCAAGCCGACCTTTGACTCGTGACTAGGTGTATTTGCGTGTTTGTCGATGTCCCTAGTTGCATGTCAACCATCGCAACTAAGGGTGTGCGTGTTTGTCTAAGGCTCCCAGTTGCAAGCCAACCATTGACTCGCAACTGGGGGAAGAGGAGGGGAGTGTCTTTCTATGGGTCCATCGACTCAACAACCAAGGGCGCGTGTGTTTTGTCGAGGGCCCCTCATTTGCAGGCCGACCATCGACTCAACAACTAAGGGTGTGTGTGTGTGTTTTGCCAGGGCCCCAGTTGCAAGCCGACCATCGTCTCGCAACTAAGCTCGTAGTTTTGTAGTTGTCCCAATTGCATGTCCATCCTCGGGTCACAAATGAGCTCGTAGTTGTCCTAGTTGCAAGTCCACCCCCGTATCGCTACTGAGCACGTGTTTTTTCATCTCAGTTGCAAGTTCACGCTCGACTCGCAACTCGTCTTGGTTTTTGTTGTTGTCCCAGTTGCAAGTTCACCCTCGACACGCAAATGGTATCATAGTTTTGTGTAGTTGTTCGAGTTGCAAGTCCGCCCTTGACTCACAACTAGGATCGTAGTGTGTTTCATCCTAATTGCAACTCCACCCTTGACTTGCAACTCGACCTACATATATATTAAATGCGCAACGAACAATGTTTTAATACTCTGTGATTTTTTTCAGAATAATGTTGTAAAGTTTTAAATGCATGGTGAACATCTATTTGAAACAAGTGATGAGCAATTAATTTGTGAGCTTTTTTCAGTTTCACGGACATTTGAAGTTTCATGACTTTTTAAAAATTTACAAATGCTTTTATATTTTTTTCAAAAATATTTTTTTGTAATTAAATACTAACATTTTTATGCGGAGAATTTACTAATATTTTGTTGTTTAGCACTTTTTTCCCCATTTAATTTGATTTGTTTTCTGTGTAAGGTGTTGTAGAAATAGGCCTTACTATATATATCTCTCTTTTTCGTGGGAGATGTTGATAACCAAAATGAGAAAAGCTAGACCTATCTAGTACAATCACAAAAGAAAAAGAAAAGGGACACTGCTCACTGTAGTAATGCCTAACAAGTAAGCAGAAAAAAATAGCTGGACAACGACACATGCATGCAGTAGTAGTACAAGGCACACACAAAATGCCACAGTGCGCCCCGCCACAGGAAGGTCACAGTGCGGTGTCACGATGTAAAATTTCCCGACGAACAAACAATACAAGAGATTGTTTAGTTTTTTTGGGAAAAGATTGTTTAGTTATTACTCAACAGAAAGTAATATCATGTTAGATGTAAGATATTATCTCACATCTAGATGATATATAGTCAGACCCATTCCAAAAAGCTAAAACTAACGCTCAACCCACGTGAGTAGTACAAACCCTGTCGGTCCTTTGTGGTAGTAGTAGTCCGTATGGTTGATGGATACGACTCAAAAATAGCACCAGCAGTAGCGACAAGACACATCGGGATTCGGCGTGCTTAGTGAAAACATGCTGCAACAGGAGACCATGGTTTCGCCGACTTGATCCTTGCATTCATGGATCGCAGACACATCCTCAACTTGCAGCAGCGACAGTGCAGTCGGCACAACCTTATTTTTCTTGATCTTTAAAATTTTCCAGACTATGAACTCGGACCCATAAGCTATAGCTCGGCGTCGGCGAATCCGTATTGTGGTCATTGACTTTCCAATCATAACTGTCTATGTTCCTGGTCTTGTTTAAAGTAGATGTTGTCTTTGGCTTGCACGGTGGCCGTTGCTCCAAATACCAATTTGTCGTCAGATTCGACGAATCGCTGGGTCATCTTGCAATTCGTTCCACGTGTACTCTTCTTCTCGGCGGATTGCAGACCTCAGCATTCGGCTTGCAAAGGCGGCGGCTTACGGCGCAGCCCTAAATTTTTGTTTAACCTTTAAACCCCACAGATCTTCAATTTAGTCCGACGAACTTGAAACTGATGCAGATTCTTCAAACTGGCTCTTCTTTGTCCGGAAAATTGTGAGCTCCTCGATCTCTAGGAGAGATCCCTCCTAGAACTCAACACCACCGTGCGCAGGCCCCACAGTGGGCGCCAACTATCGTGGAATTGTCACGGCAGGTGTCCTTATTGTGAGGACTTAGTCGCGAGGCCAACGCATCTATGTGGTAGCTTGAGAGGGGTTGAGCGGAATCGAGAGACGCAACACAAAACAATGGTTTAGACAGCTTCGGGCTCCGGGAAACATCATCCGGTAATAACCCTACATGCTGTTTGTGGCTAGGTCTTATTATGATAATGAGGGAGACACCGGTAAGCCGGCTCTTTGTGTCTAGCCCTAGAGATTATTGCTTCTTGCTTGTCCCTCTTTGGGGAGCCCTGCCCCTCCTTATATAAGTTGAAGGGGCGGATTACTCTATTACAAGTGGAGTCCTAGTCTTGCTTCCTTTGTAAGTGAATATTCCTTATGCCTTTCCTCGTAAATCGGTCCACCATAGCATGAGCCGGCCTTCTGGGCCTTGGGCCTTGTCATCCATCTAAAACACCCACCGGGTCACCAATGAGCCGGCAGACCAGTGAACCGCCAGACTAGTGAACCGTCAGTCCGCCTGTGGGTTATCGATGAGGTGCCAAGCCCGGCCGGGTTATACTTCCGGCCGGGTTACGCGGCGGGGTATATCCCCGACAAGGTTGATCAAGTCTTGTTAACAAACTCATTCCGAATAACATGGAACCGCAGAAATTTCGAATAACACTATGTTACCTCAACGGGGATATGCACATCCCCAATAATAAGAATATCATATTTCTTCTTGACAGTAGGAAGAGGAAATTCAAAACCTCCAAATATAATCGATGGAATTTTTCCAATAGAATTGATACTATGAACTTGAGGTTGTTTCCTCAGAAAGTGTACCATATGCTCATTACCATTAACATGAAAATTGACATTCCCTTTGTTGCAATCAATAACAGCCCCTACAGTATTTAAAAAGGGTCTTCCAAGAATAATAAACATACTATCGTCCTCGGGAATATCAAGAATAACAAAGTCCGTTAAAATAGTAACGTTTGCAACCACAACAAGCACATCCTCACAAATACCGACAGGTATAGCAGTTGATTTATCAGCCATTTGCAAAGATATTTCAGTAGGTGTCAACTTATTCAAGTCAAGTCTACGATATAGAGGGGCATAACACTAACACCGGCTCCAAGATCACATAAAGCAGTTTTAACATAATTTCTTTTAATGGAGCAGGGTATAGTAGGTACTCCTGGATCTCCAAGTTTCTTTGGTATTCCACCCTTAAAAGTATAATTAGCAAGCACGGTGGAAATTTCAGCTTCCGGTATCTTTTTTTATTAGTGACAATATCTTTCATATACTTAGCATAAGGATTCATTTTGAGCATATCAGTTAATCGCATACGCAAAAAGATAGGTCTAATCATTTCAGCAAAGCGCTCAAAGTCCTCATCATCTTTTTTCTTGGATGGTTTGGGAGGAAAAGGCATGGCACTACAAAAAAAAATACACTTCCGTGATGATACGTGTTTCTCACAGTAGGTCGCTTTTTTGTCATGCATGTACATCCATGACAAATTTATGACAGAATCAAGATAGTCATACCTATGCTGTCGTAGAAGTGTTCCATGACATTACCAAAATTATCATCACGGAAGTGTCCACTTCCATGACGATAAATCGCGCGTCACAGAAGTGCTTTCATCAAGGGTGACCGACACGTGGCATCCACCGTAACGGAACGCTGTTAAGCTATCGGGTCGGGTTTTGGATCCGATAACCCGTTAACAGCCCCGACCAATGGGAAATTTCCACGTGTAAAATTCTTATTGGCCGGACGAAACACGTGTCAGCTCGTCAGTGGGTCAGATAGGCGCCTATGATAGGTCGACACGTGGCATGGCCCAACAGAGGCCCATTCCTGTGAAAAGGCCGGCCTGTTTGACTTGGTCAAAAGCTGGCAGGCCGGCCCATGGAAAGCTTGTTAACGGCTTGTTCGAATATAGCCCATTTACAGCCCGCTAACCCAAGGCCCGTTATGCCCTATCCGAATTAGGCTCAATAGCGTCATCTGGGCCATCCAATATGATTCCAGCCCGTTTTCACTTCTGGCCCATGTATGGCCCATGACGTCTTTCAGACCATATGAGGCCCTATGTAACTCTTGGCCTACTAACGGCCCGTGGTGAAACTGGCCCGTAATGAATAGTGTATCACTTTACACCCATTAACGACCCATGGTGAAACTGACCCGTAATGAACAGTGTATCACTTTATACCCATTAACGGCCCGTTGTTCCATTGGGCCGTTTCCAGCCCATGTTATCTTTCGGCCTTCTCAGAGCCCATTTATTCTTGGGCTCATTTCCAGCATTCGTTTACTTACGGCTCGTTACTGTCATTTTCTGCTTGTGGGCCAAATTCAGCCCGTGGTTACAGTCGGCCCGTTTGTGGTCCGTTAATACGTTGGGCCGATTTCATAGCATCATCAAATATGGCCTATTAACGATGGCCCGTTATGGTCGGCCCATGAACGGACGATTCCAACTCTAGCCCGTTTACGGCCATAATGCGGTCTGTTTGGCCCATGTTTGGCCAATCGATTATACGGCCCGTATAAGGCCCATTGATAATACGGCCCGCAGAAGGCCCATTGTTTCTACGGCCCGTAGAAGGCCAATTGTTTCTACGGCCCGTAGAAGGCTCACTGTGTCTACGGCCAGTAGGAGGCCAGTGTCACTACATTAAATATTAGCCCATGGTTATTGTGGCCTAGTTTTAAAAAATAGGTTATTGCAGCCACTAGCTAACCGCGGAAAAAGAACTGCAATGACTACAAGCAAACAAATAAACAAGACAACAAGGAAATAAATAAGCAAGCAACTAACGCTAGGCTATCACGGCTATTATACATATTACATCCACTGGGCATCAAAGTTCACCACTAGTGCAAATATAGGGAACAAAGCAGCATATCATATACACTGGTTATCAACGTTGGCGACCAGCGCAAATAAACGCCGCAGCAAAAAAATACAGAACTGAAACCACTTCAGAAGATCTCAAGAAACAATATCCTGGGTACCCATAATGCTGGCAAGATGCTTAGCAAGCTTATTAACTTTCTCTTGTTTGGCGCTTAAATCCTCCAGCGCTTGCTGTTGCACCAGAAAATATGCATCTGAATTCTGCAGGGACTTTCTCAGTCCTTCAGCTTCCCGTCGCAGCACATCAGATCGATGTCTTTCAACTTGAAGTTGAGACTCAAGAAGACGAACTGATTAATGCAGCGAGGTTGAAGAGCTTGTGCCAGCAGTAGTGGCCAGTAACTCGAACACTACATCAAGACAGGACTTTTGGGTTCCCTCACTGTCGTCAAGATAGTTTTTGTCAGCTTTCTTGGAGACCAACAGGGATGTCTCACTATCTTGAACCTTATCTGCATTACTTCCTTTACCATTGGATAACGCGGTACTGTTCTCCAATATTTTGTCCGCATTCTAAAAGAGAAACAAGCAGACACATCACATGTTTACCATGTTGTATATGAAACTCATTTTGGTAAATGAGTTCAGTAGTAAAGTGGACAGGATAACAGCATGAAACAAACATATATGTATGTACCATGGTCACTTTATGGTCTATATCATTCTAGTTTTTGTTGCCAAATCAAGATAAAGACACAGTTCAAATAATATTTGTTCAAGACAAAGCAGAATAGACAAAATATAAGTGTGGGTAACTATAGAGCAATAACGTCACTTGTAATGTGCATGACATGAGAACATAACTGTTTATTCAATTGAAACTGAAATCAACATAGAGCAGGTTACAACAGAAAACCAGTTAAAGAAACAGGTTTAAAACATACCTGTTGCGCCATTGGAGTTTCAATTCCATCCTTCAAATTTGAAAATAGTTGGTATGAGTAAATACATGCATGCAAGAGCAAAGGAGTATGAACCATAGCTACAGAACCTGACCTGAGAACAAATCTTCTTCTCCTTAAAGCGTTGAGTTGGGATTCAGAGTGGTGGTCCTCGTGCTTTGGGCACTGCAGTTCCCTTACTAACTGCTCGTGTTTGGGTGCTCTGTGGTGGAGACGGTGTTGTGTCAACTGGAACTAGGTTACTACCTGCCGGGGTTGGGGTTAGAAGGGGTGTAGCTGGTTCTCTGTCCAACTGGGTAGGGGTACATTTTGCGAGAGTCTGGGTTATGTGCGGTGGATCTGATCCTTGGGCAAGTACAACCGTGGTTCTATCTGCATCAACTGGTAGCACTATCTTTTCTGAAGACCATGTTGTTACTCCCTTAGATACTGCCATCACGCTCTCCAATTCAAATGGCTGATAAACAAGAAAAGTAATTGAAAGTATAGACATTGTATGATAGACAGGTGCAATGGATAGTGGGGAATAAAAGAGGGCATGAAATAATTCATATTTATGTTGTCTAACCAAACAGGATAGCATGACACGATTTCACATATATGATGGCTAACTAAACAGGATAGCATGACACAATTTCACATTATGATGGCTAACTAAAAAAGATGGAAAGACATAGTTCAAAATATGAGACTGTGTAAATAGGATGACATGACATAACTATATAATGTGTTTATTAAATAGGTTGGCATGCCATAATTCACATACATTCACGGACAGAATGCCATAATTCAAAATATGATGACTGTAAACACTAAACAGGATGAGATGATATAACTATATGATGTCTTTATTAAATGGGTTGGCATGCCATAATTCAGATAGATGATGTGTATGTACTATGTAAACATGATGGCATGATATAATTCAAATATATGATTTATATAGTAAGCAAGTAAGCAGATGGTAATCCATATATGATGTAAAAACTAAGCAATGCAAGACAACATGCATGACATGGGTAATATAACCCTGCCAAGTTTGAGCATAGATCTCAGGGGGGAAAATAGGACTGGTCATCAGTCTCTGAATCCTCCTCTGAGGAGCTCTCTGTAACCAGCAAGATGTCTGCTTCAGCAGGTAGCATTGTCTGCTCTGAATACCTTGTTTTCACTCCAGATACATCCATCACCGCTTCAAATGGCTGATGCACAGGAAGAGTAGTTGAATATACAAACGTTGTCGACAAATGGAAGACGTAATACAAAAAAATGATAGCATGATATAATTCACATACATGATGATTGGCTAAACAACATGGCATTGCATAATTCACATATATAATGCCTTTGCAACAAGATAGCATTGTATAATTCACATATATAATGTCTTGCAACAAGATGGCAATGCATAATTCACATATATGGTAATTAGACACTGAACATGTGGCATTCACACAAAGCATGTCTAAACTAATCAAATGACATAGCAATGCGAGACACCATACGCACGATATAAGAAACATAACCCTGCCAAGTTAGAGCATACACCTCGGGGGGGGGGGGGAATAGGACTGGCTATCCGTAACCAGCGAGATATGCGCTTCATCAGATAGCATAGTCTGCTCTGAAGACCTTGTTTTCACTCCAGAATTTGCCATCACCGTGTCAAATGGCTGATGCACACGAAGAGCAGTTGAATGTAATAATTTTTTTGACAAATGTAATATGTAACCAAAAAAAAGGATGGTCTGATATAATTTACATATAAGATGACTGGCTAAGCAGGATGGCATTGCAAAATTCACATACATGATGCCTGGCTAAACATGATGGCGTTGCATAATTCACATAAACGATGAATAAACTAAACAGATGGCATTCACACAAAGGATGTCTAAACTAAGAAGATGACATATTTGATGTATAAAGTAAGCAATGCAAGACACCATATGCATGATATAACCAACATCAGCATGCCAAGTTAGAGCGAAGACCTCAGGGGGTAAATAGGAGTTGTCTTCTCCTTCTGAATCCCCCTCAGAACAGATATCTTCCTCTCGATTACAATCCGAAATGCGTGGAGGGGGGCTGCCTTTGCGCCTACCATGGAGCGACGTCTGCATGAAATTTTATTGTCACGCAAGGCTCATCTCTTTTGCTCTACATGTTCAGTTCCATTGTTTGCAATAACTGTCATGCATAGGAATAAAACATAGTGAGATTATGTAAGGAGTGCATGCAGAAATCCAGAGTGATGGTAGCAACCTGTGGATAGACCCAAAACCAATAATAGCAGGCGGATAATGGCTTCGGTTAAAAAATACAGATAATGGCTTCTTTACTATTTGTTTCCCACCCAACATGAAACTCATAGTAGACACCGGAGATTAACCAGATAGTAGATAGATACTATTGATAGCGGCCCCGATATGTACCCCACAACCATTTAAAAACTCAAGTTTGACCATTAGTTTGGAGCTGGCTCAGAGTCTAATCGGTGAACAGGACGATAAAGTAGCATGTAATATTAAGCGATGCATAACGTAAGAAGACACGAAAGAGTGAGACCTCTCTTGCGGACCCGTGTAGTCCTCGAGGTCATCTGCTCGGTTGATGATGGTAGTGCAGTTTTCATGGCTGCCAGCGGCGGGGAAGAAGATCTGAGGTGGCGAAAGACAGTCTGGAGGCCGGATCCCTGCTGTGCTGGACCCTTCTGTCCTTGGAGCAGCTGAGCTGGGGTGGACGACGGCGCAGCAGGAGCGGGACAAACCACGCAAGGTTTTCTTTGACAACTATCTGTAAGATAAGTAATTCTGTAAGGGCTCGTTTGAATTGGAGGATTCCTACAATGCAGGGATAGGAAATAGACAGGAATAGGATAGGAATGCACGTGCGAAACAGAGAATTTAAAAACACAGGATTTCTGCCAATCTGGGTGTTTGATTCACAACAATTGAAAGATCACAGGATGCAAAGAAGCATGGTGACATTAAGTCAAACCACAAGAAAATGTACGGTTATAATGCTATTATGCTACTATCTCTTAGTCTTGTGCTTCATGAATAGGAATTTGAAAAGGAGGACAAGTGAAAATTAAAATTCCTACGTTTTTTCTTTCAAGGAGACACTAAAGGAACAAATCCGTGTGCTCAGTGGACAATATATATAACATGTAGAGTAAAAAAGAGATGCAACAAGTGTAGAACCTCTTTGGCGAAGCCATGTCGATCTCAGCGTGATTGGGTTGGCCGGTGAGGATGCTCCCGCTGACTTGGCTGTCGAAGGAGGGGAAGAAGATCTTAGGCGTCTGGAGATGGAGCCCGAGGTACTTCTCCGCTGTGATGGAGGGTTTCGTCGTTGGAGCAGCTCCGGTGAGTTGTACGACGCCGAGGCTGAAGCAGGACAAGAGAGACAATGAACAACGTTAACCTGAGTGGAATTCTAATAGCATCTCCAATACATGGCGTAAAATACATAACCACAAAGTGCTAGATGTAAAATACATCGGCCGCTCATCTCTTAACTTAACTATCGAAACTGAACTTAACTTTCGAAACTGAACTTAATTGTCGAAACTGAATTTTGCTGTCGAAACTGAACGCACTAGCAAGGTGAGGCTACACATCGGTCGACTGACTTTTTCATCTCTGGTCAGTCGATTTTGCAGCCGTTGGATACAAAATCAAGGGCCTGCGGTTCATCTTGAACCTCCACCCCCCTGAGCCGGCCAAACAGCAGCCCCCCGCCACCCGCGGCCGGCGGTGCGCCGCCCCGCCCGCCCCGAAAACACTCCCCACCGCCGGTTCGGAGCCGCCCCGGCCATCCCTCTAGGACACCCCGTGCCGAGCTTTTTCTTTGGCGATCCCCACGCCGCCGCCCCGCCAACGCTCCGCCACCGCCCCCATCCTGAACCCTAAGATAGATAGTGGGGTATCTCTCCGGCGACCCCCCTCCCGGCTGCGTCTGGTTCTTCCTTCACCCCGACGAGCCCCCCCCCCCCCCCCGCCACCTGAAAATCGACTGACCCAAAAGTCGACTCAGTCGACTGAAGTGTAGCTAAATCGGAGCAGCATCGCAAGCAAGAGCAAGATCAAGAGCAGCAGCGCGAGCAAGAGCAATAGCAAGAGCAGACCAGGCAGGGGACCGAGAGCAAGAGCAGAGCAGCAGCGCGAGCGAGAGCTAAAGCAGCAGCAGGTCCTACTGATGTGAACGTCACTGCCGAGGGAGCGACGCCGTGGAGGAAGTGGCCGGCGACGCCACCGTGGATGGAGCCGCGTCGTGTTGGCTCGGGACCGAGCGCCGGCAGCACCGTGAGATCGAATTAAGAAGAAAATGCGGCGATTAGTGTACAACCTCTTTGGTGGCGCCGATTAGGCCATAGCTTCATTCGAGGAAACGGTGATGATGATGCTCTTCCGGTGGTGTAGGTGAAGACGGCGGTGTGGGAATGGAGGTGGCGTGAAAGACGAGGGGAACGTCGGGGCAGCTCCTTGGAGGTGGAGGACGGGGTGGCTGAACCGGCGAGACGATGAGATCGACGACGGATCCTCATCCGATATGGTGGATGAGGGACGTCGAGGTGTTGCAGTGGACGACGTCATCGGGGAAGAGGCTCCGGCTGGGTGGCGGACGGAGCAGGGTGTGGGGTTTCGTCGCGGGTTTTTGCGGCCTCGGTGTATGAATGGGTGGGCGGATGGGATGGCAGTGGGGAACCATGGCTTAGAGACGCGCTTGTACGAAATGTGGGGTAAGTTACGAAAGTACCCCCACCGATTTGAGGCGGTTCTTTCGGTTTAGGGGTACCACGGGCATTTCGGGTGTCTGGATTTCACAGGAGGTGGGAGTTTTCGCGCGTGTTGTAAATTCGGAATAGGAAGGCGCGGGTTGAGATGGAGGGAGTTGTCGGAGCACAACGAGACAAAGATATATCTTAAATATTTCGGGCTAACAAGGCACGGGTTAAAATTTCCGGACAAGCCTAACGTGTATTGTCCCAAATCAATGCGCCCTACAAATGTCATTCAAAACTTTGAATTCATGTTATGTTCAATTAAAATATTTTGCTACGTGTATAATGCATGCAACCTACTACTCAAATGAACGTTTTAGTGCATTCCAAACGTATATACTACCGCTTCAATATGAACTAAATTTGATTTCGTTTATCTATTTGAATAAGATCTACAGTAATGATTGTTGTGAAGTCAAAGCATTTGAATTCGTTTCTCTGTTTTAATAAGATCTACAAACATCATTATTGTAAAGTTAAACCATCGTTTGTGTATTATCTTCACAGCACACCACATGATTAGTCTCGAGTTACATATGAACTATGTGTACTCCTATATGAACTCCAACTAGATTTTTTGAATCCACTTTATTTTGATTTCCAATCACATTACATTTCTAGCTCTAGCTAGATCTTCATAATCTAAACCATGTCTCATATGTATAATGTGTTTATCACATTATGTACGGTGCCCCGCCCCCTACGCCTATAAGTATTTAGATGTGAGTTACAAACACCACACATTACCACAAATTCAAAAAAAATGTGAGAATGTTTGATATATAGTATTGTTTAGATTGTTCGATATTTAGTTGTAAGCTGCGAACGCCACACATTATCACAAATTCAAATAAAATGTGAGATTGTTTGATGAATAGTATGGTTTAGATTGTTCGGCATTTAGCTGTGAGTTGCAAACGCCATGCATTATCACATTATGGTATAACATGTGCACAGCACGTGTATCACCGCTATATTCATGCATGCAATGTTTAAAACACTATGATCTCCTATTCAAATATATGAATCCGCTTTCATATCAAATTATAATCTTTGTTAGTCTCTTACACCCACACAATCCTCTAACCTTTGTAGCTACCACTAACTTTCTCTCGTGCATGCACATGCCCTCCTCGCCCTCCCCCTCCCTCGGCATTCTATCCACCTGGCACATTCATTTTTTTCTTTAGGTCGTTCTCCCAGAGTCTCCAAAACTCCTTTCCGACACACACCGATCGATAAACCTCTCCGGCGGTGCCTGCCTACAACATACAAACACACCTTCAATCTCCTCCTTTATGTGTCCTTGCCTCGTGTCTCTCATACGGTCAGACACACGTGTAAACTCTCGCCCCTCTTTTCATCGCTCTCACAACCGCACACTCCTCCCCCTATCTAGCTAGTAGTTGGGCCTCTCGCACCACCTCCTAGCTCCATTCTCTCTGTCTATCCGTCTCGCTGGGCCTTATTTGCCTCTAACAAATGGACGTACACCGACCGATCTCTTGCTATACATATAGCTAGCTAGGTCCTTATAACTCGTTTTTACCCACACATCAATCGATCTACCTCATTAGTTGTGTCTCTCCCTTCCTCCGACAAACAACAATTGATCTACCGATGTAGTTAGGCTTGCTTACCAAACACATGGTTCCCCTTCATCATCCATGGATGCGTCCCGACAGATCTATCACGCACAGGCACACACAGAAACACATCCCCACTCTTATTGATAACATTGCAGTTCCACCCTCAGTTTGTCTAGTAGGCCTCTCCCACCATCTTCGAGAAGCAACTCCATCACCCATCCAGCACTCTACCCCTCTCCCTCCCTCTCTCCCTCCCCTCTCTCTCTCTCTCTCTCTCTCTGTCCCATCATATTTCCAGTCCTTCAGTTATGTATGGATGTCGACCGGTCTCCCTCAAGACATAGCTGGGTCTCTCCTTCTCAACACATATACGGGTCGTTCTACCTCTATAGTTAGGCCTCTGCCTACCCCTCCCACCACCCCCTCCCCCCCCACACACACCGACACATCGAGCGCTCTAGTCATGTCTCCCTGCCACACACAAACTTGACGTGTGCCCTCTAACATTCCGGTAGGCTAGTCGCCCTATATCTTTGACTTGTACACACAAACAATTTCGATGGCTCTCTTCATCGATCTCGCACCCACCCACTTGATCCTCTCTTTGACTCTATCGATAGCTATGACCCCTCCCTCTCTTCTCGTGGATTGCCCGACCCTCTATGTATGATATGGATAGGCCTCCATTTCACACACATTGCATGCAAAATTTTGTTTGAGATATCTTCGACACAAATAATTCACGAAATCAACACCCACCCCACCCCACCCCAAAACAAAAAACACTCACGAATGCGGTTTGTATCTCTCACACACCCCCACGTAGGTGGGGGACATGCACGAAGAGAAGAGGTGCATGCACGGCGCACGTACTCCCGTCTCTTTCCCGACCACACCCGCGTGGGTACACGGTGGAGCTCATTTCTGTACGAAAAAGGCAGCCCACGTGGTAATCTGGCACGTGTACTAGTTGTCCACTTGTTGGAGGAAGGATCGTCTGCCATGGGTGAACAAACAAATTGCGACTTGACGTGTTATGTTAAAAAAAGAGGCAAACCATGTGGGGCCTACCTTAGAGGCAAGACTCTATACACTGGAGAACTTTTGATGTGTCCTGTCAACTCGCAGAACAAGGAGAAGCTTGCTTAGTACGCCGTCTCCCCTTCCCACGGGCGTGGTGGCTCGCAGGATGAGGTGAAGCTTGCTTACTACGCCTTACGCCCGCTCCCTCGCCCATGCGGGCGGTGGCTCGCAGGACGAGGAGAAAAAATTACTACTCCCTCCGTTTACTCCTCGTCCCTACTACCCTGGTTATAGACATTATACTGTCATATTGTTTGGAATATATATGTCCTTTAGTAGATTTCAATATTAACTACTAGTACATTCTCCAAACACTGATGTATATAGACGTATTTTAGAGTGTAGATTCACTCATTTTGCTCCGTATGTAGCACTCTCCCTCGCCCCTCGACCCTCGCCCACGTGGTGGACGTGCAGCAATTTATTCGGTCTCATATAGCCAGAACGATATATACTGCACTACCATTATTGCTCGACTTCCCGAAGAGGCGAATAGCCAATCGCAAGGTTAATATCTTGGAGATGCCAAGCGCAAGGTTATAGGAGAACGAGTAATAGGTGCCGCGTCATTTATAAATAAAGTTTTTTTTCTTCAGCGGCACGTACGCAATATGATAGGTTCATATGGAGAGAAAAGGAAACCGCTCCACCATATACATAGTCAGGACGGGCCAGCCTACACGGTTGCTTGCTGGGGTTGTTCTCTTCACACTCTCTCGCACAAAACGACTGTGGCCACATCTCTAACATCCCGGTGGATCACGTCCGCTTGGGGAAGGGGTGGATGCTTAGTGTAGATGCGGTGGCCGTCGCCGACGGCGAAAAACCACTGTCGGCACGTCCCGATCAGGGGTCCCCGCTGTTCACTCTCACAAAGCCGGTGGGGTTGCCTTCGTCCCTTTCTCACTGCCGCGACGTGGGCAGTTGCCGCCTCCCGCCGCCCTCCTCAAGGTTGAGCTATGTCCCTCAGGTACAACTCCCTTTACAGCCGGCTTGCACCACTACTCCAGCTGCCCACATCACTCCCTGTGGATATTTCTCTACTTCTTTGCCCCGCACATACCTCTACTGGCTTCTACCTATTGTATTTGTGATGAGTTTATGTCTCATCAACTAGTCCCAGTAATCTTATTCTAATCACGCTTGTTCAATTTCTTTGCCACAGGGATGCTCATCTCGATTTTGGTGAAACTGCACAAAATGATCCGATGGTCAAAAGGTTGCAAACTTCATTTATTAGGAAGCTCGAACGTTGCAAGGGTTCACGGTTCAAGGGCTAGGGACTGCATGGATCATTTTTTTATTTAGCTGCCTCTGTTCCAAAATAAGTGTCAACTTTAGTAGTAGTACAACTTTGTACCAAAGTTTGCACAAAGTTGAGAAACTTATTTTGGAACAGAGGGAGTACATATTTGCTATGATCTGTCAGTCATTGAGATGCAATAGCATGCATGTTAGTCTCCTTTGTATTTGATGAAATGCTGCAACGGGCAACCTTGGACGCAAGATACATGTAACAGAAGCTGGAAGCTTCATAGCATTGTACAAATTTATCTCGCTGATAAATTACAGTACATACTATACTAGTACTTCCTCTGTTCCTAAATATAAGTCTTTGTAGAGATTTCACCATGAACCACATGCGAATCACTGAGCCTGCGTGTTTTCACTGCTCTTGCACGCCTCCGCTGTAAGAATGGAGAAAATTGTAATCTAGTAGGTATACCTCCTTTCGCCGAAAGCGTGGGACATCCAGCAGTCCTATGACCTCAGTAATAAAGACCAATGAGCTGTCAAATCACATAGACCCAGCAGTAAGTTGGACGGACGAAGCAACCATCACTCTTGCGCCAGTGAGAGGTCGCGTCCGCTCTGCCCGGGCATGAATGCGGCACCGATTCTTTGGAGCGGCGCTGACCATTTTGGGTGGGAAGCGCGCGCGGGCGATGGAGGGGCTTTGGGTGGGCCAGGGTGGTCAGGAGCGGCCGTGGCAGCTGTCCGCATGTCCCTACTGGACACACCCAGAAACGAGAGGATGCACCGACTCTCGCGGCTAAAATCGTACACTACACAACATCTCTCTGTAGGAGTAGGTCGATTTGTCGCTCTCTCTAACACACACATGGTGTTAAACACACATGCACGCACACACACACACACACGCACGCACGCACCTTGGTCCCGTTGCACCTTCTAACGTGACTTATTACACCTAGATGGAGGGAGTAGTAAGTATACGAGATACGGTGGCACACTGACTTAAGTCGAATACAAGTGCCCAAAATTTGTGTGCATGTTATAATAAGGATTCAGGAATGTATAAAAGGTTATTTCCCTCTCGTTGAACATAACGGGAGGGTTGTGTAGCTGGTTAGCCTGTTCGCTCATCAAACTTGAGGTCTCGGGTTTGATAACTACACTTGAGCATAATTTGTGCCAGGAGGATTCTTTGACTGGTCAAAATGTTTTCTAGGGTTTGCACGCTTCACACACTCTCTCTCTCTCTCTCCAGTATATATATAGACGCTGGAGCCTCAGCGCTTGTAGTTGCTCTCTTCACACTCTCTCGCCCTCTCCCGCTGGAGCCTTAGTGCTTGTAGTTGCTCTCTTCACACTCTCTCGCCCTCTCCAGATCTAAACAAGACTTCGTTGGCCTCTCTCTCCCCTCACTGCTGCTCAAAGAGCCGGAAGGATCCGTCCGCCGGGAAGGGAAGGAGGCTTAACGCTGTCGCCATCGGCAAGGGACTATCGGCGCAGCTGTTCACTTTCCACCCAGCGGCGGCGCGGGAGGGCCTCCAACCCCTTCTTCTTCGCCGTCGTCCCGTTGCTCACCGAACCATGCCCCAAGAACCTTAAGTTATAATTTACTTACTCCACATGCATTGCTCTAGCTGCATGTATACCATGAATCTAGGACGCGGTTCAAAGAGGAAAGGAGTGGGAAAAGTTGTATATAGCATGAATCTCGGACGTGGTTCAAAGAGGAAATGAAGGGGGAAAGTTGTATAGCATTAATCTAGGACGTGGTTCAAAGAGGAAAGAAATGGGGGAAAGTAGTGGGGAAAGTTGTATCGCATAAATCTAGGACGTGGTTCAAAAAGGAAAGGAAGGGGCGAAAGTACTAGTTCAAAAAGGAAAGGAAGGGACAAGGCTATGGAGTTTGAGCAGGACTAGATTTGCTGCGCTCACATAGGGAAAGGCGTCTGATAACAAAACTGGGACCAACACGGACTGACACGGAGTTTTTTTAGTCCCTACACCAAAATGTCCCTGTAAACAAACACCCTCTAATAGTGCCGCTGCAAAATTGATGCAAGGCCACAGTTAAAAGCAAATTACATGTTTAACGAATTTTATTGTTAATATAATCTCTATGTTAATATTAATCAATGCCACCGTTTGAGAAATGCTACTGTCTTGCTTTCTTTCCCATTTAGATAAGGTAGATGCTTCTTTTTGTTGGCTTCTGTGTCATCCACCGTTATTGACCACTAATTGTTTCCTTTGCACCTCTGTGTAAATAGGGTTATCTGCTTCACCTCGTTTCCATTGTGACCTTTTGTTACACTGCACAAAACACTTTTGTTTTAAGAGTGATTTGTGTAGTTCAACCAAAATGTCACACCGACAATGTTGCTTGATTGCTTGATCTTAGTGGAACTGCACAAGAGGAGATCTTACTTCCTATCCGTTAAGGCGAATTTGGTTTAGATCTTCTTCTTGTGAGTTGTTTGAATTCCGCATCATGAGAGGTCAGTACTAGCCTTCTTTCACATGATTCTGCAATGTGCATTCATATGTTGTGCTACTTGTACGATAATGTTGCTTGATTTTAGTGAACTGCACAAATGGAGACAAGACTTCCAATCTGTATGTGCACCGTAATATCCCATTGAGGTAAGATAAGGATATTTCACAACTGCTGGCCTGTATTTTGCCACTTTCATCAGAAAATTAAGTTTAGTACTATACTTGTGCTCCCTAATTGACATGCCAAATCTTACATTGAAGGCGAAGCTTGTTTGTTATTGAACCAAGTGATGAAGGGGAAGAACAAGGGGAAGAAAAACAAAAATCAACTCCCGGTGCTGTAATGAAGCACTGGAACTGTGATGGCACAAGTAATGATATAGTTTTGCATCTTAATTTATTGATATGGCTGGAACGAGCAATTGTTTTGCCACTGATTTAATGCCACTCTTAATGTAATATGTAATTATCTCTACTTGTGCAAACAGGGATCTTCTTTGAAGATACCATATATTTTAGTGGAACTGCACAAGAAGATGTTGGGAACATTAAACTAATCGAGGAGTATATAGTAAGCTTGGCCACCACCGTAGATAGCAACAGATGGTTCCGGAGAAATGCTTCATCTGTATGCTCTACACAATAAGCCTCCTGACAAAGGTTGGTACTCGCCCACTGATTTCATCCATATGATTGAGCTTTGTCATCTCTATTGGTGCTGTGCTACTATTTAGATACTGTCATGAAAAAGTGGTATTGTCCTTGAGAAGTGCTTCATATGTGCTGTTTTAAATATTTCCTTTCCTTTTTTTCGAGCAAACAGTGATGCTAGCATTTAGTAGTCCTCTTGTTGTTGCACAACAGGAGAATATGGAGTACGTGAAGTGACTAGTTCTGATTATGCCAGGATGAAGAAGCCCCGTCTATCTTATCATCAGAAGGAGCAGTTGAAGGATGGTTACATTACTCCCCACAAGACCAAACTAACTTCAGCTCAGAAGGACTGACAAAATCTCCATTTTTTTGCTGTTGTTCTAGGATTCTTTCTGGTGAGTTCCATTTTCCTAAAAGTGTGCTCTACATGGACCATGTATGTGCCTGTTGAAACTGTCAATTCATAGTACCGTTTGCTCCATACTAATCACTTTTTTGTATTTGTGCAAACAGGGGTGCTCAGCTTGATTTCAATGGGAACTGCACAAAATGTTCATGAATACATCAAATCATTCATTTCCACCACAATAAAGGAGGTGCCGATAAGTTCAAGGCGTTGCAACATATAAGGGCGAAATCATACAAGCTACGCGCGAATTTGGTTGATTTTGGTGGAACTGCACAAAAAGATCAGCTGGTTTATTTAGCACGAGGTGCCATGTCAATGTCCGAACTGATGGCAAACCCTGCCCATTCCACAATCGCAGGCTTTTGATACTTTGGAATGGGACAACCTTGTCAAATTTTGCTCATTGATTTTAGCAAGACATGCATTTGATATTTTCGAATGGGACGCCCTTTGCTGTCAGCAGTGTCGGTCAATTTTTTCTTTATTCTTTACTTGTGAAGTAAATATTGCCTCTGACATGTGAGTCACTGAGATGCATAATCATCGATTGTTTTGAATGTACTCTATGGATTGCCAGGCCTGTGTGTTTGATTGCAATGTACAGAAACGCTAAAAAGCTGCTCAAACTCTTTGTACTCCTTCTGTTCCTTTTTACTTCACACATTGTGTAAGTGCATACTTTTTTTGTCTAAGATTGGTCAAAGTAGAGATACTTTGACTGCAGACAAAACTTGTATGCAGACTAGAAAGGACCGGAGGGAGTACATGTGAAACTGCTGCAAACGAGGTGATCACCCTGGGAATAATGCCAGTACATATTATTTTGGATGTTCATCCAATGCCAGTGATACAGGAATTCGAACTAATCGAAATAAATTCATTCATACATGGTCGGATTTCATATAAACATGCCAGATTTCATTACATTTCAAATAAAAGGGGTGCGCTGGAGGTATAATTAATTAACCGGCCTAGCTTGTCATAGCGATTAGGGCAACTAGGAGCCCAATGATCAGGATCACCACATGACAAAACCTTTCTTCTTGTCATTCTTCTTCTTGAAGTCCGTGTGTTGCACAGCCTTGTTCTTCCCATCAAAATTTGCTTTACCATCAAACTTGCCCTTGTTCTTGAACTTGTGGGGCTGGAAGTTCTTCTGTACCATATTGGCACTAGATCCTCCCTCAATTCCTCAAGCATGTGTGTCCTTTGCACTCGCCTTTTCTTCCACATCAAGAGTGCCAATGAGATCCACGAAGGAGGAAGCTTGGTGACGAAGGAGGTATAATTAATTAACCGAAGCTACCCACCTGTGTCCCGCTGAGCCGAACAGAAGCTTCAGTGACTAAACTACAGGTGCAGTTGCATAACTGACATGTGGACTGTTGGGCCCACGTGTCAGTCAGCCAACTGCACCAGCAGTTAAGTAGAAGCAGCGTTCTTCTCCAGCGCAGCTCTCCGACTCCACGTCGCCGCCAAGAAGCTAACCGGCCGTCAATGGTCAACCCTCCTAGCTTGGCTTCAACAGGAGGATAGCAGCGGTGGCCTTACTTGGACCCGAGCGGCGGTGACCTATCGTGTTCTACTCTTCCTCGTTTTCTGTTTGGCGCGGCCTCGTTGGCAGCGAGGCGGGGCCTCGGCGGAGCCGACGATGTCCTCTGTCTCGTTGCCGGCGGGCGGCGCCTCAGCGGAGCGGTGGAAATCCTCCCCCGTGTTGCCGGCAGGGTGGGGCCTCGGCTGAGCCGGCGATGTCCTCTGCCTCGTTGTTGGCAGGGCGGGGCCTCGGCGGAGCCAGCGGTGTCCTCTGCCTCGTTGTTGGCGCCGCGGGGCCTCGGCGGAGCAGGGCCTCGTCGATGCAAGCGGAGCGGGGACTCGTCGGAGCCGGCATTATCCTCTGCCTCGTCCTCGGTCTCGCCAAACAGCGCCTCGCCCGCTTCATCGCCCTCTTTGCTAGCCTCTTTGTAGGCGGCCGCAGCCTCCGCCTCCCGCATGCGGTACCGCCAGCGCTCGAGGCGGCCCTTGCGGGCGGAGAGGTACGAGTCGAGCAGCGCCTCCTACTCCGCCCGCTCTGCGGCGATCTGCTCCTCCGCCTGCAGGTGCTCCTGGAGGAGATGGTGGTTGTAGGCGGCGTCGGCCTGCACCTCCCGGAACTGCTCCTAACGCATCTGCCTCACACTGTCCATATATTGGGCACGGGCCTCGCCGATGGTCATGGTGCAATGCACCGACGAGGATGACGCAGAGGAGGGGGTTGGTGCCGGATCGTCGACTACCATGTTCTCCATTGGGACGTCGTCGTCCTCCGGCTGCCTACCGGCCAGCCGGTCGGCAGCAATGGCTGCCATCTCCTTGTGGTCCATCGTCCGCCCGTCCCGAAGAGCGATGGAGCGCGAGGAAGCCATGGTGGGCAGTAGTGGTGTGGACAGGAGAAAGGGAACGGATGCGGATGACTGCGGCTATGGCCTGCGCAGCAGTTTATATAGCAATGGTGGGCGGGCGGAGGGACGGACATGTGGCCGGAGTAGCCGCCTCGGCAACCGCGTATCATTAATGTGGGCGGCAGATGGACGGATGGACGACACTTGTGTCATTTGAAGGCGGAGCAATCGCCCGCACCGGGAAGCGGGGCGGGCGGCGCTGACTGTTTCGAGCGGAAAGCGCGCGCGGGCGAGGAGATGACTTTACTTGGAGAGGATGACAATGGGGACCCACTAGGTCCATAGCCTCACGTACGCAAGTGCCTCCTTATTATATATATATATATATATATATATATATATATATATATATATATATATGTATGTATGTATGTATAAAACTATACTCCCTCCGTCTAGGTGAATAAGTCGTATTAGAAGGTGCATCACGACATAGGTGCAAGCAGATTGGTGGAAAAGAAGAATATTTCACACTTCTAAACACAACATTTAATCACAACAGTTAATAGGATGCCTTATTAGCTACCCATGCAGGCCATCGTAATTCATAGCATTCAAAGCGCTTTTATTTCTTGCCTAATAACCGCATGGACGTGCTGCATGCATTGGTCCTTGCCCGAGCAAAAAAAAAGGGAGGAAAGGGGTTTCCACGGGAGACAACGAGGCAGAGGTGGAAGCACTCGCTGTAGTAATTTATTTTGCTTCCCCCTGGTTTCCTGACATCACGGTCCCACACCATTGTCAACCTATGTAGTAGTCAATAAACGAGAGAATTGCACAAGAAGCGGTCGACAGCTGGGACCAAGCAGCTCGAGCAGTATTTGTGTTTTTGAGGTGTGAGCACTGCAGAGTTTTTCAATGTTTAACCCAGATATTAATTTTTCTCCTCTGAACAACAACGAAAACATCGCTGCAGGTATTAACTAGGCGGGTTGTGGCCCGTCTAGCCCAGGCCAGATATCCAGCCCAGATATTAATTTTTTCAAGCAGAAAATGGCTAGCCGAGCTATACTTTTTTTTAGGAATACCCAGGCAAGGTCAAGTTGTTATGCTCCGCCCCGCTGGGCTGCAAATCTTTCCTAGGAGGGATGCATTAGGCTTAACAAGAAAATGGGCTTTAAGAAATAATAAATGGGATGTAATTATAAAAACTGGGCAGTAACTATAAAAAAATGCACCAAACACGTGATTACTTTATAAAATATTATTTTTGGATATTGAAAATTTTAATTTCATTAATTGTTGCGAGCGCAATGTTTCGTTGGATTTTTACGTAATATAAATTTATTTAATCTGACTAGAAATTTCGGGATAAAAATATTTGGGATCCCATCAAAATGTGGGAAATTTTATTGAATTCTGTTTTGAACGGTTGGTTGAAATGGGCTGTACTTTTAATAAACTGTAAATGGGTTGTAGTAAATTCCATTAGAATTCAAAAATGGGCTATGCATTCTTACAAATCTCAAATGGGCTATAAGTTCTCTGCCACACACTCCTGGCCTTACTAATTTGACGCGTCCCCTAAAAAAACAGAGTTGACGCGTATGCAAGGCTTTGTCAACTTATAGTTAACACACGGTTCTAGCAGCAGTGGCCGTTGGATGTCCATCCAACGGATGCCGTGCGTCTTCTTCAATCTCGGATATTCTAGCTTCACCCGCCCAAAAAATGATTCCTCCCCCTGACATCTGGGGCGCACCATTTCGGAAGCTGACCTGTGGGCCTACTAAGTCGACGTACCAAGGGCTTTGTCAACTTAGTCAATATAAACGATTCTAGCTGCAGTGACCGTACGATGTCCATCCAACGGCCGTAGTGCTTCTTCAACCTCTCGTCTTCTTGCTCCAGCCGCCCAAAGCAGCGCCGGTCGTGCCGCCTGCTCCTGCCTCCCGTGGCCGGCTGTGCTGCCGCGGAGGCCTCACCACCCCCTACTATTCCCACCGCTGGCCAGGCCCTGCGGCGACGGCAGCCTCACACCGCAGCCGAACGAGTGAACACTCATACTCCTCTCCGCGTGGGCATCCACTGCCGCATCTTCACCGGCTCCGCGTCGTCCCCTTCCTAGGCCTCGCCGTCGTCCACCGCCCTGGTGCTCTCGGTGTGGCGTGGTCAACGTGGTCAAGGAACGACTTCCATTGAACGTGGACTCTACGTGGAGAGGCTGACAGCTGGGTCCACGACGGCAGCAAGGAAGTGCCTCCTTATTACGCGGAAAATAATGATTCCTCCACCTGACAGCAGGGACCCACCGGACGGGCCACCGTATTTCGCGAAAAAAACTTTCCCCCCTGAGTGTTGGGACCCACCAGCTACACCTTCGCACGCAAGGAAGTGCGTCCGGGCAAAAAAAACGATTCGCCCCCCTGACTGCTGGGACCCACCAGCTACATCTTCGCAAGCAAGGAAGTGCCTGACAGTCCGGACCCACCTGGTCGAAGCATACGTAGCGTTGTCATTCTGGTCGCGAACGTGTACGTACATATATACTGGTGGATGTAGAGGCGCGCACGTGTCGTAGTAGAGGCGCGCACGTAGCATGTACACGTACGTACATCAGCCAGGGTGCAACAAAGAAAATACGGCCACGTATGTGTACATACGGGCGGGGTCTCGAACGCCTACTCGCGCATACGTACGGCGAGGGCTCGTGTACATGGCTGGGTCGGAACGGAGAAACAGTGTCGTCGTCATGTTCATGGGGAGGCAATGGAATGCGTCTTGTTCATCAGGAGGCAACGCGGCTGGGTTGGAACGGAATGCGTGGTCGTGTTCATCGGGAGGGCTTGGACGGAAGAGGAGATGGAAACGAGGCCTGGCGTACCGCACAACGGAAGAACGGACCTCCTACGATCGAAATGGGGGTCCTGTTGATCGGGAGGGGTGTGGCGTACTGCAAAATGGAGGAAACGGACCTCCTACGGTCGAAACGGGGGTCATGTAGATCGGGAGGGGTGTGGCGTACCGCAAAACGGAGTAAACGGACCTTCTACGGTCGAAACGGGGGTCCTGTTGATCGGCAGGGGTGTGGCGTACCGCAAAATGGAGGAAACGGACTTGTGTTGGAGCGCTACAGTCGAAACGGGGGTCCTGTTCATCGGGAGGGGTGTGGCGTACCGCAAAACGGGACTCCACGGGATACTGTTCATCTCCACCATCGACCCCCTCCAGCCTCCACGAGCTACTGTCCATCCACCGTCGACCTCCTCCAGCCTCCACGGGCTCCTGTTCATCCAGCCTCCACCGCGCTACTCCACCGGCTACTGTTCAACCACCCCTCCACCGTCTACTGTTCATCCAACCCCTCCACACCATGGGTTCCTGTTCAACCACCCCTCCACGGGCACCCCTCCACCGTCTACTGTTCATCCTGCCCTCCACACCACGGGGTCCTGTTCATCCACCCCTCCACCGTCTACTGTTCATCCAGCCCTCCACCACACCACAGGGTCCTGTTCATCCAGAGGCAACGCCACCGCTCACTGTTCATCCAACCCCCCCCCCCCCCGCAACGCTCACTGGTCATCCCATCGATCGGCTTCAGTTAGCAGCAGTAGCCAAGGAATCGCTTGATCGGGTTCAGTTAACAGCCATCGATCGATCGCTCGGGTTCAGTAACGCGTAGCCTGCAGTGCAATCGCTCGGGTTCAGTTAGAGCCCAACGCCTCGCTCGGGTTCATAGAGCCAACACCTCGCACACATGCGCGTACGTGTACAAGAGAAACGCGCATCGCTCGGCCCCCGACCTCCCACCGTAACGGGAACTCCCCGAAATTTTCCTCCCCCTCGCTTCTACCACGGTTTTTTCCATCATGGACGGCCCAAAGACTGTCATGCAGCTGCGTGTCCGGCCCGCCCAGGACGAAAAGCCCATTTTCTGTCATGATTTTTTGTCATAGAAGTAGGAGCCCACCACATCTATGATGATACCGGGTTTTGTCACAATTATCGTCATAGAAGTGTCATATGTATGACAGAAAAAAATTCGTTCGGCCCAAAATGTCACGGATGTGTCTTTTTTTTGTAGTGTGGGTTTCTGAACCCATGGTTCCCTTTCTTTACCATGTTTCCTAGCAACAAAGTCTCTCTTATCATAATGTTTATTCTTTGATTGTGGGTTATCAAGATCAACAGGAGGTTCAATTTCTACATCATTGTCATTACTAGGTTGAGCATCATCATTAACATTTTCACTAGGTTCATGTTCATTACCAGATTGTGTTTCAGCATCAGACATAGAGATATCATTGGGATTCTCAGGTGGTTCAGCAATAGGTTCACTAGAAGATTGCAAAGTCCTATCATTTTTCTTTTTCTTCCTTTTAGAAGAACTAGGTACATCAATATTATTTCTCTGAGAATCTAGCTCAATTCTCTTAGGGTGGCCTTCAGGATACAAAGGTTCCTGAGTCATTCTACCAGTTCTAGTAGCCACTCTAACAGCATAATCATTTTTCTTACTATTCATTTCATTGAGAAAATCATTTTGAGCCTTAAGTAGTTGTTATACTGGAGTGGTAACCATAGAAGCATGTTTGCTAACGAGTTTAAGTTCACCTCTAACATCAGCCATGTAATTACCCAAGTGTTCAATCATATCTAAATTGTATTTCAATTGTCTACCAAAATAAGCATTAAATTTTTCTTGTTTGACAATAAAATTATCAAACTCTTCTAAGCATTCTCTAGAAGACTTATAGTGAGGAATATCACCTTCATCAAATCTATAGAGAGAATTTATCTTTACTACCTGTGTCGGGTTATCAAGACCATGAGTTTCTTCAATAGGTAATGGATTAAGATCATATGTTTCTTCAACAGGCGGTAAATTAAGACCACGTATTTCTTCAATAGGAGGTAAATTCTTAACATCTTCAGCTTTAATACCTTTTTCTTTCATAGATTTCTTTTCCTCTTGTATATCTTCAGGACTGAGAAATAGAACACCTCCCTTCTTCGGAGTTGGTTTAGGAATAGGCTCATGAATTGGCTCAGGAATTGTCCAATTATTTTCATTTGTCAACATATTATTCAATAGAATTTCAGCTTCATCCGGTGTTCTTTCCCTGAAAACAAAACCAGCATAACTATCCAGCTAATCTCTAGAAGCATCGGTTAGTCCATTATAAAAGATATCAAGTATTTCATTTTTCTTAAGAGGATGATCAGGCAAAGCATTAAGTAACTTGAGAAGCCTCCCCCAAGCTTGTGGGATACTCTCTTCTTCAATTTGCACAAAGTTGTATATTTCCCTCAAAGCAGCTTGTTTCTTATGAGCAGGGAAATATTTAGCAGAGAAGTAATAAATCATATCCTGGGGACTACGCACACAACCAGGATCAAGAGAATTAAACCATATCTTAGCATCACCCTTTAATGAGAACGGAAATATTTGAAGGATATAACAAGTTGCGAGATCTCTCATCATTAGTGAACAGGGTGGCTATATCATTTAATTTAGTAAGATGTGCCACAACAGTTTCAGATTCATAGCCATGAAAAGGATCAGATTCAACCAAAGTAATTATATCAGGATCAACAGAGAATTCATAATCCTTATCGGCAACACAGATAGGTGAAGTAGCAAAAGCAGGGTCAGGTTTCGTTCTATCTTTAAGAGATTGCTTATTCCATTTAGTCAATAACCTCTTGAGTTCATATCTATCTTTGCAAGCTAAAATAGCTGCAAAAGCTTCCATATCAAAAACATAACCCTCAGGAATAACAGGCATATCTTCATCATCACTTTCATCAATATAATCAGTTTCAATAATTTCTTTCTCTCTAGTCCTAGCAATTTGTTCATCAAGAAATTCACTAAGGGGCACAGTAGTACCAAGCATAGAAGTAGTTTCATCATAAGTATCATGCATAGCAGAAGTGGCATCATCAATAACATGCGACATATTAGAACGAACAGCAGAAGCAGGTTTAGGTGTCGCAAGCTTACTCAAAACAGAAGGTGAATCAAGTGTAGAGCTAGATGGCAGTTCCTTACCTCCCCTAGTAGTTGAGGGATAAATTGTTGTCTTAGCATCTTTCAAGTTCTTCATAGTGACCAGCAGATATAAATCCCAAGTGACTTAAAGAATAGAGCTATGCTCCCCGGCAACGGCGCCAGAAAATAGTCTTGATAACCCACAAGTATAGGGGATCGCAATAGTTTTCGAGAGTAGAGTATTCATCCCAAATTTATTGATTCGACACAAGGGGAGCCAAAGAATATTCTCAAGTATTAGCAGTTGAGTTGTCAATTGAACCACACCTGGATAACTTAATATCTGCAGCAAAGTGTTTAGTAGCAAAGTAATACGATAGTAGTGGTAACGGTAACAAAAGTAACGGAAGCAAAAGTAATATTTTTGGTGTTTTGTAGTGATTGTAACAGTGGAAACGAGAAAGTAAATAAGCGAGAACCAATATAGGAAAAGCTCGTATGCATTGGATCGGTGATGGATAATTATGCCGGATGTGGTTCATCATGTAACAGTCATAACATAGGGTGACACAGAACTAGCTCCAATTCATCAATGTAATGTAGGCATGTATTCCGAATATAGTCATACGTGCTTATGGAAAAGAACTTGCATGACATCTTTTGTCCTACCCTCCCGTGGCAGCGGGGTCCTAATGGAAACTAAGGGATATTAAGGCCTCCTTTTAATAGAGAACCAGAACAAAGCATTAACACATAGTGAATACATCAACTCCTCAAACTATGGTCATCACCGGGAATGGTCCCGATTATTGCTACTTAGGGGTTGCCGGATCATAACACATAGTAGGTGACTATAGACTTGCAAGATAGGATCAAGAACACACATATATTCATGAAAACATAATAGGTTCAGATCTGAAATCATGGCACTCGGGCCCTAGTGACAAGCATTAAGCATAGCAAAGTCATAGCAACATCAATCTCAGAACATAGTAGATACTAGGGATCAAACCCTAACAAAACTAACTCGATTACATGATAGATCTCATCCAACCCATCACCGTCCAGCAAGCCTATGATGGAATTACTCACGCGCGACGGTGAGCATCATGAAATTGGTGATGGAGGATGGTTGATGATGACGACGGCGACGAATCCCCCTCTCTGGAGCCCCGAACGGACTCCAGATCAGCCCTCCCGAGAGGTTTTAGGGCTTGGCGGCGGCTCCGTATCGTAAAACGCGATGATTGCTTCTCCTTGATTTTTTTCTCTCTGAAAGCAAATATATAGAGTTGGACTTGGCGCCGGAGGAGTTCCAGGGGGCCCACGAGGTAGGGGCGCGCCCCCACCCTCATGGACAGGGTGTGGGCCCCTGGTCTTCATCTTTGGCAAGGATTTTTTATTATTTCTGAAAAGACGTTCCGTGGAGTTTCAGGTGATTTCGAGAACTTTTGTTTCTTCACATAAATAACACCATGGAAAGTCTGCTGAAAACAACATCAGTCCGGGTTAGTTCCATGCAAATCATGCAAGTTAGAGTCCAAAACAAGGGCAAAAGTGTTTGGAAAAGTAGATACGACGGAGACGTATCAGAGACCCGCACCGCCGCTACCCGTCATCGCCCCGCCGCCACCGGAGCCCCGCGCCGCTGTCACGAACGCCGAGGTAGCCGCCGGTTTTTTTAAACCGATCGGTTTTATTTCAAAAACCCTAGATTCGTTTTTTATTAGATCGGTTCGGTTAAACAGCGGACATTCGTCCGTACGTTCATTTTAACGAACGTTGTTCATCCGTTAGCCGCAGATAGTGAACGTTCGCTCGTTAGCCTGTTCGTCAGTTTTTCTTTTTCCAGGGTTTTCCGCAATTATTTCTTATCGCGATTTCTGCCCTGATTTTCGTTCTAGTATAACTTTTAGCTCGTTTATCCAAATCAGGTGAAACAAGCGCCTACATCTTCGTCTCGAAACCCCCTTTCGGTTTAACCAACTTGAATAAGATTTGGGTACTGTAAAATTTGACTTTAGTCAAGATTAGTAAACGGATCTTGTTTCTTTCGCAGTTTGAGTTTCGTTGCTCCGTTTGATTTGATTCTTTTTGCAAACCGGAGTTATTCAGTTGAACTTTCTGGTTAGATCTTCTTATTTGAGGTTTACCCATGCATCTTTGCTTGATTGCTTATGCATTCTAATGTTTTTTGCGATAGAATTCCCGGAGTGCGAAGCGTGCTACTACGGGTCTCTAGGTTTTGCGGATCGTCAGCAAGGCAAGTAACACATTGAGCATACCCCTTTAATAGCCAGTTTTTATGCATTAGTTACAACCCTCACACATTGCATGAGTAGGGTTTCTTAACATGTGGGTTTAGGAAGTAGTCGATGAGGTAGAACCTATTACCTATTTTATTATCAAACCCTTTGGAGTTACTTCTACGTTATGCTTATATTGCTATGCTATGCTCGTAGACGTGGATTGGGTTTGAGTGTATCCATGACAGATGTGAGATTGTTAATTAATGGTTCAACTTAAGGTGGAAACTTTAATATACATCTGGGTGGATTGCTCGTGGGAGAATACGGTGTTGTCCTAGGATATCCCGGAGTACCCGTGTGATCATCCTACGGTCCGCCACACAGGCTCAAAGGGATCATAAGATTATTCATGCTAGAAACTTCCGTGTGCAGCCAAAAGCCATTATGGGCTCTGGCATAGTTGAGTATGTTGTGTGACCTCTTTCAGTGGTGGGCTTGCAGATGTAGGGGAAAGTAGGTGTAACTGTCTACCCAGAGTAAAGAGTTAATGCTTCTGAAAGATTGTGTCTCGGTCATCCGGTTCTCAAACACCATGTAGTGCCAGAAATCCAACGGAGGAGATCGAGTCTTGTGGGGAAAAGTGCGCAAACCTCTGCAGAGTGTATAAACTAATCATGGTTAGCCGTGTCCCCGGTTATAGATGTCGTGAGTATCTGGTACTTGAATTATTGATTTGATATCATCACTCTAAACTAATTTGTTGGGTTAATAATTACTTTAATTGGGATTGAGTTGGAGGAACCTTCTCAATGATGTTTCAACCACCATGATAGTTAAACCAAATATATACCATTGTTGTAGGGAAAAATTGGCTTTTCGCAAAATAATATAACCATAGAGCCTCCACCAGCCATATATGCATGTAGTGATAGCATTTATCTGTTCATTGCTCTACTGTGTTATATTGCTAGCATATTCCATGTGCTGACCCGTTTCGGGCTGCAACATATCATGTTGCAGACTTTTCAGACGAAGAGTAAGGTGCGCTAGCTAGGTCGTTTGTCATGCACTCAGCTATGCCGTTGGAGTTGATGGACTCACTTTATCTTCCAAGCCTTCCGTTGTTATCGTATTTAGATGGCCTTAAGCCTTATTTATTATAATAAGTTCTCTTTTGGAGACATTCGATGTAATAAGTGTGTGATTGCTACTCTGTTATAAATCCTTCGAGTACTGTGTCTGTCAGCATACCGATCCAGGGATGACACTAAGCACAGAGACTTGACCGTCTGAGGTCGGGTCGCTACAAGAAGGTATCGGAACACACATTGAATGTAGGAAACGACCACTAAGAAAAGCCATAAGTCACTCTTCTCTCCTCAATTCTGACTCCTCTCCATTTTCTACTCTTTAGGATGGTGGACTCAAGGAACAAGTTTGCACAACCGGGTCAAGACACACCTTTTGGACGACACTTGAAGGAAGTCACTAGATACCTAAACATCGGAATACCAAGCTTCACCGGGACCTACATCGCCATTTCACTAGAAGAGGAGCGCTGGATGATTCGAGTTCAAGTTCCAGGAAGGACATTCACGCCAGTCACTGAGCCAATAGAGTTTTCCTTTGATGCACCCACCTGGAGTCTAGGCAAGAGTATTGCAGCCCACATTACTATGGGACGTATTGGTTAAATCTACAAACAAGAGCTGAAGGACACTATCTATCAGATATGTGGGCGCCGAGATGAGCAATGGGAGATGATCAGCACCAGGAAGGACAGGTCCATTGCAGCTTTCATCCAGGAGTTAAACCAGCACATTCGTCGACAACAGAACCAGATGTGCGTAGGCATGAGGAATTTGAAGAAGGCGATGACTAGGATCATAGAGCTAGAAGAGGAACTCAAGTCTACACGCGATGGATATGAGGAGGAAATGACGATACTCGTGGAGAAGAATGACGATCTAACACGGAAGATAGGAGTATTCTTGGGAGACCCCGCGCCAGGAGGAGAAGACGATGAACCCAAGGAAATTCGTTCTGAAGACTACATCATCATCGACGACACCGACTCCTACCCCGACAGTAGCGATGATGACTATGAAGACGAAGGTGGAGCGGATATCATGGAGTCTTCCACCGATCAATATTTCTAGCTGACCAACATATGATCAGTAGTTTTCCCCCCATGTATATAGTAGTAGTCCGAGCACTTTTGTAACGTTAGTTCTAGACCGATTGTATGCCCTTGCTTGATTGATTGAGCGGTATGAAATGATTGTGTTTGTCTCATGTGCATATGGGTAGTGCTTTCTCACTAGACCTCATTCTATTCTAATCTCTTCCCTCTACACCCATCAGATGCCTCCGAGATGTGACACCGGATTTGTCTTCCCACCGGAGATCACCCAGTTGATCCAGCAGTAGAATGCCTTGATGCAGATATTAGTCCAGAAACAAGGCAACAACAACAACAACAACCCGCCGCCACCACCTCCAGTTCACAACATAGCCTGTTTGCCGAGTTTGCAGCCGCCGGGGTTTTCCAGTAGCACCGAGCCTATAGTTGCTAATGACTGGCTACGCAAGATTGGAAGGGAGTTGACCACCGCAGATTGCACTGATGCTGAGAAGGTGTGTTTTGCCGCACACCAATTGGATGGACCGGCAACATCATGGTGGGAGAACAAACATGGTTAGCCGTGTCCCCGGTTATGGACATCTTGAGTATCTGGTACTTGAATTATTGATTTGATATCATCACTCTAAACTAATTTGTTGGGTTAATAATTACTTTAATTGGGATTGAGTTGGAGGAACCTTCTCAATGATGTTTCAACCACCATGATAGTTAAACCAAATATATTCCTTTGTTGTAGGGGAAAATTGGCTTTTCGCAAAACAATATAACCATAGAGCCTCCAGCAGCCATATATGCAAGTAGTGATAGCGTTTATCTGTTCATTGCTCTACTGTGTTATATTGCCAGCATATTCCATGTGCTGAGCCGTTTCGGGCTCCAACATATCATGTTGCAGACTTTTCAGACGAAGAGTAAGGTGCGCTAGCTAGGTCGTTTGTCATGCACTTAGCTATGCCGTTGGAGTTGATGGACTCAATTTATCTTCCAAGCCTTCCGCTGTTATCGTATTTAGATGGCCTTAAGCCTTATTTATTGTAATAAGTTCTCTTTTTGAGACATTCGATGTAATAAGTGTGTGATTGCTACTCTGTTATAAATCCTTTGAGTACTCTGTGTGTCAGCATACCAATCCAGGGATGACACTGAGCACAGAGACTTGACCGTCTGAGGTCGGGTCGCTACAAGATGGTATCAGAGCACACGTTGAATGTAGGAAACGACCACTAAGAAAAGCCATAAGTCACTCTTCTCTACTCAATTCTGACTCCTCTCCATTTTCTACTCTTTAGGATGGTGGACTCAAGGAACAAGTTTGCACAACCGGGTGGAGACACACCTTTTGGACGGCACTTGAAGGAAGTCACTAGATACCTGAACATCGGAATACCAAGCTTCACCAGGACCTACATCGCCATTTTACCAGAAGAGGAGCGCTGGATGATTCGAGTTCAAGTTCCAGAAAGGACATT
Organism: Aegilops umbellulata; assembly: GCA_032464435.1. NCBI lineage: Eukaryota > Viridiplantae > Streptophyta > Magnoliopsida > Poales > Poaceae > Aegilops > Aegilops umbellulata. Next base: position 10,056,356 of record CP136060.1, on the reverse strand, counting down.
CACGCCAGTCACAGAGCCAATAGAGTTTTCCTTTGATGCACCCACCTGGAGTCTAGGCAAGAGTATTGCAGCCCACATTACTATGGGACGTATTGGTTAAATCTACAAACAGGAACTGAAGGACACTATCTATCAGATATGTGGGCGCCGAGATGAGCAATGGGAGATGATCAGCACCAGGAAGGACAGGTCCATTGCAGCTTCCATCCAGGAGTTAAACCAGCACATTCGTCGACAGGAGAACCAGATGTGCGCAGGCATGAGGGATTTGAAGAAGGCGATGACTAGGATCACAGAGCTAGAAGAGGAACTCAAGTCTACATGCGATGGATATGAGGAGGAAATGACGATACTCGTGGAGAAGAATGACGATCTAACACGGAAGATAGGAGTATTCTTGGGATACCCCGCACCAGGAGGAGAAGACGATGAACCCAAGGAAATTCGTTCTGAAGACTACAACATCATCGACGACACCGACTCCTACCCCGACAGTAGCGATGATGACTATGAAGACGAAGCTGGAGCGGATATCATGGAGTCTTCCACCGATCAATATTTCTAGCTGACCACCATATGATCAGTAGTTTTCCCCCCATGTATATAGTAGTAGTCCGAGCACTTTTGTAACGTTAGTTCTAGACCGATTGTATGCCCTTGCTTGATTGATTGAGCGATATGAAATGATTGTGTTTGTCTCATGTGCATATGGGTAGTGCTTTCTCACTAGACCTCATTCTATTCTAATCTCTTCCCTCTACACCCATCAGATGCCTCCGAGATGTGACACCGGATTTGTCTTCCCACCGGAGATCACCCAGTTGATCCAACAGTAGAATGCCTTGATGCAGATATTAGTCCAGAAACAAGGCAACAACAGCAACGACCCGCCGCCACCACCTCCAGTTCACAACATAGCCTGTTTTCCGAGGTTGCAGCCGCCGGTGTTTTCCAGTAGCACCGAGCCTATAGTTGCTAATGACTGGCTACGCAAGATTGGAAAGGAGTTGACCACCGCGGATTGCACTGATGCTGAGAAGGTGTGTTTTGCCGCACACCAATTGGATGGACCGGCAACATCATGGTGGGAGAACAAACATGGTTAGCCGTGTCCCCGGTTATGGACATCTTGAGTATCTGGTACTTGAATTATTGATTTGATATCATCACTCTAAACTAATTTGTTGGGTTAATAATTACTTTAATTGGGATTGAGTTGGAGGAACCTTCTCAATGATGTTTCAACCACCATGATAGTTAAACCAAATATATTCCTTTGTTGTAGGGAAAATTGGCTTTTCGCTAAACAATATAACCATAGAGCCTCCACCAGCCATATATGCATGTAGTGATAGCATTTATCTGTTCATTGCTCTACTGTGTTATATTGCCAGCATATTCCATGTGCTGAGCCGTTTCGGGCTCCAACATATCATGTTGCAGACTTTTCAGACGAAGAGTAAGGTGTGCTAGCTAGGTCGTTTGTCATGCACTTAGCTATGCCGTTGGAGTTGATGGACTCACTTTATCTTCCAAGCCTTCCGCTGTTATCGTATTTAGATGGCCTTAAGCCTTATTTATTGTAATAAGTTCTCTTTCTGAGACATTCGATGTAATAAGTGTGTGATTGCTACTCTGTTATAAATCCTTTGAGTACTCTGTGTGTCAGCATACCAATCCAGGGATGACACTGAGCACAGAGACTTGACCGTCTGAGGTCGGGTCGCTACAAGATGGTATCAGAGCACACGTTGAATGTAGGAAACGACCACTAAGAAAAGCCATAAGTCACTCTTCTCTACTCAATTCTGACTCCTCTCCATTTTCTACTCTTTAGGATGGTGGACTCAAGGAACAAGTTTCCACAACCGGGTGGAGACACACCTTTTGGACGACACTTGAAGGAAGTCACTAGATACCTGAACATCGGAATACCAAGCTTCACCAGGACCTACATCGCCATTTTACCAGAAGAGGAGCGCTGGATGATTCGAGTTCAAGTTCCAGAAAGGACATTCACGCCAGTCACAGAGCCAATAGAGTTTTCCTTTGATGCACCCACCTGGAGTCTAGGCAAGAGTATTGCAGCCCACATTACTATGGGACGTATTGGTTAAATCTACAAACAGGAACTGAAGGACACTATCTATCAGATATGTGGGCGCCGAGATGAGCAATGGGAGATGATCAGCACCAGGAAGGACAGGTCCATTGCAGCTTCCATCCAGGAGTTAAACCAGCACATTTGTCGACAGGAGAACCAGATGTGCGCAGGCATGAGGGATTTGAAGAAGGCGATGACTAGGATCACAGAGCTAGAAGAGGAACTCAAGTCTACATGCGATGGATATGAGGAGGAAATGACGATACTCGTGGAGAAGAATGACGATCTAACACGGAAGATAGGAGTATTCTTGGGATACCCCGCACCAGGAGGAGAAGACGATGAACCCAAGGAAATTCGTTCTGAAGACTACAACATCATCGACGACACCGACTCCTACCCCGACAGTAGCGATGATGACTATGAAGACGAAGCTGGAGCGGATATCATGGAGTCTTCCACCGATCAATATTTCTAGCTGACCACCATATGATCAGTAGTTTTCCCCCCATGTATATAGTAGTAGTCCGAGCACTTTTGTAACGTTAGTTCTAGACCGATTGTATGCCCTTGCTTGATTGATTGAGCGATATGAAATGATTGTGTTTGTCTCATGTGCATATGGGTAGTGCTTTCTCACTAGACCTCATTCTATTCTAATCTCTTCCCTCTACACCCATCAGATGCCTCCGAGATGTGACACCGGATTTGTCTTCCCACCGGAGATCACCCAGTTGATCCAACAGTAGAATGCCTTGATGCAGATATTAGTCCAGAAACAAGGCAACAACAGCAACGACCCGCCGCCACCACCTCCAGTTCACAACATAGCCTGTTTTCCGAGGTTGCAGCCGCCGGTGTTTTCCAGTAGCACCGAGCCTATAGTTGCTAATGACTGGCTACGCAAGATTGGAAAGGAGTTGACCACCGCGGATTGCACTGATGCTGAGAAGGTGTGTTTTGCCGCACACCAATTGGATGGACCGGCAACATCATGGTGGGAGAACAAACATGGTTAGCCGTGTCCCCGGTTATGGACATCTTGAGTATCTGGTACTTGAATTATTGATTTGATATCATCACTCTAAACTAATTTGTTGGGTTAATAATTACTTTAATTGGGATTGAGTTGGAGGAACCTTCTCAATGATGTTTCAACCACCATGATAGTTAAACCAAATATATTCCTTTGTTGTAGGGAAAATTGGCTTTTCGCTAAACAATATAACCATAGAGCCTCCACCAGCCATATATGCATGTAGTGATAGCATTTATCTGTTCATTGTTCTACTGTGTTATATTGCCAGCATATTCCATGTGCTGACCCGTTTCGGGCTGCAACATATCATGTTGCAGACCTTTTAGACGAAGAGTAAGGTGCGCTAGGTCGTTTTTCATGCACTCAGCTATGCTGTTGGAGTTGATGGACTCACTTTATCTTCCAAGCCTTTCGTTGTTATAGTATTTAGATGGCCTTAAGCCTTATTTATTGTAATAAGTTCTCTTTTGGAGACATTTGATGTAATAAGTGTGTGATTGCTACTCTGTAATAAATCCTTCGAGTACTCTGTGTGTCACCATACCGATCCAGGGATGACACTGAGCACAGAGACTTGACTATCTGAGATCGGGTTGCAACACAAAGTCAGTAATAGCGGAGAACAAACGAAGAGATTATTGTAGGGTACGAAACCACCTCAAAGCTATCCTTTCTAATCGATCTATTGAAGAGTCCTTAGTAAAATAACACGAAGCTATTCTTTCCGTTCGATCTATCATAGAGTTTGTACTAGAATAACACCTTAAGACATAAATCGATCAAAACCCTAATGTCACCTAGATACTCCAATGTCACCACAAGTATGCGTGGTCATGATTATACGATATGCATCACACAATCTGAGATTCGTCTATTCAACCAACACAAAGAACTTCAAAGAGTGCCCCAAAGTTTCTACTGGAGAGTCAAGACGAAAACGTGTGCCAACCCCTATGCATAAGTTCACAAGGTCACTGAACCCACAAGTTGATCACCAAAACATACATCAAGTAGACCGCGTGAATATCCCATTGTCACCACAGATAAGCACATGCAAGACATACATCAAGTGTTCTCAAATCCTTAAAGACTCAATCTGATAAGATAACTTCAATGGGAAAACTCAATCCATTACAAGAGAGTAGAGGGGGAGAAGCAACATAAGATCCAACTATAATAGCAAAGCTCGCGATACGTCAAGATCGTGCCAAATCAAGAACACGAGAGAGAGAGAGAGATCAAACACATAGCTACTGGTACATACCCTCGTCATGGAGAGCGCCGGGATGATGAAGATGGCCACCGGTGAGGGATCCCCCCCTCCAGCAGGGTGCCGGAACAGGGTCCCGATTGGTTTTTGGTGGCTATAGAGGCTTGTGGCGGCAGAACTCCTGATCTAGGTTATTTCTGGAGGTTTCTGTATTTGTAGGAATTTTTGGCATAGGTCTCATGTCAGGGGGGTCTCCGAGACGTCCACGAGATAGGGGCCCATGCCCAGGGGGTAGGGCGCGCCCTCTACCCTCGTGGAGAGCTCGGGACTCTTCTGGCCCAACTCTTTTCACTACTACGAAAACAGCAATAGCCGATATGGACACTAATGGCGCACTGTACATGTGGTGCGCCATTACTAAATACTAATTGTGCACCATGTGTTGGTGCGCCATTAGTGTGCAAATACTAATGGCGCACCACATCCACGGTGCGCCATTAGTAAAAAAAAATTATTTTTTTTCAAAACTACTAATGGCGCACCGTGGGAGTGGTGCGCCATTACTAGTTGAACTAGTAATGGCGCACCATGCCACGGTGCGCCATTAGTAACTTGGCCACCACTTCCACCGAATGCACCCCCCCCCCCCCCGTGGACCGCCTTTTCAGTTTTAGAAAAAAAATGATGGAAATGTCAAAAAAATAAAAGAAAATAACTTTCCCGTGTGATATGTGGTCTAGTTGTTGTGAAAATTTACAAATATGAATTTCGACTTTATTTGTGAAATCTCTCGAGAATTTGTAAAATGGGCATAACTTTTGCATACGAACTCGGATGAAAAAGTTTTTTATATGAAAAATCATCTACTCGAAAAGTTACATCCGAATTTAACTGGGGGAACCCTGTTAAACATTTTCAAAATCCTCAAAAACCTAACAGAAAAAAGTTACGGGGCTTTTAAGATCTGGGGAGGCAAAAAAATTCAAAAAATTCAAACTTACTAATGGCGCACCTGCCCATGGTGCGCCATTACTATCTTCCCGCCTTCAAAATTCAAAATAAGTCAAAAAAATAAAAATAAAAGTTACTAATGGGGCACCTGCCCATGGTGCGCCATTAGTATCTTTCCGCCTTCAAAATTCAAAATAAATAAAAAAATAAAAAAAAGTTAGTAATGGCGCACCTGCCAGCGGTGCGCCATTACTATGCCGCATATATGGCTGGGCGTGGTCCTCTCCTCCTTACCTCTTCATTCTTCTCCTCCACTCCATCTCCTCCTCTCCTCCACTCCATCTTCCCTTTTCTCCTCCATCATACTACCCTCCTCCTCTCCGGCGACCTCCTCCTCCTCCTCTCCGGCGACCTCCTCCTCCCTCCTTTCCTCCCCTCCCCTCCCCTCACGGTTTCTCCTCCCTCCTCTCTGGTGAGCTCCTCCTCCCTCCTCTCCGGTGAGCTCCTCCTCCCTCCTCTCCGGTGAGCTCCTCCTCCCTCCTCTCCTCCCAAACCCTCATGGTTTCTCCTTCCTCCTCTCCGACGCTCCGGTGAACTCCTCTCCGGCGACCTCCTCCTCCTCTCCGGCGATGTAGGCGAGCGCCTCTCCGGTGACCTCCTCCTCCTCCTCTCCAGCAAACTCCTCTCCGGCAAAAGAACACGGCAAAAGAACGTACAAGATCCAAAAACATGAACAAAATTTGAAATAATATCGTGCCAAAAAACGAGCAAAAAAACGAGCAAAAAATGGGCAAAAAAATCACGATCTAGATCCAAATTCAAAATTCAAAAATAGCAATGGCGCACGGTGGGGGTTAGACAGTGCGCCGGTGGCCTATACTAATGGCGCACCAGTGGCCTATACTAATGGTGCACCAGTGGCCTATACTAATGGCGCACCGTGGCCCATACTAATGGAGCACCAGTGGTGCGCCATTAGTATACCAGATACTAATGGCGCACCAGTGGTGCACCATTAGTAAAAAATACTAGTGGCATGATACTAATGGCGCACCAGTGATGCGCCATTAGTAGGCAAAACTGGTGCGCCATTAGTATCCCTTTTCCTAGTAGTGTTTACTCTGGGGGCTTATTTTGGTCCATAAAAAATCATCAAAAATTGGCACGTCAATTAGACTCTGTTTGGTGTTCCTTTTCTGTAAAACTCAAAATACAAGGAAAAAAACAGAAACTGGTACTGGGCTCTAGGTTAATAGGTTAGTCCCAAAAATCATATAAAATAGCATATAAATGCATATAAAACATCCTAGATGGATAATATAATAGCATGGAACAATCAAAAAATATAGATACGTTGGAGACGTATCAAGCATCCCCTAGCTTAATTCCTGCTCGTCCTTGAGTAGGTAAATGATAAAAACAGAACTTTTGATGTGGAATGCTACCTAACATATTTTTCACTGTAATTTTCTTTATTGTGGCATGAATGTTCAGATCCGAAAGATTCAAGACAAAAGTTTAATATTGACATAAAAACAATAATACTTCAAGCATACTAACCAAGCAATTATGTCTTCTCAAAATAACATAGCCAAAGAAAGCTCATCCCTACAAAATCATATAGTTTGGCTATGCTTCATCTTCGTCACACAAAATGCTCCCATCATGCACAACCCCGATGACAAGCCAAGCAATTGTTTCATACTTTAGTATTTTCAAACTTTTTCAACTTTCACGCAATACATGAGCGTGAGCCATGGACGTTGTGTGGAGAAGACAAAAAAAGAGGAAGTCTCACATCGACGCGGCTAATCAACGGGCTATGGAGATGCCCATAAATTGATGTCAATGCGAGGAGTAGGGATTGCCATGCAACGGATGCACTAGAGCTATAAATGTATGAAAGCTCAACAAAAGAAAATAAGTGGGTGTTCATCCAACTTGCTTGCTCACAAAGACCTAGGGCATTTTGAGGAAGCCCATCGTTGGAATATACAAGCCAAGTTCTATAATGAAAATTCCCACTAGTATATGAAAGTGACAAAATAAGAGACTCTCTATCACAAAGATCATGGTGCTACTTTGAAGCACAAGTGTGGAAAAGGATAGTAGCATTGTCCCTTCTTTTTTTCCTTTTTTTGGCCTTCCTTCTTCTCTTTTTTTTGGAATTTCTCTTTTCTCCTTTTTTTGATTTGGCCTTTCCCTTTTTTGGCCTTTCTTTTTTGGGGGACAATGCTCTATTAATGATGATCGTCACACTTCTATTTATTTAAACTCAATGATTACAACTCGATACTAGAACAAAATATGACTCTATATCAATTCCTCCGGCGGTGTACCGGAATGAGCAATGAATCAATAGTGACATGTATGAAAAATTATGCATGGTGGCTTTGCCACAAATACGATGTCAACTACATGATAATGCAAGGCAATATGACAATGATGAAGCATGTCATAATAAACGGAACGGTGGAAAGTTGCATGGCAATATATCTCGGAATGGCTATGGAAATGCCATAATAGGTAGGTATGGTGGCTGTTTTGAGGAAGATATAAGGAGGTTTATGTGTGATAGAGCGTATCATATCACGGGGTTTGGATGTACCGACGAAGTTTGCACCAACTCTCAAGGTGAGAAAGGGCAATGCACGGTACCGAAGAGGCTAGCAATGATGGAAGGTGAGAGTGCGTATAATCCATGGACTCAACATTAGTCATAAAGAACTCACATACTTATTGCAAAAATCTACAAGTCATCAAAACCAAGCACTACGCGCATACTCCTAGGGGGATAGATTGGTAGGAAAAGACCATCGCTCGTCCCCGACCGCCACTCATAAGGAAGGCAATCAAAGAAACACCTCATGCTTCAAATTTGTTACACACCGTTTACCATACGTGCATGCTACGGGACTTGCAAACCTCAACACAAGTATTTCTCAATTTCACAATTACTCCACTAGCCTGACTCTAATATCACCATCTTCATATCTCAAAACGATCATCAAGTATCAAACTTGTCATAGTATTCAATGCGCTTTATATGAAAGTTTTTATTATACCCATCTTGAATGTCCATCATATTAGGACTAATTTTATAACCTAAGCAAATTACCATGTTGTTCTAAAAGACTCTCAAAATAATATAAGTTAAGCATGAGAGATCAATAATCTCTATAAAATAAAACCACCACCGTCGTCTAAAAAGATATAAGTGAAGCACTAGAGCAAACGACAAACTACTCCAAAAGATATAAGTGAAGATTAATGAGTAGTTGGATAATTATGTAACTATGTGAAGACTCTCTAACGTTTAATAATTTCAGATCTTGGGATATTATTCAAACAGCAAGAAATACTAAATAAAATAAAATGACGCTCCAAGCAAAACACATATCATGTGGTGAATAAAAATATAGCTCCAAGTAAAGTTAACGATGAACGAAGACGAAAGAGGGGATGCCTTCCGGGGCATCCCCAAGCTTAGGCTCTTGGTTGTCCTTGAATATTACCTTGGGTTGCCTTGCGAATCCCCAAGCTTAGGCTCTTGCCACTCCTTATTCCATAGTCCATCGAACTTTACCCAAAACTTGAAAACTTCACAACACAAAACTCAACAGAAAACTCGTAAGCTCCTTTAGTATAAGAAAATAAATCACCACTTAGGTACTGTTGTGAACTCTTTCTAAATTCATATTGGTGTAATATCTACTGTATTCCAACTTCTATATGGTTCATACCCTCCGATACTACTCATAGATTCATCAAAATAAGCAAACAACACATAGAAAACAGAATCTGTCAAAAATAGAACAGTCTGTAGTAATCTGTATCATTTGAATACTTCTGTAACTCCAAAGATTCTTAAATAAATTGGTGGACCTTAGGAATTTGTCTATTAATCATCTGCAAAACGAATCAACCTGAAATCACTCTCCAGTAAAAAATGGCAGCTAATCTCGTGAGCACAAAAGTTTCTGTTTTTTACAGCAACATCGCAAAGACTTCACCCAACTCTTCCCAAAGGTTCTACTTGGCACAAACTCTAATTAAAACATAAAACCACATCTAAACAGAGTCTAGATGAATTATTTATTACTAAACAGGAGCAAAATGCAAATAACAAAAATAAAATTTGGTTGCCTCCCAACAAGCGCTAACTTTTAACGCCCCTAGCTAGGCATGATGATTTCAATGATGCTCACATAATAGATAAGAATTGAAAAATAAAGTGAGCATCATGAAGAATATGACTAGCACATTTAAGTCTAACCCACTTTATATGCATAGGGATTTTGTGAGCAAACAACTTATGGGAAAAATAATCAACTAGCATAGGAAGGCAGAACAAGCATAACTTTAAAACTTTAAGCACATAGAGAGGAAACTTGATATTATTGCAATATGTAGAAGCATATGATCCTCTCTCATAATAATTTTCAGTAGCATCATGAATGAATTCAACCATATAACTAGCACATAAAGCATTATTTTCATGATCTACTTGCATAGAAATTTTACTACTCTCCACATAAGCAAATTTATTCTCATCAATAGTAGCGGGAGCAAACTAAACAAAATAACTATCATGTGAAGAATAATCCAATTGAAAATTAAAATCATGATGACAAGTTTCATGCTTATATTTATTCTTTATAGCATACGTGTCATCACTATAATCATCATAAATAGGATGCATGCTTTCATCATAATAAATTTGCTCAGCAAAACTTGGGGGGACTAAACATATCATCTTCATCAAACATAGCATCCCCAAGCTTGTGGCTTTGCATATCATTATCATCATGGGTATTCAAAGAATTCATACTAACAACATTGCAATCATGCTCATCATTCACATATTTTATGCCAAGCATTCTATGTAATTCTTCTTCTAGTACTTGAGCACAATTTTCCTTCCCATCATTTTCACGAAAGACATTAAAAAGAAGAACCATATGAGGCAACCTTAATTCCATTTCTTTTGTAGTTTTCTCTCATTAACTAAACTAGTGATAAAACAAGAAACTAAAATATTCGATTGCAAGATCTAAAGATATACCTTCAAGCACTCACCTCCCCGGCAACGGCGCCAGAAAAGAGCTTGATGTCTACTACACAACCTTCTTCTTGTAGACGTTGTTGGCAGGGACGGAGCCAGAAAATGGTGATAGGGGGGGCAGGGGCTTGAACTAGAAGAGCGGGAACTAGAAGAGTCGATCACAATCATATAAGACACAATCATGCATGTAAGCATATAGTATAGTAAATATCGTGAGGTCTAAACACTCAAAATATAATTGGTTCTGCAATATGAATAAATTTGCATATCTATTAATCTTGAAAATCATGACTGTATAATTTCTTCAGAATTCGCTACTAGTTTCGATTGGCTACAAAATGTTCTCAACAAAACTCTTCCTCTTCATGCCTACAAACCCATAATTTGACAGTCAAACTTTTCTAATTTTTTATTGCTCTAGTTTGTAGTTCTGTTGTTTTTAAGGCACACCTCAAAATTAAGTGTAGATTGAAAGAGGAAGTTAGAAATCATGTTCACATCCTTTGAATTAGCATCATGTTCACATGACCGACAGCTTGAACCAATTGGCTTGAAAAAATATGAATTGACTGAGTTCTCTTCCTCTTTATGTCTACACACAAAATTGGAAAATACAAGAATTCTAATAATCTATCTAATAATGAAAATAAACTAACCTTTCGTTGATCGTCTCGTCGCTCATCCGGGTACCATGTTTGTGCGGCCGGCCGGACTGCTCCTGTGGTCTGCGGATCGGCACGACGGGGAGTCGCGTCGTCCGGGACGGTCGGACGGAGGCCTTCCCTCCTCGGCGGATGGAGAGATTCGATGGAGAGGATGGACGAGGCGACGGAGGCAGTGAAGTTTTTCCGATCGCATGAACTGAGGAACGATGGACGAGCAAATTGTGGGAACGTAACGACCGCGCGTACGTCGTGGACTGCTCGTGGTCGTGCGTATTGCTTCCAGACTCCTTGTCTTCCACGTTGGCTGTTTTTATTTTTCTTTTTCTCATATTAGGGCCGTTGGCCACTAGGCCTGCTTCCTGCAATCACACACACACACCATGTTGTGTATGTACATGGGCTCTAGGCCTCTCGCTGTGGGAGGGCAGGATAGATCACAGGGGGGGCGAGACAGCCAAAATTGTGTGCGTACGAAGAAAAATATGCATGGTACCTAATCGCTATTAAGGTGTAACGAGATCGTTGGGGGGGTCTAGCCCACCCTCGTCCCCCCTTAGAATCGTCCTTGGTTGTTGGGCCTCCAAGTGCTGAGGTTTGTAGGACAGTAGCAAATTTCTCTCAAGTGGATGACCTAAGGTTTATCAATCCATGGGAGGCGTAGGATGAAGATGGTCTCTCTCAAACAACCCTGCAACCAAATAACAAAGAGTCTCTTGTGTCCCCAACACACCAATACAATGGTAAATTGTATAGGTGCACTAGTTCGGCGAAGAGATGGTGATACAAATGCAATATGGGTGGTAGATATGGCAATTTGTAATCTGAAAAATATGAAAACAGCAAGGTAACAAGTAATAAAAGTGAGCGAAAATGGTATTGCAATGCTTCGAAACAAGGCCTAGGGTTCATACTTTCACTAGTGCAAGTTCTCTCAACAATAATAACATAATTGGATCACATAACTATCCCTCAACATGCAACAAAGAGTCACTCCAAAGTCACTAATAGCGGAGAACAAACGAAGAGATTATTGTAGGGTACGAAACCACTTCGAAGTTATCCTTTCTGATCGATCTATTCAAGAGTCCGTAGTAAAATAACACGAAGCTATTCTTTCCGTTCGATATATCATAGAGTTTGTACTAGAATAACACCTTAAGACACAAATCAATGAAAACCCTAATGTCACCTAGATACTCCAATGTCACCACAAGTATCTGTGGGTATGATTATACGATATGCATCACACAATCTCAGATTCATCTATTCAACCAACACAAAGAACTTCAAAGAGTGCCCCAAAGTTTCTACCGGAGAGTCAAGACGAAAACGTGTGCCAACCCCTATGCATAAGTTCACAAGGTCACTGAACCCGCAAGTTGATCACCAAAACATACATCAAGTAGATCACGTGAATATCCCATTGTCACCACAGATAAGCACATGCAATACATACATCAAGTGTTCTCAAATCCTTAAAGACTCAATCCGATAAGATAACTTCAAAGGGAAAACTCAATCCATTACAAGAGAGTAGAGGGGGAGAAACATCATAAGATCCAACTATAATAGCAAAGCTCACGATACATCAAGATCATGCCAAATCAAGAACACGAGAGAGAGAGAGAGAGAGAGAGATCAAACACATAGCTACTAGTACATACCCTCAGCCCCGAGGGTGAACTACTCCCTCCTCGTCATGGAGAGCGTCGGGATGATGAAGATGGCCACCGGTGAGGGGTCCCCCCTCTGGCAGGGTGCCGAAACAGGGCCCCGCTTGGTTTTTGGTGGCTACAGAGGCTTGCGGCGGCGGAACTCCCGATCTAGGTTATTTTCTGGAGGTTTCTGTATTTATAGGAATTTTTGGCGTAGGTCTCACGTCAGGGGGGGTCTCCGAGTCGTCCAAGAGATAGGGGCCCACACCCAGGGGGTAGGGCGCGCCCTCCACCCTCGTGGACAGCTCGGGACTCTTCTGGCCCTACTCTTTTACTCCGGGGGCTTCTTTTGGTCCATAAAAAATCATCAAAAATTGGCACGTCAATTGGACTCTATTTGGTATTCCTTTTCTGTAAACTCAAAAACAAGGAAAAAACAGAAACTGGCACTGGGCTCTAGGTTAATAGGTTAGTCCCAAAAATCATATAAAATAGCATATAAATGCATATAAAACATCCTAGATGGATAATATAATAGCATGGAAAAATAAAAATTTATAGATACGTTGGAGACGTATCAATGCATTATGGAACGAGTAAAGATACTTTCCGGTAACGAGATTGAACTAGGTATGATGATACCGACGACCGAATCTCGGGCAAGTAACATACCGATGACAAAGGGAATAATGTATGTTGTTATGCGGTTTGACCGATAAAGATCTTCGTAGAATATGTGGGAGCCAATATGAGCATCCGGATTCCGCTATTGTTTATTGACTGGAGATGATTCTCGGCCATGTCTACATAGTTCTCGAACCCGTAGGGTCCGCATGCTTAACGTTCAATGACGATCGGTATTATGAGTTTATATGTTTTGATGTACCGAAGGTTGTTCGGAGTCCCGGATGTGATCACGGACATGACGTGGAATCTCGAAATGGTCGAGATATAAAGATTGATATATTGGAAGGCTATGTTTGGACACCGGAAAGGTTTCGGATAGATTCGGGCATTTTCCGGAGTACCCGGGGGTTATCGGAAACCCCCGGGGAGTTAATGGACTTTAATGGGCCATGGTGGAAGAGAGGAGGAGGCGGCCAAGTGGGAGGCGCGCGCCCCCCAAGACCAATCCGAATTTGGGGGGGGGGAGCCGGCCCCCCTTTCCTTCTCTCCCTCTCCCTCTTCCTTCTTCTCCTACTCCAACTAGGGAAGGGGGGAAACCTACTCCTACTAGGAGTAAGAATCCCCCCCTTGGGCGCGCCCCATGAGGCCGTCCCTCCCCTCCTCCTCTCCTTTATATATGGGGGAGGGGGCACCCCATAGACACACAAGTTGATTGTTTAGCCGTGTGCGGTGTCCCCTCCACAAATTTCCACCTCGGTCATATCATTGTAGTGCTCAGGCGAAGCCCTGCGTCGGTAACTTCATCATCACCATCATCACGCCGTCGTGCTGACGAAACTCTCCCTCGGCCTCAGCTAGATCAAGAGTTCGAGGGACGTTACCGAGCTGAATGTGTGCATATCGCGGAGGTGCCGTGCGTTCGGTACTTGATCGGTTGGATCACGAAGACGTTCGACTACATCAACCGCGTTACTTAACGCTTCCTCTTTCGGTCTACGAGGGTACTTGGACACTCTCTCCCGCTCGTTGCTATGCATCACATAGATAGATCTTGCATGATCATAGGTAAAAAATTTGAAATACTGCGTTCCCCAACAGTTGCATCAGAGCCAGGTTTATGCGTAGATGTGATATGCACGAGCAGAACAGAATGAGTTGTGGGCGATAATAGTCATACTTCTTACCAACAACGTCTTACTTTGATTCGGCGGTATTGTTGGATGAAGTGGCCTAGACCAACATTACGTGACCACGTTCATGACACTGGTTCTACCAACGTGCTTCGTGCACAGGTGGCTAGTGGGTGCCTGTTTCTCCAACTTTAGTAGAATCGAGTTTGACTACGCCCGGTCCTTGTTGAAGGTTAAAACAGCACACTTGACGAAAAATCGTTGTGGTTTTGATGCATAGGTAAGAACGGTTCTTGCTAGAAGCCCGTAGCAGCCACGTAAAACTTGCAACAACAAATTAGAGGACGTCTAACTTGTTTTTGAAGGGCTTGCCGTGATGTGATATGGTCAAGACATGATGTGATATAATTTGTTCTATGAGATGATCATGTTTTGTAACAAAGTTATCGACAACTGGCAGGAGCCATATGGTTGTCGCTTTATTGTATGCAATGCAATCGCCTTACTTTATCACTAAGCGGTAGCGATAGTCGTAGAAACAATAGTTGGCGAGATGACAACAATGCTACGATGGAGATCAACGTGTCGCGTCGATGATGATGGAGATCATGACGATGCTTCGGTGATGGAGATCATGAGCACAAGATGATGATGGCCATATCATGTCACATATTTTGATTGCATGTGATGTTTATCTTTTTTGCATCTTATTTTGCTTAGTACGGCGGTAGCATTATAAGATGATCCCTTACTAAATTTCAAGGTATAAGTGTTCTTCCTGAGTATAGACCGTTGCTACAGTTCGTCGTGCCGAGACACCACGTGATGATCGGGTGTGATAAGCTCTACGTTCACATACAACAGGTGTAAGCCAATTTTGCACACGCAGAATACTCAGGTTAAATTGATGAGCCTAGCATATGCAGATATGGCCTCGGAACAGGATGTCTACTGCACAACCTTCTTCTTGTAGACGTTGTTGGGCCTCCAAGTGCAGAGGTTTGTAGGACAGTAGCAAGTTTCCCTCAAGTGGATGAACTAAGGTTTATCAATCCGTAGGAGGCGTAGGATGAAGATGGTCTCTCTCAAGCAACCCTGCACCCAAATAACAAAGAGTCTCTTGTGTCCCCAACACACCCAATACAATGGTAAATTGTATAGGTGCACTAGTTTGGCGAAGAGATGGTGATACAAGTGCAATATAGATGGTAGATATGGGTTTTTGTAATATGAAAATATAAAAACAGCAAGGTAACTAATGATAAAAGTGAGCGTAAACGGTATTGCAATGCTAGGAAATAAGGCCTAGGGTTCATACTTTCACTAGTGCAAGTTCTCTAAAAAATAATAACATAATTGGATCATATAACTATCCCTCAGCATGCAACAAAGAGTCACTGCAAAGTCACTAATAGCGGAGAACAAACGAAGAGATTATGGTAGGGTACGAAACCACCTCAAAGTTATTCTTTCCAATCAATCCGTTGGGCTATTCCTATAAGTGTCACAAACAGCCCTAGAGTTCATACTAGAATAACACCTTAAGACACAAATCAACCAAAACCCTAATGTCACCTAGATACTCCAATGTCACAACAAGTATCGTGGGTATGATTATACGATATGCATCACACAATCTCAGATTCATCTATTCAACCAACACATAGAACCTCAAAGAGTGCCCCAAAGTTTCTACCGAAAAATCAAGACGAAAACGTGTGCCAACCCCTATGCATAAGTTCATGGGCGGAACCCGCAAGTTGATCACCAAAACATACATCAAGTGAATCACGTGATATCCCATTCTCACCACAGATACACACGGCAAGACATACATCAAGTGTTCCCAAATCATTAAAGACTCAATCCGATAAGATTACTTCAAAGAGAAAACTCAATCCATTACAAGAGAGTAGAGGGAGAAGCAACATAAGATCCAACTATAATAGCAAAGCTCGCGATACATCAAGATCATGCCAAATCAAGAACACGAGAGAGAGAGAGAGAGAGAGAGAGAGAGAGAGAGATCAAACACATAGCTACTGGTACATACCCTCAGCCCCGAGGGTGAACTACTCCCTCCTCGTCATGGAGAGCGCCGGGATGATGAAGATGGCCACCAGTGAGGGTTCCCCCCTCCGGCAGGGTGCCGGAACAGGGTCTCGATTGGTTCTTGGTGGCTACAGAGGCTTGCGGCGGCGGAACTTCCGATCTATTCTGTTCCCCGATCGTTTTAGGGTATATGGGTATATATAGGAGGAAGAAGTACGTCAGGGGAGCCACGAGGGGCCCACGAGGGTGGAGGGCGCGCCCCCCTACCTCGTGGCTCCCTCGTTTCTTTCCTGACGTGCACTCCAAGTCTATCAGGTAGCTTTCCTTCCAAAAATAACTTCTCAAGAAGGTTTCATTCTGTTTTGACTCCGTTTGATATTCCTTTTCTTCAAAACACTGAAATAGTCAAAAACAGCAATTCTGGGCTGGGCCTCCGGTTAATAGGTTAGTCCCAAAAATAATATAAAAGTAGCTAATAAATCCCAATATTGTCCAAAACAATAGATAATATAGCATGGATCAATCAAAATTATAGATACGTTGGAGACGTATCAAGCATCCCCAAGCTTAATTCCTGCTCGTCCTCGAGTAGGTAAATGATAAAAACAGAATTTTTGATGTGGAATGCTACTTGGCATAATTTCAATGTAATTCTTCTTAATTGTGGTATGAATATTCAGATCTGAAAGATTCAAGATAAAAGTTCATATTGACATAAAAATAATAATACTTCAAGCATACTAACTAAGCAATTATGTACTCTCAAAATAACATGGCCAAAGAAAGTTCATCCCTACAAAATCATATAGTTTAGTCATGCTCCATTTTCGTCACACAAGAATGCTCTCATCATGCACAACCCCGAGACAAGCCAAGCAATTGTTTCATACTTTAGTAATCTCAAACCTATAAACTTTCACGCAATATATGAGCACGAGCCATGGACATAGCACTATGGGTGGAATAGAATATAATGATGGGGGTTATGTGGAGAAGACAAAAAAGGAGAAAGTCTCACATCAACGAGGCTAATCAATGAGCTATGGAGATGCCCATCGATTGATGTTAATGCGAGGAGTAGGGATTGCCATGCAACAGATGCACTAGAGCTATAAATGTATGAAAGCTCAATGAAAGAAACTAAGTGGGTGTGCATCCAACTTGCTTGCTCACGAAGACCTAGGGCACTTGAGGAGGCCCATTGTTGGAATATACAAGCCAAGTTCTATAATGAAAAATCCCCACTAGTATATGAAAGTGACAAAACAAGAGACTCTCTATCATGAAGATTATTGTGCTACTTTGAAGCACAAGTGTGGCAAAGGATAGTAGCATAGTCCCTTCTCTCTTTTTCTCTCATTTTTTGGGACTTCTCTTTTTTTATGGCCTTTCTCTCTCTTTTTTTTATTCCTCACTTGGGACAATGCTCTAGAAAATGATAATCATCACACTTCTATTTATTTACAACTCGATACTAGAACAAAGTATGAATCTATATGAATGACTCTGGCGGTGTATCGGGATATGCAATGAACCAAGAGTGACATGTATGAAAGAATTATGAATGGTTGCTTTGCCACAAATACTATGTCAACTACATGATCATGCTAAGCAATATGACAATGATGAATGTGTCATGATAAACGGAATGGTGGAAAGTTGCATGGCAATATATCTCGGAATGGCTATGGAAATGCCATAATAGGTAGGTATGGTGGCTGTTTTGAGGAAGATATAAGGAGATTTATGTGTGAAAGAGCGTATCATATCATGGGGTTTTTATGCACCGGCGAAGTTTGCACCGACTCTCAATGTGAGAAAGGGCAATGCACGGTACCGAAGAGGCTAGCAATAATGGAAGGGTGAGAGTGCGTATAATCCATGGACTCAACATTAGTCATAAAGAACTCACATACTTATTGCAAAAATCTACAAGTCATCAAAAACCAAGCACTACGCGCATGCTCCTAGGGGGATAGATTGGTAGGAAAAGACCATCGCTCGTCCCCGACCGCCACTCATAAGGAGGACAATCAAAGAACACCTCATGTTTCAAATTTGTTACATAACGTTTACCATACGTGCATGCTACGGGACTTGCAAACTTCAACACAAGCATTTCTCAAATTCACAACTACTTAACTAGCACGAGTTTGATATCACTACCTCCACATCTCAAAACTATCATCAAGCATCAAACTTCTCTTACTATTCAACACACTCATAAGAAAGTTTTTACTAATCTTGAATACCTAGCATATTAAGATTATTTAAGCAAATTACCATTCTATTTAAGACTCTCAAAATAATCTAAGTGAAGCATGAGAGATCAATAGTTTCTATAAAACAAATCCACCACCGTTGTGCTCTAAAAGATATAAGTGAAGCACTAGAGCAGACACCAAACTACTCTGAGAGATATAAGTGAAGATTATGTAACTATGTGAAGACTCTCTAACAATTAAGAATTTCAGATCTTGGTACTTTATTCAAACAGCAAGCAAAGCTAAAGAAAATAAAATGACGCTCCAAGCAAAACACATATCATGTGGTGAATAAAAATATAGCTCCAAGTAATGTTACCGATAAACGACGAAAGAGGGGATGCCTTCTGGGGCATCCCCAAGCTTAGACGCTTGGTTATCCTTGAATATTACCTTGGGGTGCCTTGGGCATCCCCAAGCTTAGGCTCTTGCCACTCCTTATTCCATAGTCCATCGAATCTTTACCCAAAACTTGAAAACTTCACAACACAAAACTCAACAGAAAACTCATGAGCTCGGTTAGCGAAAGAAAACAAAACACCACTTTGAGGTACTGTAATGAACTCATTCTTTATTTATATTGGTGTTAAACCTACTGTATTCCAACTTCTCTATGGTTTATAAACTATTTTACTAGCCATAGAGTCATCAAAATAAGCAAACAACACACGAAAAACAGAATCTATCAAAAAACAGAACAGTCTGTAGTAATCTGTAACTAACGCAAACTTCTGGAACTCAAAAAATTCTACCAAAATAGGAAGGCCTAGACAATTTGTTGATTGATCTGCTGCAATTGGAATCAGTATTTTATCACGTTCTGGTGATTTTTAACATTTTTTTTCGTGAACAGAAAAGTTTCTGGAATTTTCAGCAAGATCAAATAACTATCATCCAAGAAGATCCTATAGGTCTTACTTGGCACAAACACTAATTAAAACATAAAACCACATCTATGCAGAAGCTAGATGGATTATTTATTCCTAAACAGAACCAACAAGCAATAAAATAAAATAAAATTGGGTTGCCTCCCAACAAGCGCTATCGTTTAACGCCCCTGGCTAGGCATGATGATTTCAATGATGCTCACATAAAAGATAAGAATTGAAACATAAAGAGAGCATCATGAAGAATATGACTAGCACATTTAAGTCTAACCCACTTCCTATGCATAGGGATTTTGTGAGCAAACAACTTATGGGAACAATAATTAACTAGCATAGGAAGGCAAAACAAGCATAACTTTAAGATTTTAAGCACATAGAGAGGAAACTTGATATTATTGCAGCATCTACAAGCATATATTCCTCGCTCATAATAATTTTCAGTAGCATCATGAATGAATTCAACAATATAACCAGCACCTAAAGCATTGTTTTCATGATCTACTTGCATAGAAATTTTACTACTCTCCACAGAAGCAAATTTATTCTCATCAATAGTAGTGGGAGCAAACTCAACAAAATAACTATCATGTGAAGCATAATCCAATTGAAAGTTAAAATCATGATGACAATTTTCATGGTTATCTTTATCCTTTATAGCGTACGTTTCATCACAATAATCATCATAAATAGGATGCATGCTTTCATCATAATAAATTTGCTCATCAAAACTTGGGGGACAAAAAATATCATCTTCATCAAACATAGCATCCCCAAGCTTGTGGCTTTGCATATCATTATCATCATGGGTATTCAAAGAATTCATACTAACAACATTGCAATCATGCTCATCATTCACATATTTTATGCCAAGCATTATATGTAATTATTCTTCTAGTACTTGAGCACAATTTGCCTTCCCATCATTTTCACGAAAGACATTAAAAAGATGAAGCATATGAGGCAACCTTAATTCCTTTTTTTGTAGTTTTCTTTTTATAGACTAAATTAGTGATAAAACAAGAAACTAAAAGATTCGATTGCAAGATCTAAAGATATACCTTCAAGCACTCACCTCCACGGCAACGGCGCCAGAAACTGCTTGATGTCTACTACACAACCTTCTTCTTGTAGACGTTGTTGGGCCTCCAAGTGCAGATGTTTGTAGGACAGTAGCAAGTTTCCCTCAAGTGGATGACCTAAGGTTTATCAATCCGTAGGAGGTGTAGGATGAAGATGGTCTCTCTCAAGCAACCCTGCAACCAAATAACAAAGAGTCTCTTGTGTCCCCAACACACCCAATACAATGGTAAATTGTATAGGTGCACTAGTTCGGCGAAGAGATGGTGATACAAGTGCAATATGGATGGTAGATATGGGTTTTTGTAATCTGAAAATATAAAAACAGCAAGGTAACCAATGATAAAAGTGAGCATAAACGGTATTGCAATGCTAGGAAACAAGGCCTAGGGTTCATACTTTCACTAGTGCAAGTTCTCTCAACAATAATAACATAATTGGATCATATACCTATCCCTCAACATGCAACAAAGAGTCACTCCAAAGTCACTAATAGAAGAGAACAAACAAAGAGATTATGGTAGATTACGAAACCACCTCAAAGTTATTCGTTCCAATCAATCTGTTGGGCTATTCCTATAAGTGTCACAAACAGCCTTAGAGTTCGTACTAGAATAACACCTTAAGACACAAATTAACCAAAACCCTAATGTCACCTAGATACTCCAATGTCACCTCAAGTATCCGTGGGTATGATTATACGATATGCATCACACAATCTCAGATTCATCTATTCAACCAACACATAGAACCTCAAAGAGTGCCCCAAAGTTTCTACCGGAGAATCAAGACGAAAACGTGTGCCAACCCCTATGCATAAGTTCATGGGCGGAACCCGCAAGTTGATCACTGAGGGAGTCCTGGATTAGGGGGTATCCGGACAGCCGGACTATAACCTTTGGCCAGACCGTTGGACTATGAAGATACAAGATTGAAGACTTCGTCCCGTGTCCGGATGGGACTCTTCTTGGCGTGGAAGGCAAGATTGGCAACACGGATATGTAGATCTCCTTCCTTGTAACCGACTCTGTGTAACCCTAGCCCCCTCCGGTGTCTATATAAACCGGAGGGTTTAGTCCGTAGGACCAAGAACAACAAGCATACCATAGGCTAGCTTCTAGGGTTTAGCCTCTCCGATCTCATGGTAGATCAACTCTTGTAATACTCATATCATCAAGATCAATCAAGCATGAGTAGGGTTTTACCTCCATCGAGAGGGCCCGAACCTGGGTAAAAACATCGTGTCCCTTGTCTCCTGTTACCATCCGCCTAGACGCATAGTTCGGGACCCCCTACCCGAGATCCGCCGGTTTTGACACCGACATTGGTGCTTTCATTGAGAGTTCCTCTGTGTCGTCATCGTTAGGCATGATGGCTCCTTCGATCATCGATAGCGACGCAGTCCAGGGTGAGACTTTTCTCCTCGGACAGATCTTTGTATTCGGCGGCTTCGCTCTGCGGGCCAACTCGCTTGGTCATCTGGAGCAGATCGATAGTTACGCCCCTGACCACTGGGTTAGGTTTGGAAGCTCAAACTACATGGACAACATCCGCAGAGACTTGATCTCCGACGGATTCGAGCCCTTGCCGAGTGTGCCGCACGGTCACGGTGGGCATGATTTAGCTCTACCATCGGACAGTGTTCAGAAGATCGCATCGGCAACCGCTCCGACCCTCAATTCGGAGCCAATTACGCCATCCATGGACGGATGGATAGACCCCGCCACGGAGGCCGCATTCTCAGCGGCGATCGAGCCGAGTATCGACCTTACCCTTCACGAGAGTCGTGTTGACAAACTGTCGGATTCTTCCCCGGCCACGGACTCCGAACCGCCTGTGCCCGTGCCTATCGAGTCCGAATGGGCGCTGATCATGGAGTTCACCTCCGCGGATATCTTTCAGCACTCGCCCTTCGGCGACATACTAAACTCATTAAGGTCTCTCTCCTTGTCACGAGAGTCCTAGCCGGACTATGTCCGGCAGGATTGGGATGCGGATGACGAAGAAATTCGCCGCCCACCCACCACCCACTTAATAGCCACTGTCGACGATGTGACCGACATG
This sequence comes from Aegilops umbellulata, assembly GCA_032464435.1. Classification (NCBI taxonomy): domain Eukaryota; kingdom Viridiplantae; phylum Streptophyta; class Magnoliopsida; order Poales; family Poaceae; genus Aegilops; species Aegilops umbellulata. Next base: position 10,033,566 of record CP136060.1, on the reverse strand, counting down.
CTCGACTTCGACTCCGAAGACATCGACGGTATGGACGACGATGCAGGAGACGAACAGGAACCACTGCCCATAGGGCACTGGATGCCCACTTCATCATACGATGTATACATGGTGGACACACCCAAAGAAAACGACGACGAGGCACGGAAGGACACAGCGAAGGATCGTTCCCTCGAGAAGCAGTCAAGGCGACGGCGTAAGCGCCGCTCCAAATCCCGCCTCGGCAGAAATAGCGATCATATAGACCCAGCGATAGAGCAGGGTGAGCCAGCGGACGACGAACACGGCATTGAACCACCGTCCGACCACGGCAACACGAAGAATCAAACCGAACAACCCGTCTCCGGCGAAGATAACAGTCCGGATGATATCACACCAGACAAACACCTGGAGCAACAGAATCTCCATCAAAGGCTTGTCGCCATTGCGCGGAGTCTGATAAAAGCAGAATCAAAAGCTCAAGGCTGCGCAAGATACACTCAGAATTAGATGGAGTAAAGTACTCAACACCGCAGGAAAATATGGCGGCAGTCGCCACACAAAGAGCTACCCGAAGCGAAAGCTACTACCTGAATTCGATGATGAGGCCCTAGAGCCCCCACAATCAAAAAACAAAACAGCCATCCGGTCGGATAGACGACCTCGTAGCCAACATAGAGCGACAAACGACGCCGCACACAAGCCAGTACACGATCCACGTGAGGACTCGCATCAAAAGGATGGCCCAACCTGATCCATCTACGGTCCAAGAAAGCACACTCCAGCACGCAATTCAACACAACAAAAATCCGAACACCACGGTACACCCAAATACAGGGGTGCCGCACACCCCCAAAGTTTCGCCGATGAGGTGCTGGACCATGAATTTCCAGAGGGATTCAAACCCGTAAACATAGAGGCATACGACGGAACGACAGACCCTGGGGTCTGGATTGAGGACTACATCCTCCATATCCACATGGCTCGAGGAGACGATCTCCATGCCATCAAATACTTACCCCTCAAGCTCAAAGGGCCAGCCCGGCACTGGCTTAAAAGCCTCCCCGAAAACACCATTGGAAGTTGGGAAGAGCTCGAGGACACTTTTCGGGCAAATTTTCAAGGGACCTATGTCCGACCACCGCATGTAGACGATTTAAGTCATATAACACAACAGCCGAGACAGTCAGCCCGAAAGCTTTGGAACAGGTTCCTCACTAAAAAGAACCAAATAGTCAACTGTCCGAATGCCGAAGCCTTAGCAGCTTTCAAGCACAGCGTCCGAGACGAATGGCTTGCCAGACACCTCGGCCAAGAAAAGCCGAGAACAATGGCTGCATTAACAAGCCTCATGACCCACTTTTGCGCGGGCGAGGACAGCTGGTTAGCCCGATGTAGCATCAGCGACCCAAGTACATCCGAAGTCAGGGACGGAAACGGGAAGCCACGACGCAGCAAAAACAAGCGCCAGAATAAAGAAGACAGCCCGAAGAGCACGGCGGTAAACGCCGGATTCAAAAGCTCTCGGTCGGGTTAGCAAAAGCTGCCCCCCAAAGGCAACAGAGACGAACTGTCCAGCCTAAACAAGATTCTGGACAAACTATGTTAGATCCACAACACCCCTGATAAACCTGCAAATCATACCCATAGAGAATGTTGGGTCTTCAAGCAGTCCGGCAAACTCAACGCCAAACACAAGGGGCTGGATACACCAAGTGAAGACGAGGACGAGCCTCGCAAACAAAGCACTGGGGAACAGAAGAAATTCCCACCAGAAGTCAAAACAGTAAACGTGTTACACGTGACGAAGGGGAGAAACAAAGCGGCACTCCTAGAGACACATGCCCCAGGGCCTATCACCGCGGAGTTCTCCCACTGGTCGTCTCAACCGATCACCTTCGACCATCGGGGTTATTCGGCCAGTATCCGGCATGCAGGATGGGCTGCCTTGGTGTTAGACCCAATAATTGACGGATACCACTTTACACGAGTCCTGATGGACAGCGGCAGTAGTTTAAACCTGATATATCAGGACACAGTCCGCAAAATGGGGATGGACCCAAAAAAAATCAGCCATAGCAATACTACCTTTAAAGGAGTAACTCCAGGCCCAAAAGCCCATTGCACGGGCTCCCTGCTGCTAGAGGTTATATTCGGCTTTCCCGATAACTTCCGCAGCGAAAAGTTAACCTTCCACATCATTCCGTTCCAAAGTGGCTATCAAGTGTTGGGGAACGTTGCAGAAAATTAAAAATTTTCCTACGGTTTCACCAAGATCCATCTATGAGTTCATCTAGCAACGAGTATTCAGATTAGATAGCATCTACATACCACTTTGTAGATCGCAACGGAAGCGTTCGAGTGAACGTGGATGAGGTAGTCGTACTTGCCGTGATCCAATTCACCGATGATCTAGTGCCGAACGGACGGCACCTCCGCGTTCAACACACGTACGGAAAGCGTGACGTCTCCTCCTTCTTGATCCAGCAAGGCAAAGGAGAGGTTGGGAAGAAGGCTCCAGCAGCAGCACGACGGCGTGGTGATGGTGGAACTGCAGTACTCCGGCAGGGCTTCGCCGTGCTCAATGGAGGAGGAGGAGGTGTTGGAGAGGGAGAGGGAGGCGCCAGGGCAATGGGTGGTCAGCCCCCTCTCCCCTCCCCCCTTTATATAACCCCCAAGGGGGGGCGCCGGCCCTAGGAGATGAGATCTCCTAGGGGGGCGGCGGCCAGGGAAGGGGGGCTTGCCCCCCAAGCAAGGGGGGCGCCCCCTTTAGGGTTTTCCCTCCCCCAAACCCTAGGCGCATGGGCCCATGGGGGGAGGCGCACCAGCCCACTATGGGCTGGTTCCCTCCCTCATACAGCCCATGGGGCCCTCCGGGATAGGTGGCCCCACCCGGTGGTCCCGGTACAATACCGATAACCCCGAAACTTGTCCCTATGTCCGTATGACGACTTTCCATATATAAATCTTTACCTCCGGACCATTCCGAAACTCCTCGTGACGTCCGGGATCTCATCCGGGACTCCGAACAACATTCGGGTTACTGCACATACATATCCCTACAACCCTAGCGTCACCGAACCTTAAGTGTGTAGACCCTACGGGTTCGGGAGACATGCAGACATGACCGAGACGGCTCTCGGGCAATAACCAACAGCGGGATCTGGATACCCATGTTGGCTCCCACATGCTCCACGATGATCTCATCGGATGAACCACGATGTCAAGGATTCAATTAATCCCGTATACGATTCCCTTTGTCAATCGGTATTTTACTTGCCCGAGATTCGATCGTCGGTATACCAATACCTCGTTCAATCTCGTTATCGGCAAGTCACTTTTCTCGTTACCGTAATGCATGATCCCGTGATCAAACACTTTGGTCACATTGAGCTCATTGTGATGATGCATTACCGAGAGGGCCCGGTGATACCTCTCCGTCAAGCGGAGTGACAAATTCCCAGTCTCGATCCATGTCAACCCAACAGATACTTTCAGAGATACCCGTAGCGTACCTTTATAGTCACCCAGTTACGTTGTGACGTTTGGCACACCCAAAGCACTCCTACGGTATCCGGGAGTTACACGATCTCATGGTCTAAGGAAAGGATACTTGACATTGGAAAACTCTAGCAAACGAACTATGCGATCTTATGCTATGTTTAGGATTGGGTCTTGTCCATCACATCATTCTCCTAATGATGTGATCCCGTTATCGATGACATCCAATGTCCATAGTCAGGAAACCATGACTATCTGTCGATCAACGAGCTAGTCAACTAGAGGCTCACTAGGGACATGTTGTTGTCTGTTATTCACACATGTATTACGATTTCCGGTTAACACAATTATAGCACGAATAAAGACAATTATCATGAATAAGGAAATATAATAATAATGCTTTTATTATTGCCTCTAGGGCATATTTCCAACAGTCTCCCACTTGCACTAGAGTCAATAATCTAGTTACATTGTGATGAATCGAACACCCATAGAGTTTTGGTGCTGATCATGTTTTGCCTTAGGGAGAGGTTTAGTCAACGGATCTGCGACATTTAGATCCGTGTGCACTTTACAAATCTCTATGTCTCCATCTTGAACATTTTCACGAATGGAGTTGAAGCGACGCTTGATGTGCCTGGTCTTCTTGTGAAACCTGGGCTCCTTTGCAAGTGCAATAGCTCCAGTGTTGTCACAGAAGAGCTTGATTGGCCCCGACGCATTGGGTATGACTCCGAGGTCGGTGATGAACTCCTTCACCCAAATTGCTTCATGTGCTGCCTCCGAGGCTGCCATGTACTCCGCTTCACATGTAGATCCCGCCACGACGCTTTGCTTGCAACTGCACCAGCTTACTGCCCCACCATTCAAAATATACACGTATCCGGTTTGTGACTTAGAGTCATCCAGATCTGTGTCGAAGCTAGCGTCGACGTAACCTTTTACGACGAGCTCTTCGTCACCTCCATAAACGAGAAACATTTCCTTGGTCCTTTTCAGGTACTTCAGGATATTCTTGACCGCTGTCCAGTGTTCCTTTCCGGGATTACTTTGGTACCTTCCTACCAAACTTACGGCAAGGTTTACATCAGGTCTGGTACACAGCATGGCATACATAATAGATCCTATGGCTGAGGCATAGGGGATGACGCTCATCTCTTCTATATCTTCTGCCGTGGTCGGACATTGAGCTGAGCTCAATTTCACACCTTGTAACACAGGTAAGAACCCTTTCTTAGATTGATCCATATTGAACTTCTTCAATATTTTATCAAGGTATGTGCTTTGTGAAAGACCTATGAGGCGTCTCGATCTATCTCTATAGATCTTGATGCCTAATATATAAGCAGCTTCTCCAAGGTCCTTCATTGAAAAACTTTTATTCAAATAGGCCTTAATGCTGTCCAAGAGTTCTATATCATTTCCCATCAAAAGTATGTCGTCTACATATAATATGAGAAATGCTACAGAGCTCCCACTCACTTTCTTGTAAACACAGGCTTCTCCATAAGTCTGTGTAAACCCAAACGCTTTGATCATCTCATCAAAGCGAATGTTCCAACTCCGAGATGCTTGCACCAGCCCATAAATCGAGCGTTGGAGCTTGCATACCTTGTCAGCCTTCTTAGGATCGACAAAACCTTCCGGCTGCATCATATACAATTCTTCCTTAAGGAAACCATTAAGGAATGCCGTTTTGACGTCCATTTGCCATATCTCATAATCATAGTATGCGGCAATTGCTAACATGATTCGGACGGACTTCAGCTTCGCTACCGGTGAGAAAGTCTCATCGTAGTCAACCCCTTGAACTTGTCGATAACCCTTAGCAACAAGCCGAGCTTTATAGATGGTCACATTACCATCCGCGTCTGTCTTCTTCTTAAAGATCCATTTATTTTCTATGGCTCGCCGTTCAACGGACAAGTCAGTCAAAGTCCACACTTCGTTTTCATACATGGATCCTATCTCGGATTTCATGGCTTCCAGCCATTTGTCGGAATCCGGGCCCGCCATTGCTTCCTCATAGTTCGAAGGTTCACCATTGTCTAACAACATGATTTCCAAGACAGGGTTGCCGTACCACTCTAGTGCGGAACGTGTCCTTGTGGACCTTCGAATTTCAGTAGGAGCTTGATCAGAAGTATCTTGATCATAATCATTAATTTCCTCTCTAGTCGGTGCAGGCACCTTAGGAACGATTTCTTGAGTTTCGCCATTTTCCGGTTCAAGAGGTAACACTTCATCAAGTTCTACTTTCCTCCCACTTACTTCTTTCGAGAGAAACTCTTTCTCTAGAAAGGATCCATTCTTGGCAACAAAGATCTTGCCTTCGGATCTGAGGTAGAAGGTATACCCAACAGTTTCTTTAGGGTATCCTATGAAGACGCATTTTTCCGACTTGGGTTCGAGCTTCTCAGGTTGAAGTTTCTTGACATAAGCATCGCATCCCCAAACTTTCAGAAACGACAGCTTAGGTTTCTTCCCAAACCATAATTCATACGGTGTCGTCTCAACGGATTTCGACGGAGCCCTATTTAAAGTGAATGCGGCAGTCTCTAAAGCATAGCCCCAAAAAGATAGCGGTAAATCGGTAAGAGACATCATAGATCGCACCATATCTAATAGAGTGCGATTACGACGTTCGGACACACCATTACGCTGAGGTGTTCCAGGCGGCGTGAGTTGTGAAACTATTCCACATTTTCTTAAGTGTGTGCCAAATTCGTGACTCAAGTATTCTCCTCCACGATCTGATCGTAGAAACTTGATCTTTCTATCACGTTGATTCTCAACCTCACTCTGAAATTCCTTGAACTTTTCAAAGGTCTCAGACTTGTGTTTCATTAAGTAGATATACCCATATCTACTCAAGTCATCAGTGAGGGTGAGAACATAACGATAGCCACCGCGAGCCTCAACACTCATTGGACCACACACATCGGTATGTATGATTTCCAATAAGTTGGTTGCTTGCTCCATTGTTCCTGAGAACGGAGTCTTGGTCATTTTACCCATGAGGCATGGTTCGCACGTGTCAAATGATTCATAATCAAGAGACTCTAAAAGTCCATCTGCATGGAGCTTCTTCATGCGTTTGAGACCTATGTGACCAAGGCGGCAGTGCCACAAATATGTGGGACTATTGTTATCAACTTTAACTCTTTTGGTACTCACACTATGAATATGTGTATCATCACGTACGAGATTCATCAAGAATAAACCATTAACCATCGGAGCATGACCATAAAACATATCTCTCATATAAATAGAACAACCATTATTCTCGGATTTAAATGAGTAGCCATCTCGAATCAAGCGAGATCCGGATACAATGTTCATGCTCAAACTTGGTACTAAATAACAATTATTGAGGTTTAAAACTAATCCCGTAGGTAAATGTAGAGGAAGCGTGCCGACGGCGATCACATCGACCTTGGAACCATTCCCGACGCGCATCGTCACCTCGTCCTTCGCTAGTCTCCGTTTATTCCGTAGCTCCTGCTTTGAGTTACAAATGTGAGCAACTGCACCGGTATCAAATACCCAAGAGCTACTACGAGTACTGGTAAGGTACACATCAATTACATGTATATCACATATACCTTTGGTTTTGCCGGCCTTCTTGTCCGCTAAGTATTTGGGGCAGTTCCGCTTCCAGTGACCACTTCCCTTGCAATAAAAGCACTCAGTTTCGGGCTTGGGTCCATTCTTTGGCTTCTTCCCGGCAACTTGCTTACCGGGCGCGGCAACTTCCTTGCCGTCCTTCTTGAAGTTCTTTTTACCCTTGCCCTTCTTGAACTTAGTGGTTTTATTCACCATCAACACTTGATGTTCTTTCTTGATTTCTACCTCTGCGGATTTGAGCATAGCATATACCTCAGGAATGGTCTTTACCATCCCCTGCATATTGTAGTTCATCACAAAGCTCTTGTAGCTAGGTGGAAGTGACTGGAGGATTCTGTCAATGACCGCCTCATCCGGGAGATTAACTTCCAGTTGAGTCAAGCGGTTGTGCAACCCAGACATTTTGAGTATGTGCTCACTGACAGAGCCATTTTCCTCCATCTTACAGCTAAAGAATTTATCGGAGACTTCATATCTCTCGACCCGGGCATGAGCTTGGAAAACCATTTTCAGCTCTTCGAACATCTCATATGCTCCATGTCTCTCAAAACACTTTTGGAGTCCCGGCTCTAAGCTGTAAAGCATGCCGCACTGAACGAGGGAGTAATCATCGCAGCGCGACTGCCAAGCGTTCATAACGTCTTGTTGTGCAGGGAGAATAGGTGCGTCACCCAGCGGTGCTCGTAGGACATAATCTTTCTTGGCAGCTATGAGGATGATCCTCAGGTTCCGGACCCAGTCCGTATAGTTGCTACCATCGTCTTTCAGCTTGGTTTTCTCTAGGAACGCGTTGAAGTTGAGGACTACGTTGGCCATTTGATCTACAAGACATATTGTAAATATTTAGACTAAGTTCATGATAATAAAGTTCATTTAATCAAATTATTTAATGAACTCCCACTTAGATAGACATCCCTCTTCCAGTCATCTAAGTATTACATGATCCGAGTCAACTAGGCCGTGTCCGATCATCACGTGAGACGGACTAGTCAACATCGGTGAACATCTTCATGTTGATCGTATCTTCTATACGACTCATGCTCGACCTTTCGGTCTTCCGTGTTCCGAGGCCATGTCTGTACATGCTAGGCTCGTCAAGTCAACCTAAGTGTTTTGCGTGTGTAAATCTGTCTTACACCCGTTGTATGTGAACATTAGAATCTATCACACCCGATCATCACGTGGTGCTTCGAAACAACGAACTGTCGCAACGGTGCACAGTTAGGGTGAACACTTTCTTGAAATTATTATGAGGGATCATCTTATTTACTACCGTCATTCTAAGTAAACAAGATGCAAAACATGATAAACATCACATGCAATCAAATAATAAACGTGACATGATATGGCCAATATCACATAGCTCCTTCGATCTCCATCTTGGGGTCCATGATCATCTTGTCACCGTCTTGACACCATGATCCTCATCATCATGATCTTCATCATCGTGTCTCCATGAAGTTGCTTGCCAACTATTACTTCTACTACTATGGCTAACGCGTTTAGCAATAAAGTAAAGTAATTTACATGGCGATTCTCAATGACACGCAGGTCATACAAAAATAAAGACAACTCCTATGGCTCCTGCCGGTTGTCATACTCATCGACATGCAAGTCGTGATTCCAATTACAATAGCATGAACATCTCATACATCACATATAGATCATTCATCATTCATCACAACTTTGGCCATATCATATCACATAGCACTTGCTGCAAAAACAAGTTAGACGTCCTCTAATTGTTGTTGCAAGTTTTACGTGGCTGAATTAGGGTTCTAGCAAGAACGTTTTCTTACCTACGTTCAAACCACAACGTGATTTGTCAACTTCTATTTACCCTTCATAAGGACCCTTTTCATCGAATCCGCTCCAACTAAAGTAGGAGAGACAGTCACCCGCCAGCCACCTTATGCAACTAGTGCATGTTAGTCGGTGGAACCGGTCTCACGTAAGCGTACGTGTAAGGTTGGTCCGGGCCGCTTCATCCCACAATACCGCTGAAGCAAGATAAGACTAGTAGCGGAAAGAAGAGTTGACAACATCTACGCCCACAACAAATTGTGTTCTACTCGTGCAAGAAGAACTACGCATAGACCTAGCTCATGATGCCACTGTTGGTGAACGTTGCAGAAAATTAAAAATTTTCCTACGGTTTCACCAAGATCCATCTATGAGTTCATCTAGCAACGAGTATTCAGATTAGATAGCATCTACATACCACTTTGTAGATCGCAACGGAAGCGTTCGAGTGAACGTGGATGAGGTAGTCGTACTTGCCGTGATCCAATTCACCGATGATCTAGTGCCGAACGGACGGCACCTCCGCGTTCAACACACGTACGGAAAGCGTGACGTCTCCTCCTTATTGATCCAGCAAGGCAAAGGAGAGGTTGGGAAGAAGGCTCCAGCAGCAGCACGACGGCGTGGTGATGGTGGAACTGCAGTACTCCGGCAGGGCTTCGCCATGCTCAATGGAGGAGGAGGAGGTGTTGGAGAGGGAGAGGGAGGCGCCAGGGCAATGGGTGGTCAGCCCCCTCTCCCCTCCCCCCTTTATATAACCCCCAAGGGGGGGCGCCGACCCTAGGAGATGAGATCTCCTAGGGGGGGCGGCGGCCAGGGAAGGGGGGCTTGCCCCCCAAGCAAGGGGGCGCCCCCTTTAGGGTTTTCCCTCCCCCAAACCCTAGGCGCATGGGCCCATGGGGGGGAGGCGCACCAGCCCACTATGGGCTGGTTCCCTCCCTCATACAGCCCATGGGGCCCTCCGGGATAGGTGGCCCCACCCGGTGGACCCCCGGGACCCTCCGGTGGTCCCGGTACAATACCGATAACCCCGAAACTTGTCCCGATGTCCGTATGATGACTTTCCATATATAAATCTTTACCTCTGGACCATTCCGAAACTCCTCGTGATGTCCGGGATATCATCCGGGACTCCGAACAACATTCGGGTTACTGCACATACATATCCCTACAACCCTAGCGTCACCGAACCTTAAGTGTGTAGACCCTACGGGTTCGGGAGACATGCAGACATGACCGAGACGGCTCTCGGGCAATAACCAACAGCGGGATCTGGATACCCATGTTGGCTCCCACATGCTCCACGATGATCTCATCGGATGAACCACGATGTCAAGGATTCAATTAATCCCGTATACGATTCCCTTTGTCAATCGGTATTTTACTTGCCCGAGATTCGATCGTCGGTATACCAATACCTCGTTCAATCTTGTTATCGGCAAGTCACTTTTCTCGTTACCGTAATGCATGATCCCGTGATCAAACACTTTGGTCACATTGAGCTCATTGTGATGATGCATTACCGAGAGGGCCCGGTGATACCTCTCCGTCAAGCGGAGTGACAAATTCCCAGTCTCGATCCATGTCAACCCAACAGATACTTTCAGAGATACCCGTAGCGTACCTTTATAGTCACCCAGTTACGTTGTGACGTTTGGCACACCCAAAGCACTCCTACGGTATCCGGGAGTTACACGATCTCATGGTCTAAGGAAAGGATACTTGACATTGGAAAACTCTAGCAAACGAACTATGCGATCTTATGCTATGTTTAGGATTGGGTCTTGTCCATCACATCATTCTCCTAATGATGTGATCCCGTTATCGATGACATCCAATGTCAATAGTCAGGAAACCATGACTATCTGTCGATCAACGAGCTAGTCAACTAGAGGCTCACTAGGGACATGTTGTTGTCTGTTATTCACACATGTATTACGATTTCCGGTTAACACAATTATAGCACGAATAAAGACAATTATCATGAATAAGGAAATATAATAATAATGCTTTTATTATTGCCTCTAGGGCATATTTCCAACATCAAGCACTACTCGGACTCGAAGCTTTCGCCCGCTTTAACGCAATACCGCATTACGCTTCTCTCATGCTTAAGATGCCCGGTCCATGTGGCATCATTACAGTAAATGGAAATATTGAGCGCTCCTTGCACGCGGAAGACCGTGCGGCTGCCTTGTCAGCCGCACACTAGACGGCCTCACCAACTAGAGCATCTGACAGGTCGTTAAGACCACGGACATGGTTAGACGAGTCCGGTGTAGCTATACATAATTGATATAGGTTTGATGGCTATACCCCTACAACAATACATGGGGCTCAACGCGTGTAAACAAGTGACACTTAGGCTCAACTTTACTCATCTTGAACTGTACATGGTTTATTTAGTATAACCTACCTTTCTGCACGACTACTTTTCAACTAAGTTCCTCTCTTTTACAGATGACCATCGTGCTACACCCGTCCAGGATACGGCACAACGGAGACACAGGCGCAGACGTGCAGCAGGGACCCGTTCTAAGGATTCTTTTTAGATTAAGACCCTGCGTAAACCTTTTTTACTGTCTCTTGTTGATACTCATCCCCCGGATTCTCAGTACAACTGAGAAGGATGCTGACGTATTGGCATGTGGCCACGTCAGAATATTGCACGTACCTGGACACCAGGGGCTTATTACAAAGGGCACCGTTTAGCCCGGTTTACATCATAAAGACCGAATACCTTAGGGAGTGTTCGGCGTCGCGAGTTTAGCCTTATATGCATCAGCTCCGAATCATGTCTTTGGTCAAATGTTGGGTTTGCCCGGCTCCTGTGTTTTGCTGCCTTACGTTCCGCTCTATCGGCTAAGGCAGCACCAGGAGAACTACTGCGATTGTGCCCTGGTTCATCCGGACGAGCACCTGAGTAGAGAAAGCCGAAAACTGACTGTCATGATATAGCGTGAGACTGGTCAACCACTCGATGACCTAGAGGAATCTTCGGGATTCCTCCGCCTTAATGAAGGGTCGTTTCCGGGCCAGGCATGTACGCGCCCCGAATTCGGATGAGCGCGGAGCCACCAGGGGCTATATAGTAGCTCCACTGTCAAACTCCTCTGGCTAAGTGAAAGTGTTAAAGCATTATAGTATGATTGCCTAGTTCGCTGCGCTATCACCTCCTTAATGGACCAAGACATTGGATCAAGTGTGAACATGCGTCTTCTGTGAACACCCCCGCATTATATGCGTGGGGGCTGAAGCCGACGACTGCCATCTTTCAGGTTATATACATATATACATAAACGGCCGCACAGGAGGTATTATAATTCTTTTAGGCAAAAGTATAAAATAGCCTTTACAATTCAGTAAAACATTGTTTTTCAATGAGAATACATGTCATTAGAACATAACATTCTTCGAGCACTGCACTTCTATTGAACGAGCGCCCTCGAGAACTTCTCGAAAGTAGTGCTTGGCAGGTACTCGGCTCTCGTCCGATTCTTGGGCTGCAATGGTGGTGGCCTCCATCTCCGCCCAGTATGTCTTCACACGGGCAAGGGCCATCCATGCACCCTCTATGCACGCCGACCTCTTCATCGCGTTGATGTGCGGCACTGCACCAAGGAACTGCTGCACCAAACTGAAATAACTGTTCGGCTTTGGCCCTTCCGGCCACAGATGATCCACAACAGACCTCATGGCGAGTCCGGACAATCTATTCAGCTCGGCCCATTCGGCCAACCGATCAGTCAATGGAAGCGGATGCTCTGGAATGTTAAATTGTGACCAGAACAGCTTTTCCACTTCGTGATCTTTTTGATCTTGGAAATATTCGGCCGCATCAGCAGCACTCGCTGCTAAGTCCAGATATGCATCCGCAGAACTCCACAGCCGGTCAAAAGGGGCGTACTTAGGATCTCCGAACTTCATCCGCAGCATAAAGGGCTTCCCAGCCGCGATGTCCATGGCTTGACGCAGCTCCTCCTTCATCGCTCTCATTGCAGAGCGGGTGTCTTTGGCCGCCACCGTGGCCTTCTCCAGGTCTGTCCTCTTCGCTTGATCTTCCTTTTCAAGAAGCTTGCAACGCTCAGCGGCATTTTTCAATTCCACAGCCATCCTGGCTATTTTCTCCTTGCTTTGGCAGTGAGCATCATGTTCGGCTTTCAGCTCCTCGATTGCCTTTAGGGCAGCCGCATCGCTTTTCCTGGCTTGTTCTTTGGCTCGAGCAAGTTCTGCCCGAAGGTTCTCCACGGCCGCAGCTCCGTCTGCATTCACACACACGTTATAGATACTGGCATCATGCTCCTCTTCCCATGTGTCACCGAAGGAATCACATACCTTGTGCCTCGTCAAGCCGCTTGTTGACAGGTACGATGTCGGCATCTGCCACGTCAAGCTGCCGCTTTAACTCGGCAAACTCATCAGTCCGGCTGGCCACCGGACACTTCGCCACCTGCATATTAAGGCGGCAAGATTATTCCTGGGACTATGATCCTCTGTGCGCCGTCGTCTTCGACAGCACCCAGAGTCTCAGGGGCTACTATCTACACAGGGCACATCTAAAATGTGCGGTACTGTCAAAAATGTACATCATTTCATGTACCTCAAAACCTGTCAGTAGACTCATAAAGGCTTCGTGCAACCCGCTTTCGGCGGACGAAATCCTTTCAATCACCGTACCCATCAATGTGTGGTGCTCTTCTGAGATAGCTGCTCGCTCTAGCAGATCCCTCAGTACGTCCGACCGCACACCAGATGGTGTCGGACTCTTTCGATTGCTCTCTTCCAGAGCCGGACACTAAGGACTTCGGGTGGCCATAGGATTGCCCTCTGGCCTTGCCGGATAAGGAGAAACCCTCCACGACGACACCTCAGGGTCGCCCGCCTCATGAGGCGGTATGGCAGGGGGAGGCGTTTTGCTCTCCATCATCTCTGGAAGAAGATCACCCGAAGACGAGCCCTGCTGAAAATCCGAACTGCAAAATAAAGGCTTCGGTTATTTTCCTCAGAAGTAAAGCAAGATATTTTCATTATTAAGGTACCCTTTTCACTTACAGCTCGGTGGAGGGCTGATCCCCTTGAGGGCGTAGTGCGGCCGGGGTATCCCCCGGGGCAGGACCCTCCGGCGAAGATTTCTTCCCCCGTTTGGAGACCGTTGTCTCCGGGTCCTCGGAGGCGGTCCTCTTTCTTCCCTGGGGAGAGGAGGTTTTAGTTCCTCCTCCCCGGTTAACCTCCTTCGTGGAGGCGCTAGCCTCCTTGTTCCCCCCTTTATCTTCTCCTGAAGGCGCTTGATAAGGCGCAATCTCTAGCATCCTGGTTAACACGGGATCCGGTGAGGTCTCAGGGAGGGTGGCCGGACACCTGATCAACTTTGCCTTCACTATCCAATCCTAGTCAAAGAGCGGCTTTTTTAGGGCGACGTTGCGATAAATAAATGGACAGTGTGTTCGGATGTGGGGCTACTTACTTGGGTATCCGGGCGATTACAGCTCAGACCTGTATCCTCAGTGGTGTCCGGACACATTATTTGTCGTCCGAAGAACAATTTGTACATCTCCTCGGGCGTCATGCCAAGGAAGTGTTGAAGAGCTCACGGTCCCTCCAGCTTGAACTCCCACGGGCGGAGGGGACTACGTTTGCAGCGAGGACTCGGCGAATTAACATGACTTGCATCACCATGACCAGACTGACATCTCTCTCAAGGAGATCTCGGATGCGGCTGTGCAATATGGGCACATCCTTTACTGGCCCCCAGTCCCGCCCCTTGTTGACCCATGACGTTAGTCGTGGCGGGGAACCCGAGCGAAAGACAGGTGGGGCTACCCACTTGGTACCCCCGGGAGCTGTGATATAAAACCACTCTTGTTGCCATAAACTGGGCACCTCCTGGAAAGAGCCCTCGGGCCATGGGGCATCGGCATTTTTGCTTATTACGGCGCCTCCGCACTCTACGTGCCGCCCCTCGATCATCTTTGGCTCCACTTTGAAGGTCTTGAGCCACAGTCCGAAGTGAGGGGTAATACGGAGGAAAGCTTCGCACACAACGATGAACGACGAGATGTGGAGGATAGACTCCGGAGCTAAATCATGAAAGTCCAGCTCATAATAGAACATAAGCCCCCTCACGAAGGGATCTGGTGCGAAGCCTAGTCCTTGGAGGAAGTGAGATACGAACACGGCGTTTGAGCAGGCAGCCTATGCGGGATTTCACCGGTCAGGTACCTGGCCTCCCTTAGCTTTATTATGTCTTCCTCCATGATGGAGGAAGACATCCACCGACCCTGAAGGTTGGATCTGGACATAATCGAAGGTCTGAAGCACCTAAACTTGAGCTTTGGGTGTTGGAACTCAAGGCGGGAGGCGGATTCAATTGAGATCGAAAAGAAAAGAATAGTCCTTGGTCTCTTTATAAAGAGATTGAATACCAAGTGCCCTCCTCGTGACCATTTGGGACTTACCTCCAATCGAGGGGTCATACCAATAGGCACGATTGGGTTACCCACGTCTGTGTTGATGAGAATCCCGTAATAAAGGGGACACGATCTCTGCTTCGACAAGACGTGCCAAGGAAACCGCCTCGCGAAACGCACTGAGATTGGTTATGAAGAAATAAAGGCTTGGCTGTGGTGTGATGTCACACTACGGGGTATGTCAGCAGATTAGATTTCTGGAAATATTATTCTCTCTACGGTGGTATGTGGAACTTGTTTTGCAGAGCCGGACACGATCCTCGTGTTCAAAATCTTTTATGAAGTATTCGGAGGAGGAACCCGCCTTGCAATGCCGAAGACAATCTGCGCGCCGGACTCATCGTCATTGAAGCCTGGTTCAGGGGCTACTGAGGGAGTCCTGGATTAGGGGGTATCCGGACAACCGGACTATAACCTTTGGCCGGACTGTTGGACTATGAAGATATAAGATTGAAGACTCCGTCCCGTGTCCGGATGGGACTCTCCTTGGCGTGGAAGGCAAGCTTGGCAATACGGATATGTAGATCTCCTTCCTTGTAACCGACTCTGTGTAACCCTAGCCCCCTCCGGTGTCTATATAAACCGGAGGGTTTAGTCCGTAGGACCAACAACAACAATCATACCATAGGCTAGCTTCTAGGGTTTAGCCTCTCCGATCTCGTGGTAGATCAACTCTTGTAATACTCATATCATCAAGATCAATCAAGCAGGAGTAGGGTTTTACCTCCATCGAGAGGGCCCGAACCTGGGTAAAAACATTATGTCCCTTGTCTCCTGTTACCATCCGCCTAGACGCACAGTTCGGGACCCCCTACCCGAGATCCACCAGTTTTGACACCGACAATCACCAAAACATACATCAAGTGAATCACGTGATATCCCATTGTCACCATAGATACACACGGCAAGACATACATCAAGTGTTCTCAAATCATTAAAGACTCAATCCGATAAGATAACTTCAATGGGAAAACTCAATCCATTACAAGAGAGTAGAGGGGGAGAAGCAACATAAGATCCAACTATAATAGCAAAGCTCGCGATACGTCAAGATCGTGCCAAATCAAGAACACGAGAGAGAGAGATCAAACACATAGCTACTGGTACATACCCTCAGCCCCGAGGGTGAACTACTCCCTCCTCGTCATGGAGAGCGTCGGGATGATGAAGATGGCCACCGGTGAGGGTTCCCCCATCCGGCAAGGTGCCAGAACAGGGTCCCGATTTGTTTTTGGTGGCTACAGAGGCTTGCGGTGGTGGAACTCCCGATCTATTCTGTTCCCCGATTGTTTTAGGGTATATGGGTATATATTTAGGAGGAAGAAGTACGTCAGGGGAGCCACGAGGGGCCCACGAGGGTGGAGGGCGCGCCCCCTACCTCGTGGCTCCCTCGTTTCTTTCCTGACATGCACTCCAAGTCTATCGGGTTGCTTTCCTTCCAAAAATAACTTCTCCAGAAGGTTTCATTCCGTTTCGACTCCGTTTGATATTCCTTTTCTTCAAAACACTGAAATAGGCAAAAAAACAGCAATTCTGGGCTGGGCCTCCGGTTAATAGATTAGTCCCAAAAATAATATAAAAGTGGATAATAAAGCCCAATATTGTCCAAAACAGTAGATAATATAGCATGGAGCAATTAAAAATTATAGATACGTTGGAGACGTATCAGAACACTGATGACGAAAGGTCGAAGGTGAATCATATAGTAGATATGATCAACATAGTGATGTTCACCATTGAAAACTACTCCATCTCACATGATGATCGGACATGGTTTAGTTGATTTGGATCACGTGATCATTTAGATGACTAGAGGGATGTCTATCTAAGTGGGAGTTCTTAAGTAATATGACTAACTGAACTTTAATTTATCATGAACTTAGTCCTGGTAGTATTAGCATATCTATGTTGTAGATCAATAGCTCGCGATGTAGCTCCCCGTTTATTTTTTATATGCTCCTAGAGAAATATAAGTTGAAAGATGATAGTAGCAATGATGCGGACTTGGTCTGTGATCTAAGGATTTTCCTCATTGTTGCACAGAAGAATTATGTCCTTGATGCACCGCTAGGTGACAGACCTATTGCAGGAGCAGATGGAGACGTTATGAACGTTTTGACAAAAGCTCGGTATGATGACTACTTGATAGTTTAGTGCACCTTTCTTTACGGCTTAGAACCGGTACTTCAAAAACTTTTTGAACGCCACGAATCATACAAGGTGTTCCAAGAGATGAAATAGGTATTTCAGACTCATGCCCGTGTCAGGAGGTATGAGACCTCTGACAGGTACTTTGCCTGCAAGATGGAGGAGAATGGCTCAACCAGTGAGCATGTGCTCAGAATGTCTAAGTACTACAATCGCTTGAATCAAATGGGAGTTAATCTTCCAGATAAGATAGTGATTGACAGAGTTCTCCAGTCACTATCACCAAGTTACTAGAACTTCATGATGAACAATAATATACAAGGGATGACGAAAACGATTCCCGATCTCTTCACGATACTAAAATCGGCAAAGGTAGAAATCAAGAAAGAGCATCAATTGTTGATGGTTAACAAGACCACTAGTTTCAAGAAAAGGGCAAAGGAAAAGAAAGGGAACTTCAAGAAGAATGGCAAGCAAGTTGTCACTCCCATGAAGAAGCCCAAAGCTAGACCTGAACCTGAAACTGAGTGCTTCTACTGCAAAGGGAATAGTCACTGGAATCGAAACTACCCCAAACATTTGGCGGATAAGAAGGATGGCAAAGTGAACAAAGGTATATTTGATATACATGTTATTGATGTGTACTTTACTAGTGTTTATAGCAACCCCTTGGTATTTGATACTGGTTCAGTTGCTAAAGAGTAGTAACTCAAAACGGGAGTTGCAAAGTGAACAGAGACTAGTTGAGGGAGAAGTGACGATGTGTATTGAAAATGATTCCAAGGTTGATAAGATCACCATCGCACACTCCTTTTACCTTTGGGATTAGTGTTGAACCTAAAAAATAAATGTTATTTGGTGTTTGCGTTGAGCATGAATATGATTGGATCATGTTTATTGCAATACGGTTATTCAGTTAAGTCAAAGAATAATTATTGTTCTGTTTACATGAATAAGACCTTCTATGGTCATACACTTAATATAAATGGTTTATTGAATCTCAATCGTAGTGATACACATATTCATAATATTGAAGCCAAAAGATGCAAGGTTAATAATGATAGTGCAACTTATTTGTGGCACTGCCATTTAGGTCATATTGGTGTAAAGCGCATGAAAAACCTCCATGCTCATGGGCTTTTGGAAGCACTTGATTATGAATCACTTGATGCTTGCGAACCATGCCTCATGGGCAAGATGACTAAAACTCCGTTCTCCGGAACAATGGAGCGAGCAACTGACTTTTTGGAAATAATACATACTAATGTATGCGGTCCGATGAGTGTTGAGGCTCGCGGCGAGTATCGTTATTTTCTGACCTTCACAGATGGGCTGAGCAGATATGGTTATATCTAGTTGATGAAACATAAGTATAAAACATTTGAAAAGTTCAAAGAATTTCAGAATGAAGTGGAGAATCATCGTAACAAGAAAATAAAGTTTCTACGATCTGATCGCATAGGCGAATATTTTAGTTACGAGTTTGGCCTTCAATTGAAACAATGTGGAATAGTTTCACAAACTCACGCCACCTGGAACAGCACAGAATAATGGTGTGTCCCAACATTGTAACTGTACTTTATTAGATATGGTGCGACCTATGATGTCTCTTACCGATTTACCACTATCGTTTTGGGGTTATGCATTAGAGACAGCTGCATTCATATTAAAAAGGGCACCATCTAAATCCGTTGAGACGACACAGTATGAACTGTGGTTTAGCAAGAAACCTAAACTGTCGTTTCTTAAAGTTTGGGGTTGCGATGCTTATGTGAAAAAGTTTCAGCCTGATAAGCTCAAACCCAAATCGGAGAAGTGCGTCATCATAGGATACCCAAAAGTAACTGTTGGGTACACCTTCTATCACAGATCCGAAGGCAAGATATCTGTTGCTATGAATGGATCCTTTCTAGAAAAGGAGTTTCTCTCGAAAGAAGTGAGTGGGAGGAAAGTGAAACTTGATGAGGTAATTGTACCTTCTCCCGAATTGGAAAGTAGTTCATCATAGAAATCAGTTCCAATGATTCCTACACCAATCAGTGAGGAAGCTAATGATGATGATCATGAAACTTCAGATCAAGTTACTACCGAACCTCGTAGGTCAACCAGAGTACGATCCACACCAGAGTGGTATAGTAATCCTGTTCTGGAGGTCATGTTACTTGACCATGACGAACCTACGAACTATGAGGAACCGATGATGGGCCCAGATTCCGCGAAATGGCTTGAGGCCATGAAATCTGAGATGGGATCCATGTATGAGAACAACGTATGGACTTTGGTTGACTTGCCTAATGATTGGCAAGCAATAGAGAATAAATGGATCTTCAAGAGGAAGACGGATGCTGGTAGTAGTGTTACTATCTACAAAGCTCGAATTGTCGTAAAAATGTTTTCGACAAGTTCAAGGTGTTGACTACGATGAGATTTTCTCACTTGTATCGATGCTTAAAAGTCTGTCCAAATCATGTTAGCAATTGCCGCATTTTATGAGATTTGGCAAATGGATGTCAAACCTGCATTTCTTAATGGATTTCTTAAAGAAGAGTGGTATATGATGCAACCAGAAGGTTTTGTCGATCCTAAAGGTGCTAAAAAAGTGTGCAAAGCTCCAGCGATCCATCTATGGACTGGTGCAAGCATCTCGGAGTTAGAATATATGCTTTGATGAGTTGATCAAAGCATATAGTTTTATACATACTTGCGGTGAAGCCTGTATTTACAAGAAAGTGAGTGGGAGCACTACAGCCTTTCTGATAAGTATATGTGAATGACGTATTATTGATCGTAAATGATGTAAAAAAATTTGGAAAGCATAAAAGAGTGTTTGAAAGGAGTTTTTCAAAGAAAGACCTCGGTGAAGCTGCTTACATATTGGGCATCAAGATCAATAGAGATAGATCAAGATGCTTGATAAGATTTTTTTCAATAAGTACATACCTTGACAAGATTTTGAAGTAGTTCAAAATGGAACAGTCAAAGAAAGAGTTCTTGCATGTATTGCAAGGTGAAGTTGAGTAAAGACTCAAAACCCGACCACGGCAGAAAATAGAAAGAGAATGAAAAGTCATTCCATATGCCTCAGTCATAGGTTCTATAAAGTATGCTATGCTGTGTACCATACCTATTGTGTACCTCACCATGAGTTTGGCAAGAGGGTACAATAGTGATCCAGGAGTGGATCACTAGACAGCGGTCAAAATTATCCTTGGTGGAATAAGGATATGTTTCTCGGTTATGGAGGTGACAAAAAGTTCGTCGTAAAGGGTTACATCGATGCAAGTTTTGACACTGATCTGCATGACTCTAAGTCTCAATCTGGATACATATTGAAAGTGGGAGCAATTAGCTAGAGTAGCTCCGTGCCGAGCATTGTAGACATAGAAATTTGCAAAATACATACAGATCTGAATATGGCAGACCTGTTGACAAAACTTCTCTCACAAGCAAAACATGATCACACCTTAGTACTCTTTGGGTGTTAATCACATGGTGATGTGAACTAGATTATTGACTCTAGTAAACCCTTTGGATATTGGTCACATGGTGATGTGAACTATAGAGTGTTAAATCACATGACGGTGTGAACTATTAGTGTTAAGTCACATGGCAATGTGAACTAGATTATTGACTCTAGTGCAAGTAGGAGACTGAAGGAAATATGCCCTAGAGGCAATAATAAAGTTGTTATTTATATTTCCTTATATCATGATAAATATTTATTATTCATGCTAGAATTGTATTAACCGGAAACTTAGTACATGTGTGAATACATATACAAACAGAGTGTCCCTAGTATGCCGCTACTTGACTAGCTCGTTAATCAAAGATGGTTAAGTTTCCTAGCCATAGACATGTGTTATCATTTGATGAACGGGATCACATCATTAGAGAATGATGTGATGGACAAGACCCATCCGTTATCTTAGCACTATGATCGTTTAGTTTATTGCTATTACTTTCTTCATGACTTATACATGTTCCTATAACTATGAGATTATGCAACTCCCGAATACCGGAGGAACACTTAGTGTGCTATCAAACGTCACAACATAAATGGGTGATTATAAAGATGCTCTACAGGTGTCACTGATGGTGTTTGTTGGGTTGGCATAGATCGAGATTAGGATTTGTCACTCCATGTTTCGGAGAGGTATCTTTGGGCCCTCTCGGTAATGCACATCTCTATAAGCCTTTCAAGCAATGTGACTAATGAGTTAGCCACGGGATGATGCATTACGGAACGAGTAAAGGGACTTGTCGGTAACGAGATTGAACTAGGTATGATGATACCGACGACCGAGTCTCGGGCAAGTAACATACCGATGACAAAGGGAACAACGTATGTTGTTATGCTGACGAAACTCTCCCTCGGCCTCAGCTAGATCAAGAGTTCGAGGGACGTTACCGAGCTGAATGTGTGCATATCGCGGAGGTGCCGTGCATTCGGTACTTGATCGGTTGGATCACGAAGACGTTCGACTACATCAACCGCGTTACTTAACGCTTCCTCTTTCGGTCTATGAGGGTACTTGGACACTCTCTCCCGCTCGTTGCTATGCATCACATAGATAGATCTTACATGATCATAGGTAAACAATTTGAAATACTGCGTTCCCCAACAGTTGCATCAGAGCCAGGTTTATGCGTAAAGATTGATATATTGAAAGGCTATGTTTGGACACCGGAAAGGTTTCAGATAGGTTCGGGCATTTTCCAGAGTATCGGGGGGTTACTGGAAACCCCCGGCGAGTTAATGGACCTTAATGGGCCATGGTGGAAGAGAGGAAGAGGCAGCCAAGTGGGAGGCACGCGCCCCCCAAGCCCAATCCGAATTGCGGGGGGGCTTTCCTTCTCTCCCTCTCCCTCTTCCTTTTTCTCCTACTCCAACTAGGGAAGGGGGGAAACCTACTCCTACTAGGAGTAGGAATCCCCCCTTGGGCGCGCCCCATGAGGTCGTCCCTCCCCCTCCTCCACTCCTTTATATACGGGGGATGGGGACACCTCATAGACACACAAGTTCATTGTTTAGCCGTGTGCGGTGTCCCCCTCCACAGATTTCCACCTCGGTCATATCGTTGTAGTGCTTAGGCGAAGCCCTGCGTCGGTAACTTCATCATCACCATCATCACGCTGTCGTGCTGACGGAACCTTCCCTCGGCCTCAGCTTGATCAAGAGTTCGAGGGACGTCACTGAGCTGAACGTGTGCAGACCGCGGAGGTGTCGTGCGTTCGGTACTTGATCAGTTGGATCGCGAAGACGTTCGACTACATCAACCGCGTTACTTAACGCTTCCGCTTTCGGTCTACGAGGGTACGTGGACACACTGCCCCCTCGTTGCTATGCATCACATAGATAGATCTTGCCTGATCGTAGGTCAAAATTTTGAAATACTGCGTTCGCCAACAAAAGTAGGGAACACGACAACTCCCATAGTCATGTACAAATGGGTAATATTCAGAAATTGTTGTATCTGCAAATGGGTATCTTTAGTGCTTTAATTAGGTATGTCCAATACTACCTGTATTTTTCCATAAAAGTATCATATTGCTGCAAAACTTTTAAGGGACAACCGAACCATAGCACAAAGTAAAATAAGGGTTATTTTCTTGTCATCCTTGTATGAAGCAATGTTGTTCAACTGAAGCACGAGTGCTACGTAATTTATCAGATTTGAGATTTACTGTGTTGTGCAACCAGAGCATATTGTCTCAGCAACTTATTTATTAGTTTCTATAATCTATAGTATGTATATATACAAAACTACACATGGATTGAGCTAATTTATTCATGTAGCCCCACCACCTTAAGCAGTTTGGCAAAGCGGTTCTCTCGTATCAGCAAAGAAGAGTGGAAGTTTGAAACAAAGCCTTAAACAGTCTGCTTGTAAAGTTTTCAACATATATATCTTTAAGCATAAGTGTTATCAAAATTTAACAGAAAACTGCAGCAACATATCCATACAATTATATCGTAACAGATCAACAAACTGGCATCAAGACAAGAAGTCTACAATGTCGTTCTCGAGGTCATCGTCAAG